>CAKAOJ020000230.1:0-600000 GCA_916701645.2 Sebastolobus alascanus
GTCTTGCACCCTCTCTTCGAACATCTTCAAAACATGGACAGGTTAATTATCAAAACTCTTAGCTATTGACCTTTGTAAATCCAAATCTTAGCAGTAAGGATTAGAAAGCGCTTAACTTAAATGATACCTTTTTGCCTATTTTTAGTCCCCATATTTCGCTCTTTTATTCTCATTAAAGTAGTTCACTTTTTACAGAAAAAAACCCACAAACCTGAAAGATTTCACTTACAGGAGGAAAACAAGGTCTGCTGTCCAGCTGCCGTCTATGAGAGCCGGCTGTCAATCACTCGCGAACTCCAACCAAACGGTCAAACTAGGCAGCGCTGATCAAATATGAATCAATATTCTGTTACTGTAATGATTATTTCTCACCTCAAATGTTCTCAGAATCATCTTGTAGTGTACTGTTTAGCTGTAAAATGAGAAAGTTTGTGACGCGGCCGCCATTGTAAAATCTGTTGAAGGAAGCCAAGTTCTGGTCACACAACCGGAGCACAGCCAATAGGAACGCTCTTTCTCTCTGAAATGACCTGTGATTGATCAAAATCTGCCCTCACGGGCTAGATTTTTCTAAAGCCTGAAAACAGAGCCATGAGGAGGAGCAGAAGTCTAGTTATCTCTCAGAACACTTGAATTACAATATGCTGAAAGGTTATTATGGAATTTTTACCAAATTATGCCAAAAAATTGTTGCCTACTGCCACTTTAAATGTTACCTTCAACAATACCCCAAATGCTGACCTCTGGTACCCAAACATTGGAAATTTCAGTAAGCATGTAAACATGGAATGCATTGTAACAATGTAGGAAATTACTGCATTTCTATTCTCTCCCTCCTTTTTCCTCTCTTTTTTTTTCTTTTCAGTCTCTCTCTCTCTTTGTCTGAGGTTATGGGGTAGACTACCCAGTCACCTTCATAGCTGCCGGAGTTTATTCTGCTCCAATTTGGCGAGCTATGTGTTAACTACAAAGTCTTTAAATCTGGCTGGCTGGCGGATGGCTCTCTCCCTGGAAGTCACCCGAGCCAGGGCACGGGAATGTACCACAGGCTCCACTGGGACAGTCTCCCTGACAGGTGAGAGCAGGGGTGATGATGGTTGTTTTCCTGAAGCATTTTTCCACCACAGAAACCCCCTTCGAGACTTCGGAGAAGCCTCGAACGAAATGAATGCATAAACAGGGTATTGAACACTTGGCAAAAGAACAGTTGAGTGTAGGCCAACAACAACAATAACACAACAATAATAATAATACATGGATTATTATTATTATTATTATTATTATTATTATTATTAATATTATTGTTGTTGTTGTTGTTATTATCATTATACATTAATTATCAAAAACGTAGCCTAAGCAAGATAAAGAAATAGCAAAAAGTATTATAAATATTATATATAAAATTTTAATGTTGTATGTCCGTCTCTATACACAGCTAACCATTTGAAAGTCTAACAATACATAATATTTCATGAGTTTATGTGTTTTGCATGTATCTTACTCTGCAAAGTGGCCAGTGACCACAGCCATAGTAGTAAAATTCCACTTGATGGTTTACTGTAAGAATACTACACTGTAGCCTATTATATAAGAATAACAAGGACAGTGCCCTCAAATCTGCATTTATCTCTCATAATCATATTTTCCTCTCATCGAAATCCTCATGACATATTATAATCTATATCTGCATAATCCAACCACTCACTTAAATTAGTGCTTACATTATGTTAACTTTAAACTACACATACCATGCTAATTATGGCTGCACCATTAAATCAAGTGAAACTATTCCAGAGGTCTCATGCTATGAATCAGTCCTATCAGTTTAAACATTTCCCTTTCTTTCCAGTGGATATTTAATTTTGTGTGGACATTTATCATGTATTACTCTATTATGTGAAAACTAATTTAGATTTGAACATTGTTTTAATGGGTTTCTATTTTGTGTAAATATTAGTTAGTATTACCTTTATTGGATAGTAGACATCACAGGATGCCACAATATATATACTGTATGTTCTTTAACTCTTTAACATAATAAGTCTTTGATTTAAAAAAAAAAAAAAAAAACACCTTGAGAAACACTGACAGAAACTCTTGCACCTCATCAGCAGCGAGAGTATTTCTACTTTGGGAGCTTTCATTTATTTTTGCGGCTCTGTGGCACTTTAACCTCAAATTGATGTGGCTCAGACCTTTCATCATAATCCATAGAGAATTTCTTTTTTTCCTGTTAAATTACAGCTGCCAGTAAAGCCAAATGGGATTTATTTTCATCTCTTTAATTCTACTTTTCTGAGGCAAAGTGAGCATTGTAATCTATCTATCTATCTATCTATCTATCTATCTATCTATCTATCTATCTGTCTATCTATCTATCTGTCTATCTGTCTATCTGTCTGTCTATCTGTCTATCTGTCTATCTGTCTATCTGTCTGTCTATCTGTCTATCTGTCTATCTGTCTGTCTATCTATCTATCTATCTATTTATCTATCTATCTATCTATCTATCTATCTATCTATCTATCTATCTATCTATCTATCTATCTATCTATCTGGTTTAGGTTTTATGTTTTGAAGGAGGTCTGCATCATCACTAGAGGCGTGACTTAGAAGACGAGATCCGCTATTGGATACATCCCACTGTCAGTCTCCCTCTTTTGAGCCAATCAAAACCCGGTCAGTTTCCCAACCAACCAATCGAAAGCGGGCCCCAGAGAGAGATGCTGTACCCGGATCAAGTTAAACACAGAGCATCCTCTGCTGCATCACATCCCTTTGGTAAGACAAACAGTCACATCTTTACGCAAATGCAAAACAATACAACCCATAACACACGAACCACGCGCTTCAGTTTGACCTTTCACCTTCAGAGTCGTTTATTAAAAAGCTATTTTTTATCTCATACAGTCTTTACCCACAGGCTAGCAGCTATTAGCCTGCTAGCATGTAGCGGTAGCCTTTTGGCGCTTCAGTGCCAGTGTTTACCTGATCCGGTTTGACGTAGGTTGATTTGTTTTCCTAAAATGTCTAGCTGTAGACTGAGAATGTGGCTGTAATAAAACATGATTCAGATTTTGCTATATAAATTGAAGGCAACGTTAATTGTTATCCAGGAGGAAAAGGTGTACAGTTATCACAGGACTGTTAGTTTTGGTCCAGTGATCAGAGCCAGGTGAGCAGACATCACTGTTTGACAACAATGTGTGAATTATTGTCTTCTATCTTGGACATCACTAGACATAACATAATGGCTGGTTGTGCAGGTGGCAGCCTAAAACGGTTTCTGTTTCTATTTGATTTCTATTTCTATTAAGTAATCTACATACCTTGACTCTGAAATACTTGGCATAAAGAAACAACAAACACTCTGGCACATACACATGGGTACTTTGGCATCTCTGTAGAAAAAAAAGTTTCAAAGGGAAATTGAGTGTGAAAGTTTCTGGGAATGTCCATAGCTGATGAAAACATGAAAAATGTATTATTCAACTTTTTTTTTGTGTTTTTTTCCTGCAGATATATAACACTACAAATGGGGCGCAGAAAGTCAAAGAGAAAGCCGCCTCCAAAGAAAAAAATGACGGGTAACCTGGACGTCCAGTTCACCTGCCCGTTCTGTAACCACGAGAAATCCTGCGATGTCAAAATGTAAGTGAAATAGAAAAGAAATAGGGAAATGTATTGTGAACAACGACGCTGAAGTTAGCTTCCAATTCGGCAGTTAAGGAGAAAGTTAAGGGAAGCGTAAGTTACATTGCTGAGCTACCAATCCTCCCTATTTTGTACCTCTTACTGTTGTGAAAGCGTGTTAGACGCTTTTGGTAAGGCCTTGACCCTTGATTCGTGAAAGCTTTATTCTATTTGTGAAAATGAAAAATGGAGATTTCACTGCTTTTTTCACATGTAGACCACATTGGACCAGGTCCAGATCAAAAAACACACTATACTTACTTGTCAAATCTTCACTAGATTATTCCAGAGAGGCTTGAAGCAGCAGTGGGTAGAAACGGGGCAAATATGATTAAAAAAAGTTATTTTTATAAATGGTCACTATATCCTGACAGTAGTGCATGAAACAGGTAATCTGAAAAAATCATGTGCCTCTGTGTCCTCCGGTGCTCCTAATTGCATCTGCAAGATTTCACAGACTTGAGGAAAACAACCAGTCAGAGCCGAGCTGGAGCCTTGCCGTCTCAGAGCAGCTGTTAATGACTCACAAACTCCGATCAAACGGTCAAACTAGGCAGCGCTGATCAAATATGATTCGATATTATGTTACTGTAATGCCTATTTCTCGCCTCAAATTTTTTCAGAAACATCTTGTAGTGTACTGTTTAGCTGTAAAATGAGAAAGTTTGTGACCCTGTTGAGATCAGTTCAGCATATACATATGAATACATGTGAAAAATGGTGCGCACCCGAGTGCGATTGCTGTGTTCACACCTGCCCAAATGAACCGCACCAAGAGGGTAAACGCTCCAGGGTTCGATTCAACCGAACTAAACAAGGCAGGTGTGAATACGCCCTAAGATACTAACTGACTAACTGTTTTCCAGGGAACGAACCCGCAACACAGGAATTATATCATGCAGTGTTTGCTTGGAGGAGTTCCAGACTCCTATAACCTGTATCCTTTTAACCATTTCAACATCATGTTTGACCAAATGTAATGACTTAACACCTGCCAGGGAGGTTTGTGTTTGGTCCTGTTTACTTGTATTTTAGGTTGAGAGATATCTCAAAGTTTTGTGAAATTAAATTATGCAGAAGGTGAGGTCAAAAGCCAACGAACAAGTGGTTTTTTTTTTGGAATGCCCCTTAACCTTTCCCCATCAGATCTGTCCGAGCCAGTGGATGTTTACAGCGATTGGATCGATGCCTGTGAAGCAGCCAATCAATAGTCGTGTTTTCCTGTGACTCACCTTCTTTCTCTAACCTCACTTACATTTCACTCCTGTGATTGGTCCACCAAATTAGGTCCTGTTCAGCTAGCACAATGTAGCTAAATCTTCACAAACAATAGAAGCATTATGTTTTTGCACGACAGTGACAGTGTGTGACATGTTTAGTTTAATTTTGCTACAATGCGGCTCGCTGAACATGACAAGTTCCTCTGGCTGGGCCAGAGGGTTGCCATGTTGTTTTGTGTACATCACAGTTCTCAGTGTAAAACTTTTCATACGTCAGTGAAACATTTTTTTTTTTTTTTGTGTTTTTTATGATTGGATCATGATGTTTTCTCTGTTTTTGAACTGAAATTGTCATAATTTGAATTTAAAATTTAACTGACTGAAATTTGTTAAACCATTCCATGTCCTCCATCGGTATCCTTTGTGTTTATGAATGAAAGAAAATATGATAATTCTCTTGTCTTTAGTTTATTATTAATAGATGATAATGATGCAAACATGTTACATGTTACTAGTATTTTTTTAGTTTTTGACCCTGTCTCTACTGCTCTGAAACATTATGTTGGTTAACAATTTTTTTTTTTTTCAAACCCTTTGTTTTTTGGACCAGTTTATATATATATATATATATTTGTACTGCTAGATTTTTATTATTTTCCTTTTCTTTTAAAATCACAATCATGTCATTTCTATTTTCCTTTTTTTTTTAATCACAATCATGTCATTTCTATTACACTACTCCTATGTATTTCACATTTGTTCATTTTTAGGTAATGACGAGCAATGAAGAGAAAATTAAATCAGAACCATATTTTTCAAGTGTTTTTTATTGCACAAATGTCATGTTTCGTGAAACGCGTATAGAAAAAAAAAAATCAAGAGGTTAGCTAAGATGTATAGTTTGAACAATGTTGAAACAAAGCCAACACAGTAAGGTGAAATGTTACTATACATTTACTCAACTTTGTTGCCATTCTGGATATCACAGGGAACTAAAAACTACATTCCCACATTTAATTGAATAAAGGGAATGTTTAGACATTTGATGGATTGGAAATACAGTAAGTGTACATGTGCTTTTCCCCCACTAGATGGCATACTGCTACATGTCCTTAATCATGGCTGTGATGCCTTTGTTGCTGAATGACAATGAACAATTTAAGAGCTCCAATCTATTGGCCCATTCAGCACATGAACACAAACATGAAGCTTATTTGGCAGCTAATTCTGACAGTAATTCAAAGCCAGTGAATCTGAATATTTCACTAAGAAATGCAGAGGTTTCGATGTGCAACACTAGTCTACAGGTGCCTGAGCCGCCTCTGGAACTGTGTAAATGCACATTTCTGCCTTCTAATGTGTTGAAAATGAATCCCGTAACAGCAAGTGTCCAACAATCCAATAACATTACATTCAAGACATTCGGTGGGTTAACAGTACGACGCAGAAATATAAAAACGAGAATCTCATCTGTATATTTGGCATGTTTCACTGAGCAATTATCACGGACTACAGGCACCAGGCTCTACTTTCTTTGTTATTGCCATTTACGGACAGTGGTGGATGAAGCACTAAGATACTTTACTTGAGTAAAAGTAGCAATACCACAAATGTAAAAATACCCTATTACGAGTAAAAGTCCTGCATTAAAAATGTTTAGGGCTGTACCGAATGTCTTTTTTTTTTTTTTTACATTCAAAGCTTCTATTGGAGGTTTTTGAATGAAGCTTCGAATGTCTGTCATCATATTTTAAGATTACATCACATTTTAAGATGACATCACTCTAAATAAAAAAAATCCTCAATTTGAATATAGTGATTCATCGGATTAAATGTAGCCTTTTTAAAATTAAATCAATGTTATTTAATGAATATAACTCGTCAGAATAAAAATGTTTTTGAAAGGCTAAACGCCAACAAATATGGATTGAGGCAGAATATTTCATTAGATAAAAACGTGAATTTTGGAAACGATTACATCTATCTTTTTTCAATAAATTTGGACTTCTAGACTTTAAAATACTCTGTTATAATTGGAAATGCAATCTCTATAAAACAGATTCTGCATTCACATGTAGAATCTGTAGGCAACGCCACAGGATTTTGGTACCGTAAACGTTCGGGTTGCCGGAGTAGTATTGATTAATCACGTTCGAGCAGGCTTTGGTTGAATGCAGGTAAACGGAGCAAAAGAGGTGGAACGCATTGGCCGAAATTCAATCTGGCAACCCACTGGCTATCGTCTGACGATGATTTAGCTTTTTATTGGTTTAAGATTAAAATTAGCTTGTAAACTGGCGACTTCTGAAACTATCCGGTGGTACACGTCGTCTCTTAACTCCCAACTCCGGTCTCACGTCTCAGGTTGCTAATCGGACTGTAAACAATGAGCAGCTCATGGAAAAAGAAGTCTTGGCCCAGATATCCGCTGGCTACACCAGAACCCTAGAAATATAGCCCCTTGACCCCAGAGGCTTATCCGTTGTCAGACTGATAACCGATGGGTTCCGAGATCGTTGTAAAACTTTGGATCCCACGAGTGAGAAACAAACCTACGCAGCCAACACTGGAAACTAATTCTACAAATATTATAATACTAATAATAGTGTAGCTGATCTTTATCTGCAACTGTGCAGAAATACTGGGTTTAACACAATGAATAGACATGCAAAAAAAAAAAAAAAAAAACTGCGCAGCATTCGAATGTTGATTTAGAATGCGGAGGTCAACGTTGCCAATGAAGCTTTGAACTATTCGGTACAGCCCTAAAATGTTAGTTAGGTAAAAGTACATAAGCATTATTAGCAAAATGTACGTAAAAATACTCAATGCAGACAAATTGCCCTTGTGAGTATTATTATTACCTATATTTACAACATTTTAAAATTTTATTTTGTAAAGTAACTACAACTGTAATGGAGTAAAAAAAAAGTACATTATAACTATCCGAATTGCAGTGCAGTAGGAATATAAAGTGGCATCAAATGGAAATACTCAAGTAAAGTACCTCAAATTTGTACTTAAATGAACAGTGTGTAGCATTTAGGGGGATCTATTGGCAGAAATGGAATATAAAATTAATAAGTATGTTTTCTTTAGTGTAAAATCACCTGTAAATAAGAGTTGTTGTGTTTTTCGTTACCTTAGAATGAGCCATTTATATCTAAATAGGAAGTGGGAGAAGTTTCAGTTGGTTGCAAACTGCAACCTCACCGCTAGATGCCGCCAGATCCTACACACTGCACCTTTAAAGTACAATATCTGAGCAAATGTACTTCATTAAATTCCACCACGGCTTATTAAATACACACAAGGTGAAGCTAGGTAAAGTGCAAACGGAGCGACAGCACTAAAGCCAATTTCACTGAAGCATAAGGCAAGTACAAGACGTTTCCAAAAGGACGGAAGACACAACAGGACAAAAACTACTAGTGACTCAGTTTACGCTAACGTCGAACTACATCACAAAACCTACATTTGCTCTTTTATTTTATAAAAACATTGTCTGGCAGACCTCTCTACTTTACCTATTTCCTATATACTTCCTTAATAAAACCAAAGACTGCACACAAAGCCATGAAAATTAGCCCCGTAAAAATGGCGTGATGGGTAATTTGGCAGGCTTGTGAACATGACAGCGCAGGTGCTCACAAAACAAAGCAATGTCCGCTCAAAGCTACGAGTCCTCCTGCATCCATCGCCGGCCCCCGGTCAGTCTGTGGACCCGGAACTTCCGTGTCATCCCGAGGAGTGATAATCCTAGAGCCTGCGGAGCTCCAATGTGGACGTGGACTCGGTTCCCAACTTGGTCGAAGTTCAATAGCACCAACAGTGCCACTTGTTTCCTTTTGAGGAACTTTAAATTCTGCTTTGTCAGTGCTCAAACTGGATTGGAAGGGTAGGGAGGTTATAAATCTCGAATTACAACGCAAGTATAAAAAGCTGTAGCAAAAAAAAAAAAAAAATCTATAAATAGCAAAGGTCAATAAAATCGGAGTGTTGCTTGGAGATTTTTTAGCGGTAATAAAATTCATCAGAGCAACGAGATAGAGGTTGGCCACTGCATGAAATCTTTGACATAAGGTCAGTGCAAACACTATTTTTTTTCTTTCACTCATGGAAAGACAAATTCCTAAGAGTACAAATACGTTTAGAAAAAAAAGATGGGGAATGAAGACGACGATGACGTCAATCGGTGTTAAATAACAGTCTGGAAGGTTTGCTCGTCACGAAGACAGTTGTGGTTGGTTGTCTGAAGTTAAGTAAAGAGGGAGGGGGGGGGCGTCTGTGGTGTTCTTAGTCAGAGTACTGGTTGAAGCCATCGAACTCCGCCTCGCTCCCGTTGTTGTAGTAGGCCTCGGTGGGGTTGGAGCAGTATTTGTTGTCGTAGACCTGGCGCGGCTGGCCGTAGGAGGTCATGCCCTGCTGGGAGGCCACTTTGTTGGTGCCCATCTGCAGAGAGATGGTGGTGGTGTCACAGTTCTCCAGGTCCAGCTTCTTGTCGAAGATGTGCCTCCTGGTTCCCGGGGCTGTCATGCCAGCCTGGGGGGGGGGGACAGAAAGCAAGACGGAGGGCTTTTGAAAAAAAAACATCATACAGGTGATGTAAATATATTAATATAATATTAGAGTTATAAGTTTCTTGAAAAAGACTGATTGACTATTGACATAAATATATACACTACCGTTCAAAAGTTTGTTATATTGAAGTATTTCTCCTTCAGTAATGGCTATTTTAACTAGGGATGCACCGATACTGATATCGGGCTGATACTGACTCAAATAGCTAGATCGGGTATCTTTGACAATGGGGCCGATCTATTCAATACAATTCCATGTTTATATTAGGGCTGTCAATCGATTCAAATATTTAATTGCGATTAAAATATTTAACTGCGATTAAAATATTTAATCGCGATTAAATTACATGATTGTCCATGATTAATCGCAAATTAATCGCATATGTTTTATCTGTTCAAAATGTACCTAAAAGGGAGATTTGTATTTAATACTCTTATCAACATGGGAGTGGGCAAATATGCTGCTTTATACAAATGTATGTTTATACTATATTTATTATTGGAAATCAATTAACAACACAAAACAATGACAAATATTGTCCAGAAACCCTCACAGGTACTGCATTTAGCATAAAAAATATGCTCAAATCATAACATGGCAAACTGCAGCCCAACAGGCAACAACAGCTGTCAGTGTGCTGACTTGACTATGACTTGCCCCAAACTGCATGTGATTATCATAAAGTGGGCATGTGTGTAAAGGGGAGACTCGTGGGTACCCATAGAACCCATTTACATTCACATATCTGGAGGTTAGAGGTCAAGGGACCCCTTTAAAAATTGACATGCCAGTTTTTCCCCGCCAAAATTGAGTGCAAGTTTGGAGCGTTATTCAGCCTCCTTCTCGACAAGCTAGTATGACATGGTTGGTACCGATGGATTCATTAGGTTTTCTAGTTTCATATGATACCAGTATCTTCACTCTTTATAACCGAGCCTGCTACAACCTAAAAATCGCAAGTTGCGTTAATGCTTTTAAGAAATTACTTTGACAACTTTGACAGCCCTAGTTTATATATTATATACATTATATAAGTATATTAGTTTTAAGTTTTGACCAATTTGCTGCTGCATTAAAAAGGTTTGCTTTCCAAACTTTGTAAAACATAGTATAACAAATAAATACATAGATATAAATTCACTGAATTGTTATTTATCATTAAAATAATAAATCGTGCACTAGCAACTTGGTAAAAAAAATCTTCAAAATTAACAGGAAATACAATTTAAGTGTAAACATATTTAAATGCAGCAACAAATTGTTCAAAACTTAAAACAGGAATTCAAATTCCAGTACATAATATATATGATATATACATGTAGACTTTTCAGTCAGTATCTTCCCGATATCCAATATCGGTATCGGTGCATCCATACCAACTAGACTTTGCATGCACTCTCAATTGCACCAAAGCATGTGTTCAGGATTTTCATTGTTAGTTTTGGTCTTTTCAAGGATTTGTTTACAACAACAACAACAACAACAACAACAACAACAACAACAACAACAACAACAACAACAACAACGTATAGAATAACACCAGCCTTGCCCTTCAAATCTATTTTTAGTGTAAAATGACAGCCTTTCCTCACCTGGCTGGCTCCCTTGTTGGTGCCCATCTGTAGGCTGATAGTAGATTGGTCCAGCGGGCTGTCCATGGCCATCTTGGAATCATACAGATGGCGCCGCGTGCCGTAAGAGGTCATGCCCTTTTGGCTGGCGAGCTTGTTTGTGCCCATCTAGAGACAAAATGGAGCGAGTTAAATAACTGCAAACAAATCTTTGTCCCGTCTTGGGACACAGTTGTCACTTTGGGCAACATCCGTATGGCCGAAAACTAATTTAAGATCACCAAAAATTAACAGTAATGTGTTATCATTCTATTATACGTCAATAATCCAAAGCGGGGCAGGTGAGTGAGGACTCAATTAAGAGGTTTCTGTGATTTATTCAGACTGAGTCCAGCAGGGGGCGCAATGAAGACCCACTCAGCCTGCAGAACATCTCTGGACACATGCATCTACAATCCCATAAAGCAAAGCGTGGTCATAAATTGGTAGATTCCAGGTTTCTGCTGCTCTGACCTGCAGGCCTATGATGTTGCGTCCCTCTTTGAGCTTCTCTGGAGCGAAGCGCCGCTGATGCTTCTCAGCGTACTTCACTCCTATGTCGTATTTGGAGTGGAAACCTTTGGACTTGGACTGAGAGAGAGAGAGAGAGGTGGCAGAGATAGAAGGGAAAATGGTGGTAATAAGAGTGCATTCTTCATACCCATATTGTTTTTATTATTCTGCTGCTGTTGCCATATTTTAGTCCTGGTCTATGCAGCACAAAGCACTCACATAGGTAGGCTGGTGGCTGCATACATGACTATCACAGTATAATTATGCACAGCATCGTTAAAAGTCATGGTGTCTGTAGGCAAAGAATTATTAACAGTTACTCTATTTTTTGTTGATTGCACCTGATTCCCTCATTCAGTACCATCCTTTCCTGCAACAGATGCCACTGGAGTAATAGTGTGTGTGTGTGTGTGTGTGTGTGTGTGTGTGTGTGTGTGTGTGTGTGTGTGTGTGTGTGTGTGTGTGTGTGTGTGTGTAGCTGCCCTCACCATGCCAGCCAGAGCGATGAGCGTGCTCTGGACCTGAGTGTGGTTGACATTCTCAAACAGATCGTTGGCCTCGAAGAGGTCATGTGGCTTCAGGCCGTACTCTGTGATCGCGCGGACAAAATTCCCTATGTTTTCCAGCTGAGGAAAAAGCAGACAATGGAACTAGTTGAGAAAGAGCATCTAGTTGGCATCTTACGTAAGGTCCTGAGTAGTTCCCTTGTGAATAGCTGAATTCAGCCATTTCTTTCTGTTAAAGGAATAATTTGACATTTGGGAGAAATATGTATATTCGCTTTCTTGCGAAGAATTAGATGAGAAAAATTGATGCCACTCTCTGTAGTTGTATGGTAAACATGAAACTACCAAAAGGAGCCGGTTAGCTTAGCTAAGCACAAAGACTGGAGACGGGGGGAAACAGCTAGCCAGAGAGAGAATGTGTTAAAGGGATAGATCGGGTGTTTTGAAGTGGGGTTGTATGAGGTACTTATCCATAGTCAGTGTATTACCTACAGTAGATGGCGGTCAACACGCCCCCAGTTTGGAGAAGCAGACAGGAGTTACCAGCACGGGAGACAAAGCAATGTACTGCTGTGGACGGGGCCGGAGAGCAAAACGTATTTTAGCCACCTAAAAAAGTCAATATCAGTCAGACAGCCCTTTCCGACGGGGAACTGAAGCCGTTGTATCCATCTATGCTCTCGCCAAAGCCACCAGACTCCATTGAAAAAAATCAGAACACGGGGCTTGTTGGTCTACCGCTGCCTCCATCGGTTAGTTTGTTTGTGTTATTGTATGACTTTGGTGAATCCAAACTAACCAAAGCCACACAATAACACAAACAAACTAACCGATGGAGGCAGCGGTAGACCAGCAACTCCCGTGTTCTGCGAGGTAAAATTACTGTTTTTTTACTCCAATGGTTTCTGGTTGCTTTGGCAAGAGCATAGATAACAGCTTCAGTTCCCCATCGGAAACATAGACTGATGAAGAGCTGTCTTACGGCAAGGTATACTGGCAAAAATATTCTAAGTGTAGCGTACACTTTAACTGATATTTACTTTTTTTAGGTAGGACTTTCTTTTAGGTGGCTAAAATACGTTTTGCTGACGTCCCCGTTTACAGCAGTACATTGCTTTGCTTCAGTGCGGTAACTCCTGTCTGCTTCTCCAAACTGGGGACGTGCCGACCATCATCTACTGTAGGTGATACACTGACTACGGATAAGTACCTCATACAACCTCACTTCAAAACACCCAAACTATCCCTGTAATTAGTGAGCTTCAGATGTGCAAGTAGTCTTGTTCCTTTTGAACAGAGCCAAGCTAGCTGTGTACCCGTTTCCAAGCTTTTTGCTAAGCTAAGCTAACCGGCTGCATAGTTGTAGCTTCATATTTCACGTACAGACATGAGAGTGTTATCAATCTCTACATCTAAACACTCTCTGCCAGGAAGTTAATACAGTAAGCGTGTTCCCCAAAATGTCAAATAAGGCTTATTTTCTTTCCATAGTGCTGGTGCATTACCTGGTGCCAGTTTTGAGTGGAGGTGTTGATCTTTCTCACAGAACCTGGCTTGAGCACATTAATGAGTCTACAAAGAAAGGGACACAAAATTCAGGAATGCAATCGCCAAACAATATTACAGAAAGAGTATGATTAAAAGGTCCGATGTTCTCAGTGTCGACCCACTCACTCGCACAAGTGCACTCCATCCTTCAGACTATCCATGAAGCCGTCCCCGACCCTTTTGCCCGTCACATCCTGAATCCACAGCCTCAGCTCCTCTTCCTTCTGGGGGTCATACTTCCCTGCCAACTGAGGGCGAGATGAAACAGAGGTCAGAGGTGAAACATGAGATTGGACTTTTGCTTCATATTCAGTTTTGTTACAAAACGCCAGCTGACTTCAGCCCATCAAATTCTCCATGACCAAGCCTTTAGTTCCTCTAGTGAATTTCATGACAAATGAAAAACAGATGGCTAAAAACATGAACAATTCACGCCTTTTAACTCCTGTGGAAGAACAGAAACTGTTAAAGGGGATATATCACGCTCATTTTCAGGTTCATACTTGTATTTGGGGTTTCTACTAGAACATGTTTACTTCCTTTAATTTTCAAAAAACATTATTTTTTATAATATGTGTATATAATTAGTCTGAATATACCTGTATTCACCCTCTGTCTGAAACACTCCGTTTTAGCACCTGTCTCTTTAAGACTCATGATATGTCCCCTTTAATGTATGAACCAAACCGTGTCAAAAATTTCCAGTAGAATATAAATTCCATTCCATATACAGTACATCAAACCGGCAATACGTCCTCCAGAGTAGGAGGGAGAACAATCCAGTGTCCCTCATAGATGGCAACAGAGTAAACAGAAGAAGTTGAAACAAGTCTCCAAACTTCTACTTTAAACAAACCGGTAATAGTAATAACACTGTGCCAAAGAGTTGCTGTGTAGTTGGTTGCACCTACAATAAATAAAAAAATGCTGATCTCTGATTTGTTCCGCTGCCGTGTCCTTAAAAAGCTCTAATAGAGGGGGGCTTTATGGCTCCAAGCTATAGACCAGACCAGCATCGCGTCATCGCCAAGGCTGCGCTCCCTTTAGGAGCTGTCACAGGAGAGAAAATGATAAAAAGATGTGTAACCGAGGCTTTCACACTGAGATTTGAGGCACATACGATCCGTGAATATTCACTGTCAGTGTCGTAAATGGCTAAATGATGCTGACAGTGACTAGCATGGCTAGCTAACGTTAGCTTGAGTGTGAGGCTGCTGCAGTAATACAGTCACACATTAACGTTATAGCAGCATCAGACTGCCGTCTCCAACTAAATCTCAGCCTAGAGATCAAACAGTTGGCTATTAACACGTTGGTTATTTACAGACAACACTTAGCCTAACGGGATTCAATCAAATATGTATAGAAGTCTGGATCAGCAATATACGGCCACTGTGTTGGACAGGGGAAGACTGAAGGGACATGGCGGTGATCAACCTTAATTTATTAAGGTATTGCAAACGCTCAGGTTCAGGCAAGGTCGCAAAATAATTATCAGACGTGTGTATAAAACACAAACTTAAACTCTTGTTAAACAAGAGATGAAGCCACGAACTTGTCAAAATTACAATTCAAACATACGTCAAACTGCATTGAAGTCTATGGGATCATCTGTTTTCGTTCCCCCAAAAAGGGGCGCGGCCTTGACTCTTTGCAAAGTACCTGTATGTATCGGTCTGATGTATTATTCAAATTTAGCATTTTTTAATTGAACAGTAACACTTTCTTTTACAAAACTGTGTGTAATTTCCACATAATTACCAAAAAGTTTCCTGGCAAGACCCATGTAACATATTACCAATTATAAGGAAAAAATAGAAATTTCCTTGAAAGAAAACCTCTATTAAAAAATAGGTAAAAACATATTTATTATTTCGTAAATATTGGAAATTTTATTCTCCATATTTGTTTCTCACATTTTTGCATATTAAGCTGAACTACGGTACACTCACAAAAAGACTTACAGCTTACAGTAGCAGCTAATTGGAATTAAATAATTAGAAGTAAACCAATTGGAAATTGCTTATTTCCCCTATAATTTGGAACAAATTATTTAGTTATTTCCAGGAAAACTGCATGGGAAGGTATGCGGAAATTACACACCCATAAAATATGCTGTTACCCTTTCCATAATGATTGGGAAAAATAGAGCGAGGGATGGTGTAATAGCAGTAGAATATAGACAGTGCCATTTACAATATACAATATATAATTCTTTAAAAAGGTACATGCACACACAAGTCTCGACTTCAGTTTAATACAATATTTATTTCATGCCAGGCTTTCAGTAACTAAAACAACCCTGGTTTTCGACCATTATTTTCTCATAAGGGATGGCACGTCATAACTGTACTTGTCTTTGAAAGTCTTACTGTATAATCAAAAAATACTTTGAGATGAGGCGTATGAAAGGAACGGGAAGAAAAATGAAAATGAAAAAGGCCTGTGGACATTCCTGCATGGAGAGACACACTGGCCTCTCTCTCTCTCTCTCTCTCCATGTATTTCCTTATTGGCACAAACACGTTGCCCCTAATACTTTGAATTCTGGCATGGGGTTTAAGGCTGCTCCCCCCCTGCGCTCACACACAGCCTCGTCCCCTTTTCCTGAACGTTCTGCAGATAAGTCTTCACAGTCTGGGATCAGCGGCAGCCAACACAAACAAGTATTTGAAAGCAGCAGGGATAGCGTAGCTTCCAGCCCATCACACCAAACTTGGGAGAAACCGCTTTCCCGAACACTCCTCCCTCTCCCTCGGACCGTCCTCTCCGATTGGCCCGGCTCATATTTCTCTCTTTCCCTCTCTCCCTCTGGGTTTTCCAGAATCTGCCCTTTTACAGCGAGCCGACTATTCAGACAAACCACGTCTGATAAAGACAGGCCAGGATCGACAGGTCCTGCTTCCTCTCGAGGTAGTTTAGCTCAGTTTGATTTAGTTGTGTTGTTCTTCACACTCAGAACTGCTTGTTTTCTGAAGGCATTTTTCATTCATAAACATGAATCACAAACGATAAATCTACAATCACCAATCTGCTGTCTTATAAGTGGTCACAATGTTTCATCTTTATTAATGTATTGGTTTCTTTAAAGCTTATCATATGTTTTTTTTTTATGTAAAATCTGTCAAATGGGCTAAATGTAGTAAAAAGTACAATATTTCACTCTGAAAAGTAGTGTAGAAGTATAAAGAAGCATCAAACGGAAACGCTCAACTAAAGTATAAGTACCTCAAAATTGTACTTCAGCACGGTACTTGTGTATTTGTGCAAGTAGCCTACCGTAAGCTGGCACCAACTGTCTGGTCGCATTCTTAATCTTGTTTATTCACTCTTTCAATCACTTAGTTCCAAATCAAATATTAGTATTATCTATATAGTCAAAGTTACAGCTGTTTGTGTGCAGACAACATTTTATATTTGAGATGTTTGGCTTCTTTGTTGGATTAAAAAAAGACTTTTATTACATAGCTATATTTTTTAAAGGAACAGTGTGTAGCATTTCGGGGGATTTATTAGCAGAAATGGAATATAATATTCATAAATATGTTTTCATTAGTGTATAATCACCTGAAACAAAATTCTGTTTTTCTTAGCTTAGAATGAGCCCTTCATATCTACATAGGGAGCGGGTCCTCTTCATGGAGTCCACCATGTTGCTCCGCCATGTTTCTACAGTAGCCCAGAACGGACAAACCAAACACTGGCTCTAGAGAGAGCCTTTCACATTTTTATGTTACCTGAAGGCCACCGTAGTTCTCCGCCATGCTTGTGTAACCGCGGTAACGTGAGCCGCAGAGTGCAAAACCGTGGTACCGTCAGCCGCCGTCTGACTTCTAAAGCAGTGTTATTGGATGGCCTCTGAGTAAGGTGAACGGCGTTACCACGGTTTTGCAGTCGGCGGCTCACGTTACCACAGTCTTGTAAAGGGAGGAGTGAGCGGAGAGGTACTCAGTTGGTTGCAATCTGAAACCACTCCACTAGATGCCGCCAAATCCTACACATTCTACCTTTAAGTGCGGTATTGAAAAAAGGGGATCGTTTCTGTTAGCGAAACTCAATCAAGACATTCTAAATTATACTTGGCTTAAAAACAAGACTATGAAACTTTTGCTTAAACAAAGTAACAGTAGCATAAGTAGACAAAAGTCAAAGTCAGTGAACTGACTCAGTAATGTCACGTATTGTCAGTTACACAGCAATATCTATCTAAAGATTGCGAACATTAGCCACCATATGCTACTGGTCATACCGGACTATGGCTGTGGCACCAAGACATCCTGAATGAACTGAGTAATGGTTTGTTTGTGTATTATAATATCAACTTTTAATTTGTAAGAGAAAGATTATTTCTTATTTCAAAAGTTACATAGTCTCACTTTAAGTATTGGTCCACAGCCTATGCTGAATCTCAGGCCATTTGAATTATTGCATATTACCATGTGGTGTCAGACAACGGAACAAATCATGAGAGTAAATACATCTACCTGTCTAGCTGTTTGTAACTGATAAGTGGAAATCCCTCCGCACACAAACAAAGAAATAGTTCCACTGACATCGTGTGTTTACTAGGTCTCCTCATGCAGTGTGAAATGGATCCACTGTGTGAGCTGCTCGCACGTCTTTGTCTGCACCATCTATCTCCTGTGCACCTGTGTTCTGTCAGGACAGTGTTTTGTCATCCGTGACTCAGATGTAAACTGTTTAGAGTAAGGACACTCTCTCAAGTTCCAAGTCAGAGCCTGGTCACTCCTTAAAAGGCCATTTGATTACGCTGATGTACCTGTCAGTCTCTCTGCTGCGTCTCTGCTGCTCTCTGATGTCACGCTGCTGGAACTTACAATCCCTGCATGACCCATGAAGCCCTAAGACTCAAATTAAAATGTTATTTCCCCACCTAACAGTGTTTCTACTCTACAGAAAATACTTCTTGCCCCTGTGTATATAATCGACTTGGAAATGGCACAGAGGTGGCAGAAAAACAGCCAGACTAGCGCAAAAACTCAAAACTCCAATTGTGACTAAAGAGCGTGCTGAGTGCTGAATAGCAGTAATGAAAGGATGCTGGTTTCATAGAG
The DNA here is from genome assembly GCA_916701645.2 of Sebastolobus alascanus. Taxonomy (NCBI): domain Eukaryota; kingdom Metazoa; phylum Chordata; class Actinopteri; order Perciformes; family Sebastidae; genus Sebastolobus; species Sebastolobus alascanus. The sequence goes on from CAKAOJ020000230.1 coordinate 18,747, forward strand.
AGCGGTGAACCTCTGTGTGGCATTAAAGCCCTGATGAGAGACGGCACTATTCAGGGAAGAGGTGACATCCCTCCAGGACAATAACGATGATGACGATGATGATGATTATGATCTGGGAGTTGAAACACTCGCGCATTGACCTTTCTCATCCCAAACAGACTGTCGGCAGCTCTGACTCATCCCACTGACAGAGTCACTACTGTCACGATACAGGCAGCACAGATAAAAACAAAATTCTATTGACAGTCATTGTATCAACTTCCTGTCAGGACGGTGACAGCTTTAATGCTTGGAAATACGACGGTGTATGTCCACGCTTTGCAACCACGTACATTTAGTCAAGTATTTAAGCCCAAATTTGAGGTATTTCTACTTCAACTGATTATTTATATTTATGCTACTTCACTACATTTCAGAGGGAAATATTTTACTCCACTATATTACTTTACAAATCAATATTTTACATATGAACGCATCATCAGCAATCCAAGCTTTTTTTTTTTATTATTATTAAACTACCAACAACATGTAAAGTAGTTTATATTAGCTCCAACTGGACTCCTGGCAACATCAAAGCGCTCCTCACATTTTTATGCATCAAAATAATAATCTAATATTATAACATACAATTATATAACACTGATTATGTGCACATTGATAATAATAATACTAATATATTAAATTCATCCCCTTTACTTGTAATTAGAGCTGCAAGGATTTTTCACTTAGTTGTAAACTATTAAATTAATCGCCAACTATTTTGATAATCGATTAATCGGTTTGAGTAATTTTTTAAGAAAAAATTCTCTTGTTAAATGTGAATATTTTCTGGTTTCTTTACTCCTCTATGACAGTAAACTGAATATCTTTGAGTTGTGATCGATTAATCGAGTAAATAATCAACAGATTAATCGACAATGAAAATAATAGTTAGTTACAGCCCTAGTTGTAATGGAGTATTTTTTACATTGTGCTACAACTATATGTTTACTTAAGTAAAGGAACATTTGATTGCTTCTTCCACTACTGACCCCATGTCGCTCACTCGCACAGTAACTCGCTCATTCATAATAGCCTACGTTATGTCCCTTTAATTTTGCAAATCAAGCTTTGATCCTTACCAAAAATGAGAAATACCTTCATGTGGATCTTGACTCTCAATACCAACAAGCTCATATTCACAAACTTTCACATGTTTTCAGTTTGATTTCTTACTGCTAATAAGATCAATAACAGAAGAACAACAGAGACTTCACCCCCCCGCTCTCACAGACCAAATGCCCCTCCATAATCACACAAATCATTTGGCCACTAAGACCTACTTTCAGCTCCAAAACAATCACTTCCCTCACTGTGTGATCTGTTAAAGTGTGTAACTAAAGCACACACACACTGGAATGAGATGCCTGATCACATTACAGCCTCTTTTTAACAACAGGTACATTAAAATATCTGATTTAAGGTCAGAGTTACACCTACTTGGCACAATTTGGGTTAGTTTTTGTGTCCCTTTCTAACCTGTTCAATGAAGCAGAACTAGCTTAACATGACTACAGCTAGCACATACCAATGTTTTATACAGCAAGGTCCCATATTTTCTCCATATATGGACCTCAATACAACCATTTGACCACAAACCCCCACTGTATATGTAACCCCATCTTTACCTTAGCTATAATTCAGGAGCAAATATTAACACAGGGCCACAGAGGGAGTGTTTACAAAGTACGTCATCACGCTAGTAACGTTAGCTAGCCTTCATTGACCCTAGCTAGCATTCATTGACCCTTGACCTCACTGTGAGGATTCAATACTCCAACCACTAGGTGCCTATATTCTCAATATGATAATAATACACCTCATATAATGATATAAAAGTGTGAACGTACCTTACTCTTGACCTCGGCAGAGAGACCGAAGGCCGGTCCGCTCCTGAAATGTGTTGTCATTCTGTTGTTTTTAGTCTATTTACAGTGTGGAGCTGAGAGGAGAGAGGGCTTTAAAAATGGAGACGCAGGTCACAGCTCTCTGTCCGAGGCAGTGGGGAAACACACACAGAGAGAAAGTCCCGAAAAAAATCCGTCCCTAATCTTTTATGCGTATTTAATAAATGTACTTCGTCGCTGAGTGCTCGGAACCTGCTCGTGAGGCTTTCAGACAACTTTCCGACACTTTTCTGAATCTTTTTTAAACTCTTCCCATGTGTGTGCTCTCTGATTGGCTGGGGCCGCCGTCCAATCCGGGACGCAGCCTCCGCAGCAGGGGGGGGGGGGGGGGGGGGGGGGGGGGAGTGATGTCACCGCTCGGGTATTAGATTTAATCAGTGTCACTTTTTCCACCTTCACTCAGGGCCGGTCAGGGATGCTTTTCCCTGGTGTTCACATGCACTTTGATAAAGTTATGTCACTGTCATGTTCAGCTGTGTCATGGCCTTATTTCATGATCAATGACAAACATGGCTCCCTTTTGATTTCACTTCACATTATATTGATGAATGATGAATCATTAGCCCTAAATATAACAGTAAACCTAGAAATATTAGCCTACAATTATACAAAAGATGTTGAGAAAAAACATCTCAAAAAAATTAGAAGGTTATAAAAATACTATTGCTAGTGCTAAATAATAATAATGGGTATATAATAAAATATAAATAATAATAATAATAATGGGTATAACAATGGGTATACAATTATACCGGTATATGATAACAGCAACAATAATAATAATATATATTGTTTTACTTTTATTTATTGACTCACTTAGACCATACATGTACTCCAAGGTACAGAATCGTTTTAATCATACATACATAAGCCAGAGAACATGCCATAGCATAATCATAAATCCAAAAGTAATATTTTTATGTGAGGGAAAAGAAAAATAATAAATAAATAAATAAATAAAAGGAAGAAAAGAAAGAAAAAAATTATTTAAAATTAAATAAAAGCAAGGAGAAACAGCCAAACCAACAGACAAATTATTATTAATTATTATTATTATTATTATTATTATTATATTATTATTATTATTATTATTATTATTATTATTATTATTATTATTAAGAATAAGAATAAGAATAATGGTAAGTAAATAAGTGAGTGTAAAATAAATTGAAATTTGTTAAAAAAAATAATAATCATGATCATGGAAAAAAATGATTATTACTAAAAGACTGCAACCACAGCTGAGTGAGGCTCTACTTAGGCACAACAGAGCTTTGAGCTAAATGTTGGCAACCATGTTAGCATGTGGCCACAATGCTAACGTGCTGATATTTAGTAAGTCAATACGTTTCCTCCTCTAGGGACCATGAATGTCTGTACAAGATGTCAATCCATCCAATAGTTGTTGAGATACTTCAGTCAGGACCAATGTGTTGCATGTCTGAAATGTACTGATAATGCATTTTCAATGCAATTCCAAAGGCAGATTGCTTTTCACATTTCAGCTTTCTCTACACCAGCTTGTGGACACATTTGTGGGTTAATATAAAGTCTGAGAGATCGGTCAAGTTGTGTGAAATTACACTGTTAGATTGTGGACAAAACAAACTTTTGATTGCATCCCACGATCTTCCTCAGCAGATGAAGTTGCCCATGTTGTCATGATGGAATTGTAGATCCAACTTTCCACTCCTCTGAGAACTACACAACCTTCTCATCCATGTTGAAAGTTCTGTGTTGACCTTGGAAACAGCGGCAGCAGCAACCAAACGATCTGACCACAAGGTCCATTTAAAAGCTGTTTTGGAGCTTTCAATCGTATCAAATGATCACTTCAATCTCCACTTTTAGGCCAACATGGACGAGAAGTCCTTCAAATGCTCAGACAAATGGAAATTTCAGCATCTACAATTCCATGACAACTGGGCAAACTCCATGTGCTGAGGAGGATTGTGGGATACGGTCGAAAGCTCTACAACAGCTGCTAAATCCATGTTCCATACTACAGATTAGCACTCAGTGTCTTTCATGTATAATTTTACAATTTATCAGCCCAGTTCTCACAGGCTTTAAATGTACTGTCATTTGGTTTAACATGGATAAATTATTAATATTTTTTTTAATGAATTTCAATTTATTTTCTACTAACATATTTACTTGTCATAATAATAATAATAGCAATCATGATCATTGTTATTTAAATGAATTTCCATCATGACATTTTTCAATCATGTTTTATCAATTTTTTTTTACCAGAATTAGAATCCATTTGAATTGCTCTTACTTAAAAATTAGAAATAAAATAATATAATAATATAATAAAATCCATTATTCCTTTCTTTGCTCTCTTATTATCGTAACCAGAAATATACAGTGTGTATATATATATATACTGTATATATATATATACAGTATATATATATATATATATATATATATATATATATATATATATATATACTGCCTTTGGGACTGACGTAGTATATTTGACATTCGTTTGACTGTGCGTAGACGCTACTGTAGAGCGCCTGACGTCACTCTGAAAACAATGAGGTGGATTTCCTGTTTTACTCCAGTGTGTTACTTCTCTTTCCCCCAATAGCCAGGCGGATGACAAGGAAAGGAATGCAGCAGATTCAGGGGGTCTGAGGAGCGGAGAGTCAGAGGGGGACAGAGGAGGAGGCGGCTCCCCGGACATCATGATTCACCCTCTGCTTTCTCCTTTGTGTGTGCGTGTGTGTGTATGTGTGTGTGTGTGTGTTTGTGTGTGCATCACTACCAGACACATGGCCAGCATGCCGATGGAGCCGGAGAGGAACACTCTGGAAAGGCCAGGGATGGATGAGAGAGGGACACAGAGCCCAGTTACAGTATGTGTAATATGTGGCTGCGCTGGTGGCGACAGACAATGAAAGAGTGCAAATGCAAGATTACTGGACATACACTGTTACCCGGCAACAATGCAAAGGGCTTCAGTCAGTCAGTGGAGGATTTATACACACAGAGAGCTGAAAATAGTTACTGCAGAGCGATGGTCTGAATCAGAGACTTTCACTGACCACAACACTATGTTCACAATGTGGCACACTGCAGCTGTGATGTTTCACAGTATTCTTGGAATGAAAAGTTCAACTTCAGTTTCAGGAGTCCAGCACCTGATTAATATTGATCCTACAGCATCAAATGTACTCAAGAACATGAAGCATGATGGGTAAATCTATTAAAGGGAGAGTAGTTGGTGTGATAGCAAGATGTTCAAGCTTTTATAATAGATCTGATATATGATATCTTAACCCTGTGTTAAGGGGCCAATAGGTTGATCACTGAGAAAGGTCAAATTGAAAAAATGGCGTGATGAGTCCCAAGGTCGTAGCTACTGGCGAGAACACCAAGGTCATGCCGTCCTTAATGTTTCTAGGACTTTAATGTCTTGAGAGGGAGTGTATGTTCTGTAATTACACATGGTGGGATTTGAAGACTGATTTTTTTTGGGACTAAATATCTTTAAATTTGAGTGTTTTGGGACAGAAATATTAAATCATGAATAATATAATAAAAGGAGTTATATTTCTCCACGTTGGCAGTGTGAAGAAGGCTTTGAAACAGCGTTTTGACCACCAGGGAGATACAGACAGTTACAGTTATGAATGACTAAGGCAAGAAAATCAAAAAAAGAAAAGCCAACATCTTCCTAATAAAGTTGAAGTGTGCTCACTTATGTTGAAAATTGCGTGCAAACATGTCTTAAAACTGTCTTAAAATGTGAATTGTATGCATGTGAGATGTTTTACGGTAATTGCAGTTGAAGAATGTAAAGCAGTTAAAGATAGGGTCGACGATCTTGGAGAGCTAGCATCATTTGAAAGTAGCATGCCTTGGGAGCTCCGTCTAAACCCACCCCCTCCCCTCGAAACTCCTTCCAAGGCAACGCCCCCCACACACATGCACGAGCACCGCAGCATCGTAACTACTTCACAGACACAGAGCGGAGAGAGGACCTCAACTCAACAACGTTACCTCATGACAATTAACCGCGGCAGTGCTACTGCAGGGCTGAGTTTTCTCTTCCATTCTCCAGTAAACGCGCGGCGGCGATGCGCTTTGAGTTCAGGCTGGTTCACGCCAAGGGTAGAGTACGAGCAGTGAGGCAGGGAGGCATCTGATTGGTTCTTTACAACTGGGCGCAGAGGCAGTGATTGGTAGACGCTTTTACAGGCTTACAGCAGCTACAGATGACGGCTCTTTTCCGATCTTTTTTCAGAGCTCATAAGTAATGGATCGCTGTCGGGTTGTAAAGACCATTTCAACCAATATAACAAATAGTGTATACTGGATAAAATCGTCAACCCTACCTTTAAAGTAACTTGTAATTCCTGAAAGTATTTTAAAAATTTGTTTCAAGTTTACAGTAATCCCTGTAGCCTATTGAACTGTCAGTTTGTATGTGAACACTGAAAATTCAAAGAGAGAGCTGAAAGAGCTGAAAGTAGTTGAATTGGTAAGTTGAATTGCAAACAATACAAGCAATTGAAATTTCAGTTGAAGTGCTTGAGAGAGTTGAAGTGTGAACTGTTCATAGTCGAAGTGTCAGTTGGTATGTAAGCAGTGACAGCAGATGATTGTCATTTAAAGAGTAAGATGAATACACTTGAAAGGTAAGTTGTAACATTGAAAGCGATTGAAATTGTGAAATTGAATAGTTGAAGTGTCAGTTGGTATGCAAGTGGTGGCAGTCAAATGTTAGCTGAAGTATTTGAACTGTCAATTACAGAGTAAAATGAGTTGAAATGTAATGTGTAATAGCTAAAAGCAGTTTAAAGGTTAGTTGAAATGTGAGCGCTGAAAGTAGTTCAACTGTCCGTTAAAGAGTAAGAAATAAAAAGGACTTGAATTATCAAGTGCTGAAAACAATTGAAATGTTCGCTGAAGCTGGCGGGCCAGAGACAGCTACAGTTGCAGTGTGTGCACTGCAAGCAGCTGAAGTTTCAGCTGGTATGTAAACACTGACAGAAGTTGAAGCCTCAGTTTACATTCTGTAATCATTAGGGCTGTCTTCAAAGAAATTCTTAGTCAACTAACACTCACACGATTTTGTCGACTAATCAATTAGTTAACTCAATCGACAAATCTGTGAAAATGAGTTTCTCCAAAAAGAATCACACAAAAGTACCACTTTTAATCTTGTGTTTACCGGATATGTGCTCATAAGTTTCTTAGAAATAAGTCATTCAGCATGAAAAAGCATAAAAAACGACTAATCAACTGAAGAAATCTTAGTCGACCAAAACAACCGATTATTCAATTAATCGACTAAGAGGGGGCAGCCCTAGTAATCAGACATGGTGGGATTTGAATGCGGATTAATATGTTTTTAGACTAAGTATCAGCAGTGTGGAGAAGGCTTTTTTAAAGACAGTATAACTTAATGGTTAAATTGATGAAGAAAACAAGAAAAGATGTTCTCACGTTGATGCTATTGCACCGTTGGAATTTGGACACATTATCTCAGTATTTTATGGCCCTGATGAGGTCAGTGCACCAATAACCGGCTCATAATCAAGTTAAAAAATACAGAAACATCCCAATAGACCTCGTAAACTGGTTAATCCCCGTCCTCATACCATTACAATATAGTAAAAACGTTTTATTTCTGTAATTTGTAATGTTTCTAAGATGAACAAAGATTGTATGTTATCAAAGCACAGCGGATTACCATAAACAGCCTGTTGGAATATAGAAATCTGAATAGAACAATTTGCACGAAGTCATGCTCATTTATGCACAGTCGCATTCCCTCTCACATACACACACACACACACACAAGCCAGGGTCTTATAAACATTTCACAAAGAGAAGAAGAAGCACACACATGGAATTTGGACACTTTATTTGGGCATGATGGGAGCAGGGAAGGGCCTAAGCCGACTGCCAAAGGGATGGAGATGTAATGTCTTGTGAAAGAGGAATCCCTCACACTAAAAATAAGACGCTACGGTCAGATATTTACTGCGCGGTGGGCTTTACTGTTTACGTTGGCTTTGAGATCATCTGACATTAAGGCTATTAGGCTACTCCTGGGTACATTTATTGTGTTGCAAAACGTCACGTGGATGGTAGCTGGTGAGTAAAGAGGCCTCGTTTAAAGAAAAGACAGTAAATGTGTCACAGTTTTATCAACTGGAGAGAGAAAGTCTGATAATGTGCTTTTGTATTTACAATAGTTTTACTTTAAATAGCTGTTGCAGCTTTATGAGAATACATTTTTCAAGAGCTATGTTAGGATGGCAACTCTCCATGAATTGAAGACCCGGCCGATGTTGATCCTAGTTTTCCCCCGACGTCGGCCACATTCCTGTTTTGCAAGATGGCTTTCTTTAGATTTGTTTTTTTTTGTGCTTCCATGGATCTTGTGTTGGAGTCTGGAGTTGTGGTGGGGAATGGTTATTTGTTGGCATTAGGGGAATCCATTTCTAACCGAACGTTAGCTCTCGTTGCACATCGTTGTTAGCCCTCCAGAGAGTAAAGGCACTCCCGAGTGCGTATGACGTCACATCCATTGGATTTTCCCGGAAAAACAGGCCCGGGTTCTTCACAATAAAAGCAGTCTACAGGCTGATAGCGGAAACCCAGAAAGTAGCGCAAGGTCTCATTTTTTAGGTTAGGTTATAACCTGTCCACGCATTAACAATAAAAAAAGATTAAAAAACATTTATACGTGTAAAAACTTACATACAGTCCCTTTAAATACCGCAAATATCAACCATTTGTCGGCATCCGCCATTGTCCCAATGTTCCTACCACATCTACCGGCATCAAAACAGGAAGGAAGTGGGAAAGTAGGCCTAGTAAAACCCGCCTCTTGCTTGATTGGATTGGCTGTCTGGGCCAAGTGTGACATTGACGAGCGGTGCAACTCAGTGCCTTGAGCTGAAAAGTTGAGAATATTTTAACTTTTATGCGCATCTAAATAAACGCTAGAAAATTATGCCGCAAGGTGCAAAAGAGGCGCACGCCAGGCGCACCATACCATAGGTTTTGCTGGCAACAGTAAATGTGTCACAGTTTTATCAACTGGAGGGAGAGAGTCTGTGATAATGTGCTTTGTATTTACTTCAAATAGCTGTTGGTGCTCAAGAGCTTACTTCGGATGGCAAGATCGTAAGCAGTCCAAACAAAGGAGCAGTTTTTTGATGATAAGACAGGACTGAAACATACCGCTCACATGGCACATTTTAGAGAAAGTATTTCAGAGTGAGGAGCTACATCAGCAGACGAATATCTTGGATGGCAAGAGATCTCCAGGTTGAATATAGAGACGAAGCGGGGTGTTACGTAGGCATGAGGTCGAGGTCAAGAGTCATGAAATTTGACAAACTGCAGACAGAGTCTCAAGGACTAAAACTGTTTAGGAAGAAAGATGCAAAATCACAGAAAAGAGAAGGAGGGGAGGAGATGGAGAGGGAGATTAGTGCCGTTTCAGAAACTCAGAAGGGCATTTCTACAGTAAGCCGTCCCCCCCCCCCCCCACCCACCGACCCCTCTCCTCACTCCTCTCTGTCTGGCTATTTATGGTAGAAGTCCTCAAGATCCTGCGCAACTCAGGGGAGGCTGAGTTCATGGCATCATGATTCCAACCTGTCGCTACAGTAGGACAGGAAGCTTCAAACAAACCTGGATTTGGTCAATGAAACCACAAGCGTCAACTCAGACCTACAAGTTAGTGTGCTCGCCTTCAGCGATACTCATATTATTGTATCTACACTTTCATTATTATAACACTTTTTGTTCTTCAACTTCTTCAACATACTTCTAGTAGAAATTTCAAACTTCAAAATTTTTGAATGAAGTTTCTTCTTCAAACTTCATTAACTTACACTTTAAATGACATTTAAAGTGCTTTAATTACTTACACTTTAACTAACACTTCAACTGCTTTCACCTGTTACATGTCAAGTCTATATTTTTCTTTCGAAATTGTCGCATGTTTAAAAATAAATATGACCTCACGTTGTGTCAATCCCGTTCACACACTGAACAGGTTTGATTTTCTGCTTTTTTCGCAGCCAAAAGAGGGTTGTTTGACTACTCATAGCCACCGTCCGTGCAAACGTCATCATCCAAAATGGCATCTGATAAACATTCACTTCCTCTCCAGCACAAAGCACTTTACGGAAAACAAAGTAATGAATATAGAAATGCTGAATTCAAAGATAGATTGCGGCAGGTGATTGCAGAACAGCTTGGATCACAAAACAAAGGATGTACGAAAGATTAGAAAGTAGTGATTGTGATCTCGGCAGCTAAATGAATTTTCGCAACAAATAGAATAATAAAACACATCGGACTCAGTGTGCAAGGTTTCTGTGCGTAATTGTGCGATTTTTATCGGATGACTTGATGTATAAAGGCCTTGACATTGATTTTCATTCTTACACTGACAGTTCAACTTCTTTCAGATCTTGCATTTCAACTAAAATATCAAATGCTTACAGTACACACACTTTAACTTCAACTGACATTTCAACGGCGCTAATCTTTTACTCTTTAACTGCTTTCACGTCTTACTCTTCATATGACAGTCCAACTGCTTTCACCACTTATACATGAACCAACACTCAAACTGCTTTCATCTGTTCAATGCTTCCACTTCGAATAACACTTCCAACCCTTTCAGGTCTCAGTTCTTTTCCTTTCAACTAAAGGATGAATGAAATTAAACTTCTTCAGCCCGAATAACTCCCACAACTCCCACTGCTCATACTTCAAAGGAAATTCCGACTACTTATCAATCATACATTTCAACTGCATATATATTTTACTCCTCAACAGCTTTTATCTTTTACCCTTTAAATGGCAACTCATCTGCTTTCAGTGGTTACATGTCTATTAACATTTTTACTGCATACATCTCTTTCTCTTCAGCTGACAACTCCCATCAATGCTTACACTTCAAATGACACATCTTTTCAACAAACGTTTGAGCAAAATTAAACTTCCTCGGTTCTTCTAGCTCCCACAGCTTTCACTGTTCAGACACAATTTACTTCAACTGCTTTCATGCTTCCGACTTCAACTGAAATCATTTTTCAGTTTATACATTTTTATTGACACTGATTTCTTTCAGGACTTCCGTAGCTGACACTTCAAGCTCAATTTATCGCCTATGCTTCGACTGACATTTCAACTCCTTTCAGTCCTTGAACAACGGATATGTCAACTTCATTCAGTGCTTCCACCTAAACTAAAACTTTTAGCACTTGCATTGTAACTGCTAATTCAATTTCTTCGGTATTTGTATTTCGTCTGCCACCTCAAGGGTTTAGTTATTTCAACTATTTCAACTGTTTGATTTTTCAACACATGCACATTTTCTTCAGACAATTTAGCCTTATCTACCTTGTGCCACCTGTCCGTGCTTTCAGTCGTTTTCACACATCTGAATCATGGCCCTTGCTCACAGGCCGGGACAGGCTCGTGACATCTTTGGCTGTGGAAGGTGGTAACATTTAGGTGCTGCTTGTTAACAAACTGCTTTCAAAGTCATTACGATCAACTCCGGCCAAGGCTTTAAGTACCTTGTAAAAATCGGCTCCGTTTATAGCCTATCCAACGTCTGGAATGTTGATTTTTCTGTGTGTTTTTGTTTCCCAAAGTCTGGGAACGGTCAAAAGCATGAATTCCTCCTGAAATAGGAATATCTCTAAGAATCTATTTATTTTTTACATAGCTATTGCTCAATATAGTGACTCGCTTGTGCTCACAAGGAACAAACTCAAAACAGAGATATTGGCGGGAGAGAGGAGACTTGACATTTACAGACATGAATTCGTTAAGTTGAAATGTCTTTTAAACACAAACACCCATGAGAGGAATCAGCCACACAATGAAAACAGCAGAAGCACGGATGTATGCCGTAATTGTGTCGAATCGGGTGACGACGGACGGTGTGTTTTTGTAACACGCAGGTGTGTTTATGTGTCTACATGACATGCAGGTGATGATATTCACCCTGTGCATGAGTGAAGCCTAAGAGCAAGTCTACACCATGAATGTGCGCCGCAGTTAGCAGGAGCGAATTTTCATTGAGTCTCTGTTATGTGACCATGTTTGGTAAAGCTCTTCAGGCACGGTCTCTGACCAAGCCCCTTGACCGATCGGTGCACACACACTCACACACAGAGGAGATGGTTTCAATCACAGACCCACCCAGACCGGCTCAGGCGCCCCCACCTCCAAATCTCACTTTCCACGTTCCTTCATACCTCTCTTTCATCCCTATTTCAGTTAATCCTCTCGTTTCGCACTTTCATCTCATTTTGAAGGTCTCAGTCAGTTCTCTTTTATTGAATATCTCTCACATAATTCAAAAGAAAAACACGGAGCAGTGGTGCCAGCTACCAGTAGCTGGTCTTGGCTTGCTTGGGTAGGAGTGTCATGCTACCAGCCCACAGCTGACGAATGACTGGACCGGTTCAGTATGCTGCTGTCTGGAGGATTTATACTGAATACGGCAGGTTATTCCCATGCTGACATCATTGTTCACGAACCAAGGAATCTGATGAATTGGAGCAAAAGTAAAAAAGAAAACTATTGGCGTACTAAGAATAAACAGTTAAAGGGTAACTTCTGTATTTTTCAACCTGGACCCTATTTTTTCCATGTTTTTGTGTCTAACTAATAGGGACAACTATTTCTGACATTGGTCTAGTATTGAGGGAGAGCGCTGTAACCGGCAGCCGCTCACAGTTTACAATAAGGTGCTATAGAGTGCTTCAGAGATGACATATTTTTGTACGCCAACCAGGAAGTGGGAAATGGGATTTTTCCACTGGGATTTGGATTATTGCAGAAAATAAAGTCCGTGGCAAACACACGTTTATGATAATTACATGTTTTGTTCAGCAAAATAATCTTCACAAATAAACACCACTTTTATGATTTTTGGAAAATGTGAATGCAATCGCCAGAAGTAAAAAGCTATAAACGAACTACAACGCGGTCACATGAGTGGGAGTATCTACAACGAGGCGATAAAGGCGGACGAGTCGGCGTGATGACATTTAGTAGTCTCATTTAGCCACTTGTTAGCAACCGCCTTTTTAAAGACACATAAAGGCTTCAAAATTCACGAGTGGGATATTTATTGATGTATTTTATGTCGTAGAACAAAACATTAAAATCTCTTCAGCTTGTGTTAACCACAGACCTTATTTCAGGCATCTAACCAAAAACCCATTGACTTCCAAACGAGGGAACCGGAAGTGCTAAAATGCTAACTCATATCCGGGTTTTAGGACTCATTCCTTTAGCACTCTATTCGGGCAAGCTGGCACCATCATTTACGTCCACTAAAAGGGCTTGTTTTTGTCATGACAGGCTCTGATTATTATAAGTGTCTGACATTATGGAAAGAGTCTCGCTCAAGGAGAAGTCTCGCTGTGAAATCTGGCGAGGTGACGTGTTGCCGGGAGACAACGGTGGAATAGTGGAATACATCCATGGTGGAAATATGAGTGGCAGCCGGGCAGAGTTTGTTGCGTTGGAGTACAGAAAGCGTAGCTTAGTCTTATCTAAAAGATTTTCAATGTCATGGCTGAATATTTAGATGATTACAACAATGTGGACGAGGTCTTTGACTTCAATGGCTGCCCATATTTATTTGAGCCAGAATATACGGATATTCTGATTTCACAAGGAGACTTCTCCTTGAGTGGGACTTGGACACAGTAACAAACAGACCGGATCAAGCGAATTGTAAGAAAACGGTTTTACTTCTCTGTGAGTTCCTTTCCATAATGTTGTCAGAAACTTTTAGTAACAATCTGAGCCTGTCAGCGGCAAAAACAAGCACTTTTAGTGAACGTAAATGGCGGTGCCAGCTTGCCCCAATAGCACCATATTGCAGCCTGTGAGCGGCTACCGGTTACAGCGTTCTCCCTCAATACTGGACCAATTTCAGAAATTGTTGTCGCCATTAGTCACAGACACAAAAACATGGATCCGGGTTGAAAAATACCACAGTTACCCTTTAGCTAAGTCAAAATAAAAGAGTCAGGCAACTATTTTCTCTTGCCTTCAACTTTATTGAAGAGCAACACTTTCAAGTAAGTCTCAGCTTTCAGCACTACAATTACATGATCATTAGTAGTGGTCATTGTAGACGACAACAATCCGAGTCACAAGGTAATGCTCAGACGAGGACCCTAAGGCCTGTGTGTGTGTGTGTGTGTGTGTATAGTGTAGGCTGTTTTCACATTAAAATCTCCAGAAAACAAAGACAGATCATAACAACACATTGCATTGCATTAAAAGACAAAATAAAAAACAGACAGAAAAGAGGAAACAACACAAGCCACACTGGCAAGTCATTCAAAAGAAGAAGAAAAAAAAAAACTATCAAGTTATTTGTCATCAGTTTGTTCGCGATTTTTCCAGTCATTCTTAATCAACGCAATCTTATTTCATTGTTATGAATTACACCTCGGATCAAACTTGACATGAAATATTTATGAGGAACAGAAATAATAGTTGCCTAAGTACCATGTGTAACCTTGAGAAGACCGGCAGAGTATCCCGTTTAAGTACCAGATTCTGATGCAGCTCTGTTATAATGTACCTAAGAAAGAAGAGACATCCTGTCATCCAAATGAAACACAAAATATGACCCAAACAGAGGTTTAATTAGTACAGTGTGCATCTGGTTTCAATACTTGATCACGGATATATACAGACTTGTATACACCTTTATAATATATATATATTTAAATAGATTCATTATGTAATATAATGAATGTTGGCCTCCCCAAAGAAACAAAGGCAATGTGGTTGTTCTAACCTGATACAATACAGATCATGGCCTTACGATAGCAGCCTCGTCAATTTCATCAGTTCATTCTGTCCATTTCCAATCATCCCCAGGGTGTGAGATATACAGCACAAATATCAGGTCTTGAAATATATTCTGTAGAAAACCCTGACAAATACAAAAGCTCTCCAGTCCATAAGACAACCAGGCTGTAATTCTCATGTATGTAGTTTTTACTTTGTGCACTAGCCCTGCATCAGAGAGCGGTCTAAACTCAAAGACGGCCAAAAGCACAGGATGCTGCTACAGGAAGTGCATCATCTCCCACAGTGTAGTCAGATTATTTTATAGTTTCGTGACTGAAAGATTACAGATTTATTCTACAACTATTCACAGCTTTGAGTTTAGGAGGCCGGAGATATGAGATGCTAGCCTTCCCGTGAACTACCTGTTAATCTTAAAGAGTTTATATGTCAAAAAAATATAATTTCCATTCTGATCACCTTGGACACTGTGAGCTCATCTTAATGCCGCTAAATAACACATCACAACATTCATAGAGACATACCCCTGCATTCAGGAGAACACAAAACTCCCCGAAGAGGGATCAGCTTTGGATTATAATACTTGGCCGGATTAATCATTGTGCAGGCAGATTATAAAAAATATATACAAAGAGTATACATAGGGAATACAGAGGAGATAATCACTGGGTATTACATTAGAAAGTCATGCTAATCCGAACCTGGCTGCGTCACATCCACCATTTGTGTAAAAAGGCACAAGATAGTGTAGCCCCTCCTCTGTGGTGACAGACAGACATACAGGAGGTCGCTGAGTCGTTGCTCCACGGGAGTGTGCTTTAGGGTTCCACAGTGAAAACACCACCAGACATTCTCAGACGATTATCTATCCAACTACATACACTTAAAAGGAGAACTCCACCGATTTTACACATCAGAGTCTGTTTACACGTCTCGGGAAGTACAACTACCCGCTCCTCATCTCTGCTTGAGGCCTCGAGGCTACATTAGCCGCTACTAGCACACCCAAATCTCTGACTGAACTGTCAGCGGTTGTGTTGCGTTATGGGTAATGTAGGAGCCAGGTTCTGATAAGGAAAAAGAATGCATTTCTATCCACCTGTTTTTATGTGCATTTTCAGTTTGCGCATAAAAAAAGACAAACAAAATATATTCAAAATATTGCAAAAAAAGTTTTTACGTTTGGCTTTTGTGAAAAAGTTGGTGTATCAGTAAAGAGTATGACATGTGACTAAAAAGTCCACTGAATAGATGAAAAATAGTGGCAGACAAAAATCATCAGATGTGTGTGGAGCGATGAGGAGACTGCAACCTTCCTCAAATTAAAGGAAGACTGTAACATTTAGGGAGATCTAATGAAATGGAATTAGGGCTGTCGAAGTTAACGCGTTAACACAAATTCGTTTTAACGGCACTAATTTCTTTAACGCATTAACGCAACCTGCGATTTTTTAGGTTGTAGTGGGCTCAGTTTTAAAGCTAGAAAAATTAACGAACCCATTGGTACCAACCATGTCACGAAGGAGGCTAAATAACGCTTCAAACTTACACTAAGTTTTGACGAGGAAAAACTGGCATGTCCATAGAAAGGGGTCCCTTGACCTCTGACCTCAAGATATGTGAATGTAAATGGGTTCTATGGGTACCCACGAGTCTCCCCTTTACAGACATGCCCACTTTATGATAATCACATGCAGTTTGAGTCAAGTCATAGTCAAGTCAGCACACTGACACACTGACAGCTGCTGTTGCCTGTTGGGCTTGAGTTTGCCATGTTATGATTTGAGCATATTTTTTATGCTAAATGCAGTACCTGTGAGGGTTTCTGGACAATATTTGTCATTGTTTTGTGTTGTTAATTGATTTCCAGTAGTAAATATATACATACATTTGCATAAAGCAAGCATATTTGTCCACTCCCATGTTGATAAGAGTATTAAATACTTGACAAATCTCCCTTTAAGGCACATTTTAAAACAGATAAAAAATGTGCGATTAAATATTTTAATTGATTGACAGGCCTGATATTAACATAACAGTAGTGGATGGACACGTGCATTAATTTGTGTTTGCTTGCAGAGTTTTGGGGGAATTTAATGAAACATTTGCACTAAATCTGGTTCTGCTGTAACGATTTTGAGGCTTTAAAAAAAAAAAAAGCTATCCATTGTGAGTCACCCAATGTTATACTGTACTGTAGGAGTGTAATGCTAAATCGGTGGAGCACTCTTTTAAGCAGAAAGGAAACACGAGTACACCTGCCAGCTTTGTACATTTCTAGTAGCGTGACAAAAGCCAAATGTGAAACATCCTCTTGTATCTCTGTCTGTCAAGATATCAGCTATGTAGTCATTAGTGTCTGCTGACAGCAGACTGTACAACGACAAGAGCTCATGAATTTATAAAACCAAGTAATGCCCAGTGGCATACAGACAATGTGGTAATGATTAGTGAGTTAGCCATACAGTATGCAGAAGCTACTGTATGTGTATATACTGTACAGACATGCAGGGAGAGGAGAAAGGAATCAGAAACACATGCATTCAGTATGCTCCGAGAGGCAAAAACATTAACTGTTTTGGAAGACAACCCCCCCCTTTTAAGCATTAGATTAATGCAATTTAGATGTTAATCATCTATCTTCACTAATTACTAAGGCATCACAGAAATATGTCAATCTTTACCATGCTCCGTAGCGATGATTTACAATTTATACAGAAAACTAAAAAACATGCAGATTGCCACATTGCGTCCGACGGCGACAGCATCACAGATCGGTACATCCGAAATTAATTAGAAACTTTTTTCATATTGCTAGCATTCCTACTGCTGACATTCTGCTAACAAAAAGAGCACCATGTCAGTGTTATAGAAGGACATCAAATACAGTGTAGTTTGCACGCTATGCTATGCTATGCTTGTGCAAACTTGAGGAAGGGAGTGGAAAAAGTCCTCTCACACCCACAAGTGTTTGTGTGTGTGGACTTTTTCCGCTCCCATCCATAATTAGGTTCTCAGAGTCGCTGAGAACAAAAGGAGATAAGGGGGGGAAGTATAAAAGCCTCCGGAGGTGTTTCTCTAGAAAGATACACTACACTGACAGCTTGGTGAGAAAAAAGTGATGCCGCTCTGTTTCACTGCATTGGCTGGGATTGAGCTCTGGAGACGCTTAGAAGGAGAGAGAGAGAGAGAGAGAACAGGAAGAAGTCCCTCTGAATCAGTGATATCACAACAAGATAACATTTTTTCTTTACAGTAGAAAGAAAAAGTTGATTAACTCATGACGACGGGAAGTCTTTGTAAGGCAGGGGGGAGAGGTAGAACAAAACCAAACGTTCCAGCTGGATAGTGGAGGCCTATCCAGTGAGGCAGAGGGTTGCAATGGATGTAACTTAGATGTGTTTGCTGTGACTGCTAATGCCTAGTTCACACTACAGGACTTCTGGTGCCTTCAAATGGGGTCGTGTTTACCATGTTCACGAGAAGAGTCCATATGAACGCCCCCCTAATGTGGTATTCACGACCTCGTAAGTGGAAAGTTTCAGAATGCTCTGAGTTGTGACGTGTTTTTTGACGTTGTCAGAAATGGTGGAGGCCATGGAAGTTCATTTTACGGTGCATAATAAGTGAATAAATTGTCATTTTAGTCGTATATTGTTTTACTTCCTAATTTTATAATAGTTCTGAGGAAAATGTTGATATTCCCAACGGCCTCATCTTTTTCCTCTGTCATTATGCCTTTGCATTTACTGCATTATGTTGCCCACTTGCTAGCTTGCTAAATTGTTAGCCTCTGTGGCTTCTAGACGCCGACGGTAACGATAATATTACCGTTGCTTAGCAGCGGTGTTCTCACGACTCAACCACTTGAGCGTCAAGCACATCATGTACACAACTTCCCATCTTGTAAACACGAGCTCACGAGTTCCATTTGAAGGCCCCGATTTAGCCCTGATTTTCCGCTCCGCAAAAGTTTTTGGAGCTCCCCGACAAATGCCCCAGATCAGAGGCAAATCGGCGTTGGCTCGCCGCTCGCACATCCGCGCTCGAGCGTCATGTGTGAGCCGAGAGCCTTGCCGACGCTCGCCAATACCTCGCAGACACATTCCAGATATCTAAAATGCTAAATATCTGGACCTGTCGGGGACTCCGGCCACGAGCTACAGCCGATGAGAGCGCGAGACACGGGTTGAGGGGAAACCTGGGGGAGGAGGGGTAACTTTGCTCTGTGTTGCATTTGCAACACAGAGCAAAGTTATTGTTGGACCTAGAGAAATAAATAGTAAAAAAAAAAATTGTGTGGAAACTGGTAGAAACAGGCTATTTTGTGAACACATATGCTTACAACAACATCAGTAATGTGTCTCGCGTATGGTATCGCGTCATTTACCGTGTATTTCTCGCGTGTTTTAGTGACAAAACATCATCGGGGATTCCTCGTGGTGAAAGATCTAAAACCACAACGAATTAAAGACTGAGGCAAGTTGTGTTTACAAGACAGCAAGTTGTGTAGTGTGAACAGCACTGCGATCTGACAACTTTGAAAGTCGTGTAGTGTGAACTTGGCTTTAGGGTGTAAAATAAGAGAATACAGAGAGGAAACTACACAGTGATGCCAACACGATGAATACTGAAACGGCGAAATCGTCCTGTGAGAAGCTAAGGATGTTGGAGAGTGCGTCTTTCTCTCTCCCGCATGCATATTCTTAGTTTCTTTGTATATAATCCAAATTGTACGGAGGTTGGAGGGGCATGGCTGGTGATATAGGCAGGCGCCACTTGTTACACGGAGGCCACAGCAGGTGATACTGTAGAAGAGGCATTATGGTGTTTTTCTGTCTCTTTTATGTGAGGTCTGATGAGTTTAAGACAAGAGCCCTATAGATTCACAAATATGGATCTGATGTTAGAGGCCACGTCTCCTCGAGTGTGGACGGACGGAGTATGAGCGACAGGAGAAGCCTCCGGTCGTTCGGGAGCTGTAGCAGAGAGATGGTTGTCTTCTGAAGGGGGGCCGAGCTCTGTTAGACTTTGTGATCCTCCACGATTATTGCTTTCCTGTCTTTCACAGGCACTTCAGAGGATTGGGGCTTTGGCTGAAGTTGAGCATGAGAGGAGATGACGAGAGAGGGATGGCGGTGGGGACAAAAAGAGGCGAGCGGGTTAAAAGTGTGCTTTTTCGAGCTCTACCTTCTCGTCTGCGACCGGAAGCTGTCGCCCAGCGGGCTGACAACTGAGGCTGCGAAGGCCGGCGCTCGAGGGAGTCAAAGAGGAGTCTCTTTGTCTCGCGTCGGGGGTCAGGACCTGAGGACGGTTAGCCCGGTCCACTAGCCAACTACAAGGAGATCAAGGGGGACTGGAGGGTGGGAGGGACGCTGAGGCTACAGCAACAGAGAGAAGCTGTGAGGTTCCTGGATGTCCGGCCTCCCTCCCCCCCGCTCACGTCTGCGTCTACACATCCATTGATCTACATCTCTTTCAGTCCGTGTGGTTGTTGACGTGCTTCCCGTCCGAGGAAGCCTCCTTCTCCGCTCCCTCCTTCTCCACTCCCTCCTTCTCCACTCCCTCCTTGACCTTTCTTCCTCCCCTCCCGGTCAGGACCTTGTAGCAGCCGCGGGTGATCTTATACATCCAGATAGTGTTCAAGATGTCCAGGGCGATGCAGGAGCTGATCCAGGCCACCTGGGCGCCCAGGCCCAGTCGCTCAAATTCTTCAGTGCCGAAGGTGGCGAACACACTGGACCAATAGGACGGCATGACGGCGGTGCGAACCAGGAAGAACACCACCGCCATGGCAACGCCGTTCAGCACCACCAACCGGTGTGAGCGGGGATACTTTAATGCCTCAAAGAACCACCTGGAGGGAAAAGGTGATTAGAAATGTTAAAATATGTCAAATTCAGGTGTCCAGTGTCTCATTACAGTAGTATATAAAATATAAATATAGATTAGATTACTTATAAGCGTCATATTAATACATACATAGATAAATAATAAATACATAAATGAATGAATGGATGAATGAATGAATAAATAAATAAATGGTGCTAATAAAAAAAATAAAAATAAAATTTAAAAAATAATAATAAAATAAAAATAAAATTAAAAAGAACCACCTAGAAGGAGAACGTGATTAGAAAAGTTACAATGGAAGATATGCCAGCCATGTTAATCCTGGGGTGTTAGAGATGGAGATACATAGAAGATACATTATTCATCCCCTTTGGGAATCTTGGCAGTAGCTCATTACAGTAGTATATAAAATATAAATATAGATTAGATTACTTAAAACCAGTCACATAAATAAATAGATAACAAAGGTGCTAGTAAAAATAAAATAAATAAATAAAGTAAAAACATAATAATAAATAAATAAAAATAAAAATAAAAATAAAAGGATTATTGTACTGACTCACCTTTGGTTCACAAACGGCGTGGACAACTCTGAAATGAGGCGAAAGTTGGCAAAGTAGGGAAGCACGCCTCGTGTCTGCAGTGACCAAACACACAGACAAGAAAAATGACGCAAATACATCATGATACATTTATAATCCAGTGTCTCCAATTTATATTAATGTTTATACACTCTAGGTCTTGAGGAGTGATAGACTCACCAGCACATATCCGTATGCGTAGAGCGCCGCCAAGTGGTGACAGACGAAAAAGCTGTCCCCCATAGTGCTCCAGTTACATGCCAGCAGCACGAGGTCTAGAGGACAGGGTGACAGCTCGGTCAGAAAGCTGGCAAATTGATACGGCTGTTTAACTAGGAGGAGGATTATGTACATAACTGTCTTTACAGGAAAAGAGCAGCGACTGCACCAGGATCCTACAACTAGAAAGGTTCAAATGTAGAGAACATTTGTAGAACACAATGTGGAACACATTTAAGGCTGACATGACCTTCAATTTCTAAAACAGTCTGAGACTATATATACTAGTATACAGAGTAGACAAAATACTCCACGAACAGAACTTCATCACTCATACTGTGTTCTTTGACATATGAAATAAGATTTAGTTTTTGGATCAATGCGTCTGTAAAGGAATTAGCATATACCCCCACATGTATGTATGTGTGTGTGTGTGTTAATATGTGTGTTTAATATAGCAAGAGCACATGTATGTCATGTCATTATTTTTAATATCCTCAAATTCTTTCATTCGTCTTTATGTGTAGTCTGCTTGCTTTAGTATGACTTTACATATGTGAAGTGTCTTTCTTTCTTTTCTGTTTTTATGTTTAATTTAGGGATGCGCTGATACCGATACAGGATCAGATATCGGGCCGATACTGACTCAAATAGCTAGATCGGATATCGGTGACAATGGGGCCGATCTATTCAATTCAATTCTAGGTTTATATACTATATACATTATATACTGGAATTTTAATTCCTGTTTTAAGTTTTTACCAATTTGGTGCTGCATTAAAAAGGTTTACACTTGAAGTGTAATTCCTGTTAATTTATATAAAAAAATATATTTTTTGTTAGCAAGTTGCTGGTGTACGATTTATTGATTTTAATAATAAATAACAGTTCAGTAAATTTATATCTATCTATTTATTTGTTACATTTTGTTTTACAAAGTTAAGAAAGCAATGTTTAAGTCAAGCCTGTTGCTGCCCTACACAGAATGAATGAATGATTATTAATTAAACACTGATAACAGATCGGTACTCGGTATTGGCCGATACCCAAAGCCCAGGTATCGGTATCGAGACTAAAAAAGTCAGATTGGTGCATCCCTACATTAATTGCACTGCTATGTCTGGTAATACTTCATCCTCAATTTCTCTTACTTGTGTATCTGGTTAGCCAAAGTTATCTGTACTTTTATTGTATGTCTGCATATGTCTGTATTGTATTTTTATGTTCAGGACGCCAGGAATATTAGCGGCACATTCATGTGCTTCTAATGGGGATCCCTAATTAAACAATAAACAATGTATTCACATATCAAAATGCAGATTGCCGGATGTCTTTTATAGCTGACAAGCCTGCCGTTGGTGCTTCGAACTAACTTCAGATTAAATTCCCTTTCCTTTGTGTGTTTACACCATATACAACATTAACTGTCTGCCCTCATGGCCTAGAAGAAATGATCAACAGAAGTACAAACAAAAATAGCTCACCATAAACGAGGTAACCACAGGTTATGGCTACATTTAGTTTGACCAGGCTGGGGTCACCCCTGTGGAGCAGCAAAGAACACATTGTTAAAGGTACTTTCACCACAGTTGTAACACAACAAGAGAAACAAACAATCCGGAAGTGGGAAGCTACTTACTATGCCGGAAAAATCTAAAAGCACTTACACTGTGTTCCTCTGATCGATAATCTACTTCTGTAAAGAGAGCATGATGCAATTTCGCAAACGACTTTATGTAACTAGACTAACACACTGACCGTGGATCACGTAGAGAGCTCATTCATGGTTGATTGGCTAATGTTGATGAGCTTACTGTGATACATGGTTAGGTCTTGTTTAAAAAGAAAGGCTGTAAGAAGTTGAGCTTGTTTGTCATGGAGGACGGAACCTGCCAAAATAAAAAATTAATGAATAAATAAATGACTCGATGAATAAATAAATAAATAAATAAATAAATAAATAAATAAATAAATAAATAAATAAGCCATTAAAAGTTAAATTTTTTTTAAAAATAATCAAGTTTGGGGAAATATATAGGGGGTGAAATGCGGGGAAGGGAAAATAATACATAAATAACTAAATAAATAAATGCTTAAACACATGAATAAATACATACATTTAAAAATAAATAAAAAATAAATGCAAAAATAAATAAATAAATTTAGAAATTTATACATACATGAATAAAAGTGGAAATTAAACAGAAGAGTAAATAAATAATGGAATTAATATAAAGGTAAATAAAAAAGCTAATTAAAACAGAAATATCAATTTATGTCACACTTTATCAATTCATTAATGACTACATTTATTTTTAATATTATTTTTGCTACTTTTAATGGCAGATTTATTTATTTATCGAGTCATTTATTTTTTTATTAGGGCTGGGAAGATACACCTATCTCCCGAGTCGATACCATTACGACACTTTGGTGCCGTTTTAATCTGTATTGAGATTTTAAAGTATTGCAATTCGATATTACGATTTATTGCGATTATTGTTACATTTTTTAATACTAGACCATGGGAAAAAGTTGAATCATACACTTCTAGGGACTTTTAATTTGGAAAATATCTAAGTTAATACAGTAAAAATGTTTGCTTTTCAGCATGTATGTATTCAGAGATGTCCTAATGTCAAATATATCAGTCATTTTCACCCATTATTTATTACATTTTTTCCAGCAACCAAAAAATCATAGAGTAAAGACATTTCCTTCACAAATTAGTGGTATTTTCTTTTTAATTTATAAAGGGACATGTAATGTTTTTTTTTTATTATTTCTGGTGAATATAAACCAATCAATCTTATTTCCGTATATGAATTCTGTATATACAGTTCCCTTTGTTAGCACCTGATTTTGAAAACTTGACGTAGTCACACGAGGGTATACTTCCGCTAACTTCGCCAAGTCCGTCTCTAGCTCTCCCGTCAGCTCCGTTCTCTTTAAACATCCATGGTCAGCTCCATCGGGGCCGTTTGAATGCATTTAACATAAATGTCAGTATACAGGTGCTCTACAGTTGTAGCGTCGGCCGATTTGACCACTGAGATGAGTGACGGCTGGCTTGGCCGCACGTTACCGCAATACGTTAATGTTTCCTGTCCATGACAGAGTTAGCATGCAGCTTTAGCCGTGATGTCTAGCTCTGCTTTTCCTGGCAATGTGTGAAACCCAAAGAGTTTCCATACTTTACTGTATGTGTAGTGTTTACCACTTTGGATTGAACATGTGAGGGTGCAGGTCATATCCACGCACGGATGTCAATGTTACACACTGACCATCTTTTTTTTGTCTCTGAACAAACAGTAACCAGTAGTGCCATGCTCTTGTGTCCTTGCAAATGGCATCTGTTCAAAATAACAATGAAGGTGTCTCTACTTCAATAGACATCCGATCCTGGTATCAGTCACATGTATCGTATAGCGAATGACACGGCTGACCGCTCGTGTAACACAACCCCACAACACACATACTCTACAAACATACACACTCAAGGTGCACACGCACACACCTGTCCTGTACTGTACAACAGCTCACATTACGCACCAGATGACCCTGAGCACACCACTGTCAAATTTTATCCTGCAGATTTCACCTATATTCAGCACACCATCCAATTTTGCTAGACACACTTTGATACATACGAGTTGAATGTATGAAAATATGTTTACTGTATTTGTATACATGTATTGGTCACCTTGTTAATGAAGCATTCCCTCTCTGTCTCTTTGATAATGTATCTAATCTAATGTCTGTTTCACAAGAGAGCGCTCCTCCTGCTAACTGATCAGTCGTATCGCTTTACCACTTCACTTGAAATGCAGCAAGCAAATACAAGATTGGATAACGCCCCATTTATCTGATAGTGCTGTATGATAGTCCGAGAGTCTGCAGGCCACATCACAGAGTCCAAAGGCTTCATGATAATCACATCAGTGTGACCCGGCTTCCGTTAATTAAATGTACGGTAAACCAACGCTCCTCTCTCAATGTAAATCAAATCAAATTCAAATCAATTTTATTTGTATAGCCCAAAATCACAAATCACAAATTTGCCTCGGGGGGCTTTACAATCTGTACAGGATACAACACCCTCTGTCCTTGACAGTGCAACCCTCACATCGGCTAAGGAAACACTTAACCACAAAAAAACCCTTTCAACAGGGAGAAAAAATGGAAGAAACCTCAGGAAGAGCGACAGAGGAGGGATCCCCCCCTTCCAGGATGGACAGAATGTATGGTTAACTGACTGGAATTTGGCCTGGTGAGAGATGTGGAGCTCTTTACACAGGAAGTGCTACAATAGCGCTGAGCCGCTGACTCAACGGGCCTCATGCTCTTAAGTGGCACGTAAAAGAACTTGTTGCATTCACTAATTTTCTTCTTAAAGCGAGAGTTTGGATTTTTTGAAGTGGGGTTGTATGAGGTACTTATCTAAAGTCAGTGTATTATTTACAGTAGATGACGGTCGGCATGCCCCCAGTTTGGAGAAGCAGACAGAAGTACCAGCACGGGAGCAAAGCAATGTACTGCTGTGGACGGGGGCAGCAGCAAAACGTATTTTAGACACCAAAAAAAAAGGCCCACATGAAAAAAAATGAATATCAGTTTAAGTGTAAACGATATTTTGAATATTTTCAGCGCTTTACCTTGCCGTCAGACAGCCCTTTCTATAGGGGAACTGAAGCCATTATTTACATCTATGCCCTCTTCAAAGTCACCAGACTCCATTGACAAAAACAGTAATTTTACCTCGCAGAACACGGAAGTGGCTGGTCTCTGGTCGGTTAGTTTGTTTGTGTTATTGTGTGACTTTGGTGTTTTTAAGGCTTAGTTCGGATTCACCAAAGTCACACAATGACACAAACAAACTCACTGATCGAGGCAGCGGTAGACCAGCCACCTCCGTGATCTACAACTTAAAATTACTGTTTTTGTCAAAGGAGTCTGGCTTTGAAGAAAGCATAGACACTGTAGATATAATGGCTTCAGTTAACCCATTGGAAAAGGCTGTCTGACGGAAAGGAAAATATTCTAAATATAGCGTACACTTAAACTGATATTGATTTAGTTTTGCTGCTGCTCCCGTCTACAGCAGTACATTGCTTTGCTCCCAAGGCGGTAGCTTCTGTCTGTTTCTTCAAAATGGGGAAGTGCCGACCGTCATCTACTGTAGGTAATATACTGACTATGGATAAGTACCTCATACAACCCCACTTCAAAACACCCGAACTATGCCTTTAAATGGTCCAGGTCTGTCATAAGAGTCATATACAGAGAGTCTGCTTTACTCTGCAGGGGGACAATTATAATAACATATAGCATATAAGAATTATAATGCCTTCATCTGAATGATTAAGGCAAAATAAAAGTTAATATTCAGTTAGCCTTATTAGTTTAATGTGCATCATGGTTTGCCAATTTACTTCATAAGTATTTTAGCAATGCAATAGCAATTCAGTAGTTGCTAGGAAAATTCAGACCCTCCAACAGCTCCGCAGGTAGTTCAGTGGAACATGAAAGTGTAACATCCCCTGCACTGTACTCTTTTCTTTCATTTATCTCGGCTGTCACATTTCTCCCATTTAAGTTACGGGCCGCTTTATTTTAAAGGTCCTTTGCACTGTGTGATTTGGGGCTGCATGAAACAAAAGTTGACAACCGTGAGAGAAATATGGTAAAATCTTTGGACTGTGAGACACGTCCATCGGTGGACGATTTGGAGCTTTGGTGACCAATGACAGCTTGCAGCTAAATTCCGACAGAAATTTAGGACCATGTGGGATGATGTGACTGCTGCAACGACCCAGGTCTACAAACCAATCAGAATACAACATGAAAATACACAGAATACACTGCCTGGCATAATATTTCATAAGCACCATTTTGAATAAAGTTAAGGGAAGAAATGTGCGTACACACTAACCAAAACAATGGAGGTGAAACAGAAAAGACATTTTTCTGCGTACGCAGCTGTGGAGTTGCAGATGTATTTCTTAGTTCTCGGTCTGCTAATTTTTGACAGCGGGACTTCAAACTCTGTGGTGTGAAATTTGACTTTTAGCTTTTGGGTATGGAGTAGAACATATAGCAATATGCAGGCGTCTGTTGTGCTACTGATTAGGGGTGTAAAGACACATCAGTCTGACCAAATGAACGGGTGACATTTATCACGTTGAAACAAGAGAAAAGAGTAAAAGGATAAGAATACGGCCCAATGTCTTCGATGTCGACATGGAAGGTAATAAAATGTGTTCGCAAATTTGAGGTTAAATATTACATCTAAACCAGGTTGACCTCGACTCAACAGAAATTTGAACCCTCGTTCTACTCGGATGGCCCTGCTTCACGTGTTACGGTCAAGTCCAGATAAGCCAATCAAGAAACGCAGCCGAGGCGGGGCCGCAGTCAGACACAGTGCTTCTTGTTAACTGAATGGATTATGATAACAGCAGAGGCCCGCGCTGCCGGACAGAGTGACACTCTGAAAAGAGCCTGAGCAGCAGCAGCTGAACACAATGCAGGTTTTCTAACGGCCCGGCTCTGTCTGGCCACTCGAGCACTACCGAGAGAACAATGCTGCTGTGTGACGGGTCTTAATGATGCTGTAATACAATCAGATTGACTGGAGAATTATCGCTTGCACCAATCTGCTTGCGACGAGATGAGCTTTAAGGCATTAAGGATACTGCTGGGGGATCGGCTAGGTGCTGGCGGGTGACGGGGGCGAGTTGGGAAATTCGACGAGAGACGGGGACGTAGAAATACACAATATTACGCTAACTATTTCCAAAAATAAATCAGCTTTTCCCGGTGGGAGCTGAAATTATGTGACAGAAATAAAGTGCAGTAAAACATGTCCCAAAAAATGCATAAAGACAAAGAGGCTTGGGGGAGGAGGGCTAAGATACTAAGCACCTGAACACTCAGCAGATGAAGACTGGTAGCAGGAGGAGGGAGAGAGCCCCCTTTCGTCTCCCATCTCCCCCTCACCCCCCCTCAAACACCCGCCCACCCCCCACTTTCTCTTTTCTCCCCTTTTTTTCGCTCCATCAGCGATGCTGGCCGGGGCCGACACAAGAGACAATAAGAGCGAGGGAGGTGTGCTGCATTGATTCGACAGCCAGAGATGTGGGGTACAACGGACAGCTAGAGAGGAGGAGGAGAGGAGGAGGAGGCTCACGGAGGGGGGGGGGTTCACATGAAGAGAGAGAGGAGGGGGGGGGCGGGGGCTAGAGCACTAGGCTGCTGTTGTTTGCTATGAAAAGGAGCCTTGTTGGAGGGATTCTAGTCTGTCTGCTAGAGAGCCAGAGAGGAAGTGAAACAGAGGGAAAAGGAAAAAGAGAGAGAGAAGAAGAGGAGGAGGAAGGAAAGAGTGGTGCAAGAATATAAAGGGAGAAGTGAGAGACGGAAAGCTGGAGAGAAATGTTTTAAAAAGACTGATTGAGATATTGGAACGGAGAAAGAAATTGGGAGGGAAATCTCTCTTTCTCTGAACTCATTGATGCAAATAACACACCGAGCCGTAGCAGAGAGACGGAGAGAAGACAGCAAAGACAATAATCAAAGGCTAAATCCACTGAATCTACAACTCTCCGGAGACACCGCTGACACATTAGATCCATCCTCTCCCCCCTTCCCTCTTTCCTTCTGATGAAGGGAACGCCACAGTCATCTCTCCAAAAAGGTATTAACTACCAACCCTGACGATCCTTCACTACCTCCCACCTCCCCGTCTTCATCCCTTCATCTGTTTCCTCCCGTCCCCTGTGAGCTAGTCATGGCTGCCGGTGTGAAAAGGCAGATGTGAGAAGACAGGTTTCTCCAAAAAGGGCCTAAAGCGTTTTTTTTTTTTTTTTAGCCTGCCAAAATGACAAGGCATAATGTGTCAGTATTTGTGCTTTTTCCAATGCATGTGCAGCATGTTTATGAGGGTTTCTAGGGTTGTATTTGTTTGCATGTCAGACATTCTCCTGCCTTATTTCTAGGGACGCACCGATTTATTGGCCGAACATCGGTATCGGCAGATATTCTCCTTGTTGACTGCCAACGGCCTAATCTGTTGTGTTGCACCAGTTTTGCACCGGTTAAATGTTGCGTCGGTCTTGGACAACAGTAACCAGCTGCTGATTCGGAGAAGAAGCCAAACGCTGGACACGAATCTGACGGCGGGTGCCGTGCGCACGTTTGTTTACAAATAAAAGTGAAAGAAAAACTCGGCCGTGCGGGAATATTACACTGTCTCAGAGAAAGATCAGTGACACGAACGTACTGCGGTCTGGATGAACGAACATTGTGTATGTCACTTCTCTCGGACGGATAAAAAAACAAAAACGAAAAATGCTAAAATGGGTCGCTAAATATACTTGGGCGGCTGTTAATATACAGTATGAGCTGCCTGCCCAAGTAAAGTCTATGTGTGAGAAACACTGCTTACGTTCTAATCGCTCTTACCTTTACATTTAATTTATGTTTCACAAAACAAATATTTTTGTTGGGCTGTGTACTGCTACATTCTTCACTTTACTCCATGAGTAAGTAGTTGTATAGCAGCTGAAAAGGCTTTTGAAGCAGTTATTTTAAAAATATATATATATATTTTTTTCATCTGAAAGAAGGTTATATTAAAGGTTGTTTCACAAATTGTACGATTGAATTTGTGCTAATTCAAAGACAGTGTAATGAAATGCTGAATGACTTTAAAAGAACTCAACAGTTATTTTTTATAATGAAGAGGTTTTCGTTTCCCTGGCACAAAAGGGGAATAAATAACAGCAAAAACGAAATAAACAAAAACATCGGTATCGGCCAAATTGTTATTTTAAACATCGGTATCGGCCCAGAATTTTCCAATCGCTGCATCCCTACTTATTTCATTGTATTAGAGTGGTGTTGGATATTTCATTTATGACTAAAGCTTTCTGTTCCTCGCTTTCTGTTCCTCTTACCAGACGGGATTGGCGTTGACCACATCATCGAACCACAGGATGTACAGACAGAACAAGCCCACGATCAGAGCGTGCACAGTCGACACCAACCTGGGGACGGACACACAAACAAGATCAACATGATGACAGACGAATAGGAGTTGTAACTAGAGGGTAATCATTAAAACAGGGGGTGCTTTTGTCTTGTTAAATGTGCTTTTGCATACAGTATGTCATTAATTACATCTATGTATATGTATATCTATGTATGTAAAACAGGGGATTGTTGTCCACGTGGCTGTAACCTCTTTTTTATCAGGCCTGATACGGTATCACCCTTGACCTTTGGAGTGGTTATCTTAACTGAAGAGACACTTCAGAGGTCCAGTGGTCCCTTATCTCTCCTCTGCCAGAAACACAGTTCCTCCACTGTCACCACGCAGCCTCTAGGGTACAGCAGTCCCTGTCCACGGGCCGCAGCTGCCGGCCTAAGCCCCGGCCAAGACCGGCTCTACAGATTCGGCAACTGTATGACCAGATGAGTCCATTATTACCGCTGAATCAGAGCGAAGTGTCTAAAAATGGAACGGGCACCGAGGAACTTGGCTAGAGGAAGTGTCAATATAGCTGTCTGAGTAGGCTATGTTATGAAAGTTTTCTGATTATATTTTTAAGAAACAAAGAACGCGCGATTAAGAAACGACAGAGATATATCAACAGTATTAAGTCCTCTAGATTATAATACTAGACAGTGGACTGTGCTCTCTCTTTGGAAATGCTTTCTCCCTCCTCTCCTTGCACTTAAGTCGTGGTTACATAAACAACACACTGACATGCTGAGAGCTGACTGTTATGCAACAGTCGGCCACTCTGAAGTGAACCATCAGTGCTCTGGCCTTTGACTTACTTTGGACCGTTCGTTGGTGAATACACCCTTTGCTTTCAAATAAGGACAGAAAGGCTAATGTGACCTCTGGTTGTATGAATGAACGCTTATCCGTGAGTAACTGGCAAACAGCAAAAGAGACAGATAAAAAGAAGGAGAGAGAGAGGGAGAAAAAAAAACAGCCAATAACTAGGAGTCAGTTACGCAACTACAAATTATTGCCCTCTGAACTTCGCCCGAGGTCACTGCTCGGAACTTAACACCGCTCTGTGGTGCTCCAACGGCCGTCCACATCACAGCTGTAGTTGTGTGGAATGATGATGAGTTGGCCGGAGGCACATCAGGGGCCACCTCAGAGCTGCATCACCAACAACACTGATTTGTCAGGATGTCGTGACTTTCCAATGTTATACAACAACACTATTCTAGAGAGGTGTGTCTCAGTAGGTCTACGGGACTATCTGTGATACCACATCAAAACATTTGACTGCTTTTTACACAAGTGTGTGTTTGTCAAAGAAACCGTAATAAGTAAGTAAAACAACCAAATGCTAGTGGGTGTACTTTCACTCAAATCTGTCCCATCCAATATCTAAGAAGAAAAAGAATTTGTGTATATTTTCAGACATTGTAAGAAAAGTGTGATATCTTATTTGCTTTACAGCATCAACAGCTGGATCCCAAAGGACCAAGAGTGCACGGGGCATCGTCTCAGTTTGTAGGCAGCACAATTCCTCTGTCACATAATCAGAGGCTTCCCCCACACATGATTTTGGCTGGACCGCAGAGGGCCAGCCCTTCAAACGCAAAAGTCTGTCACTGAGTGAGTGACTGAGTGAGTGATGAAGTTACTCGAATGGTCAGCCGAGTGTTGGAGTTTCCTCATTGGCTGTTGCTCTTTCAAAATGAAAAGGCAGGGAACAGTCCTTTATGCAAATTAGCCCGGCCAGTGCAACTGTGCAACTCGTCCGGCTCACAAAACTTGGACCAAGCTGTCAAACTAGGCAATCTAGTTCTAAAATGAAACCAGATTCAGCAGTGGCATCGCCTATTTCTCGCTTAAAATGTTTTCAGAAGTAGATTTTGGTGGATTGTTTAGACGGAATAACAGAAAGTTCACGAGCAGGCCGCCATGTTGTTTCCTGTTTGAAACGGCGAACAGAAAACCAGGGACCAATCAGGTGTATTCCACGTCACTGCTTGAACAGCCAGTTGAGTGGAGCAGCGTGTCCCCTAGTGTCCTCGCCGGACCTGGTGGACATGTACCGCTGGATTTAACATTCTAGACATGACCACTGACTATTTGTGTAACAATTTAGCCACAAATTCACAGACTGACCATACACTGTCCAGACATATGCCCGGTTTTGGTTTGTTTTGGTTGACGGATACGGAACGGATATGACGTCACGTTACTCAGACTACAACAATAAAAGCGGTAACTTCCTTCTACCGCCGCAAAGACTCAAATGAAGCAAATATATTGATTCTGGCATTAAAAAAAACTATTTCAAAATCGTAAAAATAAAATCGTGATACATAGGTGAATCAATATTTTTTCATACCGCTAATATTGTTGTGTGTATTTTTAATTGTAGTCGAATAATCGTGTCCAGCCCTAGATAGTAGGTGGAATTTATTACCTTTGGACAGAGCCCGGCTAGCCGTTTTCCCCGTTTCCAGTCCTCTCATCTAACTCTCAGCAACAAAACTATTGTATTGTATTATTGTATAAGTATTTCCCCAAATGTCTAAACTATATCTAAGGCGACGAGGGACCCTATCTTTATTGTGATGCAACCAGTCATACATTAAGACATGATAACCTTTTGTAGAGAACTTTAGTGAAAGATACGTTATTTCGTTCTAAGATAGCAAACTGCTAAAAACAAATGAAATAAATATAAAATAAAAAGTTTTGGTTTCCACAAGATGAAACTGCCAGAGCGTTTACAGGTGAAAAAGGCCTCCCTACCTGGAGTTCCACTCTGTGTGCTTGGTGGCCGGCAGCCGTCCATAACCCGGTGTGATGACGGAGGAGAGCCGCGGGCTGACCACTGAGAAGAAGAACTGGAAACCCACGAAGCTGCCAGCGACCACGGTCAACTCTCTCGTCTCCATCACTCACCTAAACACAGCGGGAGGAGGAGAAGACGGAAAAGGGGGGATGGGTGGGGGGGCAGGAGACAGGGAGGGTGATACACATGGACAGGTTCAATCGATGACTGTCAGTCATCCTGGGCAGCGCCAGGAGAGAAACTGAGGCGGTGGAGAGAGGGTGAAGCAGCGGCACCCTGTGTGGTTCATCCAGTCCACAAAGAAAAGAAGACAGGGGAAGAGACAGAAAGGAAAAAATAGAAGCTGAAGACACGGGCTGTCTAATGCAAGTGACATGAGAGCTTTAGACAAGCAGGGCGGTTCATAGAGGGGAGGAGAAAATAAAAAAGGCACTAGAGGTAAGGCCAACAGAGGGAAAAATACAGAGTGGCAAAAACAGAAAAAAAAAAAAGTTACTGGGTGTTGTGAATACAGTGAGTAGCATAGCATTAGATTTGGAATAAAAGCTCTCTATTTATATGCATATTTTGCAAGAGGATTACAGTGAGTTGTTTAGGCAGACCAAAAACCCCTGCGAAGAAAACAAAGGCCGAGCGAGGAAAGAAAAGCGGATTGTCAAGATAGAGCCACAGGTTCAACTCAGGAAGACTGTAACAAGTTTTAAGCTGTATTTTACTTCAACAATTCTCTTTATTTTGCCCATATCTATGTTTAAATCATCTGTATATTAGACATATGGTATTTTAGTTTCTTTCCGTATTGCTGACACTTCGATATATCTTACAGATTTAAGTAGAATCAGTGTTAGAAGTATTAGACTAGAAACCAAACTGCAACTAATATTATTTTCGTTGTCGATTAATCTGTGGATTATTTTCTCGATTAATCAATTCGTTGTTTGGTCTATAAAATGTCCGAAAATGGTGAAAAATGTCGATCAGTGTTCCTCAATTGCCTTTTTTTGTCCACAACTCAAAGATATTCAGTTAACAGTCAGAGGAGTAAAAAAAAAACAAAAAAAAAACAGAAAATATTCACATTTAAGAAGCTGGAATCAGAGAATTTTTACATTTTTTTCCCTTAAAAAATAACTCAAACCAATAAATTGATATCAAAATAGTTGGTGATTAATCTAATAGTTGACAACTAATCGATTAATTATTGTAGCTCTAGAAACCAATACAAATTTAATCTAATGAGAACAAACAACAGGCCTCGGATGTAGACGTGGAAGCAGCTGACTGTAAACACATGCACATGCACATGGTACACAAGAGATCTGTTTACTCTCACTCAGGTCAACAAACTATAGCAGAAGCCTGTCTTTTCAAATCACATACAATCAGTGTAGAAGGCCTAAAATAGCACCGTGTTTGCACAAAAGCAGCAAAATCTGTTTGGTCATACTCGGTTAAATGACAAAAGGAGGGAAACTTAATCTTTGAGACCACAAAGTCGTCTTTCAATTCATTTTAGATAAGCATAACCTCTCCGACTGTAATCTTATTGCTTTTCTAGAGCTGCTTATGTTCAAGAGCGAAACATTCGGACTGTTCTGAGCCACCGGATGTCTCAGGGGTCGGGGCTGGAGCATCAACAACTCGCTTCCCAAGATAGACAAAATAAGGAGTATTATAAATAAGTACAGTAGTCCTAGCAATTCATAGCCCTGAATTTGGACTGAGGACTAGAAATCCTGACATCGCTAGCAGATTGTAAGAATTACACTAGAGCTGCAACAATTAATCGATTAGTTGTCAACTATTAAATTAATCTACAACTATTTTGATAATCGGTTTGAGGAGTTTTTTAAGAAAAAATTCTCTGATTCCAGCTTCTTAAATGTGAATAGTTGCTGGTTTGCTAAAACGCATCCTGCTCATGACCTCTCACTCCTCATCAGCTATTACAACATACTGTACCAACCACGCTGGTCTGGACTCTGGCCTGAGAAATGCACTGAACTTCTGAATTCACAGGAATTATGCAAGCCATTTAAAACCACTTACTCTAAGAGAGCTGGCGATTAGGATTGTGCAAGGTAAAGATTACGTTGCCAAACAAAGGTGGAAACTAGGGCTGTCAGAGTTAACGTGATAATAACGTGTTGATGCAAATTCGTTTTAACGCCACTACTTTCTTTAACGCAATCGATCTTTCGGAGGTTGTAGGCTCAATTGTAAAGCTAGAGTGAAAGTACTGGCATCATATGAAACAAAAAAAAAACCTAAGGAATCCATTGGTACCAACCATGTCATACTAGCTTGTCGCGAAGGAGGTTAAATAACGTTCTAAACTTACGCTAAATTTTGGCGAGGTAAAACTGGCATGGCCATTTTTAAAGGGGTCCCTTGACCTCTGACCTCTAGATATGTGAATGAAAATTGGTTCTATGGGTACCCACGAGTCTCCCCTTTACAGACATGCCCACTTTATGATAATCACATGCAGTTTGGGGCAAGTCATAGTCAAGTCAGCACACTGACACACTGACAGCTGTTGTTGCCTGTTGGGCTTCAATTTGCCATGTTATGATTTGAGCATATTTTCTATGCTAAATGCAGTACCTGTGAGGGTTTCTGGACAATATTTGTCATTGTTTTGTGTTGTTAATTGATTTCCAATAATAAATATATACATACATTTGCATAAAGCAAGCATATTTTCCCACTCCCATGTTGATAAGAGTATTAAATACTTGACAAATCTCTTTTTAAGGTATATTCTAAAACAGATTAAAAAAAAAGTGCGATTAATTTGTGATTAATCACAATTAACTATGGACAATCATGCGAATAATTGTGATTAAATATTTTAATTGATTGACAGCCCTAGTGGAATCCTAATATAATGTAGCCATTAATTTTGTGAAGGCATTCTCTCTGCAACGTAATTTAGCCTCTGGGAAGCACATGACAATTCAGGCATGCAGCCTACATTAAGTTCTATTTTTACCATGAAAATGTCCGATGTCATGCATGGATATTGTAAAAGACAAGGAAACAAAACCCGAGAACAAGCTGTTGAAGAAAACAACCCAAGACAAAGTGTCACAAGCAAAACCCAGCAATTTGAATACTGAAGATTACAGCTTTGCTCAGAGCCACCAGGGGGAAATCTTGATAAGATGCCTGACAACTTTCAAATACAGGTTTCCCACAAATCAAAGCAGCTGTAAGACGTGCAACTCCTACTTAGGGTGACCAGGTGTCCCACTTTACGAGGGACTGCACTGCATTTTTATCCCAGTTATTGTTGTCCCACATATTGAGAAGATGTCCCACATATTCATTGTCTCTAGTTTTCAAGAGTCAAATCACTGCAGGACAGACGCTTTTCTAAAATCAGGCTTTTATCCAATGGCTGTGAAGAAAGCGGTGGGTCAAGTGCAGGTGGGCCGTCACCGTCTTTGCTACGCTATGCCGGGGAAACTGCGAGTCACCGCAAACTCACAAACTATGCATACTTAGGCCGAATATGATGGAAACTACCACAAAGAAACTATTACAAGTGGGTGAAACCGGTGGAAGGCGATTCTCAGAGTTTTTTGTGGAATTTGCCAGTTGTTTTTCAATTTCACGCGGGGAGGAATAGGACATGAAGCGACAGTGTATGTGAGTCTCACAAGAAACGTTTGGCTCAAAAAGAGATGTGCCGATCAATGGATGCATTCTGGCAAAGCACAGAGATGTTACGAGGTAAGGGGCAGAATAGAAATGTTTAATTTTTAAGTTAGACATTATAACAAAATTTGAAACTACCTCTCAGCATGGGTAACGTGTCCCACATTGTCCCACACAAACATACTCTTTGTCCCACATTTGATTTGTTGGGATCTGGTCACCCTACTCCTACTTCATTACGCTTTCCATTCTCTAGAAACAGTCATTTTCAACAGGGAAGCTAAAGCAGCCAATTCTTCTTGTCTTGGAGAAGCCACAACCACTCTGAGAGTCTCTTATTGTCCCCAGCAGCAGCAGCAGCAGCAGCAGCAGCAGCTATGCACATTCCTGGGCCACGTTGATCATATGCAGCATGTGCCTGAATAATTCATTGGCATTCTTCACCTGGCAGGCTGGTTCACACTGCCCCATGGGGGGGGGGAAGAGGCGGCTCACTGCGGGTGACAGCCCGGGACAGGAGAGCTGCTCCGCCGTCCACGTTTGACCTTGTTCCGGACTATCCTGCTGCTGTCAGCAAACCGTGACCCCGTGACATATCGACCAAAACATAAATAATAGCGGTTCAATTTCCCCCTGTTCCTTTTGGAAATCTAAACCGGCCCCCTGTCTACCGCAGTGCTACACCAGACCGATGGCTTTGACTCGCTTCTTAAACCTTGGCCAGCCTCATCTCACCAATCTGTGCAGGCAGGTTGGGTCCCGACGTGAATACTGATAAATAACTAATGATTAATGCCGTTTTAATAAGGGCACATATGCTTGTAGCTAGCTTACAATAAGTAAAGGCTCCTCTCGAGTATTGTGCACCCGGCACGACAGCAAGTGGCGTGTGCAGTTCAATGTAAAGAGTAAACAGTAGTAATTGTCAACCTCTCCTTGATGATGAGTCCATTATCATTATGCAGTAGGTGGCAAGGCACAGCGAAGCATTGCAGACAGTTATTTGGGAACGGCGAGCGACGTGTCAGAGAAATATCGGCCACATTATCAATAGGAAACACAGTTTTTATAAAATAAGACAGGCAGGTGTTGAACGAGTTGTAACAAGCAGCCGAGCCCGGTGGTTAAAAAAACGCAACCCCGTTGAATTTGAGGGGAAAGTTGTTGGCTAAAGCGGTGAAGCTACGTATGCTGCTATCGCTGCTGCTAATGCTGAGGCGGTGTAGCGGTCCCAAGATTTATACGACAAAACACATCTATATTGTGTAAGATAAACACAACACGCCCTGTATTTAATGAGGTGGGAGCAGTAGGGAGAGCTCTGTTACCTGCTGTCCGTCGCATAGGTCTGTTGTAGGCGGATAAGCTCCCGTTTAGCCGCCGTCTTCTCCACTTTCTTACAACTTGACGTTAGCTAGCAAGTCGGCTAAACAGACACAGCTCGCTGGCTCTTCGCTGTGCGACCCCCGGGAAGAAGAAAGAGAGAAAAAAGCCTCCTCTGCTGCGAGAATAACGCCGCGTCCCCACCACCATCACAGCTCGGAGAAAAATGCTCTTTTTCTAACACAGCCTTATTTCCTCACTGCCATGTGTTTCGAATTATGAGTCGCGATAGAAAAGTTTTTTACTCGGTTTTTATTTTGGCGTTCACAGAGAGGACCGAGCGGTGACGTCGACACGTACCCACCCCTCGTGCACACGCCCCCCCCCAGACCGAGGCTACACCCACGAGGAACAAAAGGCCCATATGTAATATTAATGATGATAACATGCAGATAGTGGAGACTTAAAGGACCATGTAGCCCATTTACAACAAATCACTATTTAACATTACATCTAATCATGCTGTTGTTTTTAAGAACTCTCGATGAGCTTTCTGCTGCTCCAGGCATCCAGTGGTTTCCATTCATATACATATGATATGAACATCTATAAATAGACCCTTGAAACTTGCTTGAGTCACATTTTGTAGTCAA
The DNA here is from genome assembly GCA_916701645.2 of Sebastolobus alascanus. Taxonomy (NCBI): domain Eukaryota; kingdom Metazoa; phylum Chordata; class Actinopteri; order Perciformes; family Sebastidae; genus Sebastolobus; species Sebastolobus alascanus. The sequence goes on from CAKAOJ020000230.1 coordinate 57,671, forward strand.
GTCATATCATTATGAGGCAACACGGTCCAAACTTTTAAAATAAGTCTAACTGCATCCTTATCACCAACCACACTATTGTAAGAAACAGATGCACTGATTGATGTGATTGATTTCTGCCTGGAATGTAAAAAGAAAAATATATAATGTGATCCAAAATTCTTAAATTAATGCATCTCAACTTGTAAACATAAACTCTTATGTAAATTGTACATTGATGTCATTTTTATTTTATTTTTTAATATTATCTTAATAATATATTTGTTTATTGTATATTATTATATTTATTGTTTTAATATTTATTTATTTTATTACTGCTTAGTCTTGAAACTCTGATGAATTATGCAATCTATGTTTTTATCTTTTGATCTGTTTTCTTTTCTTTTTTAAGTATGATGATTGATATCTAATAGGGGAGTTATCCTCATGAGCCATTTCTGGCTTCTAACCTCTCCTGTACAATGTTCAAACTTAAAAAAAAAAATCTTGCTGTCTTTATGTGTATATGTGCGAATAAATACAAATAATTAGAAAATAAATAAACTGTACGACATATAATGTTGAGCAAAAATTAAAGTAGAGCTGAAAGATTAGTCAAGTAACCGATTAGTCACTCAAACAGCAAATTAAAGCCAGGGTATCTTATCTTCTTCAAAAACATTTTTTGTTATATCTGTTGAAATTCTCATTACTCACCGACAGCAATCAATATATAAACTGCTCTGACAAAAAAAAAAAAAAAATCCGGTATCTGTGGCTGTTGCAGAACTGTAATAAGCGCGTCCAATCATCTCATTCGGGTCGAATTTGGGCTACCTACCTGCTTGCCTGCGTGCACTCTGCCCATGCACTCGTTGCGCATCACCAGTCTTCCACAAGCTGTTAGCTTGACAGCTGTGAGTACTAACAATAGCCATCTTCATTGTTTATGTTCATAATGATAATTTTGGGGGAGTGGCTATGGAAGGTGTCAGTGTTGCCGACTTGGCAACACTCTCACTAGATTTAGTGACGTTTGGAGCTAGTGCTGCTAGCTACATCATTGGAAAAGAGTTGGCAACACTGGGCTGGATTTTTCGTTTGGATACTTTTTCAAATGTAGCGTATTCATGCTAGTTTCTCAAGATTACCAACCCTAGATTGGCAAAAATTTTGATAATCAATTCATTATTTAAGTCATTCTCCAATTAAAACTTTCAAAAATTCTCTGGTTCCAGCTTCTCTTAGGAGAGGATTTGCTGCTTTTCTGGGTATTTCTGGGTTTTGTAGTGTGGGTTAGACAAAAGAAGTAATTTCAAGATGTCAACTTGGCCAAATCTTGACACAACTCGACACAAATACACTGATATGGTCCTTTAAAGGGGAACACCTCCTAAATTAAGAATTCCAATATATTATTTCCGCGGCCGAGGAAAGTTCAATCAATATTAGTGAATATGAGCTACTCTCTCTCAAAGCCAGAAACCAGAGAAGTAAGTCTCAAACTTGTGATGTCATCAGGTAGAAAGTCTGGAGCTGCTCCATAGACAATGAATGGGAGACATTGAATGTTTCTTTTCTTTTTTATACCCAAACTAGCTTTATTCTATTGTAGTGTTCTCAGTTGTGAAACAGAAAATGTACCCATACTCTGAACAATTCTCTGGGTGCTCTCAGTGTCATCTAGAACATCTCTCCAATTTATTGTCTATGGAGCAGCTCCACACTTTATACCCTATGACATCACAAGTTTGAGTTTTAGCACTCTAGTTTTTGGATTTGAGAGTTGTTCATGTTCACTAATATTTTTGGACTGTCTTACAGCATAGGAATGACAAGTATGAATTTTGAAAATGGGCGTAGTTCCTCTTTAATTAAATAACCGAGTAACCCTCTCACATCCTGCAGCATACAGGATGAGCACACAGAATCAAAGAGAGTCATAGCATGGCGAGAAGGTTATTATCTTTTGTCTTGACTTGAAAGACAGAAATGGTTACAATTAGGTCTAGCCTATCCTAGCGTATCACACAGACGACACAGAAACAACTTCAGTCACCTATAGACTTTGGAATGTCTGCAGAAATAGGCCCACCTGGAGGAAAACGTGAATTCATGAGCAACCTAAAGGAATCAAATACAGATATGCTGCATTGTCAGAATACTGACGAAGCTGACGCGCTGGTGGTCATTACAGCCTGCTAATAAGCTGTTTGTATTTTGGAGTGGGTTGTTCTCTGTCTGACCTCTCTGTTCTGTCAGCTTCTGATTCATTTTGCAGAGTGATTATGTTGAGTCAAGGTTGTCTGTCTGGTTCCACCACAGATACTCACACAGGGAAGGAGGAACTGTTTTCTCATGCTCACATCCTGGCCTATATAGAAATAGAAATATTTTTCCTTTTTTTTCCACATTCTACGTGTTTAGTGGGTAGCCTTGGACCTACATTGTGTGGCACCAAGAGCTCAGTCAGCAAGGTTAAAACAGACACAATGACTTATTTGAAATAAGATACAAAGGTGTTGGTTTTATTGAATTGAAAGTGAATCACTCTGTTTGGGTTCATTCTAACAAAGAGAGAGAGTGAGGACTGGATCGTACCCTCTATTAAAGTAGTGAGTGAGTCAGAAGCGAGCGTGGTGATAGAGACATTTTGAAAAAATAGAGTGCACGTTGACTGAGAGAGACTGAATACTCACTCAACCAGATGCAACCTCAGAAATGAACATGCTGCAGGAGACATCCTAGTCATTATGGGTCGATTACAACCAGGAAGCACAATTAAAATTAAATTGTGATGCGATCCAATGCAAATTTAGAGAAGAGAATTCAATTTTAATGTGAAAATTCTAATTTGTTTAATATTTCCTCTCCTAGCAGAGAGGAAATAAAAAGGGCGCTGTGATTGACTGATTGAGTGTGTGAGAAAGCACACAGAGATGGGTAAATGATATTTGCGTCGATTGAAAGAGTGTGTCGAGACGGGATGAATCTAATCCTTCCTCTAACAATGAAGAGCCTCGCAGATTTACCAAACATCCGCTGCTAATTAGAGCAGATCAGATGCCAATCATAGGAGCGGCAGAGTGAAATAAAGATGTGTGGGGAAAACAATGCATTCAAATAATGATAGATAATATGACTGGAGCAAGCATGCAAACAGGGGTTGATGTGCTATTATTTGATTTGCTTTGAACTGTAAAGTCTCTGGAATCGGTTCTGTAAAAATATGGTTGTTTTTTGTTGTAATTTGGGTGAACTGGCCCTTTAAAATGTATATTAAAGGAATAGTTCAACATTTTGGGAAATATGCTTATTCAATTTCTTGAGTAGTATCGATCTTTTCATCTAACTCTCGGAACTATATTCCTTAGTTGATCATATTACATGAGTGTTACATTTTTAACTTACATTTTCCATTCCTGTTGAGTTACTGTATGTGAAAGTGAAGCAAATATTGGAGTTTTCGTGTGAAATTGACTCACGACTGGGTGTGAAATGGATGGGAATTCAACCATTTAACCATTTTTTTTTTTTTTAGGTTTTTCATATCACTCTGTAGCTTCCCAGTGGTGATCCTCAAATCCGAACATTCAAATTTTGGTCAAAGTACTGTATGTATGTTTTAGCGTCAAAATGCAATTTTCCCAAGCCTTCTATAACGTTTTCCCATGTGATACGACATAGGTTTCTGCATGATGATGCTGCTACATGTACAGTATATATACATCCTTATAGTCAGTATATTAACATCACATACAATAACTTAGATGGCGGTCGGCACGCTCCCAGTTTGGAGAAGCAGACAGGAGTACCGAAACGGAAGCTAAGGAATGTACTGCTGTGTGGACGCCACGTAAGTTCGGATCCGAAAGTCACCCAATAACACAAACAAACTAACCGATTGATGCAGCGGTAGACCAGCAACTCCTGTATTTTGTGAGATAAAATGTAAAACTCTTTTTGTGAATGGAGTCTGGTGGCTTTGAAGACACGATATAACGGCTTCAGTTCCCCGTCGGGAAGGGCTGTCTGACGGAGAGGTACATATTCTAAATATAGCGTACACATAAACTGACATTGATTTTTTTTAGGTGGCCAAAAAACATTTTTCAGCTGCTCCTGTCCACTTTACCTTGCCGTCAAACAGCCCTTTCCGACAGGGAACTGAAGCCGTTATATAGCTCTGGTCAAAGCCACCAGACTCCATTCACAAAAACAGTAATTTTACCTCACAGAACAGAGGAGTATACATACAACCCCACTTCAAAAGATCCGAACTAACCCTTAAAGTTACTTCCAAACTTAGCACAGCTAACTTTGACTCAGCTAATGCTAGCATTCACATTTTTCATAACCTTACTATTAGCTTACTTTGGTAACCTACATCACTGCTTTTTGCAGGCAGGGTGGACATTTCCATTTGAAAAAAAGGAACAGAATGCAGATGGAACCGCCCTATGAAGGAATAGTTCAACACTTTGGGAAGAACACTTATTCATTTCTTGCAGAGTTAGATGAAAAAACTTATTTCCCAAAATGTCAAACAATTCCTTAGTTCATCATATTACATGAATATTACATTATAACTTACATTTTCCATTCCTGTTGGGTTACCTTATGTGAAAGTGAAACAAATATTGATAGTTTTGGTGTGAAATAGACTGACAATTGGGTATGAAATGGATGGGAATTCAAATTATGCACTTTGAAAATGAGAAAAATTAATAATCCGCAAACAAAACCAAAAAGTCTCTCTATTGAACTCGAAAGAATCTCTGAAGAGTTATCGAAAGCCTTTGTTACCCGATTGATTTAATTAATTCAGTCAGACTCACTAAACAAATCCTTAATTTACATTTTCAAGCATGAAGATTTCATGTCCCCAATGACTTATCGTAATTAACCTGTAATGATGATAATGAGAACAACAACGACACAGTTTATTATATTAGGGGAGTAATTTAATACAGCAGGCTACTTAATCTCACTGCAGGCCAGAGGGCTGTTCTCATCAAGGTGTAAGTTAGGACGAAGGGCAGGCCACAGCAGGGCAGTGTAGAAATCTGCAAGCCTGCTGAGTCTTTGGGTCGGTGCCATCCCTGTTGGTTCTGTTTAAACGAAGCATTAAGTCTAGGTGAAGTGGATTTTTTTTTTTTCAACCTTGAGGGCATTTGCTGGAAGGAGAAAGGTGGTTGGCTTGAAGCCCTGGAGAGGTAATTGGTTTACACTAGCCCTGCAGTGGATGTCCATATGCTGAGCAGCTACATATATGCATGTACGCATATGCCTATATACTAAATATAGAAAGTTAAAACAGCAAGAATCTGGAGCAGATCAGTTATGGTTTGGATCTTTGATTGTGGTGAGGTGAGATTGTAAAACACTTGTTTGAGCAGGAGTAGAAGATGCAGTGACGTGAACAAGCACCCTGCAGAGTCTTGTGTATCCACATCACACAAAAAATAAACTATTAGAGGTATACAGTAAGTGATGTGGTTTCTATTTTTGATAGCTGAAGTCATCCGGGTCAAAATCTCAGCTGGAAGAGTTTACCAGGCCTCTAGCCAACATTGAGGACACTGAGGTCATGTTCTCTGTATTTTTTCTGGGCATTTGCTAAAACCCTCCCCGAGAACAGCTATTACCCAATCATAGCTTAGCAACCGAAACTATACAGGCACAGTAGACCTGTCAAGTTTTTAAATTCTCCTCATTAGTACAGTGTGCTTGGAGCTGTAGGAAGAGATTGGGCTGTGGTTTCTTTCTAAACCAATAATATGAGGGTAACGTGTTTGTCTGGTCTAACGTAAAATACAAACGTTAGCACGGCAGGTTAACAAGCTTGCTACTTAGTAGTAACTTTAGTAACTTAGAATGAAATAAGAGTCTGATCATACAGTTTTCTACATCATACTTCTAATACGAGGACTAACTAGCTCTACACTGCGATACAAGAACAATGCTGTTTCTTTATTTCCATGTCTTCTCCATGGATCATCAACTGTTCTGTCTTTCTCCTGCAGGGACACGTAGCTTAAGCCTCTTAACTATGTTTTCATTAGTGTATAATCACCTGAAACTAAGTCGTTGTGTTTTTGTTAGCTTAGAACAGTGGGCTACCTCGGGGTCTGAAAAGTGAAGCCAATGATGAAGTGCCTTAAACTTGCATTCTTTCTAACAGCCAGCAAGGGGCGACTCCTCTGGTTGCAAAAAGAAGTCTGATTGTATAGAAGTCTAAGAGAAAATGACCCTACTTCTCACTTGATTTATTACCTCAGTAAACATTGTAAACATGAGTATATGGTCTCGATTGCTAGTTTCAAGTCTTCAATACAGCATGATGCGAATCATGAATCATGGGCAAAATGGTTCGGCCAAAATGCAGAACTCGAGGCTTCAAACGGCAGTCCACAAACCAATGGGTGACGTCACGGTGACTACGTCCACTTCTTATGTACAGTCTATGGCTTAGAATAAGCCCTTCATATCTAAATAAGGAGCGGGTCCTATTCCACCATGTTTCTACAGTAGCCGACAAACCAAACACTGGCTCTAAAGTGGGACTTTCACATTTTTACGTTACCCGAAGGCCAGCGTATAGTTCTCCGATACGCTTGTAAAGGGAGGGGTGAGCGGAGCAGTATTCAGTTGATTGCAATTCGCAACCTCACTACTAGATGCCACTAAATCCTACACACTGGTTCTTTACAATTAGTCAGCTATAAACATTAAAGAGTTAGCTTGAAACATCGTTTTCAATGAACTCATGAAGCTAACATTAGCTCGATTAGCTGGCTAGCTACAGCTGATAAAATGTGCTAGAGACAGTTGTCATTTTAGTCAACAACATTGTAAGTTGCTGGCTAGCGAACAGTGACTTGGGGGTTCTGGGGGGAGTTTATATATGATTTAAAAGGTAATCTATGGTGAGTATTTTGTAGGCTGATTACACTATTTCTAAACTAGACTTATATATTTACATTTGACTTTGATTTAAGGCCAATAAATAATGTATTTCGTCAAATTATATTAAGTGGGTGGGAGCTGCGACACTGAACTCATGACCTGGCTACAGTATATGGCCTTGGAGTTTATACATAGAAATTGTGTCCGTATGAAAACTGTTTCATATGCGACCCTTTGCCCTGCACTGTGAAACTCATGCAGAAAGGTTCTTGGGAACATGATTTTGATTCTGCTTCTGATGTAACCGGGTTAAATAATCAAAGTCTTTGCTTGTTTGCCTCAGTAGAAATTGACATATGGGCAAAAGCAGAGCAGCAGTCGCTGTCTTTTTTCCACTGCAATAGACGCAGTCATGAAACGGAGCTCCAGACGCACAGGAAATGTCAACGGCTCTGCCCCGAGGTCAGGGGCATTTGGAGCCTTGATTGGATCTTTTTTTTCAGATAACCTATAAAACACAATCAGGCACCGGGAGAAGGCCACAAAGGATAATGAAATTATCTGAATAGCACGCATACAACACCATTGGAAAAAAAGAGAAGTGATGAAGGTTTACTGAGAACTACGTTTGACAGAATATACTGAAAAATGAGAAAAAATACTGAACCATCTGTTCCAGGAAGAAAAGAAACTACCAGAATGTTCCAGAACAAGACATACTGTGAAACCTAAATATTTTAATGTTGCTTATATTTGTGCGGCATGAACCTAGAATATTTGTTCCATATTGGTATTAGTATGACAGGTGGATATGTGACCATTCAGAGTATGCAGATGTTATGGGAAGAATACACACTCACCATGCATGCACATATTCTTGTGTGCACTGCACATGCAAGTGTATACACACTATGAATCTTCATCAGTGTGATAGTATAATGCAAATCATATTCATGCACTGTATTAATATATTAATGCTGTGTTCTTCCTCTGCTCTCCATTTTATGAGAGTTTGGAAATGCTGCATTTATTAAACAATAACATTAGTTGCAATCCCAAGAAAACACTTGGCAGAATAAATCATTATGCTGCCGTCTTTAGTCAATTACAGTAATTATTAACCTCCCTTGGGCCCCGTGAGTAATGTTTGAACTTACCAAGGCTCAAAATATTTAATTATCTCAGGAGGAGACTAATTAGCACTTTATTGCAGGTAGCGATACAAAAACAGCCATTATTCAAACAAATAAACATGCAATTTAAATTCAGTTTCAGTTTGCGTTGTGTTTCAGCAGTAGGAGAAGTGTTTTCTTGGTGTTTTTCTGCACCATATATATGATGATAAATATAACATAGCATTTTCTGAATGGACGGTCTGCTACAGTCTTTGTTAGGGGCCTATTATTAACTGGAAGGTGCATTTTCTGGAGAAAATTTGTGTGACTGCTGTCATGTACTGTTCTTCAGAGCATGTATTGACATGATTATTTGCCACAAGCAGATAAATGATTTGGCATCCTTGATATATTCGTTGGTAATTCAGGGCAGGGCATCCCTTTTTTTTCTTTTTTTTAGGTTTAAATTCCAACCGCAGCAATAACCCTCCCAGATATTATTTTATCAATTATAATGTGTCCCTAACTACTTGTAGATTGGGTTTTAAAAATAAAATATAAATGGTGGGAAATCATTTTAGGTGTTTAAGCTTATTAGATTTCTTTTGGCTCAGGGGATCCAGGAGGTAAAACTGCTGCTAGACCATGGCGCATAATATAAAGTGCTTTAGAATTGGCCAAATAGTGGTGCTATTGCAGTTGAACATGAGGAGTAGATGCCTTGTGAGCAGCTCTGATTATTTTTGCATGTACAGTATTATAAATGTACAATATAGTATATTTAAAAAAAGAAAAAAAGTAAAATAAACTTGAATATTCCTGCTCAAAGCATGTGCAAGTAACATTGCCAATAAGGGACTGTACACAAATTATTGGGGTGGAAAAATGGGCTGAACCTTATTTTTTGCATAAAAAAAGAGAGGAAAAACATCCTCTGTGTTTTTAATATTTTCTTTGGACCCTCCCCTCCACTTAGGAAAAACCTGCAAAATAACATGAAAGTATTAAGTTGGTACAACTCCTTTAACCATAAAGAACTAATAATAAAAAGAGAAAACGCATGAAGAATTAAAGATGATGTACCCATATTTAGACAGTTATATCTTAATAGAACAATTAATTTTCACAATATACACAACCTATTTGCACATTAGAAGTGAAAATACCAATTATTCCAGCCACTCTCTATGCTTAAAACAAAAGCTACTTACTGCTTCACTACTGGTAAGTTCTAGTGTTACGCATAAGGGAATTTGGTTTTATGTGCAAGCAGTGCTGGACTGGCCATCTGGCATACCGGGCGTTTTCCCGGTGGGCCGACGTCCTTTTTGGGCCGAAGTATGTCCTTTTTTTTTTTGGCCTATAAAACAAGTAAATCGGCCCATTTCTTTTCCTTAATTGACACTGGGCTGGCCCAATCGCTCTGTGCCCGGCGGCCACAGTGAGGAGGAGAGGGAGAGAGATGAGGGAGGGAGTGCCTGGGTAGCTGCCTGGCTCAACATGTCATGAGAGATGAGCAGTGCTCGAAGTGGGCAGGTACGTAGCGGTACGCAGTATTTTAATCATTTCACTCCTTGGCGTACCGTGACTTTTTCATGCGTACCGGAGCTTCTCACAAGCTGCCGGTACTCTCCTCTGCCCTCTCCATATCAGGTTCTCTGGGAGATTCATAACGGCGCAGAGCCAGCGTATTTGCGCCGCGTCGGTTCCCGTAGGGCACGGAAGCGGCGCGCTATTAATCTCCGCTCGAGCTGAAGCCTGGCTGTTCACATCAGAAGCGCATTTCTCTGCGCTGGTCAACATGTGATTCTGATCCTCTGCTGTTTACTATCCATCTCTCTGTGTCTGTCTGCTTATGTGTGTCTGTCAGGGGCGGGGCCAAGGAGGGGGCCGGGGCCGGCACGGGCCACCCCTGGAATCTAAATGGCCCCCCCCATCAGAGTCTGAATGTGATAGGTCCAATAAGACTCAACAAACATTAATGATGATCTGATGTATTACTGATATACTGTATGAGACCCAGCTGAAACTCTCAAACAAATTTAATAAGGAATTCAGCATCACTGTTTCCTTGCACTGTAAAGCAATATAATCCTAAAAAGGGACAGCAGTGGCAAAAAAATGAATTATAATTTATGAATATTAGTTTATGCTAGATATTCACACGCAAAGTTTATGCCAGAGGGGCAAATTATTCAGTTTTCTTTCCTGAGATTTAAAGGTAAAATTAGAAGTTCAACATAAAATGCTGTTGCGGTGTACTTATTATTTTGTTATTTTCATTGTTTTAAAGTCACCAGAATTCAGGAAACAAAGTCTCTGACCTCAAATTTTTCTGGGGGAGGACCCCCAGACCCCCGACTTTGGTTTGAAATCCTCCCTATTTTTGAGGTTTGAGGTCTCAAGGTTGGCAAGTATACAAAACAACCACATTTGAAGGGTATTTCCTCGAATAGAGCCTTCAACAAAACATGGTAAACACAGCACAAACGGGCGGTGATGGGGCCGGTCTGGGCCAAAATGCCAGGACCGATTTTTTGTCCCAGTCCAGCCCTGGTGCAAAGTGATGTATATAAACAAAGTGTCTTTGTTGCAGTTGTGTTAACTGTGGAAGAATGGACAATAATGTGTGTGAATTCAAATTGTCCATGGACTGATAATGTGCATGCTGAACTCATCATGTAACTGTAAACATTCATACATAGAAGCCATCTTTGTGATGTCACAATTTTGACCTCTTTTTTAAAATAATAAATCTCTCAAGGGAAGGCTGAATTGAAATATAAATGTTGAGAAAAATAAAACTACACCCTTCAGCAAAAATATAAAATATAATACACTTTCCCTTTTCGGACCACCTCTTCCTCCCTAATAATTTGTGTACAGTCCCTAAGAGCAACAATATGACCGTGCAGCAATCACACATTAACAAGTGAAGAGAACACAATGTGATTATGGAGAGTGACAGCAATTTTCCATCATAAATTCATTTGAAGTTGTTATTCTGAAAATGAACACAAGATGGCATGCTTGACACTGTCTTCCAGTAACGGTACTTCAGAGGGCCCAGAGAGGGTAGCTTTCCTTTTCATTCAGTGGCTGTTACATCAGCTACGATACTCTAAACAACAACGGCATCCATTTATTAGAAAGTCGAGAGGAAAGAGTGAGCAAATAATATTAAAACTTCCAAATCCCACCGGACACAACCCATCTCCTGCAAGGCTGAATTTTAACATTTAGCTTACGTAATATTGGTGGTACTAATGTAAAGCAGTTAGACTCGAATGGGTAGCAGAGCAGCCTATGCCAGGTCCCAGTATGTGTGTGGGGGTGTGTGCGGAGGCGTCAGAAAGGGAGGGGGGTTGGGGGGTGCCATAAGTTTGTGCGGTGCCATCCACAATCTATTCTATTCTACACCCACACAACTAAACTAACTACTGTACCAACTAACAAAATGCAGAAGAAAAGCGAGTAAACAAAACATGTGCAGAGACGCAGAGGCACACAAATTCATATGTCATTCTTTACCCAGACTGGCAACTATTTTCAGTATGATTTAACCCCACTTGTCCTCCATCCCGGCAAGTTTGACGAGCGCCGTCAGACAAGAAGAGCTAGTCTTCCTGTTTTTTTGACACGTGAACAGCTGGGGCCTTCTGTGTTATGACTCCCGCTGCCACATCTGGCGTGTGTGTCTTGCGCGTTTGCGGGTGTGTGTTTGACGAATCCTGCCACATCTGGGAGGCAGTCCAGCTGTACCGCTCCTCACACGTCTGGACAGCGTCCTGCAGACACTTAGCTGTCACTCCGGGTTACCTGGAGCCCACCTCACTGTTAGAGGCGAGACACTGGCTACATGTGCATCCACACTGCCACATCTGCCCCGCCTGTGCGTGGATGTGTGAGACTGGGTATGCTTATCAGAGCGTGTACGCATACGTGTCTGTGTGCAAGTGAGAATGCGTGTGTATCTGTTAGTACTTGTTTGCGTGTGACACTGGGTACATGTATGTCCTCAGGGCTGAGGCTCCAGTCTTCACACCTCTCAGTTAAAAACACACCCAGAAAGACACACCAGGCACTGTAGCCAGTGTATGTGGGTCAAAGACGCTGCTTCAGAAGAAAGATTTTCAAGTGTACCTTTCCAAAATTTAAACATATTTAAAGAAATTTACATTTAAGACTAACCAATCAAAAGACTTCCAATAATAGTACATATTTTTATAAACAAAACAGCGTAAATGAAATCCAGCATTGACTTTCACTCAGTCATTTAAGAGATAGTTAGTGTTACATTTGAACCAGCTGAACCCACATACTCCCAATATTTCTCTTGAATTTGACCTGAAGTAAAGTTTTAAAAAAAAACTGCACAATCTCACAGATACTATATATTCTGGATCTCCTTGTTCCAGTACACCACCAAACATATTTCACACCAAGTGAAAGATTTAAACCCAAGGCATCACTGTTTTATGGCTGCACCATAACTTCAAACAGAAAACTGCAGATGTCCTATGCATCATTTTATTTCCATGATATTAGGCAATAGCCTATATTTATCCTTGGAATTCTTAACTACAATTTGAAATATTTAATAATTTTGCATGAGTTTGCATACATTTGTAAAGCTGGCAACTGAAGAGGTTATTAATTTGAGGTTGAGTTTCTTACGTGTCCAGGGAAATTAAAATGAGTTGACGGCATATTAAAAATTGTGATCAAGAAGGAGGTAAATATACGAGAAAAAAGCATCAAATACGTAAATATATACTGCTATATTAATGTATTTAACTTAGGGACTGTATGAAAACTATTAGAGGGAGAGGGGGTCAGAAAAGGGGCAAGGTTATGTTATTTTTTGCTTTGAGCTGAAGGAGGATAGTTTTTTTTCTCATTCCAGAGTAATGTTTTATTTCATTCTTCCCTTGAGCTGAAAGTCATAAATGTGCATTTTTGTCCAGCCAAACTTGCCAAGACATTTAGAGCACTGTTGCAATTGTTCTCTTAAAGGGGAACTACGCCCATTTACAAAATTCATACATATTATTCCTATGGTCTAAGACAGTCCAAAAAAAGATTAGTAAATATGAACAACTCTCTCCCGAATCCAAAAACTAGAGTGCTAAAACTCAAACTTAGGGTACAAATACTTGGGGTATAAAGTGTGGAACTGCTCCATAGACAGTGATGTTCTGACACTGAGAGCACCCAGGTGAATATTCTGAGTATACAGTATGGGTACATTTTGGTAGTGTTGTCAGTTGTGAAATTAGAATAAAGCTCATTTGGGTATAAAAAAGAAAACATTCTATGGGTCCACAAAATCAGTCTCTCATTCATTGTCTATGGAGCAGCTCCAGACTCTATACCCTATGACATCACAAGTTTGAGACTTACTTCTTTGGCTTTGACAGACAGATGCTCATGTTCACATATTGATTGAACTTTCCTCGGCCATGGAAATAACATATTGGAATTCTTAATTTAGGTGGTGTTCCTCTTTAAGGCTGTTACACACCGGCAGTGTTTTTTTTCGTGCAATTAATATATTTTTTCGAACTGTTGTTTTTGTCAAGAGTGCTTTCACACAGAATGCGAATATTATGTATCGAAAAAGAGCTTTCTGAGCTTTCACATCGTGAAAAAAGGTATCAACCAATCACATTGTGCGGAACAGGTTGAGTTGCGCCTATATTTTCACGTTTGTGTCGTTTATTTGTGACGCCCCCGGTGTGTAAAGGCCTTTAGTCAGGGGTTCAAAGCAAATATGATTAAGGGCGGAGAGGGCCTTGTTTTTTTATAAAGTGGAACATAAGATTCGGCCCCTCTCTCCACCCAGATAATTTATGTACAGTCCCTTAACATTCATTTGATGAGAAAAACCTCAATGACACTTGCTGTAAAACTTTCTTTTTCAAAGGCAGCTACAACAGAGTTACAAATAAACAACATGAGACAAAGAAGACAAAATACATACCACAAAATCTGAATTACAACACTGCGAAAGTACATTTGCCGATAGGAAGCGTATAACTGATCACACCTTATATTGGCTTGTATAAATGAGACACATATGAATTAGTCAAAAATGCAGAATTTATAAATGAAAAAAATTGACAGAGACCAGAACTTAAACGATTAGTCGATTAATTAATTAGTCAGTTAACAGAAAATATATTTACGACTCTTGTGGTAATTTATTTATCATTCAAGTCATTTTTTTAAACCAGAAATGCCAAATTCACTAGTTGCAGCTTCAACCTCAAATGAGAATATTTCCTGGTAATCTTCTGTCATATTAAACTGAAAGTCTTTGGGTTTTGGACAGTATGTCGGACAAATGAGCATTTTCACTATATTCTGACATTTTTATGGCAAAAAAATCACTGATTAATAAGGAAAATACTCACTCACGATTAATTGATAATGAAAATAATAGTTATTCACGGCCCTACTCAAGACGTGAGGGAGGTCAGAAAATTTGGGACTGAGTCGAGATGATTTCCATGATGACCAAACAAAATACAGCACACTATAGTACAATGGTATACAGTATGTTAGACACCTAAATCTCTGATCTGCCTGTTCACTGTGCGTCTAGATGTGTAAAAGGGAGCCTTGGAGTGAGATAGTACTACTGCACTATTCAGTGTTGCCTGCGAGTACGTCTCTTTTCCTGTCTTTGTGGAGTGTTGCCAGTTCTGCACCTCCAGATCAGTGCAACATGCATCTCTCCCTAAGCACTCCACCACTGAAGAATCTCCACTCTAATTAACTGAGATTACAGCAATTAGCAGACCATTAATCACACCCTTATTAGTTTAGCCAGGCAGAGAGAGGGTAAGAGTGAGGAGAGGGATGGAAGGACGGAAAGTGCAATCGGATGGGAAATAGAGGAGGAGGAAAGATATAGAGGGGGGAAGAGAAAGGTTCTCCTCTTGGCACCAGAGCCGACTGTGATTTCACACTGCCTTCTGTTTCACATAGTGTTGCTTTAGGAGCGAAACAATACCTCCCTGATTAATACATGCCTGCACTGTATTGTGTGTGCGGTTATATTTGTACTTAAGGTAGTGTTGAACAACACTCGTGAAGCCAACACACACTCACGCTCGCATGCAGAAACATCCTCGTGCAATTTCAAGCACGCCCTGTGCAGATTTGACATGTGATAGAGGAAGTGTAGATTTAGTGTATAATGTGCTGAATCCTAAAGACAACTGTGTGTAAATGTGCGTGTGTGTGTGTGTTCTATGGTGGTGGGTGGCAGAGTGTGAGTTCTGGTTGGCACGAGAACTGGTATGTTAAAGCATCGAGCGTCCGTGTGTGTCTGAATGCATGGTGTTACAGTATCAGTGAGAATAAGAGTGTGTGTGTGTGTGTGTGTGTGTGTGTGTGTGTGTGTGTGTGTGTGTGTGTGTGTGTGTGTGTGTGTGTGTGTGTGTGAGAGCCAGTGGTGGGTGGACCCCACAATTGGGCAAAAAATTTGTGGACCCCTCAAGGGAGGAAAACGAGTATATGTGAGGTTGTGTGTTAAGGAAGGAGTGAGAGTGAAGAAGCGGCTTCAGAGGATACATTTCTAAATACGCTCTGATATCGTCTTCTATCTACTATTCTCTCTTTTTCTCCCCTCTGCTCCCCCCGCCGCCTCCCCCCCACCCCCCAACTCGCCTCCCCTCGTCAGCAAGCGGGGTCAAATGTTATTCCCTCCTCGTTGTCACGGTTGCCAATCACCTCACATTCTGTAGCAACTGTTTCCAAGGCAACGGAGAGATCCGGTTGCCAGGCACCGAGAGCAATGCATGTGATTGTTACTTATTTATTTAATTCTATCTTTATCTATTTGTTCATTCTAAATGCGTCCGCACTTGCGTTCACGTGCGCGCGCCGCGCTCCATGCGCCAGGAATACAAACACACACACACACACACACACACACACACACACACTGTTATCACTGTTCCTCTCACACTCTTTCTCTTGCTCTCACATGCACACATACATGAACTGTTATCTTTTTTTCTTTTGCAAACACACACACCACACATTCACGCAGAAACGCCACACACACACCGACTTCTATGACCCTGGCGCTAACTAACTAACCCATCTGCATTTACCACAGGTGTGAAACGTGCGCATTGGATGACAAACAGTGATTATCATAGCAATAAGGATCCTAATCTGAGCTCTGCTCTCCTCCTGGCCTTCTGTTCCCTCCTCTCATCTGCCACGTCTCATAGGAGCCGCACAGTGATAAAGACAGGCCCTAATGAGAGGGCTCTTATTGCACTGTGATTTCCTCCCTCTGTCACTCCATCCCCTCCTCCCCCCTCTTCTCTTCTCTCCATATCCATCCTTCTATATACCTGCAGCATCCTTTCTCTCTCTCTCTCCATCCATCTATCCATCAGATCCCTGCAGCCACTCCTGCACGCATACGGCCTTTTGTTTGTCTGGATAAATATTACAGGGTAATTGTAATGGAGTGACCCATCGAGGGTGGGGGGAAATTACCGCTTTCACCGCATGGCCAAATCCAAGACGTACTTATTCATTCAGAGTCTATTGTCTCTGTTTGCTTTAGTGCTGTGGTTATTACAGACAGGAGTATAGGGGGGACAGCTTGGATGGAGGAGAAGGGGAGGAGGAGGAGGAGGATGGCGGGTCAGAGCAGAGGAGGAGAGGCTTCAGTTGACCAGGTTGATTCTGAAAGGGGGGGGGTGGGGGGGGGGTCGCTTTGATGTCAGCTCGATCACATATGTAACGCGCTGGACTGTTTGTCGGCCATGTTTTTTTTCCTGTTGAGAGGCAGCTATACAGAAAACACAATAGATTAATCATGTTCATCACTGTCAGCCCTACAGGAAGTGAAGAATGAAGAAATATTGGTGATCTGAGTGTTGGGCATGTAGGCAGTGTTACTGATTATACAGTACTGTAGATATACGGTGTGGGCAGTTCAATTGTGCATCGGAACAATAATATTCTGTGGAAACAGATGTTAGAAATACTGGCTACAGATCATTACTATAATGCTGTATGATATAATTTAGCCATGCTAGCGGAATGGCTCTAGAAATGGCAATATTGGTTTGTTGGCTGATAAAAAGGTAATTTTGTACAGATATTCATGATCCCCAGAGGATGAATCCGAATGACTTTGGTTTCGCCCTGACTTTTCATCCAGCAAAACCAACATGTTGACACTTTTAACTTCTACTGAAATATCTCAACTATTGAACCCTAGAGACTTTGATGATCCCCTAACTTTTCCTGTTGTGGCAACAGCAGGTAGAAGTTTTCACTCATCCGGTGAAATATCTCAAGGTCTACTCAATGAATGCACAACATTTTGTACAGACATTTATGGTTCCCTGAGGATGAACCCTACTGACTTTGCTGATCACCAGACTTTTCCTCTAGTGCCATCATGAGGTTGACATTTGTGGTTTAGAGTGAAATGTCTCGAGAACTGTTGGATAGTCATGAAACTTGGTGCAGACATTCTTGCTCTTGAATGAATTCTAATGACTTTGGTGATCCTCTGACTTCAGCCGTAGTTTGTGTTTAGTGCTAATTAGCTAATGTTAGCATGCTAACACACTAAACTAAGATGTGTTAGCATTTAGCTTAAAGAACTGCAGTGCCTAAGTGCATTCTTGCAGAGCTGCTAGCATGGCTTCATACTCTAATGCCGTGTTTACACTACGAGCAACACAGCAAGAGGCTACAAGTCATTTTCAATGTAGGCCGCTGACATGAATCTACAAACTGACGCCCGACATTTGTTGCTACGTGACAGGCGTGACGCACTACAAATAAAGTGGGTCTCAAGTGAACTTTTTTCAGCGCTCCAATGACGCGGTGAAGCTTCAACCAATCATATGTTTTTTGTTTCACCCTGTTCCGTTCCATCTAAAAGACATGCCAGTAGCCAGTTCCCAGTGCTATTTAACGACATAACTAAGTCACCGAGCACTTGAGCAACACTTAAATGGCAACAATGTAGATCGCCACGCTTGGCCGTTTTGTTGCTTTTCTCGCTCGTAGTGTGAACTGTTATGCTGCATTTCCAAAGCATGGTATGGCACGACTTGACTCAACCTTGACTCGACTCACTTCGACTCACTTCGACTCAACTCGACTCGACTCGACTCGCTTGGAACCGATCTTTTTTGGTTTTCCATAGCAAAAGTTGTGGATAGTACCCGGTACCTGGTAGGGTACCGGGTAGAGGGTAGAGGTTCCGAGCGAGCTGAGCTGATACTAGAAGGTGGAGTTAAAACACTGCAGACCACTCATTGGTCATGGAGAATCATCACTAGCGCGACATGGGTCTTGCTGTACAAACATTTTCAAATAGCCAAGTTACCAATGGAAATTTCTTTATTCACTCGACCTAGATTTTTTAGAAATGGCAGCCTGCAAAACTACGCTGTGGTTGTGCAGACATTAGTTATGGCTTTGATGGTCAGCTAAGAATCCCAACTACACTGAGGGGGTACTATGTGAAAACGAAATAAAGAAAAGTACTGGTACCAAAAGTGAGTTGAGTCGAGTCAAACCATGCAGTGGAAGTGAGGCATTAGTCTCGTTACAAACAGCATGTCTAGTGGAAGATGGTGAACTTGCGCCAATACCACAATACAACATTTTGGCTTTACCTGTAGCTAAATATACAGGGAGTGGACACTATGAGGATACCTGTAGAATACAATGCAATCTAATATAAAACAATGCTAGAAAAATAGTTTAAAAAAATGTCCAATGCAAGGTCCCAGAGCGAAAGATGACTTCTTTAAAATGTATCGTTTTACCCAAAACCCAAATAAATTCAGTTCACTATCATATACACAGAGACTCTGGTACTTTTCCATTAAAAATTACGCAAGCAGTTAACTGTCAAAATTGTTGATATACATTTTCTGTAGATAGACTCATCGATTCATGGTTTCAGCTCTATAAATGGGCCATTTTTCATGCCGTTGTTGTATTATAACGTGAGGTGCTCGTGTTAATATGTCAGCGCCCTGTATATAGTAGTCTCAGTATTAATCAGATATCATCGAAAAACCAAACTAGTGAAGCAGGTAATCAGTGTAGGCAGGGAAATCAATTGGATCTTTAATTGCTGTGTGGAGGAAGAGACAGAAAAATTGCACACACACACTCACACACACACACACACACACACACACACACACACAAACACACATACACAGTGACAGAGAGACAGTGGCGCTGATGTGAGTGGAGTCTCTAGGGAGTGGCGTGGAGAATCCTCTTGGCTGGGAATTTCCAGGGTTTAGCACACAGACACAGTTTCTGTCAAAGGGCCCTTTTACATGGATGAGCCCCAGAAATAGAGGGATTTGAATAATCGTATTACACCCCATTACAATAACACTAATATGATCCAATGCCCTGCAAACTATACCACAGAAGGGGAATTGACAATTTTGACCACCCCGCAGGGTACCAGAGATTGGGCGAGGAAATCACAAAAATAGCAAATATTATTAAGGGAATAGTGTTTTCATTAGTGTACTTAACCAACGTTTCTGCTCTTAAAACAATGACTTGACTGATGATTTGGTCCAGACGGTGGTGAAAGACGTTATCAGATCCTTTCCTTTAGTAAAAGTAGCGATACCACAGTGTAAAAATCAGGGCTGTCAATCGATTAAAATATTTAATCGATTGAATATTATAATTGATTAATCGCATGATTGTCCATAGTTAATCGTGGTTAATTGCAAATTAATCACACATTTTTTTCTATCTGTTCAAAATGTACCTTAAAGCGAGATTTGTCAAGTATTTAATACTTTTATCAACATGGGAGTGGACAAATATGCTGCTTTATGCAAATGTATGTATATATTTATTATTGGAAATCAATCAACAACACAAAACAATGACAAATATTGTCCAGAAACACTCACAGGTACTGCATTAAGCATAAAAAATATGCTCAAATCACAACATGGCAAACTGCAGCCCAACAGGCAACAACAGCTGTCAGTGTGTCAGTGTGCTGACTTGACTATGACTTGCACCAAACTGCATGTGATTATCATAAAGTGGGCATGTCTGTAAAGTGGAGACTTGTGGGTACCCATAGAACCCATTTTCATTCACATATCTTGAGGTCAGAGGTCAAGGGACCCATTTGAAAATGACCGTTCCAGTTTTTCCTCGCCAAAATGTAGCGTAAGTTTGGAGCGTTATTTAGCCTCCTTCATATCAAGCTAGTATGACATGGTTGGTACCAATGGATTCCTTGGGTTTTCTGTAGTTTCATATGATGCCACTTCTTCTTCATTCTAGCTTTAAAACTGAGCCCACTACAACCTTGAAATCGCAAGCTGCGTTAATGCATTAAAGAAATTAGTGGCGTTAAAACAAATCACGTTATTATTGCATTAACTTTGACAGCCCTAGTAAAAATACTACTACAAGTAAAAAAAAAAACTTAAATAGTATAGTATAATAAAATAAATAGTGTTGTATACTATATTATGGGTTCATTAATACTGATACATCAATGTGTAAGTAGAATATACTATTGTAGCTGGTCGAGGTGGAGCTATAAACTCTTGGGCAGTATATTTACAGAAATTGTCAATCTAATAGAGACATTTCTGGAAAAACATGAACAGGCCTAGTATTGGCCAACGGCTTAATGAAATGTTATATTGCCTTACAATCGAAAAGATAACATATATGGTTAAGGGTAAAGAAGACACTTGAAAAAAGGTTTGGGGGCCATTTTTGGATTTTGTTGAGCAAAGTAATGTGGGTGAAATACTGACTAATGAGGGGAACTCTGGGTGATTTACTGTGCTCTGTATGCATCGAGGGTGGTGGCGCGAGATCTCCGATTGGCTTGTGGCACTGTGTTTCATCTAAAATATGTCCCAAATAAGTTTTATCCTATTGGATCAGACCACTGTAAAATTGTGTTTGTTTTATGCTGTTGTGACTTTTTTTTTGAGGTTTCTTTTTTCTTTTCTTTTATGTGATTGTCGTTGTTTGTCTTTTATTGCTGTGGTTTTCATGTAATACTATTTCTTGTACATTTTTTGTTTAAAAAAAAAAAAAAAAAGATAAATCAATAAACATATTGTTTAATTAATGTCTATAATTGAGTCCTAAAGATCTTATTTTTTAAAAATAATGAAAAAATCAGTGCAGTTAAGTTGTGGGCTGGACAGCTAAACAATGAGCTGGAACTCACTATAACGCTCTGTAAAGCTGAGGGTAGCTGGTGATAAATCTCTGTAGGTAACACCTTTCATATTGTCACATTGTTTACACATCATCATTTGATACATTATTATTATACAAATATTCATTCATAGCCGCTTCAAGGACTGACTCAGACTAAAATGACTTGATATGAAGGATATGTTTTGCATCGAGCAACGCATCATGTTTTAAAAGCTTGTTGCATGTTTTGTAGGAAAAATCTGAGTCTGCAAAGTAACTATAGCTGTCAGATATGGACGGGCAGATACTTTGATACTTACAAGCTATTCATTTGGTATCGATTCATTAAAAAAAAACATTGATAATAAAATTATGTTAATACAAATGTGGGTGGCTGCATCTCTTCCAAACGTTTTCACGACTTCTGTATGTTTGTACCAAAACAGCCCTGACATATTTAGCTGGCCCGTGTCACATGACTTTGGAAACAAATGTGACATCAGAACCAAGCGCACAGCAGCACACAGTCACACACCTCCACATCAAACATGTGAGAAAACTGCAGAAGGGAAACGTAGCGTGGTGCTACTTGTCACCTGTAGATAAAAATACAACAAGATGCACCATTTGTGACAATAAAGTGCCACACACAGCAACACGAATAACCTCCTCAAAGATTTAAAAACAACACACCCTGAGAGTTATAAGAACGGTTATTATTTAATCATAGTATTTCTGTATAATACTGGACTATTATTTTTACACTTAATGGCACAAACATTTTTATTTCATTGTACTCATATTTGCTTCTGTATAAAATGTGTTTTAATGGCCAGTATGTGTCATGCGATTTGTGTAATGATCTTTTTTTTTTTTGTAAAAATTACCATTATTTTGAAAAATCACATACCCATTTAAAAAATGATCAGTATTGGTATTGGTATTGTAAAAAATGTAACAAATAAGTACGTACCTTATCGAATTTTAAAAGTTTGGTATCGCCCATCCCTACTGTCAGATAAATGTAGTGGAGTAATGGGTCATGTGATTTGCCTTTCAGTGTAATGTGGTTTTTTTTTTTCTAAAAATGACCATTATTTTGAAAAATTGCATACCCGTTTAAGAAATGATCAGTATCAGTATTGGTATCTTTAAAATGGTACAAAAAGTATCAGTACCGTATCAAATTTAAAAAGTTAAGGTAGGTATCGCCCATCCCTACTATCAGATAAATGTCGTGGAGTAATGTGTTATGTGATTTGCCTTAGAGTGTAATAACCTTTTTTTCTAAAAATGACTATTATTTTTGAAAAATCACACACCCATTTAAGAAATGATCAGTGTCGGTATCATAAAAATTGTACAAAAAGGATCAGACCGTATCGAATGAAAAACGTTTGGTATCGCCCATCCATACTGTCTGATAAATGTAATGGACTAATGTGTCATGTGATCTGCCTTTGAGTGTAAAGATCTTTTTTGTTTTTTCTAAAAATTACCAATATTATTTTTTTGAGAAATGATCAGTATTGGTAACGGTATTGTTAAAATTGTAACAAAAAGTATCAGTACTGTATCAAATTAAAATAAAAGTTTGGTTTCGCCCATCCCTACTGTCGGAGTACGGAGTAATATCTATTGTTAAGAACATTACCTCTGAAGTGTAGTGGATTAGAGGTATAAAGTAGCAGAAAAGGGAGATACTTGCGTAAATGACATGTACCTCAGAAACGTTACTTTCCACCACTGGACCCAGACAGCTTTTCCTCCCATATTGTATTTGTCTGCTGCTACCAGTGTGTCTCATTGTCCCTGTCTCTGTTTTTCTGTCTCCTTGTCTCCCCGCCCCTCCTCCAGGCAGCTTGAAGAACAGCTGAGAGTAGACTGAGATTTATCTCTGACTTTCTAAATGCGTTCCCGCCCGTGCCCCTACCTGCCTTTCCGAGCCCGTCTGCCCGCCAGCCTGTCTGGATATTGGATTTGCTCTTTGACTGTGACCTTATACACACGGCGAGCCACAGGAGCTAGTGCCACTGCTGGACCTTCTGTCCTGTCGTGCAGAGTCGTGTCTTCCTGCCATCGGGGGCCCTGCCTCCCCGCCCCCCCTCCACCCAACCAAACCCTCAACACCCCCCCACCTCCCCACCCATCCACCATGTGCACTTATTGGATTCCCCTCTCCACCACGCACTCTGATAAGGGCATCTGTCAAGCGGATGAACAATCAGGGCTAAAAAGGTGTGTGATGCACGCTCGGGAGGATCTTACTTCCTGCAGAGGCCAAGAGGATGCTGGGTGGAGGAACGGGGGCGAGTCTCAGGACCACAAGCAGGACTTTAGGAGAGGATCACCACGGACGCTCTTCATAGTCTGCGTCTGGAGGACGGCGTGTACATTGACATCCGTTTGTAGCCGGCGATGATGGCTTCCGCTCAGCTACGCGTATTCTCAAGCAATAACATCGACATCTGTATTATCAACCCAAGAATACCCGTGGTCGAGACGGGAGCAAACGGCCACGCCACCTCACTCCCCTCCACCTTCTCTCCTCTCTCACTCGCTCTCTCTCATCTCCCATCCCCCCCTTTCTCTGTTCGACGCTATACAGCAGGAGAGAGCTGGAGGGAAGGGTGGGGATTTCATAAGCTGCTCAAACTGTCCAGGTCCTGCAAGAAAAAAAAGACAGAACACAACAGTTTTGGGACTGATTCATCAAATAATTACGGCTGCAGCTAATGATTATGTTATTATTGATTAATCTGCACATGATTTTTTTCCATTAATTAATTAATCGTCGTGGAATAAAGGCCCATTGAGACTTCCCTGAGCACAAGGTGACGTCTGAAAATGTTTTGTTTGACCAAAGACAATCAGTTTACAATGATATATGACAAAGAGAAGCAGCAAATGGAACTAGAAAATTCACTATTTTTGTTTGGAAAAGCATTAAAACGATTGATTAATTATCTAAATAGTTCCGGATAATTTTTCTGTCAATTGACTAATGGATTAATCGTTTCAGCGTCAAGACAAAGCGTTACCACATCTCCACTTGGGTAAGTGTTGTCTGTAGATGCCACATAGGTAAATTAAACTTACATTTTATTTAGGGGAGGAAAACTACTGATGAGTATGGAACAATTCATCATAAAAAGAGGAGTAAATCATTTGCGAGGTGGAGTTTTATCCGTCTAAATGGAGGGTGAGAGCTTTGTTCAAGATGTCCGTTCTCTATCGTGTAGAAGTCCTCGCTAATTGGTGCTAATATCTCTTGTGTTTTAATGGCGTCAACCACAATGCGACAGCGAAACGGCTGTTGTTAAATATCCTCCGCTCACTATTTCTCCTGCCACGCCAACCGACTGTATCTGCAGTCAGCAGCAGGCGAGCAACGAGAGGAAAAAGAAGAGAGAGAACGTGATGGACCGCCGCGCTTACACGAACAGTCATTTTGTCATCGCGCGCTAGGGTGCAATAAAGTTTTGGGCTTTTTTCTTTTTTTTTTTCTCAAAGCTTGGAACCCCTGACTGAGTGCGAGCAAGGAAGTGGGAGATGTGAGCTCTGCCATCCCCCCGTCCCTGTGTTTATCAGTGAGCGCCACAGTCGCACGCACACATCTGAGGGAGCGAGGGCTGCCCCCGCAGCGCTGCGAGCTCCAGCCCCCATGCTGTAACACATGAGAGGAACCAGGAGGAAGGGAAGGAGGAAACAGAAAAGATATAGAGAGGAGGAGAATTTAAGGAGAGAGCGGAGGAGAAGAAGAAGACTCGGAGGCGGCGCACGTGTGTTTTTATGAGAGATGGAAAAGGCGACATGACAGCATCCGAGTGAGACAGAAATAAGGGAAATGTCAGAATGGGAAAAGAAGAGTGTAATTTTAAAAGAGAAGAAATGGATAGAGAGCAGGAGGGAGTGTTTGTGTGTGAGACAGAGAGGATGGTGTTGGGGGGGGGTATCAGCTGGGTTCGGACTGTCATTCTATGACATGATTGGCTGTGTCAGGAAGAGATAAGCAGTCTTCACATCCCTCTGCCCTCGCATCTTCAAGGCCCCGGAATCAAACGGTGGAGAACACCGCCGCGCGCTCCTCTGCACTGAAAAGAGACTACATGAAAGGAGTGATTCCTGCTATTATTCTAAACACCTCTGCATGTGAAATACCACACTTTTTTTTGTCAAAGAGGATGGATGTGGAGGAAAAAAGGCAAGAAAAACGTCTGGTTTGAAAAACGTTCGGATCCTTCACAGGAGGTTGTATCCTGATAGTAGCCTCGTGGTTTCCGAAGGCCCTGAGATCTCCAAATCCCTGTGTCTTTACAACTCTTTCTTCCTCTTCCACTCCGCCATAAGCTCTCACATTAGACGGCATTAGGGAGGGAGATGGAGCGAGGAGGAGCAACTCCCCTGCGTCTCGGGTTCCTGCGGGACTTAACATCTCGGCTCTTAACCGTCCCGGCGGCCCCGTCCGGCCGCTCTCCCCCGACTCAGTCGACCACTTCCCATGTGTCATCCCCAAATTAATCCTTCACCCATTACTATAAGCTCTGACACTCTTGTATAGATCTGCGGGATTATAGAATAGGTAGGAATTATAAGGTATTACTAGGAATTAGTTTTTCTAAGTAGCAGCTTAAACCTTCATGTCTGATGACGCAAAAGTCCAACGAAAGGAGTTTTGAATTCTATCGATACAAGTGGTTTCTAGTAGAGACTTAAAGGATGAATGGATAGGAAGGATGAATCCAGATCGCAAACCCCTTTATAAACCTCGGACCCGCACAGATCTGAGAGTATATCGGGATAAGAGCGTTTAGACCCGAGGATAGAACACACACGCCTAAAACAGACAGACTGTCTGCGAGGGCTGCACAGGCATCACCGGCAATCTCCAGCGTGCTCCCAAACAGCTCCCCACTATGCGCCGCATCAATTATTCAACATATTTATCTATGCAATTTGACGGCCTCTCCCCTCTAAAGCTCCAAACAAATTGCGGAAGCAGCTAATATCGCTTCTGGGGCCCTGTGGCTCAAATCGCACCCAGAGGCTGAGAGGCACAAGAGGCTGTAAACAATCACTTGACACTCGGCACTTATATGTATTTTTTGAATCTGTCGAGGCTAAACGCAGGGCTGCGAACTCGCGCACACCTCCGCTCGGAGACGTGCATACCGTAGGTAGGTTTTTTATGAAAGCGGTGATGCACGAGAGACCTGTGGAGCTCTCACAATACCAACAAATCCATCCCTCCCCCCCCTCATTGGTATAGACATGCATGTGCACACTAACACCACCCCCCCTCCTCATTTCTTCCTTTCTCTTCCTTCCCACCAAACCGGCATTTAGCATGACACACGCCGAGGAGCCGGGGTAGCCAATTATCAAACAGATGTCAATGTATGCGTTACAATACTAAGGGGAGCCCAATTACCACACAGATGTTTTGTTTTTCCTCCTCTCGCTCCTTGCTTTTTTTTTTTTTTTACCCAGCATCCTCTCTGCTCAAGGCCCTCTGAGGATGGCCCAGTCCCCCCCACCCCACCCCCCTTCACAAAAAAACACCCTCCACCAGTCACACTAACTGAGTTGCACACATGCACACACACACATGAGCAGCCTTTAGCGAGCCAAATGGAGAGCATGTGGATGTCAATCAACAGGGTGGAGAGGAGGGAGGGGAGGAAGGGAATGATTGGGGAGGGAGTGGGGGGTGGCAGTGTGTGTGTGTGTGTGTGCACAAGTATGTGTTGGGGGTGGGTGGTGGGCAGCAGGCGGAGGAGTATAGGGCCACGGATCAGAACCAAGGACAGCTCCCAGCGGAGAGATATGTACTGCTTTGCTGCGTTACTAAATGGAAGTCTCCCCTGTACACATACACACACACACACACACACACACACACACACACACACACACACACACATAAAGCACACAGTTATTGCGCCAAAGCACAACTGAAATGGCTTGTGTACGCAAACAGAAACGCTTACAATCAAACATGCACATGCATATATGTGCAATCACATGTGCACACATCCTTGTCCAAGCACCAACTGCAATTTAGTAATCAACCGTTAGCTCGTTCCTGTTTCTCCTCTTCATCCATCTCTCCTAATGGATTCCCAAGGCTTCAACCAATCTTTTTTTCTTTCCTCCTCCTCCTCCTCTCTTCTTCTTTGCCTCTCTTTTTCCTCTCTCTCTTCATAGGGGGGTTACAGAGGGGCCTGAAAGACCGGAGAGCCAGCTCCGAGCCGAGCCCACATGAAACCGAGGAGATGGAACTTTATGTCTCTCTCTGCTGCTTGATCAATAGGAATTTAATGGACAAGGATTGAGTTCAGGGAGTTCATGCTTGCCAACGTGCCTGAGGGGCTGAGCACATGCACGCTGAGAGGCAGGCAAGGGGGGGGCTCGCGCGCACACACACACACACACACACACACACATGGACACACAATTCTTTCTCTATGGCACACATTACGCTCCCACAAACACACACAAGCTGCCAAAAGCTGCCGATTGAATTGCAAATGCTACGAATTCAATCGATTTAGCAGAATTTGCCTTGATACGCATTGAAATAAGAATTCACTGATTATTGAATTACATGCAGGAGGGAGGGGGGGGGGGGGGGGGGGGGAGTAAATCTATAGGAGAAAGCTTGAATATTTCATTGAAGTGAGCTGAAAGCAATCAATTGAAGAGGCCATTACATTACAGGAGCCCTTGTGTCAGAGCGGCTCCCGCCTTTACAAAACGTTAGAGTTAAAGTGGCGTGGTGTTGAGCCCACAATCCAGCAGATACTGACAGAAAACTTACACAAGATTGCTGTGGCACATGAAAGGGAATGTGGAATGAAGGCCTGAGAGAGCCTGAAGTAGATGTACATGCACAAATATACACCAGCCTCGTGTTGTTGGGTCTCAAATGAAACAGCATTCACACACAACTATGCTGAAAAGGAATTGCTGCTGAAGCGATTGTTAATTATGGGGTTAATTTGAAGCCCGAATTTAAAAAATGAATAAATAAATGTCTTATTTTTCTACTTTGCAAAGTGTTTTGAATTTCTAAGCTTTATTATAAAGGGAAATAAAGTCTCATCTGCAATACAGACCAGTCACTCTGAACGCGGAAGAGAGGCAAATGTTAAGCAACAAGCGAAGTCAACTCTTTTATCTTACTTCCGTGTAAAAAAAAAAAAAAAAGAAAAGAAAAGAAAAGAAAAGCTTCGGAGCAAGTTGGAAACGCGAGGAAAAGAATGAATGAATGAATACGGTTATAGCATGACACTCTTTTTAATGCGACTCTAACATAGTGAGCGCTTTTTTCCCTTCTCCCTCCGCCCCGCTGCTTCCTCCATAGAGAGGCTATTCTATACGGTGGTCAAACATTTGAATAAGCCCACCTGACAGCTTTCCATAGAGCACTGTCTGTCTGTCTGTAGCCATATTGGCCACACATTTTGTGCGTGACTTACGGTTATGCATTAATTCTATTACACAGCATTTAACGGATTACGAGGAGAATGGCAGCAGCAGCGGCAGCAGCATCTCTGGAGGATTTGATTCCATACTCACCCCATTGTTGGAAGGCTGTCAATTCCTCCTCAAGTCGACGACAGTGTATTGGCAATATCTGGAAATCACAGTGAGAGAGAGAGAGAGAGAGATAGAGAGAGAAGGGGGGGGGAAACGCCCCCCTCTCTAAACTCTCTCTTTTTCCTCCCTCCATCCCCAGAAAAAGCCTCTCCCTTGTAGGAAGAAAAAAGGTAAAAGAGGAGAGAAAAAAAAAAGATCCGAGAGGCAGACACTCTACACCCTTTATCCTCCCTTTAGATCCTGGAATCTCTGGCTCTGCTTCTGCCCTCATCTCTCTCTCTCTTCTCTCTCTTTTTCTCTCTCCTCTTCTCTCTCTCTCTCTCTCTCTCTCTCTCTCTCTCTCTTTCTCTCTCTCCCTCCTCCTGTCCTCCCATTGTTGCGAATCAAGCGTGGTCAAAGGGGCGCGGCGGAGGCGACTCAACGATTCAGGATTCACAGAGAAGAAACAGATTCAGGCTCACACATCACGGTGATGGTGATGCACACTGATCAGGAGGTAGTGACAGGGAAGATACTGGGGGATTTAGTAGGTGGATGTCTAATAATAATAATAATAATAGCAATAATAATAATAGCAATAATAATAAACAGCCCAGTCCCACAGCAGTTTGAGAATTTAATGTATTGATTAGTGTATATAGACACAACTGTCACATTTTTTTGCTATGGTCAGTATGAAATCAATTCGTATGTAATCGTGAACCGGGAAATATAGAGAGCGGCGAACGTCGCGTAGGGAGGAGGTCGGGGTGGATGGGTGGGTCAAAAAACACAGATTTTCGCCCAAGAAACTGATGTTCGTGTCCCGTGCGAAATCAGAAATCAAAGTTGATTTATTTGTCACGTAACTTAAGTTACACCACTTCCGAAGTTATTTTATCCCAAATTACGATCTTTTCCTAAAGCTATGTAAGTAGTTTTTGTCACGTAACTTCCGTACTTAAGTTACGGCACTTCCGGTGTTATTTAAACCCAAACCGCGATCTTTTCCTAAAGCTAACTAAGTAGTTGTTTTCACGTAACTTCCGTACTTAAGTTACAGCACTTCCGGTGTTATTTAATCCCAAACCGCAATCTTTTTCTAAAGCTACCTAAGTAGTTTTTGTCACGTAATTTTGTGCACTTAAGTTACACCACTTCCAGTGTTATTTTAACCCAAACCACAATCTTTTCTGAAACCGAACTAAGTAGTTTCATTGTCTAAGCCTAACCAAGTCGATCTATTCCTAAACCTAACTGAGTAGTGTTATTTTGAAATGACTGGAGCGGAAATTGACAAGTGCATCACGTGTTGCTGGACATTTGTAGGAAAAAAAGCACAAAAAATACCTTGTTTAAAGTCGTGCTGAGCGTCACGAAAAAAAGGGAAATTTGTGTCTATGTCCACGAATCACGTAACACAGGACTTTCACCCAGGAGACTGTTGTTCGTTTCCTGTGCAAAACCAGGAGTCAAAGTTGATTTGTCACTTAACTTCCGTACTTAAGTTACGGCACTTCCGGTGTTATTTAAATCCAAACCACGATCTTTTCCTAAAGCTATCTAAGTAGTTGTTGTCACGTAACTTCCATACTTAGGTTACAGCACTTCCGGAGTTATTTTAACCCAAACCACGATCTTTTCCTAAAGCTAACTAAGTAGTTGTAGTCACGTAACTTCCGTACTTAAGTTCCGGCAGTTCCGGTGTTATTTAAATCCAAACCACGATCTTTTCCTAAAGCTAACTAAGTAGTTGTTGTCACGTAACTTCCGTACTTAAGTTACGGCACTCCCGGTGTTATTTAAACCCAAACCGCGATCTTTTCCTAAACCTAACTAAGTAGTTTTGTTGCCTAAGCCTAACCAAGTCGATCTATTCCTAAACCTAACTGAGTAGTTTTATTTTGAAAAGACTGGGGCAGAAATTGTTGAAAGTCATGCTGAGTGTCACGAAAAAAAGGAAAATTCGTGTCAATGTACACAAATCTAATAGAATACATTTTGTGACTATTTCACGAACTGCCGTGAGACTGTGCTGTAATAAAGTACTGGGTTGAAATGGCATGTAAGCCCAAATGTAAAATCTGTTAACTTGGCTCCATTTTTTGGTCACTGGACTTTGTGTAGCCTCAGCTTCCTCCTTTGTCTCGGTGTCTTAATTCCATTAGGCTATAATAAGCACATTAAACAATAGTCTCTAACTAAGGCTTGGAAATTATTCAAATGTAACCTTCACCAAAGTGTTCAAATGATAAACCTGCACACCGGGAGACACTCATTAGGCGGTGGCAGGCTGCCTGGAGAGCTCTACTTTGGAGCCGTTTGCCCTGAACATGACCGCGTTGCGCGTTAGGCTAATTAACTTTTCAAAATTACAGATGGTCCCGCATTTAAATTCTGGGGCGGAATGATCGACATTTTCTGTTATTAATTCCCCCCGCCTCCCTTGCTACAAAATCATCATTGTGCATAAAATTAGGCCCTCCAAGCTTCTTTCTTTCCCCTTTAAAATTCTCTTTTCTGTCAGCGGCACATAATAGGAGCTGATGGACAGACAGTAAGTGCATTACTGCCTGATGCACGAGTAAAGGAAGTCTCACCGCCTGCCCATTCAAGAGCACACAATCTATGTGTAGTGTGGCCCACTGTGAGCGTTGCAGCTCCCTGACAGCAACTTCTCAGTGACTGGCTCTATATCCATCCTAATCCAATCCCATGGGATTTCCACAGCAAGGAGGACTGGCAGCTTCAGCGAGGATCTCGGCTTCCCAAATCTCCCCAAACCTCGCCTTATCCGCCCGGGGATTACACAGCTCAGCTCCCTGGGTAGCAGTGGAAGTAGGGGTAGTATACTCCAGGAGTAGTAGTAGTAGTGGCAGTGGTAGTGGTGGTGTGGAAGTGGTGTTGCTCCATTATTGCATAATAGCTCAGTATAGCTGACGAGGTGGGCATATTGTGGGACTGCGCCACCATTCATCATGGTTTTATGATTTGTCAAACAGTATCAGGATGCAGGGTTTTACTGGGCTGACACTGAGGGCGGATTTACTTTATGTCTTTAGAAGGACCAGGCGGAAAGAGCACGCACACGCACACACACACACACACAAACACACACACACCGTATCTGACCATCTATCACTCTGCGGCTGATACAGCTGTAGTATTACATAATACTGCTGCATGCTGCCTGTCAATCAGTCAGCGGTTTACATCACATGCTGTATGTGTGCTCTATAGCTGCTTTTCTCAACCCGTTCTCACTCCAAACTCGTCAAATACCGCCGTTTGGTCAGTGCCCGTTGGCATCGGAAACCGACGCATGGAGGCACCCTTTAGCAACATTATTTGACAAACCGGGCTTTCAACTAACTTCAATGTAAACCCACCCGCGGCGTTATCCGATGGCCGGAGCAAGTGACGTAGTATAAAAAGCGTGAGAGTCCGTTCATTGCTGGATGGGTCAAACAAACACAAGACTCTCAACCCGGAGACCGGTGTTTGTGTCCCGTGTGAGACTAAAAGTAACGTTGACTTATTTTGTCACATCAGTCTTTAGTCACGTGACTCGTCGGTATTGTCGGTATCATCAGTTCCGTGAGTCACGTGAGTCGCTAGTCAGTGAAGTTAACGTCAACCACGACCGTTTCCTAACCCTAACTAAGTGGTTGTGTTGCCTAAACCTAACTTCCTGTGAAAACGGAAGTTTATTTTGAAAGGACACAATGTGACACATGTAACGAGCCTATATTGACACGCCGTCCCTGGTCCGTCCAAAAGTAACGTAAGAGGGGTACCCCGTGCGTCGGTCTCCAATGCCGAGGGGCACTGACCAGTATTTGACGAGTTGGGAGTGAGAATGTGTTGCTTTTCCACTATTGGGCGAGCTTGTGCTTTGCCAAGGCCAGTTTTGTTAACATTGTCAGTTACCATCTTCGATCGCGCCTCGGAGGGGCCTATGTCGGGGCCTATGTCGGGGCCAGTTTCCAGATGCTAATGGGCCCACTGATTGCCCATGGGCCAAGCATGGCTAACCGTGGCCTGAGGCGGAGTCAGGGGTCATACGCAGGACTATAATCTTTGGGCAGGGAAACAGGTGCAGCTAATTTAAGTAGCACAGCAGCTCATTACTTATCAACCCGGTTTTATCGCTGAAGGATAACAAAAAACAAAAAAACAACAACCAACAGAATTGGTCAAACGAGACTATGGGCTCCGCTCGCTATCTGTAACCTAACCTGCCAGATGGTTTGTTACACAGTACCACCTGAGAAGCCGTCATTGGGAACACTTTCAAAAAATACTTAGCAGGTGATTGGATGAACCATCTGTCTATCAAACTGTTGCCGAAGCCAGTCGGGAGAAGAGCGAAAACATCTTTCCATCGAGAAAAGCCTTCAGTGCCGTTCTTTGCTCTTCTTTCAATGACGAAATACTCACCACTTCTGATATAACTAATGCTATTTTCAGCATCTACGCTAATCTCATCAGGAGCCAACAGTTGCTGATTGGTCCGTGCTCTGGCTTGCTGGACACAAATGCATTCCTTGAAGCCGCACAAGATGATTTTTGTGTGATATGTGAATAAAAGTGTAAATTGTATTGAAACTGATTAAACACTTTTACGCTAACAATATCAGGGACCATTGTTTATTTATATTATAAGAAATACTGTTATTTACGAAAATAAAATCTTAATTTTTGTCTTAAAACCATTGTGATGTTTGATCTGTGGGGTTAAGTGGCGGCGGGGTGGGGCGGGTGGGGCTCCAAATCCGAATTTCAACTAGGCCACGAAAAGGGCTAGTGCCGGCCCTGTCGAGGACATTAACACCGGCTGGCTTGAAGATAGCCCTAGCTCGCAATGGAGCGATAATAGAAAAACGGCTATTGTGGACAAACTTGGAAGAAGATGTTTCATGTGGCTCCTAAATACATATTCTGCGAATTGTTTCCCACATAGGCATGATTCTCCAAAAATGCATCCCACCACTGAGGTCATTTTTTGAGCCAACATGACCCCGGTGGTCAGTTGGTGGTTTTAGGATCCGAAGCAATCAGATTCTGAGCCCAGACAGGACGGTTGTAAGTCCTGCGCCCGTCCTGTTTCCTGGCTCTTTGGATCTCTAATTTCTCCTCCCTGTCTCTCCCCCTCTTTTGCAGTCTGCTCAGATCCCTGTGGTATGAGCACATTTCTCATTCCCTCTCCTTCTCTCCCTCACCCTCGCTCCCTCAAGATTGCTGCTTTATTAAACAGACTCTCCCTATCTTTCATTTGCCACTCTCCCCACCGTGCTCCCCGCTCTCAGACGCTCTGTGTTTTTTATTTATTCTCTCTTTTGGCCCCTCCTCAACACACACATCACACTGGCTTTGCATACGTCAATGCATTGCTCAGCAGGCATTTCTGTACTGTATATACTTTTCAGCTCCCACCATGTTCTCTTTAATGCAGAAAACCAAAGGATACAGACAGAAAGAAAGGCTCCTCATTTCTCTCCGTATATGTTCCATGCTCACTCCTCTCGTCGCCCTACCTCATCTCGCCCTTTGTTCACTCTCTACATCGCTCCCGCCCTATGTGCTCCCTCCATCTCTCTCCCACTCTCTGTGCTCCCTCCATCTCTTTCAGACCCAGGGCAGCTATATTTAGCGGCAGGTTAACTGCTCCTGTCAAAGGTCTGATTTGTATTCTCTGCATGCAAGTCTGACTCGGGCCTCGCAGCAACACAAACAAAAGGCCGTAGTTTGAATATGCACTGAGCCCACTGGCTTAGGAATCAAAGCCCTCTCTCTGCCCCGCTGCCAGTGGCGCCACCTGCTATGGAAGGGGAGGGTGAGGAGGAGGAGGTGGTAGTGGTGGTGGTGGTGGTGGGGACGGAGGGGGGGTTGGGTTCGTGGGGACTCAAAGTCAAGCTCAATTCACTCCAAACGCACACATTCACGCAGGGAGGAGCACCCCGGCTCAATGGGCCTACTTCACTCTGTTGCACCACACACTCTGAATGTGCAATGTTTGAGAAAGAGAGGGGAATAAGGAAAGGGTCGCGCCCCTGTACCTTCCTCTCTGGGCGACAAGAATATGTTATGGCAGGAGGGAGGGACAGGACAGGAAAATAGAAAAGGAGCCGTCGCACAGGAGACGAATTGAGAATAGAAATCTCCATTTCCTCAAAGTCTGCCCCAGGCCGAAGTGACAGGGGAGATTAAAGTGAGAGGCACATACATTACACGCCACTGTACATATAAGGACACATGGGGAGTCCGTGGAGTTGAGCTGGAGGAGAGGTGTGATACACCCTGCTGCTCTGCCCTCGCTTCCCCTGCCTGGTCTCATCTGGTCCGGCAGCAGGCTGTGGGTGACAGCCTGAAATGGCACCCTGCTACATCAGGAGATACAGTCACTGTGACCAGAGGCTCTGAGCATCACATATCTCACATAGCACAGCAATGCCAGCCTTAATTGACCGTTTGCTATTTACTGTTGCTACGCCTGTCAAGCTTTCCGTTCTTGCACGGCGCATGTGCTGTTTATAATGGTGGAAGATTTACTATTGAAATTTTTTAAACAATTTGTCCTTGATTTCAGACAGAGGTAGACAAAAGCAGGCTTCTCATTTCTAGCTGCCGACCAGTTATTTGAAGAAAACTGTGCTGACAAAATCTGCAAATTGTCGCTAGCAGACTTCAGCTGTAGCCAGTGTTGCCAGATGTACGATAATTATCATATTTGTACGATAATTTTAGCCTCTGGTACAGAGGTAGTGGCAGTAGTTGGTTTTAGTCTGTCACTGTTGGAGCCGCGAGCCACCTTTACCCTGGGCCATTCCAAGCCGACCTAGAGCCAGTGCACCGGAGGAAATGCGATGCGATCACCAGCCAGCGCTGGGGAGACGTCTAACCCAGCAGACTGCGCGGACCCACCCGTTGAGAAGTGTAAAAATATAATCAGCCCATTATGAAACTGTGGCGAGCTGGATGTCAGCCTGGATGTCAGATCACCTAGATTTTATTTGAATTAGGCTACACAATGGTTGATTATGATTGGATAAAGGTCCATCATGTTACGCCATATAGACATTATCGCCAGCGTTTGATGTCTTTAATACCTGGCTTAGACGTTACCACTTTATTACCATAACACCTGAAAGTGGTGGGACAAAAAGTCTCGTTGTCCCCCCTATTCTGGCGCCTATGGTTCGAATGATATCTTACGACAACATATTCCTCATTTTTCATGCGTTTTCCTATGAATGTCCAGCAACATGTGACGTACGTGTCAAATTTCCGCTTGTTACATGCATATAGTCTTTTCAAAATAAACTTCTGTCTTCACAGGAAACAACTTGGTTAGGTTTAGGCAACGAAACTACTTAGTTAGATTTAGCAAAAGGTCGTGGTTTGTGTTAAAATAACTATGGAAGTGACGTTACTTAAGTACGGAAGTTACATGACAAATAAATGAACACTGACTTCTGGTTTCACACAGGATACGAACACCGGTCTCCTGGGTGAAAGCCTGGTGTTTTTGACCCATCCATCGACCGCAACCCTATGCGCCGTTTGTCGCTCTTTATACTTCCTGTTTCACGATTACGTGGATTACATACAAACTGATCTCGTGGAATATATACAAATCACAGTGCAGGGTGTAGGTTTCAAAGAGTATAGCATCAGTATGCTATACTCTTTGAAGCCTACACCCTCAAATTTGCGAGCAAAATAGTTTTCTTCTTTTTTCTTCACACATTAATATCTCCACAGTAGCTGAATGGATTTTTAACCGTTCAAACTGCATTTAAAACGTCTATCTCCTTTCGTTCTTTTGTAATTTGAAGATAGCCCTTACCAATCACTTACAATGTTAGTTGATCACTACTGTAGGTAGTAAGCTTGTTAGCTGGAAAACCAATGATTCTTCTCAACGTATCCATTTCATATGATATTCTCTGAAAAGTTATTACTCATTTTTCATGCGTTTTCCTACGAATGTCCAGCAACACGTGTCAACTTCCACTCGTTACATGCATACAGTCTTTGCAAAATAAACTTCCGTCTACACAGGAAACAACTTGGTTAGGTTTAGGCAACAGAACTACTTGGTTAGGTTTAGGAAAAGATTGTGGAAGTGGCGTTACTTAAGTACAGAAGTTATTTGACTCACACGGGATACGAACACCGGTCTCCTGGACGAAAATCTGGTGTTTTAAGACCCACCCATCCACTCCGACCTACTCCCTACACGTCGCTCTTTATACTTCCTGGTTCACAATTACGTGGATTAAATACAAACTGATGTTGTGGGATATACTGTATATGAATTACAGTGAAATATCTTTCGGAGGTATAGCTACGAACGGTGTATGAGAACAGCCTTTTCATCTTCTTATATTTTTGGTTAGGGAAAAAAACAACCCTCCCTATTGCTTTAGCGTGGGAAGGCCTGCTGTTCCTAGTTATGGCTGAAAAGCTATGATTGGACAATTTTTGTTTGGGGAAGAGTTGGAGAAGAGTCAATTTTATTTTTAGTACTGTCATATTCAGATGCTGAAAAACTTGATTACAGATCAAACATGAATAGGAATGAAAGCCCTTTAACCAGCCCTCCAGCCATTTTCCTATTTAGCATCTCAGCAGGTTTCAACCTCAACAGGACAAATGTTTATACCAGAGCTCCCTCACATATAGACAGACAAACATTCACATGGAGTTTTCCAGTTCATCTAACCTGCGTCACTTTGATCAGCTGAAACTGGTTGAATCATCTGGTCAATTGAGTCAATTTGGGCAATCAAATGAGAAGTGAATTAACACCTTGTCTGTCACATCACATCAGAAGAATCTGTATCTAACCAGGCCTCAGCAGTGCTACAAAATAAAATAAATCCCAGAAAGGAAGATTGTTAATTCTAGTGTCTGCCCCAAGAGACAAAACAAAAAAAACAGGTAAAAAAAATATTTCCGTATATAATTTGTCATGTTGCACCTCCCTTAAAGCTAAAGAAGGCAAGATTGGAGCAAATATGATTAAAAAAAGTTATTTTTATAAAACGGTCGCTATATCGTGACAGTAGTACATGAAACAGGTAACCTGAAAAAAATCCTGTGCCTCTGTGTCCTCCGGTGCTCCTAACGTCATCTGCAAGATTTTACAGACCGGAGGAAAACAAGCAGTAAGAGCTGATCTGAGGTCTGCTGTCCATCTGCCGTCTATGACAGCCGGCTGTCAATCCCTCGCGAACTCCGACAAAACGGTCAAACTAGGCAGCGCTGATCAAATATGAATCAATATTATGTTACGTTAATGCCTATTTCTCGCCTCAAATGTTTTCAGAATCATCTTGTAGTGTACTGTTTAGCTGTAAAATGAGAAAGTTTGTGACGCGGCTGCCATTGTTAAATCTGTTGAAGGAACGCCAAGTTCTGGTCACATGACCGGAGCACAACCAATAGGAACGCTCTGTCAAAGAAATGACCTGTGACTGGTCAAAGTCTCCCGTCACGGGCTAGATTTTGTAAAGCCTGAAAACAGAGCCATGAGGAGGAGCAGAAATCTAGTTATCTCTCAGAACACTTGAATTACAATATGCTGAAAGGTTATTATGGAATTTTTGCCCAATGATGCCAAAAATATACTGCCTACTGCCACTTTAAGGTCTTGTAATAAACATTAATTTAAGCTAGAATTGGCCCAACTGCATTATGATCGGAGGTTTACGACCATGTGGTTGGTAAATATTTTGAATGCAAACAGTGACAGTTGGTGTCCAGTCTGCTCAGCCGGGTGCTGACATAGCCAAACAATATCAACAAATGTGACCCATGATTGTATGATTCAAAAGGGGATTTATCCATTCAAAACAAAAAACAATCTCCACATAACTGTTTTTGAATTGTCTATTACATCCGAGTGGCATCTCCGATTCAGACAAGTGAAAATGTGGTTGGAAAAATTGGCAGGGCGCAGACATGTAATGAATACATTTCCTGGTTGGCAGAAACATATTTGAATATAATTTCAAATGAGCTGAGGTACATTTTGTGTATTCTGCTCCCTGGAATAGCTTTGAAAATAGATGAATTACCTGCTAAACAAACAAAGTCGTTTCCACCCTCAACTAGTTAAAGAGTTTCCACAAATGCTGTCTGACAGCATATTTGACCATATATCAGTGCATAGTACTCGAGAGCAGCCTCGGCTCTGACTTTTCTATTTGTTTCTCTTTCAATAGGGAAATAAATGTTCACGTCCTGGAGGAAAAGACAATCATTTTTTGGTAACGCCTTAGATTACAGTGTGAATATTTAGTACATATGGAGTATGAATAAAATACTTATTGGGTACTTATATGCAAATATTTAAGAACAGAGAAAAAGGACAAGAGGTTTGGGGGTTAGGAGGCAAAACAAAATATTGTTTAAAAGGGATTTGTAAATGTAAGTGTTTTTTAAACTGTAACTAAGACATGTTGAGTAGCAAGACAGGATAAATTGAGAGAACAAGGTGACAAGGACACTATTGGGTAACACTTCATTTTACAGGTCTGCAAATTTCATAATAAGTAGGTGATAATT
Source organism: Sebastolobus alascanus (assembly GCA_916701645.2). NCBI lineage: Eukaryota > Metazoa > Chordata > Actinopteri > Perciformes > Sebastidae > Sebastolobus > Sebastolobus alascanus. The sequence continues at coordinate 97,048 of CAKAOJ020000230.1, forward strand.
AGTAAGTAACCTATTTGAAATTTCTTTGGAATTACTGCCAAATTACCCAAATATTTACCTCAAAATTTACCTCAAAATTTACCAAAAATTACTTTAATATAAACATTATTTAATAATTATATTCCGCTATTTCCCAATAGCTGGAAATTTATTTAATACATTTCCAGGAAAAGAATACAAAGTCAATTTATATGCTTATAAATTAAATAGATGACAATTAGCAAATAACTTCTACAATAAATTTCTTTAAAAAAAACTTACATTAGCTACCAGGTTATTGTAATGGTGAGATTTGTGCCTGATCAGAAGTGTCTTCTATTAGTTTTGGTTTTCCACCTCCGATGAAGAGCAGCGCACATCTGCTTCTCAAGCCTAAGGGCCCTATTTTAATGATTATATGCTATTTTAGCATATAATATATATATATATATATATATATATATATATATATTATAATAATAAATATATATATTTATTATTGGAAATCAATTAACAACACAAAACAATGACAACTATTGTCCAGAAACCCTCACAGGTACTGCATTTAGCATAAAAAATATGCTCAAATCAAAACATGGCAAACTCAAGCCCAACAGACAACAACTGTCAGTGTGTCAATGTGCTGACCTGACTATGACTTGCCCCCAACTGCATATGATTATCATAAAGTGGGCATGTCTGTAAAGGGGAGACTCGTGGGTACCGATAGAACCCATTTTCATTCACATATCTTGAGGTCAGAGGTCAAGGGACCCCTTCGAAAATGGTCATGCCAGTTTTTCCTCGCCAACATTTAGCGCAATGTTGGAGCGTTATTTAGCCTCCTTCTTGACAAGCCAGTATGACATGGTTAGTACCAATGGATTGGAAACTCGGGTTTTCTAGTTTCATATGATGCCAGGATCTTCACTCTAGCTTTAAAACTGAGCCCACTAAAACCTCCGAAAGATCGATTGCGTTAATGCGTTAAAGAAATTAGTGGCTTTAAAACAATTTTGCATCAACATTGACAGCCTCAATATATATATACATGTATATATGTAACAGATAATGAACAGTGAGCCCTGAAGGGGTTCATTTCACAACAATGACCCGCTAGCTGTACATTATCCCGCTTATTACATTGCTACTTACTTAAGAAATCAATAATTTGACACAAACATAAATGGCCCCCCAGAGTTCGAGATTACAATTGCGCCCATAGCAACGGTCTGCTATAACGGTCTGCTATAAAGGAATAACAGACCGTAGAAAGCCGTGATTGACCAATCAGAATCCAGTATTCAACAAATCCGTTTAATAAATATATATAAATATTTGTTTTTGTTTTGTTTTGTAATTGTTTTTGACTAAGTAAAAGTGGAGCTCAGTCATTCTAAATGGCGTGTGAACGACACGGTAATTCGCAAGTCATTTCCCGTGCAATAAGAACGCCTTTCTTGTATTTGGCGTGTCATTTGTACATCATGTAGTCTGTATGGTAATTACACATCTGTGTAAATATGCTACGCTCAGAGCTAGTGACGTAGAATAATAAAGGAAGAAATACAGCTTATGGTGGGCGGGAGGGGACGTGGATAGGTCAAACAAACAGGACTTTCAACCAGGAGACCGGTGTTCGTATACCAAAGTGTTGTTGAGTTATTTTGAAGTTATGTTTGTGATGTATTTTTTAGTGACGTTTGTGACATGTTTTCCGTACTTCTCTTACGTTGTTTCCGTACATATTTACTTAGTTAACATACTTATTTTAAGCCCAACCATGATGATTTTCCTAAACCTAACTAAGTCGTTTTCTTGCCTAAACCTGAGTAAGTCGTTTTCTAGCCTACACCTAACTAAGTCGTTTTCTTGCCTAAACCTCAGTGAATGGTTTTGTTGCCTAAACTTAAGTGAGTGGTTTTGTTGTCTAAATCTAAGTGAGTGGTTTTGTTGCCTAAACCTAAGTGAGTGGTTTTGTTGCCTAAACCTAAGTGAGTGGTTTTGTTGCCTAAACCTAAGTGAGTGGTTTTGTTGTCTAAACCTAAGTGAGTGGTTTTGTTGCCTAGACCTAAGTGAGTGGTTTTGTTGTCTAAACCTAAGTGAGTGGTTTTGTTGCCTCAATCTAAGTGAGTGGTTTTGTTGTCTAGACCTAAGTGAGTGGTTTTGTTGCCAAAGTGAGTGGTTTTGTTGTCTAAACCTATGTGAATGGTTTTGTTGCCTAAACCTAAGTGAGTGGTTTTGTTGCCTAAACCTAAGTGAGTGGTTTTGTTGTCTAAACCTTTGTGAATGGTTTTGTTGCCTAAACCTAAGTGAGTGGTTTTGTTGCCTAAACCTAAGTTAGTGGTTTCGTTGTCTAAACCTAAGTGAGTGGTTTTGTTGTCTAAACCTAAGTGAGTGGTTTTGTTGCCTAAACCTTTGTGAATGGTTTTGTTGCCTAAACCTAAGTCAGTGGTTTTGTTGCCTAAACCTAAGTGAATGGTTTTGTTGCCTAATCCTAAGTGAGTGGTTTTGTTGTCTAAACCTAAGTGAATGGTTTTGTTGCCTAAACCTAAGTGAGTGTTTTTGTTGTCTAAACCTAAGTGAGTGGTTGTGTCGCCTAAACCTAAGTGAGTGGTTTTGTTGTCTAAACCTAAGTGAATAGGTTTGTTGCCTAAACCTAAGTGAATGGTTTTGTTGTTTAAACCTAAGTGAGTGGTTTTGTTGCCTAAACCTAAGTGAGTGGTTTTGTTGTCTAAACCTAAGTGAATGGTTTTGTTGCCTAAACCTAAGCGAATGGTTTTGTTGCCTAAACCTAAGTGAATGGTTTTGTTGTCTAAACCTAAGTGAGTGGTTTTCCCTTCCTAAACCTAAGTGAGTGGTTTTGTTGCCTAAACCTAAGTGAGTGGTTTTGTCGCCTGAACCTAAGTGAGTGGTTTTGTTGTCTAAACCTAAGTGAATAGGTTTGTTGCCTAAACCTAAGTGAATGGTTTTGTTGTTTAAACCTAAGTGAGTGGTTTTGTTGCCTAAACCTAAGTGAGTGGTTTTGTTGTCTAAACCTAAGTGAATGGTTTTGTTGCCTAAACCTAAGTGAATGGTTTTGTTGCCTAAACCTAAGTGAGTGGTTTTGTTGCCTAAACCTAAGTGAATGGTTTTGTTGTCTAAACCTAAGTGAATGGTTTTGTTTCCTAAACCTAAGTGAATGGTTTTGTTGTCTAAACCTAAGTGAGTGGTTTTCCCTTCCTAAACCTAAGTGAGTGGTTTTGTTGCCTAAACCTAAGTGAGTGGTTTTGTTGCCTAAACCTAAGTGAGTTGTTTTGTTGCCTAAACCTAAGTGAGTGGTTTTGTTGTCTAAACTTTAACTGCGGCTGTTACCATGGTTTTGTTGCGTGGCGTGAAAATGCAAAAAGAGGCGTACAAATGACACGCGAAAAGGCTAAAATGCGTTCTCATGACGCGCAGAATGTCTTTGTAATTTCATGCTATTTATACGCCTTTCCATGAGATCGGGTTGGAAAGTGCTACATGTAGTTTTGCTCCTTTTCATAAAGGACACATTGGTTCCCTGTCTGTACCCTGTAATTAATCAATATGTAGGCCTAATGGGTAATTAGAAAAGTACTTAGGGTGTCATTTATTTCTAGGTCCCTCCTAAACACAAATGTGTTACCCTCTTATTCCCTGTACTGCTCCCCCTCTACCCACCAGTACAGCAGGTACACGGTAAGTATTTCATTGGTACCCTGTATGTACAAAACATTTATGCAGCCTTTAATCAAAAACATTACCAGTGTTTCAATATGTTTTCTAGGAGTCCTGGATGTCAAACGACATTAAGATTGCAGCGTCATCCTTCAGATACATGACAGGCCAAAGCTTCCACACAATCACAACGCCAGGGGCAACTTATACTGACAGACAAATGTACCAATACTTACAACATTTTACAGATGTTTCCATTACATAAAAAAAGAAATCACAGCTCGCCATCTCCGCCCCGCCCTCCCTCCTTCCTGTCCGTCCGTCTGTCTGTCTCAGGGCTGAAATGCACTGCCGAGCCCGCGACCATAAAAACGGAGCGATTTTCCCATTTGCAGCCGTTTCAAAACTGACTGGGAGGTGTTTTCAGCTTTATGGATATTGACTCCTCCTCTGCTCTTTGATCCTGGCTGTCCAGCTTCAGACCGGAGCCTCCCAGCTGGCTGTAAAGCCGGTGACAGCTTCACACAAGTAGCGCCGACATAAAACCGCATGTACGTCTATTGTCCAGGCCTGTTCGGAAAATAAGCAGGTCTGTCAGTCAATCACGCTTTCAGTCAGTCAGTCAGTCAAGCTTGGAATGAAAAGGTCTTGTTGTAAGATAGACCAGGGGAGAGAGGGAGATATAGTGACTTTCACACACAATTGTATTTGTTTTTCATTTCTCCTGATAAGCAGGGTGAACTAGTGCTAATATGACAGCTGCAGTGCGGTTTAACAGTCCCAGAGTGCAGCGCTTTGTCTCGACTGTACTTAGACCCATCAGCCTGGCCTCCTCTCAACAGATCACTCAAGGGGAATGTCCTCATTGTCTATTAGCTCGGTGTGTGTCCATGTGTTTACGTGTGTGTGAAAGAGGTCACGGGCCTGTCATCAGTCAGATTTACTACATCGGCGGCGTTGGCAGGCAGGCAGGGGTTGTACGGGTTGGGACGGGATGCGAGGAAGCTCAGCTCGCCTCAGTCCCTCAGGTCCTACCGTGTGTGTGTGTGTGTGGATCAGAGTGTGTGCATGTGTGTGTTTTTCAGGTCAGCACCTCGCCCACAGCCCACTGATGATGTCCACGGCTGATGATGTCATGGTATCGATCAGCAGGGCGTCTGTTGTGGGATTTGGTGTCGGTGTCTGGAGAGAGAGAAGGAGAGAGGAAGAGAGGATGGGGTTGATGGGGTTAGGTGGAGAGAGATGAACGTCAGAAGAAGAGATAGATAGATAGATAGATAGATAGTAGATAGATAGATAGATAGATAGATAGATAGATAGATAGATAGATAGATAGACAGATAGATAGATAGACAGATAGATAGATAGATAGATAGATAGATAGATAGATAGATAGATAGATAGATTGATAGAATTCCAGCAAAATGAATTAAGAAATAACTCAAGTCAAATATTCTAAGACTTAGATTGAAGTGTTTAAAGCAGTGATTTAAAGGATGATAGTAGTTGTGTTTCCATTCAATTGTCAAGCAAATTTTAAGCAACCTTTTGAAGTGTCGCGAAAAAAGAAATGCGGATTAGGCGCGCTTGGAGCAAATAAACTAGGATGCATAGTTTAGTCAGAAGTTGGCGGTAACATAATGTTTCATTATTTACGCACCTTTTTGTTTGGTGGATTTTCTACCTTTAGACAGCACTAGGCTAGCTGTTACCCCGTTTCCAGCCTTTATGCTAAGCTAAGCCTCATATATGTATATATATATATATATATATATATATATATATATACATATATGAAGCTTATATATATATATATATATATATATATATATACTGTATACCATAGAGACATGAGAGTGGTATCGATCTCCACATCAAACCCTTAAGAAGAAAGAGAATAAGTGTATTTCTTTGACTACCCAACATTATAAAGTGGGTAATATTAGTTCCCCCTACACCTGCTACAACGGTATAATGCTATACTTACACATTAAAGGTGCTAAATGCAACATTGGGAGAATTTCTATTGTCTCTGCATGGCTCTCAACATGGCGACGGTTAACAGTGCTAACAGCAGTGGAAACTAATGCAACAGTGCTGACAGAGCTAACAGTGTTAACCTGCGGGGGAACTGGAGGTTGGGCGCTATGCTTCCGCAAAGGCACCATTGTTATCAGCTGCCACCGGCTTATAAGAGCAGTGCAGAGCGGCGGCCATGAGCAAGCCAGTGGGGTACGCTCACATGCATGAACATGCACTAAAAGCAAACTCCGCCGGCCTGGCTATGTAAGCTCTGATTACAACACACACAGAGGTAGAGTGACTTCATTCTCTGCTCAGGTAGACATTAGTCCTCTATATCTTTACATAGCTAATAGTTGTTTGATGCTATATTAATGATCTGGACATCGTATAGCACACCTTTAAAACATCAGTATTACAAATTCATTAATATGTTTTAACATCACTCACAAACATTCACTCAGACCATTTTTCTGCATAACAAATACTTTACTTTCGTACACTTTGATGATAATAGTTCTGTACTCTGACATTTTGGGAAACACACTTATTTGCTTTCTTGCCAAGAATTAGATGAGAAGTTCGAAACCACTCTTAGACAAAAGAGAAATTGATACCAGTATCAATCTTGTCATCCAACTCTCTGCGAGAAATCAAATTAGTGTATTTCCCGAAATGTCAAACTGCTGCTTTGAGTAAGTCTTTGACTGCAGGACTTTTACATGTAATGGAGTATTTTTACATGGTGGTATTGCTACTTTTATTTAAGTAAAAGACCAAGATACGATGGATGGATGGATAGATGGATGGATGGATAGGTCGGTGGATGGATGGATGGATGGATGGATGGATGGATGGATGGGTGGATGGATGGATGGATGGATGGATGGATGGATGGGTCGGTGGATGGATGGATGGATGGATAGATAGATAGATAGATAGATAGATAGATAGATAGATAGATAGATAGATAGATAGATAGATAGATAGATAGATATATAGATAGATGAACAGAAGAAAGAGAGCGTGGGGAGGCTGGTGCCCTCATGACTTACTGTGAAGTGAATCAGGCCCTGTTAGCATCCAGTAGACACGGGGGACTTGTATGGAGGAGGATTACAAACCTTACTGCCAGCTCCGGCCATCATTTAAACCTCCTTCAGCATCTCACGCAGTTCTGATCGATATGTTGCCGAGCATTAGAATCACATTAGCAGCGTGAATAAATAGACTTATGAGATATTCTTTCAAACATTCGCTGCAGTCAACTCACAGTATGGCGGCCCGCGTGTAGCGCCGTCATCCTGCCAATAATTACTTTAATGAACATCCTCCTGTGTGATGGTGGGATTTTATGAAGTGGGTAGAATGATAAAATATACAGTGGGTTGTTTTTATGGATTTGTGTCCTCTGGGTTTCCCTGCGATGCCTCGGCGTAGCGCAGCACCTCCATCACGCTGACAGTCAGTCAGTGGGCTGAGCCGCGCCGAAGCCGCGTTGTGTAGGCTTGTACAGTACAGTTAAGCTACAGCTGCTGCATCAGGGCTCGCATGCTCGGCTGTGTGCTGTACAGAAGGAGAAAAAAAATACTTTTTCCTTCACCTCCTCCTCCTCCTCTATCTCTCACTATCCGCTTCCTGGAACCTGCCCATGCAATTGGATTTAGTGTCTGTCTGTGTGCCTGGCTTGTCTCAACCCTCTCTCTCCGCTGCTCCGTGGCACTCCACTCCCCTCTTTACTGCCCTCCTTGGCTCGTCTCTGCATTCTAATTGGACGATAATGCAGCCAGTGTGGTCCACAACTACAACGCTACATGACAGTGCAACAACAATAGTGCTCCTCCGACATGCAGGCTCACTGTGTATCGAGCTGCTGCTGCTGCTGCTGTGTGTGTAGGTTACGCTGTGTGTTTACATATTTGTGCGTGATACCCAGGTCTGGTGTTACAGTTGCTGTTTGTGTTTAGATAAGGGGGCCGAAAGAGGGAGCAGGGATGGGGGATGGAGAGATAGACAGTTCATTGTTTACCTTTATCGATTGCGCTCCCCTCTCCTCTCTTGCTCTCATTGCTATCGTTTCTACTGCATTCATCTTTACTCCTCCTCCCCTCCATCCATCCATCCATCTCTACAAACCTTCCTTTACACCTGACCCTTCGCACACTTATCGCTGCACCCATTGCCCCGCGCTGCTCCCTCTGCATCTGCTCGCCGTTCAGCCGGGGGAGAGGGGAGCCGACCGAGTAATGGCTGTAGAATCGGCCTAATAACATTACGGCTGCCATAACGGTGGGGTGGGGGGTCAGGGAGAGTGAAGCAAGGGAGAGGAGGGAGATGTATGTATGAAGGGTGGTGGGGGTCTGAGGGGTGGGTGCTGTGAAGGAGGGAGGGTGGGGGGGGGGGGGAGGAGGGGGGAGGGGCAGGTGCATCACTAATGGCTTTTTAAAAAGGTTACAGCATGTCGCTCCCTCTTCATAATGGGGCCCTGGCTGTGCTGGAAATGCAATTTCCGGGAAAGATAATGCAAGGAGTGAAGGGCTGTGTGGAGGGGAGGGGGGGGGGTTAAAGTTGGGGGGGTGGGAAGGGAGGATGGGCGAGTACACGGTGTGTACCTTGCGCTTATGTTCAAGTGAAAGAGAGAGAGAGAAAGAAGATGAGGAAAGAGAGAGGAGGGTGCAGGCGTGAAAAAATGGGGGGTGGAGGAGGTGTGTACAGATTTTCCCCGATGCTCAGATAAAAAGCAGAAGAGACGGAGTGAGAGGAGGAGACAGGTGTAGAGGTGGAGGGAATGCAGCATATAAGCTTGAGGAGACGCAGGGGCTATCTTCCTGCGCGTGTGAGCGCATCAATAGTTAATGAAGACATTATCTGTGGACACCGCGCCCGTGTATCTAAACAAGCATTATCCTTCAACCCTTCAACATCCTGCACGGTTGGTTAAAGCCAAGTATACTAATTAACCCCCGCTCCACCACGTGGATACGAGTCTCAACTTTGCCTGATTGAATCTTCCTGCTTTTTCAATGGGTATCTGTAATTGCTAGTCATGTTAGAAGGACGATTTAAGTGTATACATTATGTTCCTGTCGGCCGCTGCGCACTTTGCTTGATGCCGTGGTAACACTTTCAATTTATTTCACACCCTCTGCACATAACACAAAATCAATAACTCACGGTTATGTGTGTTTTCATTGAGTCAGCCAGTGCGTAGTTCTGCCTGAACAATTATAATTTAACTAAATTAATATTGAGCTGACATCTGGCATCTGTGCATGTGCATTATTTTTCATGTAAAGAGAGAAGCGAGGAGAATAAGAGGCAGAGCAGTGAGGAGCAGGGACATAATAAGTTGCTCTACACCTGCTCTGTAGCCCTCATTCTATACAAATTCAATAGCAGCAACACACACACACACACACACACACACACACACACGCGCGCGCACACACACACACACACACACACACACACACACACACACACGCACTCTCCCCTCCCCTCCCTTCCACGTCTCTGTCTGTCCCATCATGACTCATCCGGCTTGTCTCTCCTCCTCTCCTCCACTTAACCACGATGATGACATGTGCAACTTCCTCAATGGAGCGCCTCAGCTGACTGCGCCTCACCTCCAAACTGTCAGGGGAAACTGATGGCCCGGACCGGCAGCACCTGCTTTTAGAAACAGGTCCCGTATCCTGGCAGAGGCGGATAGAAGACAACACGGAGTGGGATGGAATTTGAGATTCGAGTGGGAATGCCCCATTGTCTGGTTGTTATAGATTTTCTGTAGCTTTCCTCCTCATCTGCCACCTGCTTGCTTTCACTGCTGTTAAAAAAAAGTATACAGGAATGAGAATATAAATAAGGGCCTACGACTACATTTGAGATTGAAAATGAACTAAATTGTTGTGATCCACTAAACACTCTATGTTGGGTTTATCCCTTTCGTCCCGGACAAACACGCTTCTTAAATAGACTGGTATTAATTGTGAAAAGACAACACATTTTACGCAACAAAGGTGGCAGATATACCATTTGAAATGTATGCCGAATGCTGAAATGCAACCTAGTCGGCAGAAAAAATGTTGGCATTGTACGCTTCTGCAAACCACGGATACGTTGAATGTCGACATTTCTGAACCAAAAATATGTTTCATAAATACGTTCCAATCATTCTTGTGTCACGATAGCAGAAATGCAAAATGGTTAACGTTGTGAAACTATTGGTTAGGTTTAGGCAACAAAACTACTTGGTTAAGGTTAGAAAAAAATATCATGGTTTGTATTAAAATAATAACGTAACACGGTAACGTAACAACCTTAATAATGTAACTATGTAAGGGATAATGTACAGAGAGCTGGTCATTGTTGCCCTGAAAAGGTTTATTTCACAACAATGACCTGCTAGCTGTACATTATTCTGCTTATTATACAGCTACTTACTTAAGAAATCAATAATTTGACACAAAACGGTCCACCAGAGTCTGACATCAGAACTGCGCCCATAGCGGTCTGTTATACATAGCAACGGACGGCTATTTAGAAATAACAGAAGGTAGAATGTCGTGATTGACCAATCAGAATCGAGTATTCAACAAAGCCATGTAATAATAATAAAATAAATAACCACCCGTAGCAGATTTTCTTACGTAACATACCGTAAAGTCAACCTTGACTTTTGGTTTGCACAAACAGCGGTCTCCTGGGTGAAAGTCCTGTGTTTGTTTGTTCTAATCATTATTATGTGACGTAACTTTCTGTCACTTGGTATGCTACGTCACTTGGTATGCTACGTCACTTGCTCTGACCAAATGCAAAAATGTCAACATTCAACGTCTCCCTGGTTTGCAGAAACGTACAATGCCAACATTTTTTCCTGTCAACTGACATATTTTATCAGCTATAACTAGCTAGCAATTTAAGTTAATGTTGGCTACAGGAGCTAAAGATGCTGTCTCTAGCTAACTCTTTTTTTCCAGCTGACTTTGTTAAAAGACGAATCTCATAGAATAAGTAGCATACACGATAAAAAACTTAGGCTAAAGTCACAGGCAAAAAGTCAACATCCTCACCAGCTGATGATCCATGTAGAAATGGAAATTTTAAAAAAACAAACATTGTATTGCAGTGTGGTATGATAACCAAAAATATTAGATCAGGCTGTTCTAATCTATGTGCTTTCAAACAGTATATTTTCAGCTTTAATATTACAAGAGACAATACTTTTGGGATGATGACTTACCCCATGGGACACATCGACGTGTCTGGCAAACTAACGCTATCTTCTGTAACGGCTGGGCTGAAGTTGCTGGAGTGTAAACTGACAGAGCTGCTAACGTTAGCTTAAACTCTGTTAGCATCCAGGACAGGCTTCCAAAAAATGATAAAATAGACCTACACAGTGCAAATTGTGAACAGTTTTTTTTTGCATTGTAATGTAAGTTGTAACCCCACATTAGTTTGTGGGTTGCAAGTTACAAATAGCCTTGGAAATAACTTGGAACTCGGTTACTACCCGTACTGTAGGCAGTAGCTAGTTAGGCGGACATGCTAACAATTGCAGCTTGCGTTAGAGCCATAGACTCTATATAAGAAGTGAACATAGTCACCGTGACGTTACCCATTGGTTTGTGACATTTTGAAGCCTTGAGTTTGACGTTGTGGCCATTGCCATCTTGGTATTTTGCCGTCGCCATGTTGGTTTTTTGCAACCAGAAGTGATACGAGAGGGTGAAGCTCAGTACAACCGAACTCTGAATAAGACATTTAGGCAACCAAAAAGGTTCTAGTTAATTTTCATGAAGTGAAAACACACTGTGAAATGGTTAAAGTTCTGACGAAACACGGAAAACTCCCAGACCGGACAACGCCGTGGTAGCGACCTGTCAATCACAAGGTAGCCACGCCCTAAATCATACCCTGCTTTATTGTCTATTTGACACTAAATGGGACCATAATTTACTAAATGAACATCGTGCTGTATTGAAGAAGACTTGAAACTAGCGATTGAGACCATAAACTCATGTTTACAATGTTTACTGAGGTAATAAATCAAGTGAGAAGTAGGCTCATTTTCTCATAGACTTCTATACAATTATTTCTTTTTGCAACCAGAGGAGTCGCCCCCTGCTGGCTATTAGAAAGAATGCAAGTTTAAGGCACTTCCTCATTGGCTTCACTCCTCAGACCCGGAGGTTGCCTACTGGTTCGAGCAAATAAACACAGTTTAATCAATTTCATATACTTACTATACTATATTTATGTTTTTGGTTTCATAAAGACAGTCAAATGTAAAGATATTGACTCTATACATCTCCCTACCATCTTCATTTCATGGTGCTTTGTCTTTGTGATCCTCTTCTAAAATGCTTCCTTATACACCACTCACGGTAATGCACTCAGAAAAAGACTGTAATATCACGTATTTTCATTTCCACAAAGGCAGAATATGATTACTCTCCAAGAAATATCACTTACTTCTTATTCTCTAGCGCTTTTTCTCTGTGGCTTCTTCTCCTTACATGAGCCTTCATCTGTCTGTAAACCACATCAGCACTGAAGCGTTTGGTCACACTGATCACGTTTACCTTCAATACCAAATGAGCATGCTGGTTGAAGATAAAATTACCTAAAATTACCAGAAAACCCCAGTGATTGGAATGCAGAGAAGAACGCCGTGGCATCAAAATTCCCAGCAAACTAACAGAGGGAGTTGTGCTGCCCACACTAATGAGGCCTGTATCGGCGGAAAAAAAGAGGCAGAAAAGACGCTGCAGGTGGGATTTCACCACGGAAACAGCGTCATCCTTTGAACCTCTCTGACTGGGATGTTTGGTGGTCGTTTAAATTCAGTCAAGCAGAGGTTTTTTAAGGAATTGCAGGTGCGTCTCACGAAGGTCTGCAGAATTGAGCTGGCTGCAATTAGTGTCGGCTGAACTGTAAGGTTTCTTTGATCAGCTTTTCAGTGTAATTCACGGATAGTGTTCTCTGCGTTTTATGGGTGCAAAATTCCTAAAACGAGTCAAAAAAGCACTTGCTGTGGAAATCAAGCATGCAGAATGAAGGGTGCGGAGACATTGATGTATAAGTAATTCTTTCCATTATCTGTGACATTAAGAAAATGGATCTCATTAGCGTACACAGGTGCAGATCTTCTCATTAACTACTATGATTGTTCCCTTCATTTCATGACACAGCTTGAGAAATCGCTTCATAAAATGTCTGAAAAGATGAATGCTGGGTTAGGATTGTCTCTCTGTAGCCCCTTATATATATACAAGTACATGTCTATGATGTACATTGCCATCTTGTGGATTTAAACTGCAAATGCATAACCATGCACATGACAGGAAGATTCATATAGATATTCCTAACAGGCGTCTCTCAGAAAGTGAGAGTAAATGTTGGCTTTATCTTTAAATTTCATGTAATTTGGTTTCATCTTGTTTCTCCCTGACCTGCATGAATTACAATTTTTATAATCCACATGTGAGAGTTATAATGTTGCATATTCAATATTCAATATGCTGCGATATTAAAATCTCCCCATATATTCTTGCATCATTATCAAGATTCAGATCCATGTACGGTGTGTGGTGGGTAAGAACACATTAAACCACATGATGGCAGTGCTGAGCCTATCATAGCATAGACTAAGTCTGCTTAACCTCACACATGGTGGGTCAGGACTGTGAGGATTTTGACACTGGATCATACTGTAGGTCTTATAAGACAACTCCCAAAAACTTTACAGATAAAGGTCAGTTTACCAGTCATGGAGAGTACTAAAATAACCTTGATGATGTAATTATCAAGTGTAAGACTCTGTGTTTTTGGACCTTGATCCATTCTAGGTACTAAAGTCAGGATATCTTGGACTTTTTTTAATCTGTCTCTCCCAAATCATTCCTCTTTACATACTGTAAATGCAATACAAGATCACTGGTGCGCCCTTTAACAATGATTTCAATGATGGAACAAACCACAGTGGAAAGTTCATTTATTCAAGAACTGTTCTTCAGTCAAATTTTGAGGTACTTTACTTAGTATATCCATTTCTTAAACTATACTTCTACTTCACTACTGTACATTTCAGAGGGACTTTTTACTCCATTTATTTGACAGCTATTGTACAAGTTGATATACAGATTAAGATTTTACTAAAAAAGAACACGTGATACTCATAAAATACAAGTCATTGTTAAAAAATAAACCAGTGCTTACCTTTTTGGCTTGTGGCTCCTTGTCATGTTTTTAGATGTCTGTGAGTTGTTAGCGGTTCCACCTCCAAGAAAGAATTCCCCTATAAACGTCTCAAATTGTTTCATTTAAATACTAAGGGCCAAAGAGACACATTTATCCAACATTTCACAAAAAAATAAATGATTAGAGAAAAAAATATATAGATTTGTGGAGCAGAACTTTTTTTATTCTTTCCTCTCCCATTAATCATCTCACGACCCCTCAGATTTATCTTGTGACCGAACCACTAGGTTGGAAACCATTGGACTAAACTACCAATTACTGTACATAACATATTTAAAACTAGCTCCATCTCAACAAGCTACAAAAACAAAAGGCTGCTTTCACATTGATGTATCAATAACAACAATCATTTTTTATATTTTAAGTATATTTCACTACTAATACTGTACTGTAGGTGGGATTGTGACTGCAGGACTTGTACTGGAGTATTTTTACATTGTTGTATTGGTATTTTTACTTAAGTAAAGGATGTGAGTACTACTTCCATCACTGGCAACATATTTCAACAACCACAAAGGTTAAAAAAAAATAATAATAAAGAGTTTGATTAAAAAAGTCTTAACACAACTCCACTTACTAGCTTTATTTGGAACCACATCTTATGGCCTTCATCAGCGGATAGAGTTTTCTCAGTTGTCATGGAGATGGCCGAGACGTCATCACGTGACCTAAAAGTGGAACGAGATGGTAACCCCTGTTTCTATTCAAGGACAGTCTTTGGTATCGGATGTGAATGTCTTCCTCGATATTGATGACAAAATCCATCCTGGAGATGAAGACTGTGAGGTGCAGTTGAAAGCTCTAGAAAAAGCTGGTGAGCAGATCTTGTGATCAGTATTACATTTACAGTATGTAAAGGAGGGGAGAGACTTTTAAAAAGGTCACAATTGATGCAGCAGAGGCTGACATATCCTGAATTTTAGTCCCTCGTATGGGTCAAGCTCAAAAAAACACTGGATCCTACAATTCCCATAATGCAACCAAGAACATCTTTTTATTGTGCAGATTTGGCAAAATACTATTTCAAAGGCCCTAAATGCTCAATAAGGCTCAATAAATAAATAATGAAACAAATTAACAAATACTCAGATGCTGCATCTCAGTGTCAGGCTTGATGAACCCAACTGCATTCTGATTGGACAAAAAAAACTCAGTTGCTGTGTCTCAATTTGCGTACTTCTGTACTTATACTTGTTATTTTGAGTGCATAAGTGCTTTCACACTGACAAGTAATTGCAGCGCACTATGCACCCGGACGCTGGAAATTTCTCACTCTCAACGGTCACCATCTTGGCTACGTAGCAGAAGGGGAGGTTCAGTGGTTGCTCCGGTGAACACCGCACTATACAAATGTAAGTTAAAGGACCAGTGTGTAACATTTTGTTGGATCTATTGGCAGAAATGGAATATAATATTAATAGGTATGTTTTCTCTAGTGTATAATCAGCTGAAAATAAAATTTGTTATGTTTTCATTACCTTAGAATGAGTCGTTTATATCTACATACAGAGCGGGTCCTCTCCACGGAGCCGGCCGCCATGTTTCTACAGTAGCCCAGAACGGACAAACCAAACACTGGCTCTAGATAGGGCCAACACTTTATCACTCCAACTCGTCAAATACGGCCGCTTGGTCAGTGCCCCGTGGCATCGGAGACCGACGTACGGGTACCCCTCTTGCGTTACTTTTGGACGGACCAGGGACGGCGCGTCAATATACGGTAATTATATGCATTGTGTCCTTTCAAAATAACCTTCCGTTTTCACAGGAAGTTAGGTTTAGGCAACACAACCACTTAGGTAGGATTAGGAAACGGTCGTGGTTGACTCACTGTATAGTGACTCACAGGGCTGACGATACCAACGAGTCACATGACTAAAGACTGACGTGACAAAATTACTCAACGTTACTTTTAGTTTCACACGGGACACGAACACCGGTCTCCTGGTTGAAAGACTTGAAAGACTTGAAAGACTGTTTGTTTATTTGACCCATCCACCACCCCTCCTGCCTGCCCTGAATGTACTTTCACGCTATTAATACTACATGACTTGCTCCGACCATCGATTAACACCACCGGTGGGTTGAAAGCCTGGTTCGTCACATACTGTAGCTAAAAGGTGCCTCCGTGTGTCAGTTTCCGATGCCGAGGGGCACTGATCGAACGGCGGTATTTGATGAGTTGGGAGTGAGAACGGGTTGATAGGGCCAATTGCGGTTTCACATCGGCCACGGTAGTTCTCCTACATGCTTCGTACACGGGCGAAGTTGCTGTTGGTTGCAATGTGCAACCTCATCGCTAGATGCCACAAAATCCAACACACTGCACCTTTAAGTACTACTATAGGCCTACTGTTGTCGGATAGAAGCCATCAGTATTGTTTATTGGGTTAATTAAGCCGCCTGTAATGATTTGGTACCACAAACGATGGTAGCTACTAGCTAGCTAGCTAGCTAACAGTGGGGCGATAGCTAGCAGCGTTATCGTTTGTGGTACCAAATCATTACAGGCTGCTAAATTAACCCAATAGTCATTTCTGGTGAGTATATAACAGCTGTGTTCGATTTGAGACAACACTACCCTGTCGAAATTCACGCATTACGCAAGTAAGTACATAGTGTACACAGTGTACTACAGTGTACATGGAAGTGTACTAACAGATTGTAAAATCTCCTCTCCTCATAATGGACAGAAGGCTGACACACACACACACACACACACACACACACACACACACACACACACGACCAATACCAATACTGTAACAAAACAAACAGTGCACACTGACAGCTTTTCTTATTGCAATATCCATTTATTGTTCTCATCACACAAATCTTTACAAAACAGAGGGGTTTTTGCTGCAACAGGATCAAAGGATAACGTGTTTCTCCCTCAGAGTTGCAGATCTGAAGGAGGACTGGTGCTTTTTATTCACATGTCAGTCAAATGCTGCGTGTGTTTGTTCTTTGATTTAAAACATGAGTCACTCCAGACTTTACAGGAAAGGAAAGCTGTGGTGTTGACGGTTGAACCGGTGGAGAACATGTTCTGACCTGAAGAGAATCGGACTCTTTCTGCACGGCGTCGTTCTTTTGGTGTTTGTATCTCAATCGAGCATTTCTTGTACTAAAGCAGCGCTCACACGGTGAACACTGAGTCAGATACCGACTGACTGCATCGGAGTTACTGAGATTTTGCACATATGAGAAGCTCGCACTAAAAACATACACACATTTACAAGCTGCCCATGTCATGTAATGTTCTGTATGTTCTGTTGATTAAGATTACTTTAAGGCATTTCTGCTTCATCGGGACGTTAAAGACTGGAAAGCAAGAGGAAAAAATATGAAACAAAGGGATGTCATGCAGCAAAGGTCATGGGTCTGACTCAAATTCACAACTCTGCAGGTGCGTGGTATGTTTGTTCTGACTCTGAGCTCACCAGAATGTCACAGTTTCTGATTTTTTTTGTGAAGTCAAAGATGGAAGAAGCTCAGTAAATCTTTCTCACATGAGATAACAGAGCTTACTCTGTATAATATGTAAGAGTTATTCAGCACATAGTCTTGATGGCTGTGCTGCACATGATCGTGGCTCAGTATAAATATTAGAACAACAACAGGAAAGAACCTTGTGGCTCATAGAGTAGTCCCAAATGATGATAAATTGTGGACGATAATGCAATTTTCCCTCTTTTTTTTTGTCAGACACGTTCATGTTCTTATATTAACTCACACAGCCAAATGAAAAAGTCAACAAAGCTAACAAAAATACAGCAGGGATATTAAAGCATTATTAAGTGATTTGTTGGTCTTCTTGGGGTCAGCGGAGCAAGTATAAACACGACAGTGACATATTATCACCTTGTAAAGCAAAGAGTTGCCCATTTAGACTATATTAAAGGGGCTATATGTAAGAATCAGAAATTGCTTGTTCACAGCGACACCTGTGGCCGCAATGTCAACGAAAGTCAGCGTCCTGTTGCTCGCGCTCGCGCTTGTGCTCGCGCCACATTGACATGAACGAGCACCGGTCTAAACAGTGAGGCAACACACGTCAGCTAACACACAATATCACTCTATATTTCACCTGCTTGGCAGTAATGTTAGCTGACCAGACTAAGGTCTCTCCATGGATCAATGCTGATACTAGTGTTGACTTTTCCTGTCTCAGCCTGCCGACCGCGGAGGGAACGGGGGGGGGGACACCGACACCCGGTCGGGACGATAACGTAACTCGCTGCGGAGCTCCGTCACTTCACAAGACACGGGAATCCTCTGTTGGTCTGGAGGAGCTGCAGCATTTATTTCTGCAAAAACGTCCACTGCACATTCACTAGATATTCTCAGAGCTAAACTAACTCTTCTGCAGTGTGCGAGCGTGCACGTGGAGTTGGAGCGAGCCGAGCGGATGAGAACGAGCGCGGTGCGCAAGCAGGCAGCAGGAGCAGCGCGTACCCACACGCGAGCGCGCATGGGATTCCGACCCGTTAAGATTTACGCGCGTGATAAGTTACAAATAGTCCCTTTAAGCTGAGAAAATTTAAAAAAAATCGTCTTTCCAAAATGATGGGACTTCCTAGATTTCCAACCAAACTACACAGGTTTAAGATTCAAATTCTTAAAGCTGCACTAATCAATGTTTTTATGTAAACAATGGATCAAATGATCGTGTGAAAAGTGAAGGGTCGCTAATAGTGATGCAAGCTTTTTAGCATCTTTCAGCTCATTGTTTTGGTCTCAACGCTATCATCAACCTTGTTTCCAGTAGCAGCAGGCAGCAGCGAAAAAGCAGCGATTAACCAGTGGGCAACCTCCGGTTCTGAAAAGTGAAGCCAATGCTGAAGTGCCTTAAACTTGCATTCTTTCTAATAGCCATCAGGGGGCGACTCCTCTGGTTGCAAAAAGAAGTCTGATTGTATAGAAGTCTATGAGAAAATGACTCTACTTCTCATTTGATTTATTACCTCAATAAACATTGTAAACATGAGTTTATGGTCTCAATCACTAGTTTCAAGTTTAGGTCGTTACCACGATGTCGCCCGGTCTGAGAGTTGTCCGTGTTTTCGTCTTAGAACTTTAACCCTTTCACAGTGTGTTTTCAGTTCATGAAAGTTAATTATAACATGTTGGTCACCTAAAACCGGTTAGCTTCACCCTCTCCTGTCATTTCTGGTTGAAAAAAAAACCAAGATGGCGACAACCAAAAAACCAAGATGGCGACAGCCAAAATACTGAACTCAAGGCTTCAAAACGTCAGTCCACAAACCAATGGTTGATGTCACGGTGACTACATCCACTTCTCCTATATAGTCTATGTGATAAACCCACTGTACGCTAGCTGCCCAGCACCAAACAACAGACAGACACAGTTAGCTAATAGTTGTTGAACACAGTGGAGCATTTAGCAGCTAAAGAGCCAGATATTTCTCTCCGGAGTTGGTGGGAACAAAAACATGATTAAAGCTGGAGTGAATATTGGATTTACATTCATCAGTTGTCCAGAAACACATGTTGTGTTCACAGCTTGTTCCGCAGAATCACTTAGTGCTGCTTTAACCTGTTGTATTCCTGTTAGCTTGCCTTATGCTAGCTTTCTTGACTTTTGACTGCGTGAGCTAACATAAGGCCATGAACGTGTCTGGAGAGGGCAAAAGTGAATTCATGTCCACTATTTATGCTCATATGAGAATTCAAAACAGAAAGGGCTTTGAGTTCATAACCTAATGAACACACAGTATTTCATAAACTGAGTTTAAACATGGTCCAGTGGGCAAATACGGTAGTTTTATTCTCCTCTCTTTAGAGTGAGTCACCTGGGTGTTTTCCAACCGATCCAGTGTTCTTTATCATCATAATACATACATGATTTCCCCCAATCTCTACACTGAGTGTTGGTGATGCTTGTGTAAAAATCACTCTCTCGATACAAAAAAGACTTATGTACAATATCATACAAACAGGTTTCAGTGTTAGAAAGTGGATTCAGGGGAAGGGACGTACGGTAACAACTAGGTTTGGGGATATAAGTGTGATTGTGCATGGGTGTGCTTTAGAAGATGTTTGAATATACGTGTGCTCTGTAAAACAGGACTCTTGTGTGTGTGCAAGTGTGTGTGTGTGTGTGTGTGTGTGTGTGTGTGTGTGTGTGTCGTCCAGCAGAGGGAAACATTTCACAGCACAGTGATGGTGTTATAGTCAAGAAACCACAGAGAAAACAGAGGTTGTAAAAAGATGTGTGGGGAGAGGAAGAGGAGGGCGAATAAAAAACATGGGTTTGGAGGGAGTGTGCAAATCAAAATCAGCAAAACTGTCACGCCACATGGAGCGCTTATGGCAACCACACCGTATATACACGTCAATAAATAAATCTATTCATAAAATCTCAGAAATGAATCACAATAATAACACGATTCGGCCCAGTTTGTTTGCAAATCATTTTTAAGATTCGGCGAGAAAGAGGTTCCAGTTCAGGATGAGCGATGCCGTTCAAGAGTGAAATAAAATAAAAAAGTCTGTTGGCATCACAGGAAGTGTTTTGTATGAAGGCTCCTCGTCTCAGAAGAATACAAAACCTGACAAATATTTGCTCCTGAATGCACTTTATTTGGCTCGCTGTTGTGCCACCTGCAGTCGGGAGCTTGGCTTTGTCTTATCAAATGTGTTTGTATTTCACATCAGTTTTTTTTGGCGACCATCTGAGAGAGGAAAAAAATAAAACATGAAGGAGATAGCCAAGTGAAGATGTCTGCACTTTCATCCTGTTTGCTTTTGTCTGGTGCTTCTGCTGAGAGATACGAAATGGATTCTTTGATCTGAGTAAATCTCATGCGGAGCTGACAAGGGCACTGCTGCTCAGACTAGTGTGTGTGTGTGTGTGTGTGTGTGTGTGTGTGTGTGTGTTTGTGTGTGTGTGTGTGTGTGTGTGTGTGGATGAGATATAGAGAGAGGGTGAGAGAAAGTGTGTGTGTGTGTGTGTGTGTGTATGGCTTGCTAAAAGGATGTTTTTACGGGTAAATCTCAGCAGTGGTTGCATCCTTCAGCGGGTTTCTTTGGTCCAACATGGCAACCTCCTGACAGCAGACATCGACGCTGCATCCTGGGAGTCACACGGGGAGTTCCCCGTCGCGTTTAACCTCCTTCAAGGTGAAAACTCGTTCATACCGTTGTTAAAAAAGATAAGCAATGGACATTCTCAGTGGTCACAGTTTGTTTTTCCTTACCGAGCGCGCCACTGAAGATGGAAGTGAGCTTCACGTGGTTGAGTTCATACAAAACAAAAGTTTTTAATTCGAATATTCAAAATGAAAAACCTGACTCTGTGCTGAATGTTCAGCTCTTTACTGTCCAGCAAAGAGAAAGTCTTTGAGAAAGAGTTTGCCTATCGGTTCCCCGGGGGTTAAGAGGGCAGCAGGAATGGTGTGTTTGTGTGTATGTGCTGTATCGCGGGGAGATCTAGACCTGCGTGGAATAGGAGCGGTGCAGCGTCGCGTACCGCCCGGCCGGGTGGGCGGCGCAGTGCGGCGAGTGCTGCTCCGGCTGGTCTAGACTTCGCTGGAAATGGAGCGAGACGGTATGAGGACATCGGGGGTGGCGGGGAACCGATAGGGCTGATGGTCATGTGATCTCGGTGAACGGAGATCCCCGTGGAGTCTGCAGGGGAAAGAGAGGAGTGAGAAAAAGAGAGAGAGAGGACGGGGGGGCAGAGAGAGAGAGAGGCGAAGAAAAGTGAAGAATAATCAAGAGCAATGCACGGGATGAGGGGGGGGGCGGGTAAGAAGAGAGAACAGGGAGCAAAAAACAGAAATAAGGCAACGGATGACGGAGATGGTGAGGGGTGCCGATGGCGGGCAAAAAAGATTTTTAAAGTTGGTTAGAATGGTTGGATGTAGGTGTTGTAAGGTGGGGAGGAGGAGGAGAGTGCAGGATGCTGGAGGAGAGTGAGGGACAAGGGAGCAGATTGAGAGGAGAGAGGCAAGGTGGGAGACAGAGGAAAAGAGGCAGTCAGGTGAGGGTTAGTGACGGTGACAGACCACAGAGGACGCAAGACATTTTCCTAGATACTCGGAAGTGGACTCGCGAGTTATATCTTCGGAAAATGCAGCTGAACTGTTGGGGGACCTTCAGCTGAATTCATAGTTTCCTCCAGGCAGCTGCTTTGCATTATATCAGAATGGTAAATTACACCTCAAGTGTGTCAGCCAAACTGCTGACTCTCTAAATCCCTGATAAGAAGGAAAAGTGTAACGAGTTTAGCAGCGAGGTAGCGCCTCTTTCAAACACTCACAGTAGTTTGTTCTCTCCTCCGGCTGAAATAAAAGCGCGGCTCATTTCACAGAACAAATCTCAGCTGCGTTCTTATCAGCCTACAACGAGGCTCTGAGGTTTAAAGGATTCACTTGGATGTGTTTGTCGGTGCAGGTGGGGCTCGGAGCATGCACGTTTGGGGATATGTTCTTTTTTTTCGGGGGGGGTGGGGGGGGGGGGACAAACGGATTCAGGTAGGAGACAAGGGGTGTGTATCTCAGCCCCTCTGTTGTGAGCGTGCCTCACACCCACCCCCGCCCCTTACCTGAGGGCCACTTAACTTTTCGAGTGGACTCTCCACGCAGGGCAGCGTCACCATCGGCATGCCCAGCACGGACTCGGGGCGCTGGGGTCGCAGTGGAGGAGGACTGGGCAGCATCTGCTGGAAGTTGTTGATCACGCAAGTCACCTGGAGAGGGAGAGAGACCAGGTGAAAGAGTTAGAGAGAAGATGACAGAAAGATGTGAGGATAATTGAGCCTTCGCTAAACCCCGCCCGCCAATGCGATAGTCCAATCATAGCTCAGCAACCGTAACTGCACGACAAGCCTGTCAAGCTTTAGATTTCTCCCCATGACAAATGCTCTTATTGGGGCAAACTGGTATCTCATGAGTTTGGAAGGTGGTCTCTTTTATTTTGGCCTAAAACAAAATCTCTAAATTTGTAAGGAACAGATTTAATTGTGTTTATTTGTTGTAACGTTAGCTGCAAACATTAGCATGTCCAGCTAGCTTACTACCATTTTCAAGTGATGTCATTAGCTAATTTAGGGTGCGATTTGTAAAAAAATCAGAGGGGGGAGGATATCTGTGAAATGTTTTTATTCATGAAAATGAATCACGACCACAGTTAGCCTATGTAGACTATGAAGCCTACTAACAGTGTCTGTTTCAGAACTTGAATTAAATTGTTGAACATTAAAGCATGTAAACATGTTCTAGTAGAAGTCCAAAATACAAGCATGCACCTGAAAATGAGCATATGTCCTCTTTAATTTACATGATATAGTGCTAAAAGTTAATCGGCTGGACACATTTCAAAAGTCAGCTGGAGATGAGTTTTCGACCAACTCACATACTAGAGTTTTAGCATTAGCAATAGCTTACGCTGGCTAAACACAGCTGATATAATCTGCTAGCGACCGGCGTCATTTCAGCCAACTAATTCCAATGTCGTCGGCTAGAAATGAGAAGCCTGCTTTTGTTTACTTCTATGCGAAACCGGAGACCCACTGTTTGCAAATGACCTGCGAGTGGTAAACCTACAACAGTAAACTCCTTTCATTAGACATTGAACAAAATTGTTTTCATAAGTTGAGCAGTAGTTCTTGTGACAAGTAAACCAATCTTCATGTTCCTTTATAGTCTATAGTCTCTCACCAAAAACACAGCGATGGATCCCCCGGTGAAGAACCCCGCCAGGACGTCGCCCCAGTGGTTGCGGTACTCGGCCACCCTGACCACGCCTACTAGCATGGCCAGGCAGAGCAGGGTGAGGCTGATGGTGGGTTTGGTCAGCCGCGTGCCTTTGGTCTTAAACACCAGCGTCACATACATCTGCAGGGAGGCATACCGGAGGGCGCACACAGTAGGGTACAACGAACAAAGGAAGCAGCACAGGACACACAAGCATGTATGCATCATTACAACCTGACAGGTTTTTCAAAAAAACAGCCAAAATAGTACTTATTCTTCTTACTGGCTGGTTAAAGCTTAACAAGCCTGAAAATGATCTCAACAAAGTAGGTTTACAACCACTATGGGTGAGTTCAGGGGGAAATCATTCTTTAAAGGTGTTCAGATTGAACACAAATGGAATTTTAGAGACAGTGGAATTGCAAATATAGTAAATACAAAGATGAGGCTGGATGCAGACACGTATATGATCTAGTCGGCACGAATTATGGTGAAGCGTCTGCAAGATTTGAAAATGTTTTAATATTAGCAAGCTTAGTTCTTATACTGATGCTTTATGACTCCAATTAATTAACGTACTGAGATAAGAAGAAAAGGAGAGTGTTTTGGAGTTTATTCTAGGTTACGTCTTGGTACACTGTTTGGGGCACTCATTAGATGATTTACTGTGGAGACAGACGCTCTTAGTTTCATTTTCCTCCATCCAACGTGCAGCAGTAAATACTATGCAGCAGTAAATATCTTCACAGTGAGACAAAACCTAACGGTTTTTATTTGGTTTTTCATGTTTGTTTGTTTTTTAAATTTTATGAAATAGGCGGACACACTGAACTGCAGGCTGCAGAACGTGTTTACTGCTGTGACCACCACCAGCCCTCGTCCCATGTCTTGTTGCTTTTTTTCCCTAAATCTTTGTCTTTAGCAGACAACAGTGGGCTGAAGGAACCTTTTAGTTCCTTGAAAAGTAGTTCCTGGGGCTAAAAGTCCCAATCAGAGTTGATGGCCAACAGAAAGAATGCAAGTTTAAAGCATTTCCGCATTGGCTTCACTTTTCAGACCCGTAGGTAGCCCACTGATATGGTTTAAACAAACAAGTCTTTCTGCTAAGCTAACTAACTGTAGCTTCATATTCACGGCATAGGCGTGAGAGTGGTATCAATCTGCTTATGTAACACTCAACTTTGCTGGTTTCTCAGCAAGAAAAGTTTAGTTCAGTACTTCAATCCCAAAGAATAACAGAGTAAAAGTGAAAACAAGAAAACACTGGTGCATGATTAGTTATCTTTAACTCAGTAGTTTCAATTGGCAGCATACATTAACAGAAGTATCACCTCCGGCATGCTCCCACCTACCACTGTGTACACTGCAGAGTAGACGCTGAGCGCCGCGTCCTTGGACGGGAAGGATTTCCGCGCTGACATGACAGTCAGCGGGTTGCCTGTGCATGCACGGCGCTCTGCGATGTACTGCATGGTGGACTGGCAGCCCAACGCCGTGTAGTTTGGTCGGCAGGCAGACAGGAAGTGAGGCGTCTGGTTTCCTGTCACCACCTGGCCGGCGTTGGCGAAGATGGTGGTGGTGAACAGGCCGAAGGCATAGACACCTGGGTAGGAGGAGGGGTGGGGGGGGGGGGGATTGCGAATAGGGAAGTGGTATAAAACAAAAGAAGGCAGAGAACGAAATTCAAAGATATATCAGAAGATGAAAAAAAACACAATAGATGTTTGAACCATTTCAACACACGTAACAGCACTATGAGATAAAACAGGTGATAATAAGTTTTTCCTCCCTGAAAGAGCCCCAACACATTATTATCAGCTGAGGTGTGAAATTGCAACTACAAGCCTCCGCCTAGGCTGATTCAGCTCAAGATGCAAATTTGTAGGCTGCTTAATATTCACAAGTGTCTTCCTGCCACGATCCTGAATATCTTAACACAAAGATTCTATCGCAGTTCATCAGCCAATTAACAGCTACATGTGCAAGCTCTGGTTGACAAACTCTCAAGTGTAGCATGTCACGTTCTTACAAGTCAACCTTTTCTTTCATGTAGTTTTGATCTTTTTGATTTTGTCTCACTCTTTCTGTGAAAACCACACACCCAGACACAAAAGTGCCCTTTCACAGGCCCGTAAAGAGCAGAGGTGCTGTGTAATACAAAACAGCGTGTTCACCTAGGAAGCGTATTATGCGTCTCAGTAGGGGGTTGAAGTAGCAGCAGTCTGCAGTGACGATGGTCTTCTCCTGGGTTCCCTCTGCCTTGGTGAAGAAGGCACACAGCTCCCCAATGAGAATCTGAGCACACAAAGAAAACACAGAGCTGGTGGTTAAAAACTGAGAGGAACTTTAGTGTCACGCTTTACAACACCATTTGTTGACACATCTGGTACACTGAATTTCTTGTATCATATTACCAACCGTATTGCGGTCATGCTCCCACACACCACTAAAGCAACACTCAACCATTGACGGAATATAAAGAGGGACGACACGACAACTCCCCAAAAGTGAAGCCAAAACATCTGGATCACTCCCCGATGGCTGGCTGCAGTATAGGTAATAAGTCCCGCCCCCTCCATGTTAGCCTCCATGTCAAATACATTTTTTCCCAAAGATGGTTTCTGTCATTTTAGGTAGTTCTTATCATGCTGGTGTTCAAGTGTTAATTTTTCTGATAAGTTTGGTTTAAATGAGTTATTTGATTCTATAAAAAGTGGGTGAGACGTCATTATTGACAGCTGTGATTGACAGCTGCTCTGAGTGAAGTAGTCGCAGAGTCGGAGGCTTGGGAATTGTACGAGAAAGATGTAACTTTAACTTTCCATAACCGTCACCAGTCTGTGTAATAGAACATGTGAGTTGCACATGCGCAGTACAGGTCGGGCGCTTGCGAGAAAATGGCGGTGGGTAAAGATAAAGTTTGTGAGCTGAAGAGCACACGAGTATTTCAATTATCCTGGAAACAGGAGTTTAGTTGGATAGCTAGTTAGCTTTGGTCTTTGTTGTTATTTGAGAACTGTTAATAAATAAAACAATTTGTATAGGGGCAAGTAAAAATTGACTTCGGGCAAGTAGATTTCTGGCACACTAGCCCGACCGGGCAAGTGAAAAAACATTATCGCTGAACCCTGACATGGCTACAGCTGAGCAGCTAACGGCGCTAACAGAGCTAACATTGAAAACAATAGCAACAGCGCTGACAAAACTTAACCTTGGGGGGAACCGGAGGTTGGGTCGGTTGGGACAGCGTTATCAGCTGTAACCGATGTATGAGAGCAGAGAGGCGGCCGTGAGCTAGCCAGTGGGACACGCTCACATGCACTAAAAGGCACGTGCGGCCGGCCTGGCTATGTCAACAAAGCACAAAGAAGTGACTATATTCCATGGATGTATAATAAGACCTGGATACGGCGCCACCGCTCAGCCATGCTTCCAATTGTTTTCCAGTGGCCACTCGTGGTATTGCAGCGAAAAGCATTTTCTCCATAGTCCACTATTGTAAAAGCGACGTCTGTAAGACTGTTGACAGGACACCTCGAACTGCAAACAAGGTTGATTATGACGTTTTCTCTTATGAATTTTTCATCCATGAAGGTTCTATATTTGTAAATCTTTCCTCGAGTCGAAAAAGCGATTTTTAAATCTGTGATGACATCACAAGGTTAAGTTTATGGGCCGAGCATGAACTCGCGGGCGGGCCAGCGGAAAAACACTACTACGCATATTCAGTGAGCCGCATATCCAGGAAGTAAACACGGAAGCTAGAAAAATGTTGGCGTATGTACCAGGCAAGCAATTCTCATTGGAATGAACAAACGCCATCTTGGGGTCCAGTATCCAGTTCTTATTATACATCCATGCTACATTCTCTGCTCAGGTAGACACTACTCCTCTATATTTTTACATAGCAAATAGTTGTTTGCTGCTATATTAATTCTCTGGATGTCGTATAGAGCACCTTTAAGCAGATGTAGTACCAATCATATATTTAAAAAAAAAAAAAAAGATTATATACTATAAATAAAGGATTCTCCATAGCTCACATAAGGAAGGAGGACAATAAACTCAGGGTTTCAAGTTTTAACATTATAAATCTCTACACAGAGGATTCATTGGACCACGATGATAAAACTGTAGCAGGACTGACCCTGTGCTGCTCAGCATTACTAATGATCTCAGAGCTCACAGTGGAAATGAATCTAATTAGATTTAATCATCATCTGTTCTATTAAGTATGGACTCCCTGGTTGTTGTCGCATAGAGATGTAAGTCTAGAACTGCAGTCTAGAAATTGCTGTGATCAAAAAATAGCCGCCATAGCGAGCCAATGCTCGCAGTTTTATTTTTCTCCTTGAGAGGGGCATCATCAGGTTTGTGGCAGAGGTTTTGGAGGTGATTGTGCTCAATTCTCTCCCTGTGAGTGTGAACAGCGGTGCCTCTCCAGACTGATGATCCCTTAATGGACTGCAACAGTGAGACTCATCTGTACGAGAGCCTACGGCACTCGACGACGCTGGCACACACTAAAACACAGCTCCCTCAATGAATAACTATCTATGACAGAGAAATACGCTTAATCTTAAATCATCCTGACAGTTTCCACGCTCCGCTTTGACAGTAGTGGGACCCACTTCAACGCTGACCGTGTTCCACAAACCCATAAACCTCGTTCTTCCTCTTTCCATATTTGACATAATCCCCTCATTTATCCCCCACGGTGACAACGTGCTGTCTGAGGAGGGAAAGCAGGAGGAAGTGAAAGAAAAACAGAGGAAGAAAGAGATGATCGTGTTTCAGTCGAGTCTCGTGCTTCTGGGCTTTTCCAAGCAGGTCCGGCCGAGTCAAATGAGTGAGTGGCATGCAGGGGCCCAGTCAGTGCAGCGGCGCTGTGAAGTGCGTGCCCGGCCGAGTGCTTTCTTCCATTAGTGGAAGACAACCCTACTGGGTGTTCCATGGCAACCCTCGAAACACTAATAAGAGCATGAAATCAAAGCTGAGGGGGTTTAATCAGTAGCTTCAAATCAGAGATGTTAGGGGCACCGTCACACTGCGGACAACCATTTATGGGCCAATTAAAGACAGCATAGCGGCTGTTTCCATGGGGACCGTGGAGGGTTTGAGCATGTGTGCCCCACAAAATGTGAGATAATGGTCGTGTGCTGCCACTCATGGAAAAGTGCTGTTGAACACTTTGCCTCGGGCAAAGCTGTAAAGCAGCGGCTGTTAGGCCCGTTTGGAAGCATGTAGTGGTATTACTACGCCCTTTTTGTCCAATACTGTTATTCAATGTGAATGCTTATCCTGTGAATCTGTGAAAGGCCTCTTGAGACAAACAGTTAGAAAGTCCCCCACAGCTTTTTAAATCAACACCACTTCTACAGTTTGATATACTCTCTGAAATCTCTCTAAACAGTGTCCTCTTACTGTCCAGCCACCGTAATCCACATGAATGAGGAGCTCTGAGTTGACAAAATGTATATTGTATGCGCCTATATAGGTTGCTTTTAGTTTTTATTGTGTGCTTCAAGTAACAGCTTAACAAGCTAACTTCACCAGCTGGACTTTTGTTATTGCAGTTTCAAAGTACAGACTTCAATAAAATCACAAGTCAGACAATTCAACTTATTGAATTGTTCCAACTTAAAGTTTTCACTTCTCTTTATTTACTCAAAGTTAGAGAGTCTTTTAGAGAAACTTGTTCTTTTACTGTAAAATATGGGAAAATACGCTTATTTGCTTTCGTGCTGAGAGTTTGATTTAGGGTGCTTTCACATGCCATAGTCCATTTGTCTAGTCCGAATCAGAGTGGAATTGATACTTTTGGTTTGTTTTCGATTTAGTCTGGTTCGGTTTCACAGTGCACAAATGAAAGCGGACCAAATAAAAAATGAATTTGCTGATGGGCGTGTATGTCGGAGCAGGGGCCGAAGTTTTCTCACTTTGACTCAGCACTGATCTGCTGTGTGCACAAATCCCTTCTCCTCCAGTTTATCTCGAATGACTTTATAAACATGGATGGAACGTGGATTTATTTAGCATATTCTGTATGTTCTCTTCGGCCCAGATGTCAAGCAAACAACAAGTTAGTCCTCTCCCACTCATGTTAGCCTGTTGTTTACCTGTGTCCATCTCAACAAATGCCCGCACAGTCAGCCCTTAATCCCCTTGGTTTACTTCCTGCAATTAGGTCGGATTATGTTCTTACTGCAATCAAACTGCTCTAGGGTTTGCTCGAGAGGTGGTCTCGGTTGTTTTGGTCTGCATCAGAGTACGATTACTGCATTCAACCGCCCAAACCAACCGCACCAGAGTTTGATTAAAATGGTCTAAATGTTGGCTTGTGAAAGTGCCTTTATATGAGAGGATTGATACCACTCTCAGTACAGTAAATACGAAGCTTGGTTTTTGCATTGATTTAACAAACAAGATAAAACATATTAAGTATTGAGCTTTAGAGGTGATGGTATAGGCAAATTTTGTTACCTTTGGAAAGAGCCAGTCTAGCTGTTTCCACCTGATTCCAGTCTTTATGCTAAGCTAAGCTAACCGTCTGCTGGCTGTCGCTTTATATTTACTGTACAGACATGTGAACGGTGTCAATCGTCTCATCAAACTCTCAGCAAAAAAAGCGAATATGTGTATTTCCCAAAACGACAAACTACTCCCTTAAAGAGGCACTCCATCAATTCTACACATGAAGACTAGTTTACTTGTCACTAATATTTAACCTGTAAAAACTGTTGTCCTCTGTGGCTCTAAATGGATGATGATGACATCACACTGAGCTATAGGAACTTCAAAATTTGAACAGAAAACTTGTTCTTCGCTTGTTTATTCCAAAATGACTGTAGCCTTATATTTATCATACAGACATTAGAGTTACATCAATCTTCTCATCTAACTCTCAGCAAGAAAGCAAAGAAGCGTATTTCCCAAAATGTCAAACAGTTTTTTTAACTTGTGACTAATACTAATAGTGACATAGCTAGTTCCTCACCGACACAGCTTTTGCTATATTGCAAGTAATCAGTCAGGTCAGAGTAAATGCTGTCTGCAATGACGCCCACAGATTAAAGGGGACCTATCATGATCATTTTCAGGTTCATACTTGTATTTTGGGTTTCAATGAGAACATGTTTACATGCTTTAATGTTCAAAAAACACATTATTTATTTGTATTCACCCTCTGTCTGAATCGCTCCATTTTAGTGTCTGTCTCTTTAAGACCCCCTCCCGAAAAAGCCCAACCTGCTCTGATTGGCTTGTGAGAAAAATATGGTGCACCTTTGCAAAGGTAGTTCTCAAGCTGTGGGTGAATTAGCTATTCTAATGAGCCTGCATGTGACATAAGAAGGGGAACCAAATCTGAATTGCTTGTTGAATCGCATGTTTTCTGATCAGGCAGCCCACAAGAAACTAACTGGGTTGTCTTATTTCACAGTTTGTGGGTTGGTAGGCACTCGAGATACAGATAATGTATGTGCACAAGCACTGTAAAAGTGAATTTTTCATGATATGTCCCCTTTAGGTAACTAATATGGAAACCGTTCTCGGGTGGTTGAAGTAGATGCCTATCTTCATCTGGGTTTGCATTATTTTTAATTTGTTTAAGAGAAGACCACATGACTCATCTGAGACGCATAACAATAAACACAACAAGCTTCCATCATGTAACAGTCTTTAAATAAGAAAAGAATAATTTTAACGCAAATGCAATGCATGATGGGAAATGCATACTATTATGCCAATAAGCAAAAAAAAGGCTTCTAAACTTAATTTGATGCGTTTAGTGAAACATCATTTAGTCAATTCATCAATCCAAGCTACACTGATTATGAGTTGTGAATGTGATTGGCTAATTTAATCGCACCTGATTTGAAAATAAAAAATCTATCCAATTACACTTATTTTAACAATAACTGTGATGGGAACTGTGATGCTGGAAACTTGAATTTCCCTCGGGATCAATAAAGTTACTATCTATCTAATAAAAAGTGAGTTGATTTAATATAAGTGATGATGAGATTTTACAGTGTAAAAGAGTCCTCATATAAAGCAAACATAGCGTGAGCTCGGAAAGTTTGTTTTCCCACATTTCTTAACTACAGAACACAAGTTAATAGAACGTTGTCACTTTGAGCCATAGTTATTACAGCTCGCTCACTTGTGTTGAAGCGAGAAACTGACAAGGTTTTTTTTCAAACAACTAGCAATTACATTTCCCCCCATCACTTCTGAAACCAAACCTATACCCGTAGAGATAAGAGTAGGACAGTCTGTGAGAGCTTAAAGGGATAGTTTGGGTGTTTTGAAGTGGGGTTGTACGAGGTACTTATCCATAGTCAGTGTATAGATGACGGTCGGCAAGGGCCCAGTTTGGAGAAACAGACAGGAGTACCAGCACTGAAGCAAAGTAATGAACTGCTGTGGACGGGGGCGGCAGCAAAACATATTTTAGCCACCTAAAACAAAGGCCTACCTAAAAAAATCAATATCAGTTTAAGTGTAGACTACATTTAGAATTTATTCGCCGGTTTACCTTGCCATCAGATACCTATTGCCATCAGATAGCTATACAGTTTATGTTTCCGACGGGAAACTGAAGCTATTATCTTTGCTTTCTTTAAAACCACCAGTCTCCATTGAAAAAAAACAGTAATTTTACCTCGCAGAACACAGGAGTTGCTGGTCTACCGCTGCCTCGATCGGTTAGTTTGTGTTATTGTGTGACTTTGGTGAATCTGAACTAACCAAACTAACTAACTTAAGTACCATATTTAACCCCACTTCAAAATAACCTGAATTATCCCTTTAAGTGGAAGAGTGAGAGTATGAAAATACAATAGGAAACTTGAAGAGTAAAGAAAGAAAGACAGAGAGGAACACTATGGGGATGGTAGAACAGTGATGGGGTTGGGGGTTTAATACTGCAGGAATTAATTATTCATGCGTGGATGGCATTCATGTGAATCATGTAGCGCATTATTTCAACCAACATTCCCAAATTATCTCTCTCCACTGCAGTGGTTCAGCTCCCTGCCTCTGCCAAGGATTCATAGTTAAATATGACGAGGTTGTCGCTGCAGTTTAGGGACGAGTGGATTATAATTCCTTGAAATTAAACTGCCCGTCCAGTCCACGCTCTGACAATGCAGAAATGATGAAACATGATGATTTCCAGAAATAGCAGGATGAGCTTCAAGATGTGGGGGAAAAAAACACGTTAACAAAGACGTGTATAACATGTGTACTCACATGCATGATTTAGGAGCAGAACAGGAGAAAGGAGTGAAGGAGTGAAACATTAATATACACACATGAGACCTGATTAACTCTGCGTGCGTGCACAAACGACGTCACGAATACAGAGCCCATTTTCTGCTCTGTGTGTGTAAGTAATCAGATCTCGATTTGTGTCAGTGGGTATTAGTCAAATGTGAGAGCGCATTCACACTGGCCCTTCTTATGACTACGTGTCAATTAGAAGACAATGAAGGGGGATGTTTTACTCAGAGCGATGAGATGAATGAAGAGGATTGTGGAGATGACAGAGAAGCAGTGGCAGTGGGGGAATAAAGAGAGCAGGAAGAACACTATTAAAGAGGAAGAGGAGGGAATAAGATTTGATATTTATATATAATTATTAGGGTGATAACGCGTAACGCAAATTAGTTTAAACGCATTAAAGCAACTTGCGATTTTTAAGTTGTAGCAGACTCAGTTTTAAAGCTAAATAAAGCTCCAAACTTGCGCTAAATTTTGACGAGGAAAAACTGTCATGGCCATTTCCAAAGGGGTCCCTTGACCTCTGACCTCAAGATATGTGAATGAAAATGGGTTCTACGGGTACCCACGAGTCTCCCCTTTACAGACATGCCCACTTTATGATAATCACATGCAGTTTAGGGCAAGTCATAGTCAAGTCAGCACACTGACACACTGACAGCTGTTGTTGCCTGTTGGGCTGCAGTTTGACATGTTATGATTTGAGCATATTTTTTATGCTAAATGCAGTACCTGTGAGGGTTTCTGGACAATATTTGAAAAATGTGCGATTAATTTGTGATAATCGCGATTAAAGTGGCAGTAGGCAGTATATTTTTGGCATCATTGGGCAAAAATTCCATAATAACCTTTCAGCATATTTTAATTCAGAAAACTAGACTTCTGCTCCTCCTCATGGCTCTGTTTTCAGGCTTTAGAAAATCTAGCCCGTGACGGGTGACTTTGACCAATGACAGGTCATTTCATTGAGAGAGCGTTCCTATTGGCTGTGCTCGGGTCATGTGACCGGAACTTGGCGTTCCTTCACCAGATTTCACAATGGCGGCGTCACAAACTCTCTGGTGAGAAATAGGCATTAACATAACATAATATTGATTCACATCTGATCAGCGCGGCCTAGTTTGACCGTTTGGTTGGAGTTTGCGAGTGACTGACAGCCTCTCATAGACAGCAGTTGGACAGCGAACCTCAGATCAGCTCTTACTGCTTGTTTTCCTCCGGTCAGTGAAATCTTGCAGATGCCGTTAGGAGCAACGGAGGACCATGATTTTTTTTCAGGTTACCTGTTTCATGTACTACTGTCAGGATATAGCGACCGTTTTATAAAAATAACTTTTTTTAATCA
Organism: Sebastolobus alascanus; assembly: GCA_916701645.2. Taxonomy (NCBI): domain Eukaryota; kingdom Metazoa; phylum Chordata; class Actinopteri; order Perciformes; family Sebastidae; genus Sebastolobus; species Sebastolobus alascanus. Next base: position 131,347 of record CAKAOJ020000230.1, read on the forward strand.
TATAAATAGCTTTAACTATGGACAATCATGCGATTAATCACAATTAAATATTTGAATCGATTAACAGCCCCAATAATTATTTTACATATTATTTTATAAATCAGTAGATATGCACATTCAGAAGCTGGAGAAAAAATGGCAGGATATACAGTACTGTATGTTCATTCTCCACATGATTATGATCTCGACAAGCTCTTTAAAAGTTAAAGCTGCAGTTGGTAACTTTTATAAAAATAACTTTTTGTCATATTATAAATGGTCCCTATATCCTGGCAGTAGTACATGAGACATATAATCTGTGAAAAAATCAGTTTCCTTTACGTCATCTTAACAAGGAGAGGGCAATATTTCAAGGCAAGTGGAGGTGGTGGGGGGCATATGCATTGAAACAGACATACTGTAGGCTTATATTAAATTATACTGATGTATGAGTAGCCTATTGAGTAAAGTTACAGAACCCTTTTTTTTCATAAAGAAAATAAATTAACTCACCCATTCGATAGCATCAGAAATGCAGAATGACAACAACATAAGGCTACTGTTTCAAAATCAAAGAATACATGTATTATTCAGAGCACTCACATAAGAACATAGCAGAGCGCTAAATATATTTTGAATTTATGAACGATTCCCTGTCAAAATCAGCAGGGGGAGGTGCAGAGAAACAGCTGTTTACGGCGCATAGGAACAGCTATTTGCAGCTTGCATCGGCCTCTCTCTCTTTCTAGTCCAATACTGTTTGGCTCATTTCAAGTCCAAGTTTTGAGAAAAAAAAGAAACAATTCAGGCTTTTAATAAAAATAATAACATTTTTATATCAGACTCGAAATGTTACCCGGGCCGAGGCCCCCCTGGCTCCATCGCTTCCTCGATCTATGCCACAAATGTTTTCAGAAACGTAGTTTAGTGTACTGTTTAGGTGTAAAATGAGAAAGTTTGCTCCATCCGGTGGGCGGTGCTTGGTATTGGCTCGACTGTTGTCAACATGTAGGTCGGGTAACAAACTTTCTCATTTACAGCTAAACACTAAAATATGTTTCTGAAGACATTTGGGGCGAGAAATAGGCATAACAGTAACAGAATCTTGATTCATCTTTGATAAGCGCTGCCCAGTTTGACCGTTTGATCGGAGTAGCTGCATGAGAGACTCCTCGGCTCTGATTGGTTCTTTTCCTTCGGGCGCGATGGAATCTTGCAAATGCCATTAGAAGCACTAAAAGGAGAAGTTATTTTTATTAAAGTTACCAACTGCAGTTTTAATGGTGAATATGTACGGTTTAATTACTGTTTAAAACCAGCTTTACTTGTGCGTTTCTTGTACTTTAAAGCCACGAGTTAGTCTACAGACAGGAGGCAAACAGCCTGCCGTGCCATCATCGTGTAGTAATGGTGTCAATAAAGCTCCAAGGACAAATCAAGCATCTTGGAACAAGCCTGAACGATGGCACTGCAGCAGAGAAGTGTGATGCAGATTGCTTCCATTAGTGTCCTCTTCTGCAAATAGCAACTGACTCTGTTCAGCCCGTCTTAGTGATAAAATAAAGTGGCAAAAAATATAGAAGTCAACAGAGGGAAACAGATGGAAATATATTGTATGCTTGACTCTGAGCCATTGCATAAAATGGACCAATGCTGCAAGAAGCCAAATAGCCAAAGGTCTACTACACCATCATTGTGGTTTTCAAATGTTTTGATAGCTTAAAATATCCTTACTTTATGGTTTATTTTGGTATACTTTGATAAGTAAGGCCAACAATTCATAGTTTATCAAGAGGATTTGACTTTGTGAGGATGAAAAGCCTTTTCACACCAGTGCGATAAGAAAATGCGGTGCGGGAATGTGGAAAATCTGCATGCCAATTTTCCGCATTAACAACTATGCACACCGGGTCCGGTGCGAATTATCCACGTTGCCGTGTTCCATTTTCACAATGACTTTCCTCGTGCCGCGTCCACTCAACAAAAACCTATCCAGACAGAGAGTGGCTAACGTTAACTACACAATACATAATCTAATCAGACCCCAAATGTGATGCTAACGCTAATGCTAGCTGTTGTGGCTAGCCCCGTTCCGTGACCAACATATAACATTAGCAAGTGCCATATCAACTACATCTTCATATCCCAGCTGCTGGGCAATCTCAAGCTATATATTGCCCTTTATTTGGTTGTTGAGGTGGTAGTGTTTGTCGTACATTATTGGGTGTTGAGAAGGGGATGGCCTATGTTATTCCGAAACACCAATAGTCCCAATAATGTCCCATTGGTCCGAAAAAGCCCATTTTGTCCGACAGTCCGTTACCCCGAAAAAACAAACGATCATTGCTCCAAAAATACACCCTCCGTGCAACAAAAAACTAATTATTTTGCAAAATGATGCCGATCAGTTGGAACAAAGGATTTCATTGGTCAAACAGTGGAAATCCGCTGAAGTCGAGGTCCGTCTGAATATTTTTTTAACCCACCTGAATGTTCTGCAGGGATGTGGAAGCGGTCATAAGAACCCACAAAGTTAGTTTTTATAAATTCTTTGCGAAATTGAAATGAAAATCCGTGCTTGGTGTGACATGGCTTGAAAGGTCCTAAATAGGGATGCACCGATACCGATACCGGATTGGATATCGGGCCAATAATGACTCAAATAGCTGGATCGGGTATCGTGACAATGGGTCCGATCTATTCAGTTCAGTTCTATGTCTAATTACTATATAAATTATATACTGGAATTAGAATTCCTGTTTAAGTTTTGACCAATTTCTTTATGCAGTAAAAAGGTTTACACTTGAATTGTGATTCCTGTTCATTTTGAGGATTTTTTACCAAGTTGCTGATGTATGATTTATTATTTTAATAATCAATAACAATTCAGTTAATTTATATCTACGTATTTATTTGCTACATTTTGTTTTACAAAGTTAGGAAAGCGATGTTTAAGTCAGACCTGATGTTGCCTTACACATAAAAGAATGAAAACCCAGTCACTTCCACACAGTGAGCCATACAGCTTATTAATTAAACACTGGTATCGGATCGATACTCGGTATCGGCTGATACCCAAAGCCCAGGTATCGCTATCGGTATCGGGACCGAAAGAGTCGGATCCGTTCATCCCTGTGTGTCATCTGACCATGTGTGAAGGTAAAAGTGTTTATAGCTGTTCCAAACGGCCACACTCAGGAAGAGTGAAAAGCCTGCCACATGTAGTGAGTGCTAAACTTTAAATAGCAAGAACAACGATCACTCATAAGTAAATTATTTAGCAGCCGCGAGAGTCGTTCTCTGGCATCTAATGAAACAAAAGCGTGCTGCGGCTCTTGCGTTGTACGGACCAACTGCGGACTCATTTCTGTGAAGCTCAGCTCTGCAGCCATAAGACCTAATGCTTCTGACAACATTGGGAAGGTTATTCATGTGTAAAGTACAAAGAGATGCCGAGCTGTCACTAGTATCCCATTATCTGTCATCGTCTACTGCGACCTCAATCTCTGCAAAGCAGTGTTTATGTGAGATTTGGGGGCTAATGGATGATACAGAAGACACGGCACCCGCCGGAGTACATCAGGCTCGCCATCACCTTTTACTCACATGTGCTTCTCACCAGGATTTTGACTGCGTTGGACGGATGCTAACAGAAAATAGACAACAGCGTGTACTTCAACCCACTGACATGATGAAGAATGACGACTGAGAAAGGAACACGGTCTCGTGGATCATGGATGGATGGGCACGCAACACATACATGCAAACAGATGCATTCACAAGGGCATAGGGCGCTTCACACAGAACTCACTGCATCTACTGAAACGGAGGCATGTGCAAAAGCACACCCACCCACGCGTACACATGCACACACATCACATACAGGCACAGTGATTGTGTGATTGCACATCGTAACCACTGTTAGGCTGCTGAGATTCTGTCCTGGCGCCCAAATACGTGTTTGTCGTATTACACTATACTCTTAGGAGTACACATTTATTCCATCTTACAGAAGCAAAACCTCTTCATCATTGTGTGGCAGCATCACTAATCCCTCTCCTTTCCTCTCTCAAAGTAGGTTATATATTCTTTGTCTTCCCCTTTCCATTTTTATCCAGTCCAATTGCACGCCCCCCTTTTCCAAATCTGCTCCGTTACATTCCGTAAAAAGCTGCATCAATGGGACTGCAAGCTGTTTAATGTCTCACTGTGTATCTATCATTCTGTTTTTTCTCTTTCTCCCCTTCTGTTTTTATCCTTTTACATCTTTGGCTTATAATCATCTTTTTTGTAGGGCTGTCAATCAATTAATATATTTAATCGCGTGTTAAATTAATTGCAAATTAATCACACATTTTTTATCTGTTCAAAATGTACATTAAAGGGAGATTAAGTTAATTTATTTTATTTTATTTTATGAAAAAAAAGTGTTCTGTAACGCTACTCAATAGGCTAATCATACATCAGTATAATTTAATATAAGCCTATGTCGGTTTCAATGCATATGCCCCCCACCACCTCCACTTGCCTTGCAATATTGCCATCTCCTTGTTAGGATGCGTTCAATGGTCCATGATTTGAGGCGAGAAATAGGCAATACAGTAACAGAATCTTCATTCATAGTTGAATTTGGAATTCACGAGCAGTGATTGACAGCTGTTTAGAGACTGCTCGGCTCTGATTGGTTTTCCTTTGGGTGCGGTGGAATATTCCAAATACCATTAGCAGCACTAGGAGGATGTAAAGGAAACTGATTTTTTCACAGATTATCTGTCTCATGTACTACTGCCAGGATATAGGGACCGTTTATAATATGACAAAAAGTTATTTTTATAAAAGTTACCAACTGCAGCTTTAACTTTTAAAGAGCGTGTTGAGATCATAATCATGTGGAGAATGAACATACAGTACTGTATATCCTGCCTTTTTTCTCCAGCTTCTGAATGTGCATATCTACTGATTTATAAAATAATATGTAAAATAATCATTAGGGCTGTTAATCGATTCAAATATTTAATTGTGATTAATCGCATGATTGTCCATAGTTAATCGCGATTATCACAAATTAATCGCACATTTTTTATCTGTTCGAAATGTACCTTAATGGGAGAATTGTCAAGTATTTAATACTCTTATCAACAGTTACTTCATAGAGCACTTCTTCCAATCATTCCTGACAGTGGACGCATTGCTGATGTACGGAGCCCCCCTAGATGATGTACGTCGGTAAAGTTGGAAAGATATTGACAGATTCAAACTTCCTGGATCAAAAACTCATAACCGAAACATTGTTAAAACACAAACAATGTCTCTTTCTAACCGTAGTAAGGTAGACAACGAGCTAAAACCTCATTTTAATCAAAACGACCCGTCCTCCGAGCTGGACACATAACATTGGTCTCTATGTGCAGCCGGCTGTCAGACGAGTGGTCAGGGACCGTCTACAAAGTGCAACGCCGAAAAGAGAAAAATATTCAATAACTTCAGTATTATACAGTGTAGTACCACCAAAATTACTTCACAATGATCTCCTCATAGTTGTACTACAACACTTAGTTTGGAAAAATATGCTTTTGCATAATTTTAGTGAATTTTTAATTGGAAAAATATTCAATTCAATTCAGCTCCTCTCACAGCCGGCTGCACATAGAGACCGATGTTATGTGTCCAGCTCGGAAGACGGCTCGTTTTGATTAAAATGAGGTTGTAGCTCGTTGTCTACCTTATTAAGGTTAGAAAGAGCCGTCATTTGTGTTTTAACAACGGATCTGTTATGAGTTATTGATCCAGGAAGTTTGAATCTGTCAATATCTTTCCAACTTTACCGAAGTACATCATCTAGGGGGGCTCCGTACATCAGCAATGCGTGGACTGTCAGGAATGATTGGAGGAAGTGCTCTATGAAGTAACTCTCTATTTTTTCTCCCTGTTAAAAGGGTTTTTTTGTGGCTAAGTTTTTCCTTAGCCGATGTGAGGGTTGCACTGTCAAGGACAGAGGGTGTTGTATCCTGTACAGATTGTAAAGCCCCCCGAGGCAAATTTGTGATTTGTGATTTTGGGCTATACAAATAAAATTGATTTGATTTGATTTGATTTAACTCGTTCCCTCGAGTTACTAACTTGAGGGAACGAGTTACTAACTCGAGGGCATGACTTAATAAAAATGTTCTCCTCGGGGTCTAGGGGGGCTCCGTAGATTCGCCTCCAAAAATCTCCTCAATAAACTGGACGTCATCTACCATACTGCCATTCGCTTTGTCACCGGTGCCCCTTTCAACACTCATCACTGTATTCTCTAGTCAACTGGCCATCACTCCATACCAGGCGTCAGATCCACTGGTATCAGTTCATTTATAAAAATATCACTGGCAAAACCCCTCCATATCTCCGCTCACTACTCAATAGCCCCAACAGTAACCGATATTTACGTTCTAGCAAATTCATTAGTATGGTCATTCCAAAAGTCAGCACCTCCTTTGGTCGTCACTCATTCCAGTGCGCTGCTCCTAGCGACTGGAACGAGTTACGAAAGACGCTAAAACTCCACACCCTCATTCCGTTACCCTCCTTTAATAACTCATTACAAGTGGTGGTTTCTGATGACTGCACCTGCTTCTGAATTTGCCTCTCTGGAACACAGCACATATATCTATTGTTGTATATACTGTATATGTTGTGATGTTTTGATGTTTTAATTTTGTCTCATGTTTTATTGCACTAATCGTACTTATGTTCTAATATTTTGTATCGCCTTCTGTCGCTGCCTCTTGGCCAGGTCGTCATTGTAAATGAGAATTGGTTCTCAATTGACATATCTGGTTAAATAAAGGTAAAATAAATAAATAAAATAAACTTCAGCCCCGCTGAGCCTGTGCATTAAGACGCCATTGCTGACAAAGTAGCTGCTCAACAAGTGATAGCTGTAGTATTAAGCTGCACTTGCTGTTACTACCCGTAACCACACGTGTCACCAAATCAAGCAGTACTGAAATCTTATGAATCCTATATTATAACTTTTAACACTGCCATGCAATAGTTGTAGCCGAATACCAAGTCTGACCGGCTGTTCAACAAGTGGCTTAATGTTGCCACTAAATGTACCATGCCTCAAACTACCAAAACAACATACCAAAATGGCTGCATTGGACAGCTTCGTCAATGAACATAAAAAACAAAGCATAAAAAGATTATGTTTTATTGTGTTTTCCGCTTCAATAATACTGTACTTGTAAAAATCACCACATACTATGATTCTAATGAATATGAAACAACATCATCAGACAATTAGAATACACATTTTATGATTAAACACCTGCAGGCCTGTGTTTAAAATTAAACTTAATTTATGATGAGAAATCTGGGAAACTGGTGAAGTATTCTCGTTAAGTCATATAATGGTAAAACCTTCGACCCGAGGCACTCATCCGTGTGTTTTATCACCTTGATTCATCGCATCGTTTTCAGCAGAGGACTTGTGTGTGAGTGTGAGTGAAATGCCCACAGTCACACACAGAAAACCACAGATTTGGTTCAGTGGCCAAAAGCAACGATGTAAGAATAGAGGGTGGCGAGCTGGGACGCGCCCCTGTTGTGAATGCAGATTGGGCACACTGGCATTCGTCAGAGATCTCTGAGGTGCTGCTGAGTGAAGCGTGGCAGTGCATCAGCCACGCAGGACCCCTGAGGTGTCCCTCCTCTCTGCCTGACTGAAAAGTGGATCAAAGCAAAGAAGCAGAAATGACAACCACTGTTCGGTCTAATCGCATTTCACAGGAATGGGTGACTTCTGCCGAAAACCACTAGATAGGCAAGAGGAAGGCATAAACACTCTCTCTCTCTGTCTGTCTATCTCCCTCTCGCTCCGTTCGCTGTGTAGCCAATCAGGGTGATGCAACACCTCGCCTCGGGCCCATCAGGAAAATGGTACATGGAGCAGGCAGCTCAACTGTGAACTTAACTGCAGAGAGTGAAAGAGAGGAACTGGTTAAAGGGCCAGTGTGTAACACTTAGGGGATCTATTAGCCGAAAAATATTCATATCTGTGTTTTCATTAGTGTATAATCACCTGAAACTAAGAATTGTTGTGTTTTCGTTCGCTTAGAATGAGCTGTTTATATCTACATAGGGAGCGGGGCCTCTTCATGTTTCTACAGTAGCCCAGAACGGACAAACCAAACACTGAAACTGCGGTAACGTGAGCCGCAGAGTGCAAAACTGTGGTACTGCCAGCCGCCGTCTGACTTCCGTTGCTCCTAAAGTAGTGTTATTATGGTAAGGATGGCCTCTGAGCGAGGGGAACGGCGTTACCACGGTTTTTGCAGTCGGCAGCTCACGTTCGTGCAGTCTTGGAAAGGGAGGAGTGAGCGGAGGGTTACTCAGTTGGTTAAATGGTATGCATTTATATAGCGCTTCTCCAGTCTTCTGACCACTCAAAGCGCTTTACACTACATGTCAGCATTCACACACACATTCAAACACTGATGGCAGAGGCTGCTAAGGTGCCAACTTTGCCCATCAGGATCTAATCTAAATACTCATTCACACACTGATGGCTATGCCTTCGGGAGCAAATTGGGGTTAAGTGTGTCGCTCAAGGATACATCGACATGTGACCCGGGGATCGAACCACCGACCTTCCGATTGGTGGACAACCTGCTCTACCCTCTGAGCCACAGCCGCCCCGCAATCTGCAACCACACCACTAGTTGCCGCTAAATCTTACACGCTGTACCTTTAAAGCTAGGGTAGGCAGTGTATTTTAGAAGCATTTCTTTTGTTATATATGTTGAAATTCTCATTGCATCCAGACAGCAATCAATACATCAAATGCTATGACAAAAGAATAGAAAAAAATACAGTATCTTTGGCTGTCTCAGGACTGTAATAATCCCGTCCAATCATGTCATTCAGCACGCATGAAATGATTGGATTGCCTACCTAACTGCGCGCAGTCTGCCCTTGCACTCATTGTGTGTGACCAGAGTCTTCCTCAAGGCTAGGCAGACAAAATTTCCCAATACTAACATGCTAGCTGGACAGCTGTGAGTACTAACAATAGCCATGTACGTTGTTTACGTTCATTACGATAATGTTATGTGTTTTCTTACATGTGAATGAGACATGAGGTAGTTGGATACGGTTAGCGATGACAACAATGCGCTACGATCCCTCGTGGACTCGTCTTCCACCAGTAGTCAGGCAGGACGCAGTTGTGTTTTTTGGGGAGTGGCTTTGAATGGAGGCTCGAAGGGAGGCCTGAAGGGAGGGGCTCGGATACTTTCAAAATCTAACTAACTCTTGCTGGCTTCTTCAAATATGCCTACCCCAGCTTTAAAGGGAAACACCACCTAAATTAAGAATTCCAATATGTTATTTCCACGGCCGAGGAAAGTTCAATCAATACTTGTGAACATGAGCTACTCTCTCTCAAAGCCAGAAACCACAGAAGTAAGTCTCAAACTTGTGATGTCATAGGGTAGAAAGTCTGGAGCTGCCCCATAGACAATGAATGGGAGACATTGAATGTTTTTTTTTTCTTTTTCATACTCAAATGAGCTTTATTCTCAGTTGTGAAACAGAAAATGTTCCCATATATTCAGAACATTCTCTCAGTGTCATCTATAACAGTGGTTCCCAACCAATTTTCTGCAAACCCCTCATAGTTTCTGATATTATCACCCAAAATGTACAAATCCTCGAACAAAACCCTCTATTTGAAGGTGTTTTATTGTATTAAAGTCGTTAGTCTTTTTTTTTATTAAATCAACTTTCTTTAAAGAATACAACTCGTCAGCTAAATGCCAACAAATATGGACATTTTGTTGGAATTTTGGAAATTATTATATCTATCTTTTTCCAATAAATTTGGACTTTTGGACTTTACAACACTCGTACACTTGTATCACAGGAGTTTGAAACAATCCTACGCAGCTAGAACTAGAATTTAATTCTACAAATAGTATAATACTAATAATATTAGCCTGATCTTTATCTACAACTGTCCAGAAATACCATGCTAAAACAGAATGTGGCCTCCTAAATAGTTTTATATACAGACTTTTGAATAAATTATCCAGCAAGTGTGTTATGATTTTAGTTATACATGTGCAAGTCTAATTTTGACAACCTCAGAGCAGACTAATCTTGGCCCGGACCCCAGGTTGGGAACGGCTGATCTATAACATCTCTCTCAATTCATTGTCTATGCAGCAGCTCCAGACTTGATACCCTACAGTATGACATCACATGTTTGAGTTTTACCACTGTAGTTTTTGGATTTGGAAGAGAGTTGTTGATGTTTACTAATATTTATTGGACCGTCTTAGATCATAGGAATAACATGCATTAATTTTGAAAATGGGTGTAGTTCTCCTTTAAGGTGACAGGAAAAAGAAAATGTGAGGGAACAAGGAGATTGTTTGGTTATGTAAATGTTAAAATAGTGTGGTGATACAAACCCATACTGGCTCGGGTAGGGTGATTATTATCGGGAGCAGTTAGATCGGAGCTGTGATTGTGTTCCAGGCAGAGTGGGATCTGTGCAGACTGTGGTAAATTATTCTGTAGGGATATCAGGACCACAGATAGGCAGAGCAGATAAAGCCGCTTTAATGTGCAGTGAGGAAAACAACACATACCTCCTCGTTCCATGAATAGAATCCCTCTCGTTTTCTCTCTGAGCCGTGATTTCATCTTTTCCTCTTTTATTCTGCGATAGGCTAGAAGCCTGGTTTGTATATTTATTTTCTCTAATAACAAAAATTTGACCCTCATCATCTCGACCTCTTATCACACGTTTTCCTAATTTCCCTTTCCATCGCACAATGAAGAACAGAAGTCAAGGGGCAGAAAGCCTTCACCCATGGCAGCCAAAAGCATCACAGCAACCGATGCCCCCCTCTCCCACCATGGAGCCCACCCTGCCATCTGTCTCATTAACCTGGGTTAGCAGCATTCTGGCCTAGATTGCATAGATGTGTGTGTGTAGGTCTGTGTTTGAAAAAGGAGATATGGCATGCAGTAAAGTCAAAAACAGCAAGGAGGATTGAAAGGCAAAAAAGCTTAAGAGAGAGTTAGAGCCAGACAAACAGAAAGGCATTGATCCGTGTCTGTGCAATTGTGCATGAATGTGAGAGTTCTCTGTTGGGGCTGGTGTGAGGTCATGGTTCCTCTGGGTGAGGCATAGCACAGTTTAATGTCAGTCCACTGACATTATGGCTGAGGATGTGAGGACGCTGACAGGACACCTCTGTGACAGTCAGTTAAACATGTACAGGAAGCTCTGAGGTTAAAGATGGGACAAATGCAAAAAATACAGGATCATGTTCAACCCACGTTTCAGCATTATGACTGTTCCTTAATTACTGCAACCACTCACTCAAGACCTGGGCGTTCTAATATTATATATTTCATTACATATTATTTTCTAATAACTGTATTCCCATTCATACTTGAACATAAATCTATAAAGAATGTCATACAGCATATTCAAGGTGGTAAAAGGTGTTAAAGCTTCGTGACTTAAGGACTACTTGCAGGGCTAGGTAAGGAAATATAGCTGACGAGCTAACCGCTAACAAGCTAGCACAAGTCAGTCAGATTAGAAAGCCAAAGTGCAACCAGAACTTCCTTTTTTTTTGTATACTGACTGAATGTTTAACTTAGCCTACATTCGCAAAGGACAACCTTTAACCGGCTGTAGTGAATGCCAATTTGTCTCAGAATATAGACAGTGAACCATTTATTCATTTGCCTCATGTTTTTCTGAAAGACCAGTGAAAGAAATGCTGAATGAGAGTGCAATCACTGAGTTACAGAAGCTAGTGACAACAGAGGCTCGCCCGGACGTGACCCTGGCATTTTATCACTTGAGAGCTGTATATCTATTCTAAGGATTTCCCCCAATTTCACTCAATAAATAGTAACTGAACGAAGACAAAAAGCTCTCAGAGCTAGAGAACTTGCTAACTGACAGTTAGTGAGCTTTGGCTCTGTCCAAAGGTCACAAAATTTGCCTACCAGCACCTCTAAAGTTCACTCATTAACACGTTATATATCTTGTTTGTTTAATTTGTACAAATACTGAATTGTAAAGTTACACACTACACCTACACGATACACGATACGTATCATGATACAGGGGTTACGATTCAATATATTGTGATATATTACGATACTCTAAGCAAGGCGATATATTGCGATTTTTAAAATCTATTTTTAGGAAAACTGTCATAGTATAAAGAACACACCACCACATGCATCAAATCTGAGTAAAAAAAGTAGACTTTTTTAAGCAATCAGAACAGTGGGGTCTGCATTTGCATGAAAACATCCAACAACATGACACTACTTTGAGAGGACACATACACTGAGAGGGAACATCTTTTTGCAAATAAACTAAAGTATTGATTGAGTTAATCAATGCATGTAAACTGTTAATTAAAAATTGATACAGTGTTTTTGAGAATCGATACAGTAGCACAAAACATAATATTGATAGCGATATTTTTCGATATTTTCTTACACTCCTACCAGCAACACGTGTCAATTTCTGCTCGTTACACGCATACAGTCTTCAAAATAAACTTCCGTCTTCACACAACTTGGTTAGGTTTAGGCAACAAGACTACTTAGTTAGGTTTAGGAAAAGATAGTGGTTTGGGTTAAAATAACTACGGACAAGGTGTTACTTAAATACGGAAGTTACATGACAACTAAATCAACATTTACTTATACTTTACACTGGATACGAACGTCGGTCTCATGTGCGAAAGTGCGGTATTTTTTGACCCACCCATCCACCCCGACCTCCTCCCTATGCGGAGCTTGTTGCTCTTTATACTTCCTGATTCACGATTACGTGGGTTACATACGAATTGATTTCGTGGGACATATATACGAATTAAAGTGCATTATTTTTTGTAGGTATAGCTACGAACGGTGTATGAGGACAGCCTGATCTACACTTTACCTTTATAAAGGGTTTATAAGTTGTAACTAATGGCTTTATCAATGATAGTAAATCATTTACTAATGCTTTATAGGCTAAATCAATTATAAGCCATTGATAAGAACAACTTGCCAGGTCATGGAATATTAAAAAATCTCTCACTGGTGAGTCATTAATACTCAAATCATTATTACAGTAATTAAAATAAGTAATGAGATGGTCTTATTAATGGCTCATAATTTAATTTGTATTTTTTTTAAGTTTCAGTAGAGGTATAACTTGTGATTTTGCGATATATTTGCCATCTGAGGCTCGGCTACATTGAGCTTGTCTATAGTCTTTTTCACAGTAGTGTCTTAACTACACATGGATGTAGTGTGGGCTTCACCTGGAATTGAACTGGACGAGTCAGAACAAAGACTTTATATTTTTCCTATTTATTAAGAAACATATGCATTTCTCACTGCCTTTTATCTCAGTATGACTTCAGTCACATAAAAGATGTCTCCTTTTTCTTTGAGGAAAAGAGCGGGAAGATTTGATGTCTTACTGTGCGCTTGGAGTTTGATTATCACTCCAGCCACCGACTGTAGAGCAGACAAGCTGAGCAGCTCCATCGGTTCACAGGAGACGTGTTAATTGGAAGGTGAGACAAACAACAGGTGCGAGGAGAGGTCAGAAGGGGCAAGGCAGAAAGAGCCTGAAAAGGCAGAGGAGGTGTTGATGAGAGTGGAGACAACCCAGAGATGGTGGAAGGAAGGGGGAAAAAATGAAAGTGCTATCAGACTGAGTTGGGTGAATAAGAAAAAAACGCAAGACTAAACACAGATGAGGCTAAAATTACATAGGAGAGGGAGGAACGGCGACGAATAGAACATGAAGGCAAAAAGGTCAGTGTGGATGAGATGTAGCGGCGTGAGGAATGGGGAAGGTTGTGGAGAGAGGACACGCAACAGAGGCTAAGGCAGAAGAAAGACAAAAAACAAAGCTGATCAAAGGAGGGATTTACAGAGGAGCATGAACACACATTTGCACACGCACTGTCAGATTGAATCTGTGCTAGATAAATTAATTCATCCTCGACTTAACTGGCTTACAAGCTCCATTAGCCAAACTTTCAAGATGCCCTTAAAATGAACCAAACTCAAGTGTGTGTTTGTGAGGAGAATTTTCAGTGTTACTGCAGCAGCGGCCTAAATCTGACAGTATTCTACCAGCATTAATATATTAATGAAAAGGGAAATAGATTTTCTTCTCAAAACAAATACTGTATATTAGAGCTTTAACAATAAATTATCAAATTAATCGCCAACAATTTTTAAAATCGATTAACTGGTTTGAGCAATTTTTTAAGTAAAAAAGAAAAAAAATCTCTGATTCCAGCTTCCTAAATGTGAATATTTTCTGGTTTCTTTACTCCTCTATGACAATAAACTGAACATCTTTGAGTTGTGGACAAACAAGACATTTGAGGACGTCATCTTGGGCTTTGGGAAACATTAAACAACATTTTTCACCATTTTCTGACATTTCATAGACCAAACAACTAATCGATTAATCAAGAAAATAATCGACAGATTATCTGACAATGAAAATAATCTTTTTTTTTAAATGCAAACTCATGTGGCTTGCTACTATGGTTCAGGTAAATCCAAAAGATGCCTGTCGTTTTTACCGCTTACATAAAATAATTTACGTTGAACAAAAAAGACCCTTTTGCAAGATTCTCCTTTAAATCGAGGGTACACAGTATATTTTTAGCATCATTGGGCAAAAATGACATAATAACCTTTCAGCATATTGTAATTCAAGTGTTCTGAGAGAAAACTAGAGTTCTGCATCTCCTCATGGCTCTGTTTTCAGGCTTTAAAAAATCTAGCCCGTGACGGGAGACTTTGGCCAATCACAGGTCATTTCAGAGAGAGAGCGTTCCTATTGGCTGTTGTAAAAATGCAGATGCGCGTGCACGTCCCTTCAGATGGTGAAAGCCTGATTCAACGGCGGTATATCCTGCAGGAAAAGTTGCTATCCCAACCATGGCAACAACTGCCTACACTGCAAAGCAATCCAAAAAGTAAAATGGACTTATCAAAAAAAGAGTCTGACAATATCGGTGTTGCAATTCAGAGATGGAGAGAAAATGTTGCTAATAGTTAGCTAATAGCCTTCTGCTCACCGCTGTTGCGAATCAACTACGGTTAGCAGAAGGCTAAACTATTAGCAACATTTTCTCTCCATCTCTGAAACGCTTCTCTGATATTGTAGCTCGCTAGAGCCTCCAATCACAGTTTGTCATCTCCAAGGGCTTTACAGGCCCACAAGTTTGCAAAGAAATCAAGAGGGTAGTTCTCATAGAATTGCCGCTATATAACAGCATCAGGATCACAATCTTTTGTGCCTTTTCCAGCCTACCTTGGGGTACCACTTGAATTACAATATGCTGAAAGGTTATTATGGATTTTTTGTCCAATAATGGCAAAAATAAACTGCCTCCCCCAGCTTTAATCACAAGTAGCTGGAAACACTAAAAAGTCAGCTGGAGACTGCGTTTTCAACCAACTCATTGAGCTGATGTTAGCTTATTTAGCTAGTTAGCAAAAGCTGATAGCATTAATCATCATTTCAGCCGGCAAAATCAATCAATTAAATCAATCAAATGAGAAGCTGCTTTTGTCATCCTCTGTCTCAAATCAAGGACCCGCTTTTTCAAAAATTACTATGAATTTCGAGAAGTAAACTGCCACCATTATCACTATACAACCAAATACCTTGCCCAAAGCGTGTACTAGACCCGCCTATACCAGAGGATAGTGGGGGGGGCAACAAAACCACTTAGTCAGGTTTAGGAAGAACGTCATGGATGGCCTTAAAATAAGTACGTAAACTAAGTGTAAAAGTACAATACGTAAGGAAAACAACGTAACACATGTATGGAAAACACGTCACAAACGTTTGTTGGACCCATCCACCTCCCCTCCCACCCACCATAAGCAGTCTTTCTCACTTTGTATTCTACGTCACTAGCCCTGAGCGTAGCATATTCACACGGATGCATTTACATTGCAGTCGGTACAGACTACATGGACGTGCATGGACAAATAACACACCTAAAAAGCAAGAACGGCATTCTTATTGCACGCTTTTTGCCTTTTGCGCTTCATCGTGTCATTCACGCGCCTTTTCTTGCGACCGGGTTGCACTATAACGGAAAGCTATAACGGACAGGCATAGTAACAGTGACTAACACATACTACAAATGTGACTAACAGACTGAGGTGGGAAGATGTCAGGTCCCTCCTCTTCGGTTTCAGTCTCTGGGCAGTGGATTGGCTCCTTGTGCTGAAACTTCAGAAGGTGATTGATGACTTTAATTAGATGTGGGGGCCCTACTGGGAGCTGTCAGAGAGCTAGAGTGCCCTCTTATGGGCATGCAGGACTCTGGCACTGACCCAAATATGTGATTGGTGGCTGATTATCACCTACAGTGACTCGGCCGGGCGGGGTCCCTCTCTTTATACCGTCATCTCTGTACATCTCAACCTCTCTTGTACTATAAAGAGTTGAAAATCAAAACACAGTCCAATTGTTCAAAACACAATGCTACTTACAATAATGTTCCTTGCCAACAAAAATGCTATGACAGATCCAAACCTCTCACCTAAAACCATATGGAAGCCACAACTCTTTTTGTATTAAAGATGGCTGGCTTTTGTGCCGTGCAGCCACTTTATCACCAAACTCCAGGCTCTGATTTGCTGCTGCACTGGATAGAAAGAGATCAGGCTCCTCAGGACCCAGAGGCAAAGCACATTGGCACCAGACTGGTGCTATCGCAGGGAGTTACTGCTGCGATTTACCTTGCTGCTAGTAACACACACACAGACACACACACACACACACACACGCACACACACCAAAGCCTCTGTCAGTGCAGGTTAGGGCAGACCAGCTGGTGTAAGTAATGTGCTCTGACCTAGATCATCTTCCAAAGTAATATTTACCCTCAGCTAGAGCAGCTTAAAAGGGCTGCTTGTTTTGGATTAGTGTAGCTTGGTGATAAAGAGTGCATCTGCTGTATATATCAGCGATGTTAAACAATAATGAGGTGATGGTGCAGGTTTTTAGTTTAACTAGAAGAAAGTAAACCTTTATCCAAATTATTGGGGATGTGGGCGGGGGGGGGGCTGAATCTAAAATTACATTGTGTAACAATGAATGAATTATTGCTTTGAACCACAGAAATAGAATAGGAGTAGATCGGACATTGAACTGTTCTCTGTAGTCAACTGACTTGCACAAAAGAAAATGGTGATTGTTATTAGTTGTTATGGTGACAATTAGGGCTGTCAAAGTTAACGCAATAATAACACGTTAACGAAAAAATTGTCAACGCCACTAATTTCTTTAACACATTAACACAACTTAAGATTGTTAGGTTGTAGTGTGCTCAGTTTTAAAGCTAGAGTGAAAATACACTAGAAATGAAACTAGAAAGAATCCATTGGTACCAACTATGTCATACCAAGGAAGCTAAATAATGCTCCAAACTTACGCTAAATTTTAAAATGGGTTCTATGGGTACCCACGAGTCTCCCACATGCCCACTTTATGATAATCACATGCAGTTTTGGGCAAGTCATAGTCAAGTCAGCACACTGACACACTTGGCAAGCTAGCTAACTAGCCAGCTGTCCGCTAGTCCACCATGTTTTAATGCTACACTGGTTACAGGAAATGAGTCTTTGAACCCTCTCCTTGACTTGGGAGAAAAAAACTGCATTACCCTCTCCCCAATATCTCGATACAGTATATTTATGGAAGACAAGAAAAAAATACAGTCGCTCCCTATTTTCAGAAAATAGCTGCTAAATAAACATTATAAGTCATTACAGTCAACGAATGGGTGAGAATGCCCCGATACAGAGACAGGATTGCTGTCCTCTGCACATGGAGGAAGAAATCAAAATTAAATCTGGGATGAGGAAAAGTTTAAAAAACCCTCCCCTACTCTCCCAAAAAAAAATAGACTACAACTCCCTTCAACTAAAAGAAAACATATGAACCCTCCCCCTTTCTGACTCCCCTCCCCTCTCTAATAATTTTCATACAGTCCCTAAATGAATATTACACTTATACAGACCCCAATGTATCAACTTTATTAGTGATGCTGGACCTATTCGATTACTAATCACGCACCTTGCTTTGGTCTGCTGTGGATATAACTTTATTTTTAATGTCCAGGGTTTATTGACATTATAATAATAACCCACATTCATTAACTGCTGCACACACACAGGATGTGTCTGTAACTGTAAGATACTCTTGTCTTTGCAGGCTGTGGTTTAGTCTGTGCATGTAATCTGGTCGGGTCATTTGTGTGCTTTGCATAGTGGCTGTCGGCTGGTTCTGTCTGTGGTGTTTCTGTGGGGTCTGTTGGGGATGTGACTGTGCTCAGAGTCGGTGCCAGGTGTTCTGCATTTCACGCTCACTGCCTTGCATCTCACTTGGGGGTTCAACAGCTAACCTCACGCACACGTCACACATACAAAAAACCCAGTAGAAGCCCTCCTCTAATTTGCCTTCCTTTGTGCTCATTGTCTCTTTTTCCTCACCTATCATCTTGAGTATTTTTTTTTTTTCGGATAGCATCTGCTGTCTGCCATCATCGCTCTGCCTCCACTCCAACTTTTGCGCCGTTTCTTTCTGCTGCTTTCTCTACTGTTTGTCTCCGTGACTCTTCTTCTGCCTCTTTTTTTCTCTAATGACCTGCCTGCCCGTTCCCATTACATCTCTGTGTGGTCTTGATTCTGTGTTTTCTCTCCACACACACATACACACACCTGCCTGTCATGGCTGGAGGGGGTTACCTTCATGCAGCTTGCCAATCTGCTCTCTATATTAGTGGTGCAGCACACTCACCAGAGATGATTCATCACAAAACTCACAAATCATACGAAGTAGGAAGCGAACAACACTCTCTCATAGACTTTCACAGCATGCGAAAGCAGAAAACAACTCAAATCCACCACCTCAACTTTGACAACTTCTTACTTTCTATTAAAGCTTCCTTTTCCCCACTCTCCTTATTCAACATGCAGTAGACGCACACCCACTTACACGCTTTTCTCATGCACCTCTACTTCCACACTTAAAAATACACCTTACCGTGAGGGTGGGGATGGCTGTGACCAGCGAGTAGATGAGCACGGGGGGGATCTTGCTGGTGTCGTCCGGACCCGGGTAGGGCTTAGAGAAGGTCTTGTCGTAGCAGAAGAAGCCCTGGATGTGCACGGGGAAGGTGTCCGTGTACTCGAAGTAGTAAGCCAGCAGCACCGTCCCAGCCATGATCACCAGCTGGAAATAGAACATTATCCCTCCGTTAGGAAGTGAGAGGACGAGAGGCGAAGAAGAAGAAGATGAAGAGGAGGGAGAGGCGGAGGAGGTGGTGGTGGAAGAGGGTGAGGAGGAGGAGGAGAGGAAGAGGGGAGAGTCAAGTCCCTGTTCCCCTCAGCCACGGGGAGATGCATAGGAACACACGGACCGAGAGTGAGAGAGGTTCAGTGTTTGGATCCGAGAGAGAGAGAGGGAGAGATAACAAGATAACAAGACAACAAGACAAGAGAGAGACAAGGAAATCTGCAGGAGGATGCTTCTCTCTTCAAGAGATGAACAAAAAAACAGAATAAAAGAGGGTTCCACGGCAGCACGAGCGGCAAAAACAAAGACTAGCATGGGGAGCGAGACAGCAATAGAGTGTGAGAGAGAGAGAGAGAGAGGAAAGGAGGTGGGAGGGAGAGAAAGGGGGAGCAGCCTTTATGCTGCCAGCACTCATGAAATCTACTACAGTTGAGCTGTGGGTGTATTTGTAGATACTGCGTTCGTGTGTGTAAAATGCACGAATGTGTGTGGTAAGAACACGTGCACAGGAGAGTGAAGTGTGTTTTTGCGGTTCTAACAATCAGCTGACATTTCTAAAAAAAAAGTTTAATACCTGAAATAGTTCTACTAACTTCAACACTCGTGTCTTTGTGATGAGTGCATGTAAGTGCACTGAAGAAGGTGTTAAATATAGATCCTGGAGTGTAGTCCACTGTCACTACTTGCTCAGCACCAAATGTTAACTGGTGAACATAGTGGAGCATTTAGCAGCTAAAGAGACAGATATTTCCCTCACGGCTTGATGGAGACTCATTAACGTTGGGCTAATAATCATCACATGGACAGACACACGACTCATTATGAGTGCTGCTCTGTATCTGCTGGACGTGTAAGTAGGCGCTTGCTTGCTAACAAGTTTGCCGTATAAACTTTAAAGGAGCAATATGTAGCACTGACAGGTAGCGTTCAAAATACTGGTACTGCAGCCCAAATTCAAAACATTGGAGCCGTGGCCCGCCCGCTCCTCTGGTGTGACTGATAGCAGTTAGCGTGTGTTAGCATCACGACGTTAGCCTCTGGCTATTTGCAGTAGTCGGAATCACCTCACCGGCTGTGTGTCTCAAATACTCGCTGCCTTGATAACCCAGCTGCACACGGACCACAGAGAGATGTGCCGAGGCTTTTCAGGTCGGGTAGAATCTAACGTTAACATTATCTCCATTGACGTAGTTTGTTAGCTTGCTTCCATGGCTGCAGAAGGCTGTGTTTGTGTACCAATTTGTTTCATATGTGGCAACGGGTTGTGGAAATGAGCAGTGGACGGGATCACACGCCAAACAAAAACAGACGTTCCGGACCGGAATGGAAATTTCAAAGGAGAACATACTGGCTGTAGCATTGTTGTCGGAGAAGCCAGTATTTCAATTCAGCATGTTTCCTTAATCTCTGATGACATATCATGGTCATTTTATGATTTAATACAGTAAATATATTACATATTGGTCCTTTAAAGGTGAAACTATGTCAGTGTTTTGTTTTTACAGCTCTGGTTTGGTCTCCACCTTACCTCGCATGGCAGCTGGATTCTCGTGATGTCACAGGATCACATATAGCATGAAAATCTTGTCAGGCTTCAAGTAACGCATTTTATGTCTGGCAAGCTAGAGCACGGACCAATCAGCTTCCTACGAGGAGCTACTGGCAGCTACGGGCATGGCTTAGATGTGTGTGAGGCGACGACACAGAGAGGCGACTGTTGGTTCTAAACAACGATGGCGGCTCCTGAAGAGGTTAGCGTAGATGCTGAAAATAAATAATAATAAATAATGATTTAAAAAATCAGTAATTTTTAACCCCAAAGTAATACATAAATCAGTTATATCATAACTGGGGAGTATTTCTTCTCTGAAAGAAGAGCAAAGAACGACACTGAAGGCTTTTCTCGGTGAAAAAGGTGTTTTCGCTCTTTTCCTGACTGGCTTCAGCAAGAGTTTGATTGACAGATGGTTCATCCAATCACCTGTTAGGTAGTTTTTAAAAGTGCCTGCCCTTTTCCAAACAGTTTCCGAAGACGGCTTAACCTGGCAGGTCAGGTTAGTCTCCACTGACTCCTGAGGGAAATATCTGGATCTTTAGCTGCTAAATGCTCCACTATGTTCACCAGCTAGTTGCTAACTTTGTCTGTCTGCTGTTTGCTGCTGAGCAGGTAATGTACCGTTGGATTATTAGGGATTTTCATTGAATACTTGAAATGAGGTGGATGAGAGCGCTAAGACTAAACCAAAACAGTAAAGTTGTGGGTTGTAAAAATGAAAGCAAGGAGCTGAAAGAGGCCAAAAATGCTGAGAGGAACTGAGTAAAAAATTCATCACTACACATTACACATCTGTTGTTAATATAAAACAACTGGATTTGAGTCTCAAATAATGTTGTTGCACAGAAGAGGAATTGTCACCATCAGATTCTTTTGAATGAATGGATGAAATGGTGTTGCATTTGAGGACAGAGAGGAGAGGCCGAAGCCCTGAGGGATGTTCAACTTCAAGTCACATCACTCAGACCAGAGACATGACTTCACCCACTCCAGTGGCACAAACACTGGCACATGGCATGCACTAAAACATACAGTACGCACTGTTTATATGTACAAGAGTAACCAAACTCCCACCAACACATACGGAAAGAAACATGTATATCTATATCTATCACATGTGCACACGCACATTTATTATTTATTTTTTTTTTTTTGTCGCTGTTTCTTTATTTGTATCAAACCAGCCTTCATCTGTGCCTCCCTTGAGGGAGAAGTGTTTTGCTAACTGCGGTTGTCATGGTGAAGAAATGACTGAGGAATTTATAATCTGTATTTTTAGCACTTCCGCATCAAAAATGTGTTCGTAAAGGCCAGTCTCGGTGTTATTATTACACTTTCTGACCAAATATTGAACAGAAATCATACCAATAATTATTGCCGATTTGCGTGTTTTTCGTGCATGTGTGTATTGGGGGTGAGGGGCTGCATGCACACCCGACGGGAGCTCTTTGGTGGGTTTGCTGCAGGGTGAGAGGGGGGGTGTTTGATGTGTGTGAATCACAAAGCTTTCCCTTGTTTTTCTGTTGAACACCGGAGAGCTCCTCCCCTGCATTTACCCAGCGTATTGTGACTCATGCTCGTGATTGCTACATTGAAGGAATGCCAGTAATTCACAACGCCGCCCTAAAAATCAGCAGCATACTTACAGTAGAGTTCCGCTTGTTAACATGCCTCTTTAATATCCTATGACAAACATGAAAAGGGCAGAAATTCAAGAATGCGAGATGCGATTTTGCCTCGAGCTCCGGCAAATGCGCAGGTCAGAGTTTATGAACTTTAACCTGCAAATCCTGATGTCCAGCTGATAGAAGCGTAGCTTCTTTTGATGATTCTGGCTTTTTCCTCATCGCCCATTTTAGGTCACACTGACTACGTTAACATGCAAACTCATATTCCACTATTATTCCGAATATGACAATACAGCAAAATCCATTTGGATATTCTGAATTAGGCCTTATAGAGTGCTCCAGGGATGACATCTTTTTGTAGGTCAACCAGGAAGTTAGCAATCGCCCTGGGTTCCCTCGACAAAAAGCCAATGGGATTTTTCCATTGGGTTTTGGATTATTGCAGAAAAAAAGCTCTGTGGCAAACACACGTTTATGATACTTACACGTTTTGTTCAGCAAGATAATCTCCACAAATGAACACCACTTTTATGATTTTTGAAGCGTGAATGCAATCGCCAGAAGTGAAAAGCTAACGTTAGGCTTTAAACGAACTACACCGCGGTCACATGAGCGTGAGTATACACAACGAGGCTGTAAAGCAGGACGAGTCGGCAGGATGACGTTTTGTAGTCTCATTTAAACGCTTGTTAGCAACCACCTTTTTTAAGACGCTTCAATTGAGTGGGGTATTTATTGATGTATTTTATATCGTAGAACAAAACGTTAAAATCTTTTCAGCTTGTGTTAACCACAGACCTTATTTCAGGCATCTAACTAAAAACCCATTCAAAATACCCATTGACCTCCAGACGAGGGAACCGGAAGTGCTCAAATGCTAACAGCATTCCTGTAGCACTCTATTCCGAATGGAGCATTTTCCTATTAAGACATATGGTATATGCCGATATTATCCAGATTTTAGGAGCATTTTTTGAACATATATACAGCGCATTTGGAATATGTGTCTCAATTTGTTTTTTTTACGGCAGTTTGTGACACACGGCCTCTTGCCTGTTTGCAGCCAGCTCTGTGCGTTGTACACAAACCAACTAACCAAAAGTTTGCAGAGATGCACACCCAAAAGGAAAGCCTACATTTCTGGTCGGAAGGAGAAAAACACCTACTTTTAAACAAAATGACAGACTTGGGTATCGTAAACAAATATGACAACGCCAACCTTTTCAAGAAGGTGGTTGAAGGAATGAAAGAGGGAGGCTGTGTTTGCACGGCCGGAGAAGTCCGCCGCCAGTGGAAAACTTTGAAAAAAAAAAAATATTTTGACGCAAAGAAGCAAGAGCATCAGCCCCTGTCGAACACAGCCGAGAATGGCGTCGACGTGGGATTCACCGGCCCCGGTGATGAGGATGCCCTGAGCTCCTCAAATGGTCCAGATGATGATGATGATGATGGTAAGAATAGGGAAAAAGACAATTAGGTAGCCAGCTGACTTGACGTTTTACGTTAATCGCAGTATGCACGGCTGCATGTAAACAGGAATATTAGCAGAATATTCATGTTCATTAGCCATGTAAACAGCTTAGTAGGAATAGTGTCTTTTTTGGAATAAGGGCAAAAAACGGAATATTTGGTGCATGTTAGGGATGCACTGATACCGATACCAGATCAGATATCAGGCCGATACTGACTCAAATAGCTGGATCGGGTATCGGTGACAATGGGGCCAATCTATTCAATTAAATTCTATGTTGTTATACTATATACATTATACTGTGATTGTGATTCCTGTTTAAGTTTTGACCAATTTGTTGCTGCATTAAAAAAACGTTTACACTTGAATTGGCTATAATTGAAGATTTTTTACCAAGTTGCTGGTGTACGATTTATTATTTTAATAAAAAATAACAATTCAGTTAATGTATATCTATGTATTTATTATGTCGAGCCTGTTGTTGCCTTACACATAAAAGAATGATCCCAGTCACTTCCACACAGTGAGGCATACAACTTATTAATTAAAGACTGGTATCGGATCGGTACTCGGTATCGGCCGATACCCAAAGCCCAGGTGTCGCTTTCGGTATCAGGACTGAAAAAGTCGGATCGGTGCATCCCTAGTGCTTATAAACGTAGTCACTGTGCTAGGAAACTCCAAAAAGCTCATGAACTCAAACGTAATGTACCATAAGACTGTTTATGTAGCTTTACATGTGCATATCTATAACTGTCTCACAGCGAAACAGTGGTGGTCGTACAGATGTTGGCACACTGTTTTGTTGAACCTGTTATGTGGGCGACAGTAGCTCTCTCACACCCTGACAACTTCCTTATATTCCCCTGCCCTCCCTTTAGCACTGCTTCACACTCTTCTACCCGCTCTCACCTGGAGACCTCACCTTCCTTTTTTCATCTCTTGACCTCTCATCAAAAAAGAGCTGCCATTAATAGCAAAGGGGACACGCTTCAGAGTAAAGAACTCTGACCTATTTTAGCATGGAGATGGAAAGGCAGATCAATAGCAAAAAGAAAAAAAAGAGCGGCGGCTCGTCACGATGAAAGGTCACATTAAGACAGCTCAAGTTGGGAGCTGTCACCGGTAGACACGAGGCTCGCCCGTTACGAGCGCGAAGACTGAGGAGCGTCTTCTTCTATCCTCAACCTTCTGAAAGATGTCATCATCTCCCTCCGAGCCTGCCTTCATATCACCGCTTTGAAAATATACTTAATAACTGTCAGATTATCAAGCCATTACCACGCTACGCCTCATTACGTCCTGACATAAAACGGATTTAATTATTTCAGATATTTTTAACAAGTTTCAGTTCCTTCCGCATGCTGTGGATACGTGCAACAAGTCGCAATGGCTTCAAGACTGATCTATAAAAGACGAAGGTCAGTAATTAAGTGCACGAACTTAGAACTGAGGTACGTTACACTTTATTCCACTACAGTTACACTTCTATGACAAGATACAATTATTTATTAAATAAGGTTCTACATATTAAATGTGCAGAAATATAATGCTTTCCAAAGACCCCACAAATTCCACTATGTTAACTGCACTCTTGCAAGATAACTATGCATTTACTTGGGTAGTGGGTGTTGGAAGTGGGTCTGGATCTGAATTAATGCAGACCAGGTTTTATTCAGAGCTAAAAAAAAAAAAAGAGCTGCCACTTGTAAGGTTGGAAATTCACAGTTTGCGTAACAGGCGAAGTGACTGTCCAAACAAAGCCTGTCAAGTTTGACATTTCTCCACATATTGGAGCACTGTAAGAGCAATACTCTGTACTCTGTACGTTAGCTTAATTAGCTATCTACATGTAGCTGCAGCTGATAAAATCCAGGGTTCGACAGTAACCATGGCCTGTGGCCACCAAATATCCCCTGTAGGTGGCCCCCTGTGGCTACAAAGTTTGATCAGGTCTCTCTTGAGAATGAGACTGTGTTCCTCAATGAGTTTACCTGTCTAAATAAAGTTTAAAGGAGCAGTGTGTGGGATTCGGCGGCATCTAGCAGTGAGGTTGCAGATTGCAACCAACAGAAACTTCTCCTTTGTGCCAAGCGTGTAGGAGAACTACACGAAAAACGTGAAAACGCGAATCGCCCAATCTAGAGCCAGTGTTTGGTTTGTCTGTTCTGGGCTACTGTAGAAACATGGCGGCCGGCTCCGTGAAGAGGACCCACTCCATACTGTATGTAGATATAAACGGCTCATTCTAAGCTTACGAAAACACAACCATTCTTATTTTCAGGTGATTATACACTAAAGGAAACATACTTATTAATATCATATTCCATCTCTGCCAGTAGATCCCCCTAAATGTTACACACAGTTTCTTTAAAAAAAACATTTTTTAATGTCCTGCTGATTAAAGTGAATGGGGTTAGCCCCGAGGTTAGCGACAACTTCGCCCCAGGCTCACTTAAGGTGGGCTGACCTTTAAGGTGGAACTAGTCCCCCCCCCACCCAGAGCTATATCACTTTACCAACCGTAGTTACCATGATCTGAACACAAAACAGCAGGCTTGGAGGATGTTGCTGGATACCCGGGGTTACTGTATATGAGTTTACCAACTGTAGTTACCGTGATCTGAACACAAAACAGCAGGCTTGGAGGTTGTTGCTGGATACCTGGAACTACTGTTCATGAGTTTACCAACAGTAGTTACCATGATCTGAACAGAAAACAGCTGGATGCAAAATAGTGAGGTACTTGAGATTTCGGGTAAGTTGTGTTCATTAATTTAAAATGTACTATAAACTATTGATGGTAGCGTACAGTTCATGGTTTCTATTAAGGTAACATTACAGCACTCATTCGGTGGTTGCAACAATGTAAAAAATCGCAGCAAACTGCAAAAAACGCTCTATCAACAAAAAGGCAAAAAGGCACCTCGCGTTGTCCACCTGCAAAACACACTCTGTCTGATCAATGCCTTAAATTGGCCTTTTCTGTAGTGTTTTTACATAAGTTGACATTTGGGCCACCAAAAATGTGTGTTAGCCACCAAATGTAGGGGCTTGGTTGCCCGTTGGGCCAGTGCTTAAAAATATTAGCGTCCATCCCTGTAATCTGATCAGAAAGTCAGTCATCATTGTTAACTGCGTATGTGCTCTACAGGAATGGAAAGAATGACAGGCGTAGCAACAGTAACTAAGGGAGGCGGAGCTTAGCAAATGGTCCTTTGTACAGTACTGTATGTAAGGATTAACGACACGTGCTTAGCATCCAATATTAACATCTTTCAGTTGATGATGTCATTGGTCCAGGTCACATGATACCAACAACCAATCACCTCCCAAACAATTGGTTTATAATAATTACAGTATGATACATAATCAGAGTTAAACAACAGGAATTATGTAAGGATTTATCCACCACTGATGGCATTGACAACTTGTTGAGTATGATAGTTATTGCGTCCCATTACCACCGAGTCTCAACTGACTTCCTTAGTTCAGTATGATTATACAGGAGAAATCATAAAAGCATGTGAGAGCCAAAGCTTGTTTCACGTGACACAGCAATGAAAGTGTTAAAACCTCACAACTGACAAACCCAAGTCAAATAAATTACCTCAATTTGAACATCATCGTTCTCTCAAAGGGCACAGTATTCAGCGGGGACTCGGCCTCGGTGCACCGTCACATTCCCCACTACAGGACAAGATTCTGCCCTTTTCTCAGATGACAATCCAGTTTTACCTGATATCTACATGTATGACAATGGAAATGTCACCGTGTGTTTCCTTTTCAACTGCTCCAAAAACTAACCTCTCCTTCTTCTCCTGTCCCTCCATTATAATTTGACTAGGACTGTCAATCGATTAAAATGTTTAATCGCGATTAATCGCATGATTGTCCATAGTTAAACGTGATTAATTGCAAATGAATCGCACATTTTTTATCTGCTCAAAATGTACCTTAAAGGGAGATATGTCAAGTATTTAATACTCTTATCAACATGGGAGTGGAAAAATATGCTGCTTTATGCAAATGAATGTATATATTTATTATTGAAAATCAATTAACACAAAACAATGACAAATATTGTCCAGAAACCATTAAAGAATATGCTCAAATCATAACATGGCAAACTCAAGCCCAACAGACAAAAACAGCTGTCAGTGTGTCAGTGTGCTGACTTGACTATGACTTGCCCCAAACTGCATGTGATTATCATAAAGTGGGCATGTCTGTAAAGGGGAGACTCGTGGGTACCCACAGAACCCATTTTCATTCACATATCTTGAGGTCAGAGGTCAAGGGACCCCATTGAAAATGGCCATGCCAGTTTTTCCTTGCCAAAATTTAGCATAAGTTTGGAGCGTTTAGCCTCCTTCGCGACAAGCTAGTATGACATGGTTGGTACCAATGGATTCCTGAGGTTTTCTAGTTTCATATGTACTGTATATGCCACTATCTTCACTCTAGCTTTAAAACTGAGCCTGCTACAACCTAAAAATGGCAAGTTGCGTTAATGCGTTAAAGAAATTAGTGGCGTTAAAATAAGTTTGCGTTAACGCGTTAACTTTGTCCTTCTTCATTTCTAACTCAACCCTCTAACACTTCCTCCACTTCTCTCCCTGCCCTCCAACATGCAAACATTTTTTTTTACTTTTTCTGAATATTTCATATCTGCACCTCTAAATTTCAACAACACTGTGCCCAGCCGGAGTGACCGTGACGCCAAAAGGCAGCAAGGGTTTACAGCAGCGGGGACATCGAGACGACTGAAAACACAGCACAGATAGACGGAGAGCATTTCGGGAGCGCTGTGGGAACGAGTCCAGGGAACAGCAACAGCCGACGGCGTGTGAAGGACCTACCACAGTGAGCTTAAAATATAACCACTCTCCCTCCCTCCCTTAACCTGGATTAAAAAACATGCCATCCTTGCACAAATCCAAATCATCAATCTCTTTTTCTTCACAAACAGGGATGGACAGCTTTCCAGGGTTAGCCATACTTGATGAACTGTATTAATACTTGATGTGAAGGAAAGTGTGTGTGATGATGACCGTGGATCTAAATATAGTGCTGTGTCTATTACCTGGGTGAGTGTTATATATACTACATATACAGGAAATGTCTGACAGCACCTTGGTAGTCCCTGTGGCAATGTGAGTGAGTGGATTGAGAGGTTTTGGTGAGATGACTACTGTGTTTTTTGGATTTGTCTGAAGCCCAAATTATACTCTCTGCTGTGAGGGTCGGAAAGGGTCCAACCGTCAGTAATTTCTTTTATTGTCACTACTGCAACTATCATTGTTTTTACAGGGCACCATTAACACAGCACAGCGCTCCTTTCTTCATTAGCAGTTTGATTAGCCACAAATTTGTGCCTTTATACTGGTTAACCCCCTGAGACCGACTTAACTGTCTTTCAGAGGCTTTAGCAGGTTCAGTTTTAGAGCTAGAGTGAACGTACTGATATCATATGAAACTAGAAAACCTAAAGATTGGTAGCAACCATGTCATGCTAACTTGTCGATAAGGAGGCTAAATAATGCTCCAAAGTTAGGCTAAATTTTGCCGAGGATAAACTGGCATGGCCATTTTCAAAGGGGTCCCTTGACCTCTGACCTCAAGATATCTGTATGAAAATGAGTTCTATGGGTACCCACGAGTCTCCCCTTCACAGACACTTTATGTTAATCCCATGCAGTTTCTGAATGCAGTATAATTGTGTTATTTTCGCCTATTCTAAAAATGGTGTGTTTGAATATTCATGCATACTGGGGTCCCTAAACAGTCTTGGAATTGCATAAATTGGGTATGACTGGAAAACTGAGACTCTTGTGGATCCAGTGAGCACAGTTGTATTCATGTGTGATGATGTTAGTTCCCATAGTAGCCGTTTCATTGTAGTGAGACAATTTTATACTCACTGTATAAAATGACCTGTGGTGACCTTTAGGATCATCACAGCCTCATGAAACTTTACAGCCACAAACTAGAGACCTAGAGCATTCAGAGGATGGATGGCTTTCCTAGGTAGATTGACAATAAGGGAGTTTCTGAGCAGTTTCCAGAACAGAAGTTCCATCCAATCGCCGAAAAATGCAATTCTTACAGAAATCTCCAAATGTCAAAAGTTTTTGATACCAAATCAAAGCATGGCTTTTACTATGGTGTTCCTCAAGAAGGTTTTTTTTAGGCTTTCTGGGTCCATAGAGCATGCTCACTAGAGTATTTTTCCAGCCAAGCAGAGAAGGGTCTAGATGCAGTCTCGCAGACTACCCACTTCACTACACAACAAGCTGATGAAGGCATGAAAACAAATGCACTAAAGAGTACTCCACTGATAACATTTTATTTCCAAAAATTGGGGGACTTGCAAGAGACAAAATCGACAAAATCGATGCAGCAGAGGCAGAAACATCCTACAACTATGGATCCTACGCTTCCCATAATGCAGCCCAATAGTGTCTCTAGTTGGCCCCTGCCTGCTCGTGTTTTTAAAAATGTACAGCCCCAGTGTTTACCACAGTCTTAATGTTGAGGATTTTACCTCAAGCCTGAGATAACACTGATGACATCACAATGGTTATTTCCTCAGACTTATGGGTGACAAGTAAACTATTCTTCATGTGTAAAACTGGTGAAATGCCCCTTTAAGGCACATTACAGACAGATATATATATATATATATATATATATATATATATATATATATATAACAAGTGGCCACCAGCACGTCACCCATTAGTTGTGGACTGCCATGTTGAAGCCTCAAAGTCCGCATTTTGGCCGTCACCATCTTGGTTTCTTGGAAACAGAATTGACACGAGAGGGTGGAGCTAAGTACAACCGAACGCTGAATAGGACATTTTTAGGCGACCAAAATGTGACAAATAACTTTCATGAACAGAAAACACACCGTGAAAGGGTTAAAGCTATAAGACGAAAACATGACCCAGACCGTGACCACGCCGTGGTAGGGACCTGTTTGTTTATGGTCTATTTGACTCTAAATGGGACCATAATTTACTAAATGAACATCATGCTGTATTGAAGAAGACTTGAAACTAGCGATTGAGACCATAAACTCATGTTTACAATGTTTACTGAGGTAATAAATCCAGTGAGAAGTAGGGTCATTTTCTCATAGACTTCTATACAATCAGACTTCTTTTTGCAAACAGAGGAGTCGCCCCCTGCTGGCTATTAGAAAGAATGTAAGTTTAGGACTTCAGTATTGGCTTCACTTCTCAGAACCGAAGGTTGCCGCCTGACTCCAAATAAGTAGTGATCATATTGATTATATTTATAATGCATCAATATAATGAACATAGAAATATGTTGGTAGACTCAGTCTCACCCCAGTGTTGTTGTTAAAGTTGGTGTACCTCAGTACCCAAAGATCCATCTGCTTCTTCTTGCAAATATTCTGCTCCTCATCTTGGCATCGATCAGTGCTTTCTGTTTTGCTTTACTGAGGAGAATAAACATTTTTGGAAGTAGATTTTTTTTTTTCCATCAGCCTTTCAATAACTCCACTTTTGACCATTACCACAACTTCAGCTCAGTTTGTGCTGGAGGCACACTGCCCACTTCCTGTTTGGTGCTCTAAATCAATCACACTATCACAAAGTTTAAACCAGTGGCACAAAATGCAGCACTGTAGCTGCTAGCTTTCTCAACGATAGTCTTATTTGATCCCACTTCTTTAAAAAGCACATTAAAGATAAAATAGTTAGATCGGAAATATGATGCTATTCATGCTAAAATGTTACATTTTACACCTTTCGAAGATAGATCTCCACAGAGTATGTTACAAAGCTCTAACAGGCATTATTCTGCCTGCCTCTCTCTCTCTCTCTCTCTGGAAGTCCAGTCGTGTCCCTGGACGCTGTTAAAGCCATGTTGCCTGAAAGAGCAGTTTTGTGTTTTACGGACAGAGGATTTAGAGCAGAAGACGGACGGCGAGGCACAGGGGTCCACCGTCAGACACATGCTGTCCATTAAGAGGCCTGCCATCAACACACGCTACACTGCACCTGGCCAGCATGACAGGAGTCCCGGGGGGAGGAGAGGGAAGCCCGGAGGATGGTAGAAGGAAGGAGGGGATTGGAAAAGAATGAAAGATGAGGGGGGGTTCAAAAATGGAGAAGGAAGGAGGGTAGAGGGAGGAAAGATGAGATGAGAAAGACAACAAAAAAGTGACATCAGAGACAGAGGAAGGACGGAAAGAGGCGAGAGTGACGAGAGAGGAGGGGAAAGAAGACAGAAATGTTAGAGTGTGGAGTGTAATTGTGTGGTACAGGTAGAAGAAGAGAGAAGAAGGGGGCTAGGGAACAGGTGCAAAGCTCGGGGTGGTGGCTTAAAAACTTTACCACCTCCTCCTCTGCTCCATTTTCGTCTGCCTCGTGTCCTCTCTTCTTGAGTTATTTCGACTCAGGCTGCCACTTCTCTCCATCTCACAGCTCCAAATCCACCGTGTTGTCAGCATCAAAGGAGATGACCGCGATTCACCTTGTAGAAATACAGTAATACACCTATCTTGCTCGGTTAGCGTAGGTGGCTTGTACTCGACCACAACTAGCTTGGTGTTGTTTGTGTCTGCGTGGGTTTAACTCCATGGATGTCTGGCAACGGTAAAACGTGTGTGTGTGCGTGTGATGGCCAGGTGTCTTTGACTGTAGACTGATTATGGAAAGTTGTATTAATGTTGACCCAGCCTGATCTCTGGTGGTATGAGCTGTGTGTAAGCGCACTAGCATTTCCTCTATTTTTGGAGCAACTTCGACATAACTTGATTTGATTCCACATTTGTTGCTGGTTTGAGCCAGCTGAGTCACCTCTACTGAACTGAAAACTACAGATGTCCCGATACCACAAATTTAGTAGTCGATACCAATACCAGTGAATTTCCACGATTCTCGATACCAATTCGATACCACGGTAAAAAAACAAAAGTAAAGCAATAAATCCCATGTATTTCAACACACACTCCTTAATAGAGTGCTCCAGGGGTGACGTATTTTTGTAGGCCAACTAGGAAGTTAGCATCGCCCTGGTTACCCTCGACAAAAAGCCAATGGGATTTTTCCATTGGGTTTTGGATTATTGCAGAAAATAAGCTCTGTGGCAAAAAAAACATTTATGATACTGAGACATTTTGTTCAGCAAGATAATCTTCACAAATGAACACCACTTCTATGATTTTTGAAGCGTGAATGCAATCGCCAGAACTAAAAAGCTAACGGCTATAAACTAACTACACCACGGTCACATGAGCGCGAGTATACACAACTAGCCTGTAAAGGTGGACGAGTCGGAGTGATGATGTTTAGTAGTCTCATTTAGCCACTTGTTAGCAACCGCCTAGGCATATAAAGGCTTCAAAATTCAGGAGTGGGATATTATTTATGTATTTTATATCGTAGAACAAAACATTAAAATCTCTTACGCTGTTACACTCCTACGTGTCAACCACAGACCTTATTTCAAGCATCTAACTATAAACCCATTGACTTCCAGACGAGGGAACCGGAAGTGCTAAAATGCTAACTCATTTCCGGGTTTTAGGACTCATTCCTGTAGCACTCTTATACCGTTACCATACTGGTTTTTGTTAGGAAGTTAAACAGGTCATAATTCCCTCTCTATTATCTATTTTATATTGCTGTGAAAACATCTCCTTCAAACAACTGGATTTATTCAAGTTTCTTGCCAAAAACATTTACACAACATTTTACAAGATTACATTTGAACACATCCTGATAACGTTAGAATTTACCTTCACCCAATACTCATTTTACTGAATAGAGCCTGAACTTAAATCACTGGCTCCTCCTGTGTTGAAATCGGCAGGACGAGAGCTAGTTAACGTTAGCTGTTAGCAGCAGCTAAGCAGCACAGTCCTGCACGGCGCTAACAGCTAACATTAACTAGCTCTCGTCCTGCCGTTTTCAACACGGAATTGTTGTTCGCAATGTAGCATTATCTGTAAAAAATTAAAAAAATATAGGTGAGTCACCTATATCGTCCCAAACGCATTTTCCATCGATGGGACTCGATGTCCTGATGGTACCTGCGGTACTGTAGAAAACGAGTGCCGTCATGTTTTCAGAGTTTTGGCATCGGCTCGGTACCCAAGTATATCGGCTCTTTTTGACATCCTTTCTGAAGAAGCGACACATTGTGGTTTTATGGAAGGTTATGTGCAAAACTATTTCTTAGCCCGAAAGAGTAATCTGTATTTTTCATCCGAAATTGTTGCAGGTTTAAAAATAAATACGACCTCACGTTGCGTCAGTCACGTTTACTGTACACACCAACTCCGAAACTTTCGTCCATCATTAAAGTCTTTTGAACAGGTTTAATTTCTGCGTTTTTTTTTCGCATCCGTCAAAAGCCAAAAGAGGGTTGTCTGACCACTTGGAGCCACCATCCGTGTTAACGTCATCATCCAAAATGGCATCTGGTAAACATTCACTTTGTCTACCATCACAAAGCACTTTACGATAAAGAAATAAAAGAATACAGAGATGCGAAACTTAAAGACAGATTGTGGCAGGTGATTGGGAATCGGGGATGATCGCAAAACAAAGGATGTATGAAAAATTAGACAGCAGTGATTGTGCTCTAGGCAGTTAATGATAGCTTCTTGCTAATGTCATTCATTCATTAGAAAGTAGCTTTTTTTAGTTTTTTTCCTCTTCCCCCTATGCTCTACACATAAAAGGAAAGATATCTGTATGTGTATAGATAGATAGATAGATAGATATATAGATAGATAGTAACTTTATTGATCCTGAGGGAAATTCAAGGTGTATGTATAGATATGCGTGCATATGTACTGTACATGTGTATTTAAGAGTAGATATATTTCATATATTATCACCCAGCCTCATTCAATGCCACTCAAGAAAAGAAATGGAATATAATATAAAAAAATATATATATTAAATAAACACATGTAGCAGCAGATCAAAAAACAGCCAAATTAATCATTTTTGTTATGGTCATATGTATTTTACAAGACAAACGACAAAAAAATGCACATTGTTTGGAGGACTTGTTAGTATGCATATGTACATGTATATGCCTTATGTGTTTATCTGTTTTTGTGGGAGATCCAGTACAGCTCTTCTGCTTTCTCTGCTCTGCAGTGAACACTACTAAACATGACAATAACGCTCAACAATAAAGTCCTTAAGTGTAAAAGCAGAAAGACACTCCATGCTCTGACAAACTGCACAGTACAAGAACATGATACATTATTGAGCAACTGGTTCCCTCCGCTACATATTCCAGAAAAAACATGTTTGATCCTGGAAGACTGTGACCTTGTATTGTTGTATAGTGAGTTGGAGTCTGTTTCCACAACCAGGGTTTAAAGCCAAAAACCTCCTACCAACCAACACTGTGCCAGCACAACCACCATCCCTGCCCACACACAGTACTCCCACTCCGAGTTCCTTTCTATCTCTACTCTACCTTTCTACAAACATGACTTCCATCATCCTAATGTGGGTTATTTTGTGTGAACTGGAAACTGACAGGCGGTCAGTGCTAATTACAGCTTCGCAGCAGGAGTTGGAATAGCTCAGTGGTCTGTACTGATCTCTAATCAGTCATTCTAAATACAAGAGAGGCTCCCTGCTGAGGCTGAGGGGACTGGGAGACCGAAACAAAAAAACAAACCTTCAAAAACCCAATTGTTGCATGCATGGCTGTAGCGACCCATCTATGTGTGAATTACCCCCAAAATTTGTCAAAAATGTGATACTCAAATGGTTTCCAGCCATACAGTATAGTGCTCCTATTTCATTTTCAAGGGAACAGGAATATCCCTTCTTCCTCTTTCAGTTGGCAACAATATACAGTAGTGCATTATAGCTATCAACTTGCTTTGTAGCCCTGTTTTTTTCTGATTGCTAGCTTGCAGGATACCTCAAACATTTGTTGAAGCTGCTCTAATCAATATTTTCTATGAACACTTAATGAAATGACTTGATATAATGTGAAAAGGATCGATTGAAATGACGAACCCACAAAGGATTATCACCTGAATCTGCAGTTCTCCTCAGCTCTATGCAGCGTTTTAGCATCTCTCAGCTCATTGTTTCGGTTTTACGGCCCATGACTTTACTGTTTTGGTTCACCGCTCTCACTAGTTTCCAGGCAGCTGTTGTTTCAGCTCTGATTAAACCCACTGTGCTCTACCTGCTTATCACCAACAACGTTTCCTCATACAACGGTTCTTATGATATCTTACCAAAAGTTATTCCTACGAATGTCCAGCAACGCGTGCCAAATGTCAATTTCCACTCGTTACATGCATACAGTCTTTTCAAAATAAACTTCCGTCTTCACAGGAAACAACTTGGTTAGGTTTAGGCAACAAAAGTACTTGGTTAGGTTTAGGAAAAGATCGTGGTTTGTGTTAAAATAACTACGAAGTGGCGTAACTCAAGTACGGAAGTTACGTGACAAATAATTCAACGTTGTCTTCTGGTTTCTTACGGGGTACGAACAACGGTCTCCTGGGCAAAAGTCGGGTGTTTTTTTGACCAACCCATCCATCTCAGCCTCCTCCCTACGCGGCGTTTGTTGCTCCTTATACTTCCTTATTCCTGATTACGTGGATTAAATACAAATTGATTTAGTGGGATGTATATGAAATACAGTGCATTACTATTTGTAGGTATAGCTATGAACAGTGTATGAGAACAGCCTGACACCAAACAGCAGACAGACAAAGTTAGAGACTAGCTGGTGAACATAGTGCAGCATTTAGCAGCTAAAGAGCCAGATATATCCCTCAGGAGACGATGGAGACAAAAAATCTCCACTATGCAGTACAGTTTTTGTAGTAGAGTACAAGTAAGAGTAAGTACAAGCTAATGATTCAGCAGGTGTTCATCCATCGATCTGTAGACACTAGCTTCTCATTATCCATTTTGTCTCAATGTGATTTGCCCATTTTGTGGCTCCTTAAAAGTCTTTAGGTCGGATTCATGTTAAGGCATGTTTTAGCTGTTAGATAGGGATGTCACGAGAACCGATACTTCGGTACCAAATCAATGTCAAAATTCTGAAAACGTGACGGTACTCTTTTTCTACAGCACCGCAGGTACCTTAGGTACCGTCAGTGTTCGGGACTAACGGCGGCCCGTCGTCCTGGGGTCAATCGAAAATTTCCCTGATAATGCTACATTGTGAACAACAAATCCATGTTGAAATCGGCATAAGGAGAGCTAGTAACGTTAGCTGTTAGCTGTTAGCAGCCAGTGGGCAGCACAGTCCTGCTTGGCTAAATAACGGAGCTAACAGCTAAAATTAACAGAGGCTGCATTGAGTTACATTATGATGTGTTCAAGCTCTATTAAAAAAAAATATATCGTAAAAATGAGTATTGGGCGAAGGTAAATTCTAACGCTATTGTGATGTGTTCAGATGTAATCTTGTAAAATTTTGTTTTTGGCGAGATACTTGAAGCGGATCATCAGGGATTAATAATAAATTTGTAAAAACCAGCATGCAAACAGACTCTAAATTGCCTGTAGGTGTGAATGTGAGTGTGAATGGTTGTCTGTCTCTATGTGTCAGCCCTGTGATACTCCGGCGACCTGTCCAGGGTGTACCACACCTTCGCCCAATGTCAGCTGGGATCGGCCCTAGCAACCCCCACGACCCTGAATACAGGGTAATGGATGGATGGACAGCATGCAAACGGAAAAAAAGGAGTGTACATGGGTTTTATTGTTTTGTTTTTTACTGTGGTATCGAATGGGGTATCGAGAATCGTGGAATTTCACTGATATTTGTATCAACTACAGCATTACATTTCTGGTACCGTGACATCCGTACTGTTAGATACCTCACCCTTTTTTATATTACTTAATAGAGATTATTTTTATTGTTGCTAGAAATACTACTATATTCTAATAGATTTTTGGCTCACCACCCATACTGTTGGTTTTTGAGCCCCTATGAATCTGTAATGGGATGTCACGTATAAGATCTGGGAAACTCACACACTGCAGTTGCTGTCTGACTCTCTACACATTCCTTCTCCACAACTCTTTTTAACATGCAGCCTCTCTCTCCATTGATATCTCGCTCAAATGATGACAAACAGCTACATTAAAACAATAATGTTTGGCGCTGGCTTGTGCACTCAATCTATACTCGTATTTTGACGGAGGAGAAGATGATAAATAGGGTTTGTGGGCTGAATAAATGGCTTCCACATGAAAATGACCCTGAGAGGTTTGCCGGTTGTTTGCAAATGAATGAGAATGCGCGAGAGAGAGAGAGAGAGTGAGGGGAGTAGTTCATAGTCTATACAAGTTTAGAGGGAGTACTTGAGGGTGAAAAAATGCGGAGGAAATGGAGTTGGAGTAAGAAAGCGGCAGAACCAATGGTGCATTCAGATGGGCTGTTGTAGTCCCAGAAAGAAGAGGCAGAAGAAGAGGTGTTCAGGGTGGGAGGATGATGGGAGCGGGGTGAGATGGGGGTGAGTGAATGAAAAAGAAGGGAGAAGAGGAGAGCTGGCAGTGGAGAGTTTTGGCCTACATGCTTTCAGCAGCGTTTCTCTCCACTGACTATGTGTGCGTGTTTCTGGGCAGGTGAGGTGAGAACAGACAGAGAGAAAGAGAGAGTGGGAGCTTTTGTTCTGTGTTTGTGTGGAAAAACGGGCTGAAGGGAAAGGAGAGTCCAATGGGGAACAAGAGAAAAGATGCTTTAGTCATCCTCCAGTCCAGCTCTCTTTCCCCCCCATTTTAAAAACACCTCTCCTGTTGCTCTCATTTCATTCCCTGCCAGCCGTTATGTACACTGCCTAACAATGGCCTTTTAATGGATAATACAGTACAATAATACACACTGTTAGGGATCCACCTCTCTGCGTGTCCTCAGTGCGGTCACAGACACCCCTGCAGTGCACACAGCGCCACGGGGAAACCCTGTGCATGCACATTACAGAGATTACACTGCAGCAAAACAGCTATTACTGGCCCACTACCTGCTCCGAGCACCAAACTCCTTTGTCTGCCGAGTCATGTCATCTGTGTATTACGCACTCCTCATTAATGAGTAATGTCGGAGAAGTAGCCAGAGCACAGAACAGTAGGCAAAAAAGCAGGGGTTGGTTTACTTTCTTTGTTGATGACTGAAAACCACCCTGGATGAGTGCAGCAAATGCAGACGCCTGCAACGCCTTAAAGTGGCAGTAGGTAAATGTTTTTGGAATCATTGGGCAAAAATTGCATAATAACCTTTCAGCATATTGTAATTCAAGTGTTCTGAGAGAAAACTAGACTTCTGCACCTCCTCGTGGCTCTGTTTTCAGGCTTTAAAAAATATAGCCAGTGATGGGAGACTTTGGCCAACCATAGGTCATTTCAGAGAGAGAGAGAGCGTTCCTATTGGCTGTTCATTCAACGGAGGCAGCTGTCAATCACTCGCGAACTCCGATCAAACGGTCAAACGAGGCAGCGCTGATCAAATATGAATAACAAAGTGTGCTCCGGCCAGTGGGCGTTGCTTGGTATTTCCTCAACTGATCCCATCATGGCGGCCGGGTCACAAACTTTCTCATTTCACAGCTAAACAGTACACTACAAGATGTTTATGAAAACATTTGAGGTGAGAAATAGGCATTACAGTAACAGAATATTGATTCATATTTAATCAGCGCTGCCTAGTTTGACCGTTTGATCGGACTTCGCGAGTGATTGACAGCTGCTCAGAGACGGCAAGGCTCCAGCTCAGCTCTGATTGGTTGTTTTCCTCCGGTCTGTGAAATCTTACAGATGCCATTAGGAGCACCGGAGGACACATAGGCACATGATTTTTCTCAGATTACCTGACTCATGCACTACTGTCAGGATATAGTGACCGTTTTATTAAAAATAACTTCTTTTAATCATGTCAACAAAACCCATAAAAAGACCAAAACTAACAATGATTGATCCTACTAACAAGTATTTCCTATAGCCAAAGCCTGATATATCCTTTTCCTCTGTCCCATAGAGCAGTGGTCCCCCCCCCCGCCCCCATATTTTCTGACGTTATCATCCTTCAAAAAAAATTATGAATCCTCGAACAAAATCCTAAATTTGAATAACTTGAATCAGTGTATTAAATGAGTCAACTTTCGTTAATGAATATAACTCGTCAGTTTCGTCTACATAACTGAAGTGATGAGGTCTTGACGGATTCGCCAAGCGAATGCAGCTACAAAATATGATCTTTTTTGTTTTTGCAATAAAACCACCAAACTCGCAAAATTAAGTTGTGAGATTATGAGCCGACAGCTTTATTATGTAAAAGCTAAGTTAAGACGAGAAGAAAATATTTGCAAGGTGACGAGACAGGGTGAGTTGAAAGACAAAAAGCTTTGGTGATAGGGGAGATTATATTCAGTAAAGATAAGGACACTCTGCTTATTATTCATCAGTGTGCAGGTTTGAAAGTCTCTTAGGCTTGTTATGCATCACAGCGTCAATTTAAAGCTGCCACGCGGCATCAAACAGTCGGTCCTGCTTATGAAGTTCACCAGCTGGAAACCAAAGAAAACTCTGCTCTTGTTACATCTAATTTAATTTGCTTGATAACACCTCAGAGACGCTGTATATGCGTGTGTTTTAGGCTGCAAGTTTGTCTTTATTTGAGTGTGTGTGTTTGTGTGTGCATTTACCGATATCCTTTTGAGAATGTTTGTGTGTCTACATCAATGTCTGTGTGCGAGTGTTTGCGTCGGGAGGGGTCTTTGTTGGCAAGACTGGGGAGACTTCCTGTGAGGTGTGAAGCTACCAGAGTGTTACCCACCATTAAACACACCGGCCTATTTATAAAGACGGGGGAGGCAGCCGCAGACACGCTGATGTGTTCTGTCTAATCTCTGCATGTCGCTCAGGTGTTAATGAGGCTTGTGAGACTGTGTGTGTGTGTGTGTGTGTGCGTGTGTGTGTGTGTGTGTGTGTGTGTGTGTGTGTGTGTGTGTGTGTGTGTGTGTGTGTGTGTGTGTGTGTGTGTGTGTGTGTGTGTGTGTGTGTTGTGTGTGTGTGTGTGTGAGAGAAAGTATTTTCTTACCCAAGTGTCAAAGTGAATTAAGTGAGAAAAATAAGGATTGCAAAAAATAATAGTGATGGTTATGTCATAACACCTGTTGATAAATCAGGTTCAAAACTATGTGAAACACTGAAAAGCTCAAAACAAGTTGGAAACAGTAGAACTGTCTCTTGTGAGGGAGCTTCAGCTGTGTTACAGCAGTGCCCTCTAGTGGAGGCTCTCCTTCCTAAATAATATCAGAGTAATGGGAACACAAATGCTGTACAAATCCATGTTAACTTCTACAAATAAGGTACTGGAGCACTTTGGACGAGAAAAGAAAAGCATAACCAGAGAACAGGTTTCACTATTTGTCCACAGTTTAGCTTTAAAGATCACTAAAAGCATAGTAATATCTGCAGGATCCTTTGTTCTTGTCAATAAGAATAAAGCTAGGGTAAGCAATTTATTTTAGAAGCATTTTTTGTTTTATTTGTTGAAATTTCATTACATTCCGACAACAATCATTAAATCAAATGCTCTGACAAAAAAAAAAAAGAAGAAAAAATAGACTCATCCTCCAGCAGTAGTTAGGCAAGGCGTGTTCATGTATTTTGGGGGAGTGGCTTTGGAGGGAGGCCCGAAGGGTGGGGCTGGGATTTTTTTGGTTGGATACAGACTGGATATAAGAAGTGGATGTAGTCACCGTGACATTGCCCATTTTTTTTGACGGTTTTGAAGCCTCGAGTTTGACAATTTGGCTGTCGCCATCTTGTTTTTTTGCAACCACAAGTGACACCAAATCCTGTTCACAACTACAGTTGCACATCCACTATGTTGTATTTCCATAGACTATATATAAGAAGTGGATGTAGTCACCGTGACTTCACCCATTGGTTTGTGGACTGCGGTTTTGAAGCCTTGAGTTCTGCATTTTGGCCATCGCCATCTTGGTTTTGGCCATCGCCATCTTCATTTTTTGCAACCATAAATGACACAAAGGGGAGGAGCTAAGTACAACCGAATGCTGGATAAGACATTTTTAGGCGACCAAAATGTTGTAATTAACTTTCATGAACTGAAAACATACTGACAAACCACCCAGAACGGACAACGCAGTAGTAGCGACCTGTCAATCACAAGGTGGCCACGCCCTAAAGCATACCCTGCTTTATGGTCTATTTGACTTTAAATGGGACCATAATTTACTAAATGAACATCATGCTGTATTGAAGGAGGCTTGAAACTATTGATTGAGACCATAAACTCATGTTTAGAATGTTTACTGAGGTAATAAATCAAGTGAGAAGTAGGCTCATTTTCTCATAGACCTCTATACAATCAAACTTCTTTTTGCAACCAGAGGAGTCGCCCCCTGCTGGCTATTAAAAAGAATGCAAGTTTAGGGTACTTCACTTTTCAGAACCGAAGGTTGCCGCCTGGTTGCATACTTTCAAAAGCTCACTCTTGCTGGTTTCTGCAAAGTTGCCTACCCCAGCTTTATAGTAGGACATCAATCCACACATTTCATGTTTTCAAGATAGGGACCTCAGGGAAAATAGTTTTGGATTAAGACACTGGCTGCTCAAATGTGGTTTAATTTAGATGATGGCAAAGGAAAAGATCACACCCACACTAGCCCAATGGAGAATACATGATAGCGGATGTGTAACATTCAGTGTTTGAGACAGATGGTAATTTAATCTGATCAGCCATCCCACCTCATAGTAAAGCTTTCACATCCTAAACTTCATTTAAGGGACTGTGTGAAAATTATTGGAGAGGGGTTGAATCTAAAAAAAATTAAATAAAGCAAGGCCCTCTTCAGCATTATTAATATTTTATTTTGACCCTCCCTTTCTGTTTGAAAAAAAAACTGCCATACATTAGCAATGGAAACCTCCATTATTAATCTAATTTATTCCACAAGAACTGACCTTGTGTGCCTCCCCAAACTCCATTTTGCAATTGTTTGTTTAAAGATATAAGCGCTGTTTAAGGACAGTTCATATGTTTCTGTTGGACAAATTAAGCATATGGACTTGGGTATGTTGTATGTATATGTATTGGTCTTTAATGATAGACAGTATATGAGGCTTTTCAAATATGCAGAGAAGAATTGGAGAGTGTAAATGTATTATGTTTTAACAATAAATCTCACAAGGGAAGGATGAGAAAAAGTACAAGAACCTCCCGTGCTCTTCCAAGAAAAGTCACACTACCCTCCCTTCAGCACTTAACCATAACCCTCCCCAAACACCCCCACCCCCCCTATAATTTCTGCACACTCCCTAATATGATGATATCGCAAAGGCCCAAATTGCAAATCTATACTGATAAAAAAAAAATAAAAAAAAAATTGTCCTAAATCACAGCTGGTATGAAAAGGCCAAGGGCTAAAGCTGCAGCGTAAATGGTGCAACTAAACTTGAACAGGGGTCAAAAGGTGAAGCAGGAAGCAGCTCACAGTCAGTCACATGACAGTGACAGAAGCCTATACATACAGAGCTGACAGAAGAGGAGCTGTGAAAAGTATTTACAGTGGTGGAATGGGGCTTTATGTTCGCCCCTCTACTGGTCTGGATAAGTGCCTATAATCAGAGGCTCTTCGCAATAGAAAGCTGCATTCTCCATTACACCTCTTCACTGAAGCACACAGTAGATTAGCCTTAAACAGAAAT
The DNA here is from genome assembly GCA_916701645.2 of Sebastolobus alascanus. NCBI lineage: Eukaryota > Metazoa > Chordata > Actinopteri > Perciformes > Sebastidae > Sebastolobus > Sebastolobus alascanus. The sequence goes on from CAKAOJ020000230.1 coordinate 175,070, forward strand.
GACTTTTTAACTGCACATTTGCTCGCGTGTCCCCAGATGGCAGAGGATAATTATACATTTTTTTAAGGGTGAAGGTAGAGAGAGTTCGATCCATCCACACAGCGAAAAAACATCTACAAATTTGTAAATAAAATGTGCTAGACAGATTTATTTTTGCTCCCCAGGTGAAAAGGTTAAAGGATTGTATCATCAGCCTTTGCAGAATTGGATTAGACGAGGAGCGGAGATGATGACACCGATTTGTGCACATTAAAACAGGATTAATCAGAGATTAATGAAAGGTGATGTTGATATCTGTGCTGCTGCTATGAATGGCCGGGGGAGAAGTCTGAGACAAAAGATGAGCACTGGCAGGGAATCCCACTGAAAAATGGGAAATGATGGAGCAAAATGGAGGGGATAGAGGAGACACGCAGAACAAGATGGCTGAGTGGGTAGCACTGATAGAAAAGGTTGTGACTTGTGATTAGGGCAGGCAGGAAGAAAGGAGTCAGAAGAAAGAGAGCAGAGATGGAGAATGAGTCTGGCTGATTGGTTTCCATGGTAACTGCTGATGAGGTGTGGGGCTAAATAAAAGAGCAGGTCCTTCTGGCTTGGTATGGATCACTGTCACATATCACACACACACACACACACACACACATTAAATGAAGAGGGTGTGGAGGGACATGGTTGATAGGCAGTCTCACACCTTTCCTCATTATAGGCAGAGCTCCACTCTTCATTTACTATAATTAAAAGGAATGGTTCAATAGTTAAGGCCTTTACACATTGGGGGTTTGACGAATAAACGACACGAAAATGTGAGATACTCGCCTGCAAATATTATATGTCTAGGCTTTTATTGTGAAAGGTAAGAACGGAAGGAGTTGATCTTGTCTGCGCCACCTTTGTCAAGGTTGAAAGGAGTACTAAAGTTCGCCGTCCTGGTTCAGACTACAGAGCCTCCGTGTTGGCGCAACTCAACCCGTTCTGCACAACGTGATTGGTTGGTGCCTTTATTCGTGGTGCGAAAGCTCAGAAAATTCACCTTGTTCCGGAAAAAAAGTTTGACGCTTTTTCGCAGCGCAATATTCACGTACTGTGTCAAAGTATTCATGACAAAAACAACAGTTCGAAAAAATATATTGACATGCGAATGAATTGTACCAAAAAAAACCGTTGCCTGTGTGTAAAGGCCTTCAGATGAAGACGATCTATACCACTCACATCTGTCCGTTCAATATGAAGTTGGTTCAGTTAGCTTAGCATAGAGATCGGAAACAAATATGTGCGAAAAATGCGAAATAAGCCCCAAAAGTTAGATGCAGGACCTCAATGCGAAGCGGAGGTGGTCTCGACCCGCTGGCTGTATCCCACTTATTACACGGCTACTTACTTAAGAAATCAATAATTTGACACAAAAATGGTCCTCCAGAGTCTGAGATCAGAACTGCATCCGTAGCAACGGTCTGTTATACATAGCAACGGTCTGCTATAAATAAATAACAGACTGTAGAAAGTTGTAATTGACCAATCACAATCGAGTATTCAACAAAGCTATGTAATAAAACATGTTATTAGTGAGCTTTAGAGCAAGCTGGTAGACAAATGTTACCTTGATACAGAGCCAGGCTAGCTGTTTCCAGTCTTTGTGCTAAGCTAAGCTAACCAGATGCTGGCTGGAACTACATACACACATGAGAGTGGTAACAATGTTCACATATAAAGATTATTCCCCCAAAATGTCAAACTATTCCTTTTAATTATATTGTGTGTATCCCTGTGTTTTTATAATGATATATATTTTTTTCACTATCACTTTTCCTTCTTTTGTTGGTCATTTAGCAGCTACTCACCTACTTCCTCCCTCACACAGATTCATCGGTCCAATCAAGATTGCCTTCTGGCCAAAAGCCCATTACTCTACTATGAACTTATTAATAGTTCGCTGACATTGCTCTGTACGTTTCACAAAGCAGATCAGACAGCATGTAACAGGCTGTCAATCATCATCATTCATTATTTTTGTGAATAATTCATTGGTTTTTAATTTAGCTTTCCTGTTTTCTGAGTCACATGGAACCGAACCCGACCCAGCATACCCAAGGATGAAGGGTTTGTGTACCCTCAACCCATTCTCACGCCCAAATCGTCAAATACCACCGTTTGGTAAGTGCCACTCGGCATCAGAAACCGATGCACGGAGGCGTCCTTTAGCAACGGTTTGTGACGAACCGGGCTTTCAACTATCTCCAATGTAAACCCAGCCGCGGCGTTAATCGATGGTCGGAGCAAGTGACGTAGTTTTAATAGTGTGAGAGTCCGTTCAGGGTGGGTGGGAGGGGTGTTGGATGGGTCAAACGAACACAAGACTTTCAACCAGGAGACCGGTGTTCGTGTCCTGTGTGAGACTAAAAGTAATGTTGACTTATTTTGTCACATCAGTCATTCGTCACGTGACTCGTCGGTATCGTCAGTCCTGTGAGCCATGTGAGTCGCTAGTCAGTGAAGTTAACGTCAACGACCGTTTCCTAACCCTAACTAAGTGGTTGTGGTGCCTAAACCTAACTTCCTGTGAAAATGGAAGTTTATTTTGAAAGGACACTATGCATGTAACAAGCGTATATTGACACGCTGTCCCTGGTGCGTCCAAGAGTAACGCAAGAGGGGTACCCCGTGTGTCGGTCTCCGATGCCGAGGGGCACTGACCAAGCGGCGGTATTTGAGGAGTTGGCAGTGAGAGTGAATAAACTTCCATTTCACAAGAAGTTAGGTTTAGGCAACACAACCACTTAGTTAGGGTTAGGAAACGGTTGTGGTTGACTCACTGACTAGCGTCTCACGTGACTCACGGGGCTGACGATACTACCGACTCACAGGACTGACGGGACCGACGATACCGACGAGTCACGTGAGTAAAGACTGACGTGACAAAATAAGTCAACGTTAATTTCACACGGGACACGAACACCGGTCTCATAATTGAAAGTCTTGTGTTTGTTTGACCCATCCACCACCCCTCCCACCAACCCTGAACAGACTCTCACGCTCTTAATACTACGTCACTTGCTGCGACCATCAGTTAACGCTGCGGGTGAGTTTACATTGGAGTTAGTTGAAAGTCCAGTCCGTCACAAACTGTTGCTAAAGGGTGCCTCTGGCGTCGGTTACCAAACGCTGGTATTTGACGAGTTGGGAGTGAGAATGTCTTGGTACCCTGTACCCTGCTATAGGCAGTTTGCAGTGTCTACAAACTATGGCGCATAAACTCCTGGCAATCACAGAATATGCAGAGGCCCACGAATCGAACCTGAAACCTTCTCACTGTAGTGTCGGCAGCACTAACCACTAAAGCGCGACTAAAGCACTCAATAATCAATGTAATCTTGTTTTAAGGCAGCAGAGTGGCTCAGCGAGTCACAGCAAGAAGCTCCAGGGTTTGAATCTTGGATGCATGTGATTTAGATTCTGGGGGTGTGACTGTGGACGCGTTTCTTGACGACAAACCGCCAACCTATCCGAGGTGTTTCCTCGTGGATGACTACCGAAGTGTGTGTGTGAAACCGGGTGTTCGTGTGAAATAGTACGGATGCTTAGTAACACTTTTATTTCTGGATGGCAGCAGCAGAACCAGCGCAGAGTATTTGAAAGGGACCACAAAAATAATGAGAAGGAGCTTAATGGAGAGTAACTGCCGTATAGTTGCCTGTTTGTACTTCACACTGTCTTCTCAGCCCAAATGACAAAATCTGCCATTTTCACCTCCTTCAGTTTGTGATGATTTTCTCTCCCAGTTACATCACTGCTTCAGAAAACCTTACTTGTCATTTGTCCGCTAATGACAAGCCACATTCTACCATCCTCATCGTGGTACTGAACGTAAGGTAACTTCAAAGATGGTAACTTCAGGCAAGACAATCAATGGAATTAATACTGTGTAATAGAGGGGCCGTATCTTTCTAATATGAAGGCATCTTCTAATATCATAGTTAAGAAAACCATTGTTCTGCAAAAAACCTTGATGCCTGAATGGCAATTAGACTAAAGGAGTAAGAAAGAGAGGAAACTCTGTGATGTTGCTGTCTGCTTAGCAACAGCATCAGTAATGAGATCAACTCCTCCAAACCCAGTTCATACTGTGACTCAGTGGCCTGGTTTCTAACTTGCATCAACATCTAGTTGCCAGATTATATCTAAATGCAGAATAATATTTCAGGACTGATGACACCTTTGCCTTTCCACAGTAAATTAGATTGCCCTCTCTGCAGAGTGCAAATTGCAGCACATTGCACAAGCCCCCCTTTTAATATTTTAAAAGAATAGTTAGTAGCTGACATGAAGGCAGTTTCATGCTGTGGCATGATAAGAAGTCTTAGTTCCTCATTTCTACATGTAGCCTGACTATTTTATCCATGATGGATCCATCCATCCATCCATCCTTGTTTTTAGCTCTATTTCTATTTCTGTGTATGAACAAAGGGAGCAAAAATAACCAGAGTCAAATTCCTGGTATGTGTACTCATACAGTACCTGGCCAATAAAGCTGATTCTGATCCATTATCTGTAACCGCTTATCTTTTACAGGGTCGTGAGGGACTGGAGCCGATCCCAGCTGACATTGGGCGACGGCGGGATACACCCTGGACAGGTCGCCAGCCAATCACAGGGCTGACCCATAGAGACAGACAACCATTCACGCTCACATTCACACCTACGGGCAATTTAGAGTCAACAATTAACATAGCCTGCATGTGTTTGGACTGTGGGAGGAAGCCGGAGTCCCCGGAGGAAACCCACGCTAACACGGGGAGAATATGCAAACTCCACACAGAAGGGCCCCAAGCTGGCCAGCGGGTTCATCCATGATGGATGTTACAGTAAAATGTGCGTCATCTTATAGCCAGCAAGAAAGCTATAACAAGAAACTGGTATAAAACGGAACCTCCGGGGAAAGATCACTGGTTTGAGATTATCCGTAATACTGTATCTTTTCAATGGAAAAACCGACGTACCAACTAAAAATTAAGAGCAATATCTTCGACAAGAACCGGGAAAAATGGATCATTAACATGAAACATGAAGCATGAAGCATGATGCATGTGTTGTTGGAGAATATATACATGTTTAACTGCCCCTGACAACTGTTTTTGTTCAGTGTTGTATTGTTTGTTGAATTCTGTATGGATGCTCATGATGTTCAGCCAAGAGCTGAAAATGCAAAATGCAAAATAAATATCAAAGTTTTAAAAAAAAACGGGGTCGTCGGTGAGCGCCTGTTTTTGCGGTGTGTCCCGCACCGTCAGCTGAGTGAGTGAGAGTGGTGTGAAAATGGTCGGGAACCGCCGCTTTGTTTCATGTACGTATCATAACAACGGTTTGTATATCCGCCGTCCTCGGTCTTCCGGTTTCCCTTTTTGAATGACGAATACAGACTACCGCAGCCTGCTGGTGTGGAGAGTTATTTCATCTGACACAGGTGCAGAACGTACGTGCCAACTGACCGTCGGCAGTGTGTTCAAGTGTAACTTGTCGGCCAAGACGGCGGGTCCATCCATGATGGCCAAGACAAAGACGACGTGAGGCAGCGCAACATTCAGCCTTCATCGCTGCTAGTTCTTTGATGTTGGGTTGGTGTGTCTGGGACTTTAGAAACTGTAACTAGGCACGGTGGTCATGCTTTGTATTTCTTCACATGCAAAAGCGATGTGCACGGGGCTATAGTGAGAGAGATACTCGGCATTTCAAAAGTTTGGAGGGTCAACTCTTTTTTTTTTGCCTTTCCAAAAAACAAAAGCAAAAGAGAAAGGTGTAAAGCATAAATTAATCTGCTTTAACATAAGCTGCAACTGTTAGCATGTCCAGCTAAGTGTCACTTCGAGGCCAAAAAGCACATCAATAACTTACTATATTAGTTTGTAGGGTTATAAGTTACATTATAAAAACCCCATTCACAACTAGCACATCCACCGTATAGTAATCGCCCAATGTGTGCTAGTGCTGGCCAAAAATGAACGAACAATTTTTTTGCAAGCTTATATGTTACCAGACTAACTGTCGGCCATACAAATGGAAGCACACCTTAAACAGTGGCCCTGTTCAGACCTGGCATTAACATGCCTCTGGGGCGATCCAATCACAAGTGGACAGCTCTACGAACGTCAGTTCACCTCTAAATCTAAAGCCGGGGACACACCAACCCGACATCAAAGAACTAGCGGCGACAAAGGCCGCCCGTTGAGTCGCCTAACATCGCCTTTGTCTTGGCCAAAAAGTTGCACCCGAACACACCGCAAAGACGACAGCCGACGGCCAGTTAGCACGTACGTTCTGCGCCTGCGTGAGATGAAATAACTCTCCACACCAGCAGACGGCGGTAGTCTGTATTCGTAACTAGTCGTAAACGCGACTCGACCCGACCTGTGAGAAGCCTGCTGTTGTCTGCCTCAAAAACTTCCTATGGTAACGCCTGCCACTCTTATCATTGTATAACTAATTGGAGCGGGGCTTAGCGAACAATCCATTCAGTCCTGAAAAGTTGGTGCACCTCCAATGTTGTAATTGGTGTGTAATTTGCAATACAGTAATGGGCAATAAACTCCTGTTATACCTGCTCTTTGTCTGGCTTCCATGCACATGTTCACTGCCCTCCATTACAGGTAACAGCTGCTGGCCTCTTTCCCCCGGCCCTGATTGCTTGCTCTGGTTCTCCATCCCAGTACAAATACATAGAAATACTCCCTCCCTCTCTATCATACACACACACATAGATGTGGAGGTAGCGAGGGAATTGACTGAGACCTGAGGGCTGAGAGCTGATGTGTGGGAGGCATATGGCGGAGTGGCCTAATGGAGAGCTTTTACAGTGTATTATAACCAAAGGGACCAGTGTTTCACAGACAGGCTCACATGGGCGGGGCGGGCTAGTGTAACTACTGTACGCTGGTCCGTCCTTTGGGGCCAGACGCACACAGAGGTACAGTAGAGGTGGTTTACTTGCTGAGGTGTTGAGGTAAAGGGCAACTAAAATACACCTGCATCCCTCTCAGTTCACGACACATTTACTTGCAGCTAGCTACAAAACAGTGTGTGTGTAGGAATTTTCAACAGGAAGGTGGATGTTTTGTTCAACAAATGTGATTTTTTTTCTTCAAATATGTTGATATTTTAGCAAACTGGCACTATTAAAAGTAAGCCGAATTAGCTATTAGCAGTTGTTATTTGCAATACACCCATGGATGTACAGACAATTATCACTGGATTACTTTGATTCTGAAGAAATCTTAAAAATACGATGATTCTCAGACAAGTTTTGGAGTTACAAGAAATGTATTTTTTTGCATTATATTTTCGTCCATTGAGACCATTCTGGTGATTGCGATATCTCAGGAACGCCCGGAGGGAGTCTCTTCAAGTTTGGCACAACTGTCCACTTGGACTCAAGGATGAACTGATATGAATTTGGTGGTCAAAGGTCACTCTGACCTCACAAAAAACGTTTTTGGCCATAACTAAAGAATTTATAGGCTAATTATGAATATTTCACACAAATGTCTAACAGGAAAAAATGAAGTGAGTCATTTTGGACAGACATGGATGTAAACTGCAACTTCACTGGTTGGCAGAGGCATACAACCACAAGGCCGTAATTCTAGTTTTCTATTATTTCTAAGTTGATTTATGGATGTTTATTAGCGCCAGACATCTGAGATAATGATGTCCTCGGGAAGCATATGTGTTTCACGTTGGTGTGTTCAGATCTGACTTCTGAGTTATGACTCCGGGGAGGAGTACGAATGGTGACGCAAATGGCAGCAATCAGGTGCTGAGTACCCTAATTGCCTTCATGCGTGTCAAAGCTGCTGCTGCAACTGCTGACTGTGTTGGTAAAACGCCAAACTACAGTAACTCACTTCCTGTTTTGCATGCACTCGTCCCTTTCACTTCACACAGTGTCTTTACTTCTGTTTTAGATGACATTTATATAGATTTAGGTTATAAACACGTTATAATCCATTTTGAAAACTTGGATTCATTAATGTAACAAGATCACAGTGCAGACGGTGCAAAACAAGACTCGGTCAAAACCGAGTATATGGCTGGACCGTGTGTGGTCAGTCTGTGAATTTGTGGCTAAATTGTTACACAAATAGTCAGTGGTCATGTCTATAATATTAGATCCAGCGGTACATGTCCATCAGGTCCGGCGAGGACACAAGGGGACGCGCTGCTCCACTCAACTGGCCGTTCAAGCGGTGACGTACCCTATCGTGGAATGCACCTGATTGGTCCCTGGTTTTCTGCTCGCCGTTTCAAACAGGAAACAACATGGTCGTAAACTTTCGTCTAAACAATCCACCAAAATCTACTTCTGAAAACATTTTAAGCGAGAAATAGGTGATGTCACTTCTGAATCTTGTTTCATTTTAGAACTAGATCGCCTATTTTGACAGCTTGCTCTAAGTTTCGTGAGCCGGACGCGTCACGCTGGACTTTCATTTTGAAAGAGCAACGGCCAATGAGGAAAATCCATCACTCGGCCGACCAATCGTGCGACGTCATCACTCAGTCACTCAGTGACAGACTTTTGCGTTTGTAAGGCTGGTCCTCTGCGGTCCAGCCAATAAATACAGTAAAATACAGTTTGCTATGCACATACGTTGTTAGAACAAAAGTGAATCCAAACATGTAAAATCCAACATGATGTAACATCTGCATCACATCACGATGCACCTGCAATGCAACGATGCAAAGAGCTTCTCCTATCTGAATCTGTTACAGAACAGTGAACCCTGAATGCACGGGGGTGCTCCAGCTGAAAAGCTGACGGTTGACTTACTCGAAGCCGATGAGCTTCTGGACTGCTTGGTTTGTCTAATTGGATTACAGACAGTCTGATTACTTCACCAGTTCATGCATTTCTCCACCTCAGTTACAATTTGGTGGAGGCCCTTGGACCTCCGTTGCCCTCCGAGTCATCAGTCTGACTGCTCTCACATGCTTTCCACAGGGGATGAAGTGGTGTGTGTGTGTGTGTGTGTGTGTGTGTGTGTGTGTGTGTGTGTGTGTGTGTGTGTGTGTTAGTGTTTGTGTGTGTGTGCGGTGCATTAGTGCGTCTCTCGGTCAGCCACAGACAACGACTTCTGGCGTGATCTGTACAACGCGGCTCCAAAGCCCCACACAGTGCAGCTGCTGAAAACCCACTCTGTCCGTTGCTTTGACACCCGCAACCATCTCGATGAATCATGCAGTTCACAAATATGCTGGGAAAATGTTCAACACGCCACAAAACAACTGTAGCCACTTTGCGAAAGCCTCAGCTGGCTCCGGTGCTGCCGGAGCGGGGCGGGACGTGTGACGCCGAATGGGAATGTCAGCGACGGAGAGCGCGTTTGCCGAGCTGTCCCAAACGCTGCCGTTCAGCCTGAAATATTTACCGCTGTGGCTTAGATTGTAGAGATGCGAGGCCGCAGAGGTTTCTCCTCACTGACAGGACGGGCAATCGCAGAGATAAATCACAAGTCAAAGGCCAGAGAAACAGGAAATAGCCAACGCAGATACGATCAAGAAATCCCCCTTGGCTCTTCACTCACTATTATTTTACACCGACAGGATAAAGGTGGTGGGAACTTGTTGTCCGCTCTCAATTTTGAGGTCTCATCAACGTTGTATTTGAGCAATTACCTTTCAAGTGTTGATTCTCTTGTTTTGTTCACAAACACAGTGTTTCTTACCTCCACAAACAGGAAGCAGGGGACGATGGAGCTGCTGCTCTTGACGCCCGGCTTCTCCTCCACTGCCATCCCTCTCTCTGTTTCTCTGAGCGTCCCTCGGTCCAGCTCTCTTTCTCCTTATCCTGGAAAAGGAAAGAGGGCGAGGCAGGTTAGTCCAGCGGCCAACCTGAGGTCAAGTCCAGAGTGTGAGATTAAGTGGAATCCAATCAGGACAAATGAGCTTCGGATAGATCTGGGGCTTTCCTTAATGTCTTATCTTTCTTTCTGCACGATTACACTGCTGTTAGCTGTTATTCAGGCGCATTGTTTCTGTTTTTATTGTTTATCTACTGCATCCATGAATATTTAATACACGCACAAAAAGTGAACTCATTTCTTAGCACTGTGGGCTATGTACCTTCCACAGTTTACTGTTGCAGTCACTGAAATTGCTTTACATATTTTGAATTTTGATGCATCAAAGCTGCCCTAGGAGGGAGAACAAAATCATTCAAATCAATTCTGCGAACTGTGTCACAATCTACCTCTCTGTGCTCGGCATTTTATTCAACGATAACAGTACACAGAGTCTCATCCAGGCATAATCACTTAGCAAACCACACACTGAAACATTGTTTCATCCAAAATAAATCTACATGTGTAAATTATTACTGTACATTACAGTGAATATTTCACAGGAGAAATGAATAGTGAACGGTCACACCGTAGCAGCACGATTCATTCACTAGTCCTTGCAAAACAAGTGGTGCTTGAAGCTAAGTGGAGACGATGTGCAGAGCTGGCAATGTACAGTAGCTGGCAAGCTAACTGGTAATATGCTAGCAAGCCCGGAACATCCTGATGCTAGCAAGCCGCAATTCGAGACTCTTAAAGGGGACATATCATGCTCATTTTCAGGTTAAAGCACTTTATTTTTCTTGTACTGTCCGTCTGTATATACCTGTATTCACCCTCTGTCTGAAACGCTGTGTTTTAGCGCCTGTCTCTTTAAGCCCCCCTCCAGAAACAGCCCAGTCTGCTCTGATTGACTTGTGAGAAGAATATGATGCACCTTTACAAAGGTAGTTCTCAAACTGTGGGCGATATATTCTAATGAGACTGCATGTTACATAGGAAGGGGAGCCAAATCTGAATGGCTTGTTGAATCGCATGTTTTCTGATCTAGACAGCCCACAAAATATTGACAGGATTGTCTTATTTAACAGTTTGTGGGTTGGTAGACACTCCAGATACCCAAATGGATGTGCACAAGCACTGAGTTTTTCATGATGTGTTCCCTTTAATGAACTGCTACAACCTGCCATGCGACCGAGACAACTGAAGACGTCAGTAGGCTAATTTTCGATAGCCTTGCTAGCTTACTGCAAGGAGGTAGTCATTGAAGAAGTACTTTACACAACTAACTTACACGAACAATACACAGTTCATCCAAGAGATGTATCCGTACCGTTGACTCCTGATTTAATAACTGACTGCATACCATTTCTGTTTTGTGGAGCAGTTTATACTTCACAATATGAAAGTGGATGGTGCAGCATACCTAATATGATAGCTTCCTTTATCTTAATTGACACTTTTACACAACTTTTTGTACAAATTAAAGAAACAAAATTTAGCATGTTAATTAGGGAGCTTTAGGGGTGCTGGTAGGTGGATTTTGTTACCATTGGACAGCCAGGCTAGCTGTTTCCCTTTTTTTTTTCCAGTATTTGCTAAGCTAAGCTAACCGGCTGCTGGCTGTAGCTTCTAATTTAACGGAAAGACATGACGGTGGTATCAATCTTCTCATCTAACTCTCCCCCAGAAAGCAAATAAGTGTACTTCCCAAAATGTCAAACTATTGCTTTAAGCTGCAATGTATCTAATTTGGCAAGACACAACTACGACTCAATATATTTCCACTTTAACTGGAAGAAAAATACGAAGTGCCAGCAGTGTGTACTGTGTGATCCCTGTCGTCGTACTTTGCAAACAGTCTCAGAAGTGAGGAGCTCAGCTAAATTTAGCATTCAGGTTTTTATCCGTCACATTGCTGAACTTAGAACAGAAACCCTCTTTTCAGAGGCTTGACATGGACCCTGGATCATTTGTTGTCAAGTTGGACAGGTTTTAAACACACATACAATATATAGAGAAGATCTTTTTGTTTCTGAGTTGTCAGGTTGACCTCTGTTCTGCTGGTGAGTGGTGTATAATGTGCTAGAGAGCTTTCTTCTTCTAATTCCTTCTACGCTGGTGGAAAGAATAGGCCTGAGGGATGAATAAGGCATGAAGCCAAGCTCTTAGCATCCCTCAGAACAACGCAATGTGCCAACCAAGACTGCTTTTTAGAGAGGGTTGGTTGGACTGTGTGTGCGTGCATGTGTACAGTGTGTGTGTGTGTGTGTGTGTGTGTGTGTGTGTGTGTGTTTGTGTGTGTGTGTGTGTGTGTGTGTGTGTGTGTGTGTGTGTGTGTGTGTGTGTGTGTGTGAGACTTGTCAAAAAAAAAAAGTAGCTGTCAGGGTGAACAAGCAGAAGCCCCAGGTAACGGAAACCAACAGTGGGAGAAAGAGAAACAGAGAGACAGAGGGAGGAATCGTTGCTGTTTCTTCTCCACTAGAGGCTGATGGGAGTGTTGCTTAGTGTTTCACTCCCTCAGTGGGAGGCGGCACAAAGAGGCTCTCTCCCACAGTTTGGGCCACCGGCTGAGTAAGTATACACACATGAGCTGTGAGTTGGTGGCGGCAGATCTCCTGAAGATAAAACTGTGCTGTGGGAGAGAAACCACTCGGGTGGCCACGAGCGAGATGAGGCAGGGAAGCTTTTTGATGATTAATAACTGATAAGTGGGACGCCAAGCCAGGGATGCTTCCACGTAACAAAATGGGAATTAAAAAGCTTGTTTTCTCCAGGGGTGTGCAGGGCAGGCTTCTGAGCTGTCCCACGCACATTTGGTGTAAGTGAGTTTTTCTCAGAAGCGCTCTCTCAGTGCTGATTTGGGTGACAAGTTTGCAGCTTAATTAGTACGAGAAAACCTGGCTACTGCTCAGTATGCAGAGCATGGAAACTGAGCTAGAGGCTTACACAGATCTACTTAACGTTACTGTCTTCGTATAAAATGTAATCAATTACTTGTTACTTTCTTGCTCTGTCCAGGCTGTTCTGATTACAACCATTCGTACAGTAGCTATACCTACGAAAAGTAATGCACTGCAATTCGTATATATCCCATGAAATCAATTCGTATGTAATCCACATAATCGTGAATCAGGAAGTATAAAGAGCGACAAACGCTGCGTAGGGAAGAGGTCGGGTAGGATGGATGGGTCGACAAACACCGGACTTACGCCCAGGAGACCGGTGTTCGTACCCTGTTTGAAACAAGAAGTAAACGTTGGCTTATTTGTCACGTAACTTCCGTACTTAAGTTACGCCACTTCCGGAGTTATTTTAACCCAAACCACGATCTTTTCCTAAACCTTACTAAGTTGTTCTGTTGCCTAAACATAACCAAGTTGTTTCCTGTGAAGACGAAAGTTTAATTTGAAAAGATTGTTTGGATGTAATGAGTGGAAGTTGACACGTGTTGCTGGACATTTGTAGGAGAACGCACGAAAAATGAGGAATAACTTTTCGTAAGATATCATATGAACCGTTGTATGAGGATACATTGCTCTGTCACAGATACCTTTAACCCCTTAACACTCCGATGGCCCGCCGGCCGCTATTCTGTCTTTCAGAGGTTTTAGGTGGGCTCAGTTTTAGAGCGAGAGTGAAGATACTGGTATCATATGTTTGTCGTGCTAGCTTGTCGGTAAGAACCTAAAAAACGCTACGAAAATACGCTAAAGTTTGGAGAGGAAAAACTGGCATGGCCATATTCAAAGGGGTCCTTGACCTCTGACCTCAAATATGTGAATTAAAATGGGTTTTATGGGTACCCACCAGTCTCTCCTTTACAGACATGCCCACTTTATGATAATCACATGCAGTTTTCTGAATGCAGTATAAATGTGTTATTTTCACCTATTCTAAAATGGTGTATTTGAATATTTCTGCATACTGGGGTCCCTAAACAGTCTTGGAATTGCATAAATTGGCATAAATGACTGGAAAGCTGAGACTCTTGTGGATCCAATGAGCCCAACTGTTTTCATGTGTGATGATGTTAGTTCCCATAGTAGCCATTTCATTGTAGTTAGACAATTTTTTTTTTACTTTGACCTCACTGTATAAAATGACCTGTGGTGACCTCTAGGATAATCACAGCCTCATGAAACTTTAGAGCCACAAACTAGAGACCTAGAGCATTCAGAGGATGGATGGCCTTCCTAGGTAAATCGACAATAAGGGGGTTTCCGAGCAGTTTCCAGAACAGAAGTGCTCGCTATCCAGTCACAGAAAAATTTAATTCTTGCAGAAATCTGTCACATCAGATATCAATGTTAAAACAATGTGACAATATCAAAGATGTTGCTCATAGTAATGAATCTAAAGAGAATCATCACATGAATCTGCTGCTCCCCTCAGGTTTGCAGTGAGTTTAAGCCCATTGTGTTGTCCGGCCCACAACTTTACTATTTTGGTTCACTGTCACTGCTCACATAGCATCATTTTCAGACGCAGCATGCAGCTGAAAACCCACTATACACTACCTGTTCAGCACCAAACAGAAAAAAGAAAGAGTCGAGTCAGAGACTAGGTGGTGAACATAGTGGAGCATTTAGCTGCTAAAGACGCAGATGACTCCCTCAGGAATTGGTAGAGACCAAAGAGAGAGAATATTGGACTTACATTCACCAGGTGGACATAAACACGACTCCAAATGAATGCTAATGTTGCTCCGTGACTGCTGGAGGTGTAAATAATCAACTGCTTGCTAACACGTTCACTATATCAACTTAAAAGGTGATAATATGTCAATGACTACGTTTACATGCACACAAATATTCTACTATTATTCCGAATTTGATACGGGTCATGTATACAGCGTATTCTGTTTGGATATTCTGAATTAGGCATTATTATTATTCTGAATGGAGCATTTTCCGATTAAGACATGTGGGATATGCCGATATTATTCTGGTTTTAGGAGCATTCTTTGGACATGTATACAGCACATTCAGAATATGCGTCTCAATTCAGGGTTTTACAGCAGTTTGCGACACACACAACCTCTTGCCTGTTTGCGGCCATCTCTGTGCGTTGTACACAAACCAACTAGCCAATGCATGACCAAAAGAAAAGCCCACATTTCTGGTCGGAAAGAGAAACACACCTACCTTTAAAAATTATGAAAGACTTGAAGACCAACCGGTTTTTGGACATGCGCAAATATCGCAACGCCGACTTTTTCAAGAAGATGGTTGAAGGAACGAAAGAGGGAGGCTGTGTTCGCACGGTCATACGAGTCCGACAGCAGTTACGTTAATCAGAGAATGCACGGCTGCATGTTAACAGGAATATTAGCAGAATATTCATTTTCGTTAGCCACGTAAACAGCTTAGAAGGAATATTATCTTTTTTGGAGTAA
Source organism: Sebastolobus alascanus (assembly GCA_916701645.2). Classification (NCBI taxonomy): domain Eukaryota; kingdom Metazoa; phylum Chordata; class Actinopteri; order Perciformes; family Sebastidae; genus Sebastolobus; species Sebastolobus alascanus. The sequence goes on from CAKAOJ020000230.1 coordinate 190,295, forward strand.
GGGCAAAAGCGTGATATTTTGAACATGAAAATGTAGTCGTGGAAAAATGTCAAAATTGTTGCTTGTAATAATGAATCTATAGAGAACTATCACTATCACTAACTATCACTTTCGTTCACTCTCACTGCTCTTATAGCGTCATTGTCGGGCCGTACTGTAGCACGCAGCTGTTTTCAGAGAAAAAGCTGAAAACCACTGTACACTACCTTTTCAGCACCAAACAGCAGACAGAAAGAGTCAGAGACTAGCTGGTTAACATAGTGGAGCATTTAACAGCTAATGAGCCAGATAATTCCCTCAGGGGTTGGTAGACTAAAAACAAGTGGGGAAAAAAATCAGTTATTGTGGGTTTAAATTGTGTACGAAAAGAAAACAAGACATTGAAGTTTAAGAAGCCTGCTTACAGTTTGGAGGTATTTGCTGACCATCAACAGCTAGCTTAATGTTAGCCACAGTGACTCCTAGCGCATACTTGCCAAACCTTCCGATTTTCCCGGGAGACACCCGTTTTTCATTGCACTCTCCCGGTTTCCTCCCGGGGTCCCAATTCTCCCGTATTTCCACGATTTATGGTAAATTTTCACACTTTTTTTCCTTTTTGTTATCTTAACCTTTTTCTGGCACTGTACAGTGTGTATAATCCTTACAGTTTCCACCCGGACGACAATAGAGCTACACCAAATGTTGTTTCACGGCGGAAGAGAGCTCTCTATGCTCGCGACACCGCGCAGTTTGAGCTCATGTTTAGCTCAGGTTCAGCGCACATCACAGCGTGCAGCGGCCAAAGTTGGTTCTTTGCTCGACGTAGCTAAAAGCTGTCGTGGCGCGGCGCAAGCCATTAGAAATAATGGGTTTCAGAGCGCAGTGGTGCCGTTGTCGCGTTGTCTGAAAGGGTCTTCAGTGAGTGAGAGATGGAGAAAGAAATGGAGAGAGCTAGCTGAAAGAAATATTCAAGCAAAGGGCAAAAAATAAATAAAAACTGATGAATATTAATTCATGCTAGAGATTCACACACCAAGTTTACGCCAGAGGGGCGAATTAGTCAGTTTTCTTTCCTGAGAATTAAAGTTAAAATTAAAAGTTTAACATAAAAAGCTGTTGCAGTGTACTTATTATTTTGTTATTGTCATTCTTTTCAAGTCACCAGAATGCAAGAAACAAAGTCTCTGAAACTTGAAAATTTCTGGGGGAGGACCCAGACCCCCCCCCCCCCCCCCGCGTTGGTTTCGAAATCCTCCCTATTTTAAGGTCTCAAAGTTGGCAAGTATGTCCAAGAGGCACTTCAGAAGCCCCGTCCTCACAGCTGAAGCTAAAAGGGACAATTTTGGAGTTACTGGAAGTCACATTTCTCCTGTTTTGTTAGAGGCTAAATGCCCTATCACACCTCCAGCGCTAAGCTAACACATCCCAGTCCAGTCAGTCCACTGAACGCAGAGACACAAACTGATACCAACTACTGAAAATGACTGAAAAAAAGGAATCACATTACTGTAACATTGCTAAGTAATGTGTTACTGCCAAACACTGAAATGCACTGATCTGTGTGCATGTGTGTGTGTAACTGTGCAGAAGGACGAGACAGTCCAGGTGGTTTTGATCTGATTAAGAGGGGGGGGTCCAAGTGAAAAGGGGCCTAATCTGATCATCCATCTATCAATCAGAGAAAATCAATCCAACCCGTCAACGCAGACAGAGACGGGTGGATACACAGTTGTGTGTAGTTTGAGGGGGGGGACGGGGACAAAGAAAGACAGAGACTAGAGCCAAGGAGACAATTACACAGCCACAACACACCAATCAGAATAAAAACACGAGGGAACTGAAATCAAAATGGTGGAGAGACGAGAGGAGCAAAGCGAGCTGCAGAGGGGAAAGTTGAATTAGCACCGTCACACACTCACACTCATGCACACCCACACACACACACACACACACACACACACACACACACACACACACACTCAAATGTCCACAACAGGACATTTGAATCCTCTGCTGCTGCTGCTCTGAGGGCTCCAGTCAAAGGGTAGAGAGTCTAGAGACCCAGGCAGCCATATGTCCTCTGCAGTCCACCACCCTGCCCCAGGACATACAGTACGCACGCCTGTGCACGTGAGCATGCACACACAAAAGCCTAATTGGGCATCTGGATCATGCTTGATTTTTACAGTTATTTCTGCCTTGCCCAAACGATGCTCTTCACAAATGCATAAACCCACATTCGTGCAGCAGCAACATGAGAGAAGGTGCAGCAGCAATGCAGCGTTAAAATACCAACTGTCACTCAGCCGTCCTCCTATATCTGTGTGCTCCATCCACAGAGACACTCTTCCATAACCTACATATTCAAGACTGCAGAAGATTTTTCAGCATGGGGAAGTGAAGGGATTTTTTTTTTTTTTTTTTACCATTTACCTGCAGCCCAGTGCTGTCACTGTCGATCTGAGCAAAGCCTCACATCCCTCAGCTCTCATGTTGCTTTGGAATTTTTTTGTTTTTGTGTAGCCATTTTTGCCCTGACATTGTCACACCGATTTCCTTCAACTCATGCTTTATCATACTCATATATTCTGCATGCACTACAGGAAGCCGTGTGCACACACACACACACACAGGCTACAAACACAAACAATACACCGGAGTTGAGTCACGAAGAAACAACAAACATCCCACTCCTCTTACTATACGGCATTCCCTCCCTGCTATTAATAGGACAAAGTCAAGAAGCAGAGTAAATCCATAATAGGATTTACCCAGAGCTGGATAATTAGGGCTTCTGTTTGGGGAATACCATTGCAAAACACACAGTACCACAGAGCGACACCCCCCCCACCACCACCACCACCACCACAACACACACCCACAGGCACACTCAAAGACCCGGGGAAGAAAAGGCACGTAACAACCACTCAAAGCAGAAAATGCAAAACAGTGACTTCCACAACATGACTGTTCTGTTGTGGCAAACCCCGGGTAGTTCAAATCACCCCGGCATGCTGGATAGGAGAGGAAACCCGCCATCCATCCGTCCGTCCATCCATTCATCCTCCCCTCCCTCCCTCCTTACCCCACTGATACCTCGTCGCCCGTGCTGACGGTTGCCGTGGCACCAGATTCCTATGCGGTGGTCATGTCGGATCAAATGATGGTAAAAGTGGCGTGAAAATCTCCTTCCACCCAGCTGTCTGTGTCTCCTCTCTTCCTCCTCTTCCCCTCTACTCTCCCCCTGCTGCCTCCTGGTCCAACGGTGAAGCGTGAGAGACGGCAGCGGCGGCGGCGGAGGCAGCGTCTCCGAATCTTCCACTCATACACACACACTCACCCTCCTCTTTAATTAGCTTGTTCCAACAACCGGCGATGACTAATAAATTAAGTGGCTGAAATCACCTCCTGTGCAGCGTTCGGTCCAATGAGGAGACACGGAGGAGAGGGAGAGAACATGTGTGTGAGAGAGTAAGAGTGCATCCGAGTGTGTGTGAGAGAGCGAGAGAGAGAGAGAGAGAGAGAGAGGAAGGGAGGGCATGCATTATGTGTGTCAGCTCATTTGTATTCAAAGCTTGTTTTCCCTCTCCATCCCTCCCCTTCTTTCTACCTCTGTCCATCTCTCCCCTTATCTCCCTCCATCCATCCATTCCTCCCTCCTCTCTCCCTCCTCTTTCCCTCTCCTCCTCTTCGTGAATGGACATAGAGGACATGAACCTGACCCAAACATTAGAGGAAAGAAGGAGGGATGCTGCAGACTAGAGGAAAAAAGAAGGCTGCACGTGTGTGTGTGTGTGTGTGTGTGTGTGTGTGTGTGTGTGTGTGTGTGTGTGTGTGTGTGTGTGAGGCTGCTTGGCTGCCTGCCTCCAGCTCAGCACAGCCTGGATGTGGGTTAATGATACATGGCTATTGATCTAACGCTCCTTGAGCACATGTAACATCACAGGCCGGAGCTGGCAACAGAGGAGGAGGTTGTGTCAGTGTTAAAGGTGAGTGAAAGTTTGGAGTCATGCAGGAAAGGAAGATAGAAGAGCTGCGATGGAACAGTCTGCCAAAACATTTCTGGTCATGGTGAGATATGGAGGAAACAGAATTAGCTATTAAAACGATACATCACCTTCTGCTGGGCGCACGACCCGCTATTTAAAACTATGCCAGTTCTGACGCACTACTTCTCCGTAGACGGTCGAGGCAATGCAATACTGGCAGAGAGGAGGCTGGTGTTTATAGCAGTAATGACAAAAGACGAGGAGGTTGTGGTGAGTTTATACTGGAGGCTTTGGCACAAACTTTTGTACAGACATTCATGGTTCCCAGAGGATCCAAAGACTTTTCCTCTAGTGCCACCACGAGATTGACTTTTTTGGTTTTGAGTGAAATGTCTGGACAACTTCATACACATGAATTTTAATAATAAAAGAAAAGTAATAACTTCCTTAACTTTTCATCTATAGCGCCATCATCTGGTCAAAATTTAAATTTGTCCAATACTTTTTGGTTTATGACCAAACCAGATGGTCACCTTCTTCTGAAAAGTGAAGCCAATGCGGAAGTGCCTTAAACTTGCAATCTTTCTAATAGCCAGCAGGGGGCGACTCCTCTGGTTGCAAAAAGGAGTCCGATTGTATAGAAGTCTATGAGAAAATGAGCCTACTTCTCATTTGATTTATTACCTCAGTAAACATTGTAAACACGAGTTTATGGTCTCAATCGCTAGTTTCAAATCTGCTTCAATACAGCATGATGTTCATTTAGTCAATTATGGTCCCATTTAGAGTCAAATACACCATAAAGCAGGGTATGCTTTAGGGCGTGGCTACCTTGTGATTGACAGGTTGCTACCACGGCGTTGTCCGGTCTGGGTGTTGTCCGTGTTTTCGTCTTAGAACTTTAACCCTTTCACAGTGTGTTTCCAGTTCATGAAAATGAGTTGTAACATTTTGGTCGCCTAAAAATGTCTTATTCAGCGTTTGACTGTACTTTGCTTCACCCTCTCCTGTCACTTTTGGTTGCAAAAAAACAAGATGGCGACAGCCAAAACACCAAGACGGTGACAGCCAAAATGCCGAACTCTGGGCTTCAAAACGGCAGTCCACAAACCACTGGGTGACATCACGGTAACTACGTCCAATTCTTATATACAGTCTGTGGATCAAACACATGCAAAACTAATGATATTCCCATCAGCCTCAGCTGTACTTTGTTTTTAGGGCTAATTAGCAATTGTTAGCATGCTAACACACTAAACGAAGATTGTGAACAACCACACATCAAAACATTTTAAAATTCTGCTTTGGATTAAACCAGCTATAAATTGTTATCTCATGAGCTTTACAGGCAGCTTTTAGATGAATTCTGACCTTTGGACAGAGCCATGCTAAGTTTCCTCCTGTTTCCACGGTTTATGCTAAGCTAAGCTAACTATATTTAGTGTAAAGACAGAGAGTGGTATCAATCTTCTCATTTAACTCTGGACAAGCAAGCAAATACGCGTACTTCCCAAAATGACAAATTATTCCTTTAATCTCAAACAAAGACAGATGCTTTGTACCAGGTCTATGTATCTAAATCTACATAGCGTTTAATAACATTCAGAATTGACTATGTTTTAGTGATGTTTAGTTAGCTCTGTTATCTAATTAATTTATTTAACCACTTGTTTGTTTGATAAAAAAAAATATCTTAACCTCGCTCACTGCAAAGAGGTTGAAATGGCACCTACTTACTCCGATCATAACCTGCATCACATACGTTTTGCCTTCTCGGATGAGTTACGAAAAATAAAAACAACATGAAACATCAAAGCAAAATGTGCCTCATTTAAAATACAAAGTGGGTTTGGTGACGTTTCGCGAGAAGCTTTGCTCAGAAACGACTTATTTGATCTACCTCATCACCAACACACTGTTTTAAATTCTTTTCTAATGCACACAATAACAGGAGGACAGGTTGACTCCTACAGCTCAGAGAGACCCAGAGGTGCTAAATGAATCAAGAGGTTAACCTCGGGCGTCTCTGTTAGCCAGGCTGCTGGTGGCTTCTGCCCTGCCCACTCTTCATTAATATAGCATTACCTCAGAGACATTAATAGCCACCAGCCTATTTTTCATGTGCACACAGCTTCTGATATATATTTAATGAACAATAATACATCAAGAAAGAGGCAAAGAACACCAATAACTGACTTATTTTCTTGTGGTGGTGAAATGGTTGACCAAGGTTGACCGAAAAAGGAAATCCACATGGCTCAAAAGCAAAAATCTTAATCTTAATAAACTCTCTATTTCATAATCCTTAAATCGGGAGGGAGTTTTTTGGGTCCTGTTCCTAAATAATCTATCACTGAAATTCACCGCCCTTCTCTGTCATTCCCTCCAAATCACCACCTCACTAGGTCCAACTCCCCCTCCTCCAGTGCTGAGTGTGCTGTCCTGCCTCGTATGGGTCTCAGTGGGATTGTCAGGGCGGTAGATGAGATATGGCCCGAGCATCGTGGAAATGAGAAATCTGCCTGTTATGGGGTCGTTATGGTTTACAGCACATTGGATGCCTGTCCCATGGGTCTACTCTCCTCCCGGCCATATACCCTGCTCCATCTCCCCGTCCATCCCCCCTCTCTAGTTGCTCGCACCATCCTCCAGTCTACAATGGAAATAAACTCCGTCCTTCACTGACGGAAAGAGAACTGAGAGAGAGTGATATATATGGAAGGATATAGAAGGGCAAAAGGACAGAGGTCGGACCTGAAAGACATCTTGCTGAGCTGAATTTGTTGTTACCACGGAAACCTTGCCTTTGCATACAGAAGCATGCAGAGAAAACACATTTAGTCAATGGGACGGAAGTTATACGTACTGTATGCATTAACACATTTACTCGTTCATGCACAGCCATGAGTCCAGTAATGCTTGTATACTGTATATATGTGCACTGCATGCATGCATGAATACAAGCATCCACAGGACCCTTGGTACAGTTGGACGCCTTCCTTTACCTTTACTGCATACTGGCAATGTACATGCCTCATTTAAATAATTCAGATGATCAATTCAGAGTCAGTTAAACATCATACGGGCATTCATGCAAGAAGTTTGGCCAAGACAAAGAGCTAGAGGCAAAGATCTACTCAGAATAAAATGCTTTAAAGCTGTGTAAAAGTACCGGTGAGAGTCCACCTGTCTTCATCGACTCCACCCATCATGTTCCAAATGTGGTCATTTGATTTTATCAATGTTATTTAACACAAGTTATTGTATACAGTTGAAATCAAATATTTCAACCGTTTAATACTGTTCGTTTATTACTTTCAGCTTTGTCATCTATTTAAACCATTTATGCATTGCTGGTAGGTGGATTTTATTACCTTCGGACAAAGGCAGGCTAGCTGTTTCCCCTGTTTCCCTTCTTTATGCTAAGCTACGCTAAGATAACCAGCTGCTGGCTGTAGCTTCATATTTACTCTACAGACATGAGCATGGTATTAATCTTCTCATCTAACCTCAAAAAATGTCAAACTACTCCTTCAAAGCACTAAGTTATACCCTTGTTTAAACTACGAAGCCGCACAACATGAACAGTCCAGACTGCAGGAGACAAAATGGGGCACATGAGCACACAACCATGATGTCCAATTTCAAGCCCATCATTTAAACACACCTTACACAGACACACACATTACCCCCTTATTACCACCACACATAATTCCCGCACAGCTCTCCAAACACAACCCCCCCAGGCACACATACACACACACACACACACACACACACACACACACACAGACATGCCCCTGTATCATTATGCCAAGAGCTCCAGCTGTGGTCTACAGGGGCAATTCATTAATCAGCTGAGCTCGACAACAAAGGACCACATTCCTACACTGGCTTTCTCCTTTGTCTGTACCTCCCACTTGATCCTGCGCTAATTCTACCAGTTAAACACTCAACAAAGCTCTTATTTTTGATTATTCTCAAATCAGATCATCCCTATTACATCATGTCTATCTGTATTACTTATTGTTGTGTGTACAGCACTTTCATAGTCTGTACCTGTGAGTCCATATGTGAATATCTGACAAAAAAAGTAAAAATAACAAACAGATACTGAACACGTGTGTACTATAGACACTTTTACAGCTGATTTCATGATTACTTCACAGTGTTAGCCGGAGGCAAAACAAAGGAAAGACGGGAGGCAAACACCAATCACGTCAGAGCAGTAGGCTAAAGTTACACGTCAAAAATGTCATCTTGCTGTGTTGATGGGTGCCAGAATCAATATCGCATACATTTGAGATGGCAAACTGTGATTGGAGGCTCTAGCGAGGTACAATATCTGTGAAACGTTTCAGAGATGGAGAGAAAATGTCGCTAATAGTTTAGCTTAGCCTTCTGCTAACCGTAATTAGCCGTCACGGCTGCTGCACCGCAGCGGTGATCTCCCTGCTCACGCAGAAGGCTAAACTATTAGAAAAAATGAGAGAAAACGTTGCTAATAGGCTAAACTATTAGAGAAATTGAGAGAAAATGTTGCTGATAGGCTAAACTATGAGAGAGATGGAGAGCACATGTTGCTAATAGGCTTAACTATTAGAGAAATTAAGAGAAAATTATGCTAATAGGCTAAACTATTAGAGAGATGGGGAGAAAATGATGCTAATAGGCTAAACTATTAGAGAAATTAAGAGAAAATGATGCTAATAGGCTAAACTATTAGAGAGATGGAGAGAAAATGTTGCTAATAAACTAAACTATTAGAGATATAGAGACAAAAATGTTACGAATAAACTAAACTATTAGAGAAATTGAAAGAAAATGTTGCTTATAGGCTAAACTATTAGAGAGATGGAGAGAAAATGCTGCTAATAGGCTAAACTATTAGAGAGATGGAGAGAACATGTTGCTAATAGGCTAAACTATTAGAGAGATGGAGAGAAAATGCTGCTATAAACTAAACTATTAGAGATATAGAGACAAAAATGTTGCGAATAAACTAAACTATTAGAGAAATTGAAAGAAAATGTTGCTAATAGACTAACTATTAGAGAGATGGAGAGAACATGCTGCTAATAGGCTAAACTATTAGAGAGATGGAGGGAAAATGTATCTAATAGGCTAAACTATTAGAGAGATGGAGGGAAAATGCTGCTAATAAACTAAACTATTAGAGAGATAGAGAGAAAATGTTGCTAATAGACCAAACTATAAAAGAGATGGAGGGAAAATGTTGCTAACAGGCTAAACTATGAGAGAGATGGAGAGAACATGTTGCTAACAGGCTAAACTATGAGAGAGATGGAGAGAACGTGTCCGTCCAGAAACAAGTCCATCTTAACACTAACACCTGCGGACCCTGAGAGTGAATGACTGTACATATTCAGAAAACTTGTATTTTGTCCAGCCATTGTTAAAAAAAAAAAAAGTCAACAACACTAGCTGGCCAGCGTTAGCTAACATGTTCAGTGAACAGAGTACTACAGGAATGAGTTAGCATTTTAGCACATCTGGTTCCCTCGCCTGGAAGTCGATGGGTTTTTTGAATGGGTTTTTAGTTAGATGCCTGAAATAAGGTCTGTGGTTAACACAAGCTGAAGAGATTTTAACGTTTTGTTCTACGACATAAAATACACCAGTAAACACCCCACTCGTGAATTTTGAAGCCTTTATGTGTCTTAAAAAAGGCGGTTGCCAACAAGTGGCTAAATGAGACTACTAAACGTCATTCTGCCGACTCGTCCTCCTTTACAGCCTCGTTGTGTATACTCGCGCTCATGCAACCGTGGTGTAGTTCATTTATAGCCTAACGTTAGCTTATTATTTCTGCCGATTGCATTCACGCTTCAAAAAGCATTGTGGTGTTCATTTGTCAAGATTATCTTGCTGATCAAAACAAAGTTTGCAATAATCCAAAAGCCAATGGAAAAATCCCATTGGCTTTTCGTCAAGGGAACCAAGTGCGATGCTAACTTCCTGGTTGGCCTACAAAAATACATCATCCCTGGAGCACTCTATTATTCTGCCTCCACCTACGCTCCTCCCACAGAAATACGTCATGATGTTTACTAACAGAATAGGGGTCTATAGAGGTGACGGTATGCAAGCATGACTGATTATTGTTCATGCCAATGTTATCTTAAATAGAACTGGATTGTCTTAAGAAAATACAGAAGCAATCAAACAGTATCACTCAAAAGATATCTGACGTTTTGTAGCAGCTCAAGTGCCTACACATAAAATACCATGAGTGCCTTCCTCAAGAGTCTCATTTAGTTCAATCCAACTATTTCTCCCCAGGAATTTGTTTCATAACATAGTCCCCTGTCTCACTTCAATGTTTTATCATGGGGCTGTGCTGCTTCATGCTAGTCATGCGGGATGTCTTGCTGTATCGGTAAATGCCATTACTGTCAAGCCATAATAACATCATGTGGGCGAGGTTCTGCAAATATCAAGGCTACAGCAGGTGTTCCCCTCTTTCATTGTGATTGGAAAATAAATTCCATCTCATGTGATTTGATTTCCTGCTGCAGTTGGCTATTATCACCCCCGCCCCTTTACACAGGAGGATCCAGCGGAGTGGTCCCTTGGTCTGCTGTAAACCCCTCGGGCACAGGGGGAAATGATGCATGTTATTGTGAACACTCCAGATGGGGTCCCGAAGCAGAGAACATGGAGGTAGAGCAGCAATCTTTTCATAATGAGATGTAAATGTAGGAGACTCCAGGGCAGGCTGGGGATGGTGACAGGGAGGCTCATTTCAATGGATGACAGTGCAAAGTAATGTAAGTGACAGGTAGCAAACCTGCATGAAAAAAAAATCACATTTGTCAAATTAGGCTGAGGACACAGCCCTTCTTAGACCGAGGCCTATTATGTGAAACCCACCAGCCAATAATAAAGTGTCTAAAATCAATATTTTTACAATAACAATAGATCAAATAACTACATTTGACTTTCTATCCACTACATTCCAGAGGGAAATATTGTAAGTTTAACTCCCCTATACTTATCTGACAGCTTTAATTAGTTATTTTTCAGATTAAGATTTTACACACAAAACATGTGATGAGTTTATAAATATGATGCATTTTTTATAAATTTCACTACCCGTAGTATATGAAGTAGTTAAATTAGCTATATCTCAACCAGCCAACATTAAATATGCTGCTTACATTTTAATGCATCCAGACTATCTGAAAGGTGCCATCCTGCATTATTGATATTTTCGTTTTGAGTACATTTTGCTGATAATTCTTCAGTGGTTTTATTTAAAGGACATTTTAAATATGTGTATATTTAAATACATAGCGAATTTAGCAACTAATAAGCCAAACGCCCAGATATTTCCCTCAGGAGTTAGTGAAGACCAATAGCTGAGCTACAGGGCCAGTGAATATTGGACTTACATTCACAGAAGCACCACTCCCAATGAATGCTAATGTTGCCGTAGCTTGTTTGGTCTGCCCCCAAGTGGCCAAATCAGTTTTTGCAGGATCAACAAAAATACAGCATCATGGCTGCCCTTTGGCGGTGCGCAGTGGTCGTGTCTAGAAGGTAACGCGCAAATTGCGAAAATGTGCAAAAATTTGCAAAGACTCTCACAAGACTCGGCAACCATCCAAGGTCAATGCCTAACGGCCGGGCCACACGGGCCACATGAGCAGCGCGGGACGGCTACTTCGCTGAACTGCTGCGTTTCTCATGCGTTTGGTGTCCACACCAGCAGCGTTTCTGTTGCAGGGCTGCTGCTGCCAGTCCTTTCTTTCTACATGAGGTTTGCCTTTCATAATGGCCATTTCACTTCATTATAAATGTGATTCATATTTATTTAAGACAGAAAAGGCCAAGATCATACAGCTCTGTGTGTTGATGAGTGGTCTAAAAAAAGTGGAGAGTTGTACCCATGAAAAAGTCCTGTAGTTTTTGTTTACAGAGAGAGAGAGACGGAGAGCACATTGGAAAAATACTGCTCTTCACCTGATGTTCTTTTAACTTATTAACATAGCCTATTATATTTATAGCATACGTGGGGTATCTGCTATGACTACTGTGTTTACAAAATGAAAAGCCGGTACTGTTAATGAATGAATGGAAACAACAGGTTCCGCAGCCACCATGCGCTGCTGACGTTCCATGTGTGTCCCGGGACTAACCTTAACTATTCAAGGTCAATGCCTAACCTTAACCGTCTCGCGAGAGTTTCGCAATTTGCGTGTTATCTTCTAGCCACGACCATGTGCAGCGGATTTATTAAATTATTGACAGTTTATTAGCATTGAGCAATCCTATCATGTAACCTTAAAAAAGTAAGCACAGCTTACAACTGTAAATGCTAATGTCTGCTATCCCTAATGTTACCTCCCAAGTAGTCGAGCAGGTCCCATTTCAAGATGTTAAGTTAAATGAAGCTTAAAGGGACTATTTGTAACTTCGCACGCGCATAAATCCTAACGGGTCGCAATCCCATGCGCGCTCGCGTGTGGGTACGCGCTGCTCCTGCAGCCTGCTGCCTGCTTGCAGAAGCGCTCGTTCTCACCCGTTCGGCTCGCTCCCACTCCACGTGCACGCGCGCACACTGCAGAGAGTAAGTTTAGCTCTGAGAATATCTAGTGAATTCAGAGATTCCAGTGGACGTTTTTGCAGAAATAAATGCTGCAGCTCCTCCAGACCAACAGAGGTTTCCCGTGTCTTGTGAAGTGACGGAGCTCCGCAGAGAGTTACGTTATCGTCCCGACCAGGTGTCGGTGTCTCTTCCCCCCCCCCCCCCCCCCCCCCCCCCCCATTCCCTCCGCGGTCTGCAGGAAGCAGGAAAAGCCAGCACTAGGATCAGCATTGATTCATGGAGAGACCCTCCTCTGGTCAGCTAACATTACTGCCAAGCAGGTGAAATATAGAGTGATATTGTGTGTTAGCTGACGTGTGTCGCCTCACTGTTTAGACCGGTGCGCGAGCACGAGCTACAGGACGCTGACTTTCGTTGACACTGCAGCCACAGGTGTCGCTGTGAACAAGCAATTTCTGATTCTTACATATAGCCTCTTTAAGCGAAAGTTCAGAAAGGAAGACCCTTAACATTCTATTATTCACAACCTTTCCGTCTTTCTCTCTCTCGCTCACTGGCTCCTACTCTATCAGCTGACTATGGGTGGTTCACTCTTAGATAACCAAACAGATTCTAACACGCTCTCCATGAGCCAATCATATCGTTGCAATCACATTTTAAAACTGTTCTCCTCTCTGCTGCTGTCAGTTTTCAATTCAGTGCGACTCGAGGCAACCCGCCTCCACCCCATCACCTCCAGGCTTCATCAGATTCTGTGCACAGGCCTGCTCCACATCCCTTCATCGGATCTTCAGCTACTCCTTTCACCACCACCACCAGCGTAGACTCAAGGGGGGAATATATCCTAATCTCATCACGGCATCACTACCCCCTTTTGATGTACTACGTCACGCTGGAGTCTAATCGCCAAAGACTTTGCAATATTTTGCTAATATGTATAATGTAATAAATTTACTGTTCACTCTATACGGGGTCTCTCCTGATTGAACTTACCGATGGAAGCTACATTATTAATGACAGGAGTCTGCAGCGCCACGCTCTGGTCTGCTCCAGTTACACACACACATACCCGGCTAAAGTCACTCCCACCTCGTATGTGAACTTACGGTCAGTTTGAGCTCCGAAAGTCCTTCTAAAAAGCCTCCGAGTGACACACCAACACCTGAAACCACTAAATGCACAGGTTTATGAGTGCACACTGAGCTTGTGCAGCCTGTTTGCAAAATCGAATATTTTATAATTACTTGCTGTGAACTCCAACCACCTGTAAGTTGTGAAAGGTAAGACACTTTATTCCTACTGAACAACCAATTATTTTGTGAACTTTCAGACAGTGTGTCGTTACAAAATACTTCCACAAAAAAAGCAAAAAAAACAAAAAAACAGCTCAGACATGGCATTTAAACTTCTGCACTATTTACTTAAAAAGTTGAGTTTGGGGAGTAGAGAGGGGAAGTAATAATATTCTGTCAAAGATGTAAAGAGTATAAAAAAGAATAAATGTGCAATGGAGCCCCATGAACATTTCTGGATATTCTTGTACTGTTGTAGTTGTTTCATATGCAGTTCAGACCAACAACAAGTCATTCATGTGTGACTTACAATGCATCCCCACCAGTGGACACCCCACTAACAACAAAGATCTCAGTCAATGGCAGCAGACAGAGTTAATATGATCCAACTGTTAAGGAGACAAATTGCTGTGGGACACGCTGTCCGTCAGCACGAGAAGCCCATTTAGTCCGGTTGCTTTTATTAGAGGTGGTGGCTGCAGTGCTGGCACACCGCCGCCACCACTACCACCTACTGTATCAGCATCACTGTCATCATCCTCATCACTGCTACCACCAATTTGGCCCCTAACTAACTCTAGATGTGTGCTGTTCCTGCTGCCGCCTGTTGTCCAACTGTTTTCTGCTGATGTCTGAGACATAATCCATCTGGTGTCAGTTAACGCTGGTCTCTGGTGGTAAATAGTGACAATTGGGATTCAGAAAGTCCATGTGCAGTTGAGACACAGTAACTAGAGTATGCTTACACATATATGTGGCTTTTTATATCAGCTAATAATTGTATTGTTACCCATACTAAGAGCAATGACAGGCATTGATGGGAAAAGACTTGGCACTATTATGTGTGTGTCCTAAAGTGTGTGTTTTAAGGCCCAGGAACACCAAGTCGACATCAAAGAACTAGTGGCGTTGAAGGCCGACTGTTCACGTCGCCTTTGTCTAAGCCGACTACAGGCGACGGCCAGTTAGCACATTCGTTCAGCACGTGCGTGAGAGGAAATAACTCCGTATTTGTCGTTCAAAAAGGGAAACCGGAAGACCGAGGACGGCAGATATACGAGCCGTTGTTATGACATGTACATGAAACAAAGCGCGGTTTGCTGACCATTTTCACACCACTCTCACTCACCACTTAGCTTCATTCTAGATGGCCATGTCGCGAAAATATCCGTGTAGTGGAATGATCAGATGAGATGAAGAGCATTTCAGACAAAATGACCCGATATCACCGAAGTATTAATCAATTCTTATCTATTCTTTTAATAATGAAATATTGAAATATAAGAGAATATTATATAAATGAGTATAGATTATAGACTCTGGAATATTCACTAAAAGTGACTAACCACTAAAAGTCTTGCATTCAAAATCCCACTTTCATAAAAGTACATAAAGTAGCAGAAAAATGGCACCTGTGATGGATAGATATCACCACTCTCATGTCTGTCAATTCAATTTAAGGCTACAGCCAGCAGCTGGTTAGCTTAGCTAACTGGCACATAACCCCTATATTGGTCTTTGTACAAATTAAATAGCCTAAACGATATAAAGTGGTAGGTGGATTTTATTACTGACAGAGCCAGGTTAGCCGTTGCCCACTAATTCCAGTCTTTATGCTACCTTGCACGGCTGGTGGATTCTCGCAATGTCACGGAATCACATATCACACAAAAATCCATCTTGTCAGGCTTCAAGTAATGCATGTGTCCAGCAAGCCAGAGCACGGACCAATCGGCGTCCTGTGAGGAGCTACTGGCAGCTACGGGCGAGGCTTAGGTGAGACGACACGGAGAGGCGACTGTTTGTTCTAAACAACAACGGCGGCTCCTGAAGAGGTTAACGTAGATGCTGCAGCAGCATCAGTTATGTCAGAACTGGAGAGTGTTTCTTCATTGAAAGAAGAGCAATGAACGGCACTGAAGGGCTTCTCTCGATGGAAGAGATGTTTACGCTCTTCTCCCGACTGGCTTCGGCAAGAGTTTGATTGACAGATGGTTCGGCCGATCACCTGCCAAGTATTTTTTGAAAGGGTGCTGCTCTTTTCCAAACAGTTTCCAACAACGGCTTCTCAGATGGTTCTGTGAAACAAACCATCTCGGGGGTCAGGTTAAACCGGCTGTAGCCTTGAAATGAACAGACGGACATGAGGGTGGTGTCGATCTTCTTATCTTACTCTTGGCAAGAAAGCAAATAATTCCATTTCCAACATGTCTGAAGTATTCCTTCAAGTGATATAGCTAATTATTTATGCTATCCACTGCCATATGTTATTGAGTTTAAATAATTTTGCCATGGCTCAGGGTGACAGTATCATTGTCTCATCATGAAACACACAAAGATGAGTTCCAACATGGTTACTTGTCTTCTTAAAGAGCTGTAGGCTACACATGAGTCTTTTTTTTTTCCTGTTCAAGGGTTTTTGAGGGAGTTTTTTCCTTATCCGAAGCGAGGGTCACAGGACAGAGGGTGTCGTTTGCTGTACAGATTCTAAAGCACCTTGAGATAAATAAGATTGACTTGACTTGAGAAGTGTGTGTGCTGATGCATTTGGCTGTATGTGTTTGTATGTGCCTGTATGTTGGACTGTTGTGTGCATCAGAGAGCGAGACAGAGGGAAATCTGCAGCACGCGGAGGGATTAACAGTGTTGCAAGCATCCAGATTGGCGCCCGAGGCTGCCGAGACTCCGTATAAGACACCCACATGCTGAAGCGGAGCGCCTCATTAGGTAGGGCACGCAGCGGTGTGGGCGGAGGACGAAGAGAGAGGATGGGTGGGAGATGGAGAGAGATGAAGGGAGTCGTTCTTCACGCTCCATCTGGACAGAATCTTCAAAAACGTTCCTGCCGTGTCGGGGACTTTACACAGGAAGTTCAAAGCGCTGGTGACACGGAGGAGGGGTGGAGGTCACCATGAAATCCTCTGAACGGGCATCTAACTGATAATGAAGCAGGATCTGATCCGTCAGACTTGAACTGCCCGCAGCTCTTTAATGTGTAAGGACGATTAGTTATAGCTGGCCAAGCACACTCAAGTGCATAATGGGGCAGTGAGGCCAAAATGTCAAGTACAGCGAGTAACAGGGTGATAAGGAGGTGGTAGTAGAAAGCTAGGTCAGCTATTGTCAGCATTTGGCTTTCTTCACATTACAAAATTCCACATCCTTTCATATCCACAAATCTTACATCCCACTTTGTGTAATTGATTGTTATGAATATCTGGCGTCAGTTCAGTCGAAAAGCTTCTTTGTAAAGTTATTTCAGTGCTCAGATCTGCCATAGATGTGCTACAGATTGGTGAGTAATTAAAACCAGCTTAAAGTGTCTTATTGCCGGGTACACACTACACGAGAATCAAGCCGATTTGGGGCCTGATCCCCCCCCCCCCCCCGACGATCATCAGCAAAGCCACAATTTTTTGATGGCTCTTAAGATTATCTTTCCAGATATTCCTGTGGTGTGAGGTGTGTTAAGAGTGTTTTTGAGATCCCCCGATCTCGAGAACTGTTGATCCGATCTACTTCACACTAAACTTTGAATAAACAAGCGACATCACTCTGTGCAGCAGACTGAGTCAAACATGACGTCCGCAGCGAGCTTTACAGGCAACGGCTCATTGACTGCTTTTCATTTTAGCAGCTGGATATTAGGGCAACACAGTTAATCAAAAATTTGATCGAAATCACAATATGGCCTACTGCGCAATATTTGTTAAAAGGCGAAAAGTGTGTCAAATATTGTCGTTCTGCAGAGAACATCTTTTTTTTATACAGATCCCCGCAAAAATCCCACCACAATCATTTTAATATGTTTTTCAATGAAAATGAGAATAATGATGTCAAAATGATAATTTCCTCTATTATTGCAAAACATATCGCAATAGTAATATCAGTCAAAATAATGACAATTAGATATTTTTTCAAATTCGTGCTGCCTTACTGGATATAGTAACATTACAACCGAACACTTCTTCACTTCCCTGGAGTCAACGAGTGATGAGCGGTTCTCGACAACGCTGCAAGCAGCAATACCGGGAGCCGAGCAATCGGCCCGCTCCGAACGGGCACTACACTAGGACTAAAGGTCTACTGCAGCCACGCTATCGGCTCTGTGAGGCTGTGCTTAGTGGAGGTGTTCAGTACAAGCACAACAAGGCTTAGGCACAACAGTGCTTTGAGCTAAATGCTAACACTAGCATGGCAACACGCTCAAACTGACTAAGCTAAAATGCTGATATTTAGCAGATACCATGTTCACCATCTTGGTTTAGTGTATTATCGCATTTCACGACACTCCAACAAATAGTTGTTGAGACATTTCACTAACAACAACAGATGTAAACTTCATGGTGGAGCTAGAGGAAGAGTCGGGATCACCTAAGTCAGTAGGATTTGTCCTCTGTCTCAGCTACCATACATGTGTGTACAAAATTTCAATTTATTAGTTGTTGAGATATTTCAGTCAGGTCCAAAGTGGTAGACCAACAGACAGACAGACAGACAGACTTTGCCATCAATAGAGCCATGCTAGCATGTTAATGGGTGGGACGTGTTACTGTTTGCAATGGCCTCGGTTTGAATGTTATTCTATGTTTGCTAGTTAGGTCAGCAGCATTAAAATTGAGTTTAATGCATTTGGGAAATGTGTTCTTGTTTACTTTGTTGGTCATAGCGTGTTCAGTTCAGTGTAGTTTACTTTAACTGTGTTCATTTACTATACATATGTGTTGCTCAAGCAGCTTTAGAAACAGATATAATTTAATTTGAACTGTTGGGTTCAGGTGCGTTTCTGTCTGCGATGGTGACGCTCAGGCATCAACTCAATTATCACCTCTCTTCTCCACCCTGCTTTGCTCTGATGGCTTATTTCCTGGGTTCAGGAAGCTGACAGTTTCTCACACAATTACACTGACGGATCGCTCGGTTTTGCATTGAGTACCAACCTGAAATGCCCCCCCCCCCCCCACCACCACCACCTATTTCTGTTCTGTCCCAGCCAAACCTCCCAGGCTGTGTGTGTCCATCATGTGGCTTAAAATGGTTCAGGAAGACGCATGGCTGACACGCTGAAAAAAAGACCTAAGTATTGCAGGGGCCTGTAGCACACAATGAGCTGTCAGTTTCCGACCCGTGAATCAGCTTTGCAGCATGATGGATAGCACCACTGGGACACAAAACCTCCGCCCTGATTTTGCCGTTTGCTTGATTTGCAGATTACCAAAGCCATCGTTTTTAGACTCATTAGAGACCAACAAAGAATATGGTTCACTGTCTCTGACGCTCTATCTCTCTCTCTTCCCCAGCTGCTTGTCACAATCATACGTCTACCTCTTTCTTTGTCTTTAACCGCTCTCTTACTCTGCATAATTTATGAGGCTCTCTGTCCCACAGACCCAATACCCTCTCATCAGTTGACCCAGTTATGAGGGGGAAGCCTGCAGTGCAGATATGCTCAGTATGGGGCTCATAAATCAACATTTATGGAAACATTGTCCACTCATTCAGATGTTGAATGTGCGATCAGAGCCCCCCTAGCTCAGTGATTAAAAATGATGTAGTACTGGACTGTGGCCAGTATTGTTATGTTAGTGATGTGGTTCTGGATATTAAGGTCAGGATCAAGGGTTTCTGACCTGTGTAATACTTTCCAGGGACAGATAGAGGCTACATGAGAACATAATTCTCACCGCAAACTTTTAGCACTAATGACTAGAATTTCGGTTTTGTCCTCCCTGAGCTGCAAGGAGCTGTAGGACATCCAATTATTTAAGTCTATAATGAATTCAACCAGTTATTTATCAATGTTTAGGTCTCCAGAGTACAAGCACAGCTATAACTGTGTGTGTAGTCGGTGTATCTGTAATAACATAAGCTGTATTTCCGTATTTTGTGGCCCAGAGGTAACTTCAATTCAATTTATTTTTATATAGCGTCAAATCATAACAGAAGTTATCTCAAGACACTTTTCATATAGAGCAGGTCAAGACCGTACTCTATAATTTAGATACCTAACAAGAGATCCCCCATGTTCAAACCAGTGGGTAACCTCAGGGTCTGAAAAGTGAAGCGAATGCAGAAGTGCCATAAACCTGCATTCTTTTTCACAGCCAGCAGGGGGCGACTCCTCTGGTTGCAAAAAGAAGTCTGATTGTATAGAAGTCTATGAGAAAATGAACCTACTTCTCACTTGGTTTATTACCTCAGTAAACATTGTAAACATGAGTTTATGGTCTCAATCGCTAGTTTCAAGTCTTCTTCAATTCAGCATGATGTTCATTTAGTAAATTATGGTCCCATTTAGAGTCAAATAGACCATAAAGCAGGAGATGCTTTAGGGCGTGGCTACCTTGTGATTGACAGGTCGCTACCACGGCGTTGTCCGGTTTGGGTGTTGTCCGTGTTTTCGTCTTAGAACTTTAACCGTTTCACGGTGTGTTTTCAGTTCATGAAAGTTAATTGAAACATTTTGGTCGCCTACAAATGTCTTAGTTTGTTAGTCTTGGTTGCAAAAAACTAGATTGCAATGGCCAAAATGCCGAACTCAAGGCTTCAAAACGGCAGACCACAAACCAATGGGTACGTCACGGTGACTACGTCCAATTCTTATATACAGTCTTATATACAGTTTCAAACAAAGCAGCAGGGGTCTCCGTATTGACCCCTGAGGGACACCATATTCATCTGATCAGGAATGGTATTCCTATTAGACAAAAGAACATTTGTTTGGAGCACTACGTATTATTTACCCACACACTAATGTTCATTTGAAGAACAAATTATCCCATTATAATACATGATCAGTGTTTTTGTGAGGAAAAAAAAAAATATATATATATATATAAAGGCCATGGAGATCATTTCCATTTGGAAAGTGATTGGATTATGATAGCTTGTTCTTTCTTCCTACATTTAATTAACCTAATTAAACTTTTAGATGGATACCCCTCTGCAACACCTAGTGTCTCTCTAGATCAGTGTTTAAAACAAGTCTGGATCCAAAAATGGGTCAGGCCAGTTGCCAGCTATTTGTATGTTTTAATGAGCTCTGGGCCACAGAGTGAGATCATTTTCTTAAATGGATCCCAGGTTTCTCGAGGTTAAGGGCCTGTTTGACTGAGCACTAATAACATGCTCAATGGTAGTTTGTCTTACACCTTAAAACAGGAAGCAAGGCAGATTAAGTGAAGTGGAAATATAAATGAAGTAGAAATATGAAGTGATCTGAGGAGCACAGACGCAGAGGGCTATTTAAAGAAAGTGCATCAGCAGAGGCCAGAAATATCTTTGCTATCACCTAAAATAGTTTCCCTCTTTCCCATTTTAATGCCAGCTGATGCTAGATAGATAAAGGATCATATTTCTAACAACCCAAAAGAGGGAGAAAATACATATTTTGAGTGCATATCATATTTCAAGAGTATTTTTTATTGAATTGGTATCTTTGGCAGGCATAACAATACTTTACTAGAAAACCACAAACCTCTAAAGGGAAATGTATACTGTGTATGGGCTCTGGAATTGTAGAGTCACATCTTTTTTATTTGACATTTTATATTGAAAAAGGCTGTTTCAGTGTCGAAGTAACAACACCTGAACGGGTTTGACGCATTCAGGGTAAACTCTGTTCCCGAAGGAGCTGCAGAGATTGATCCTTGATGATTTGGTTGCCTTGTTTCCCATTTTGAGATGCAGAGACAAGTAGGGTGATTTACGGTAAATCAATATACCAACATAGTTTTAAGACTGTAATATGATACATGTTGTTATTGTTATTGTAATGCAGCTGTGAGCAGGTACATTTAGGAAGGTCTGACATCTAAAACTTGAGAAAACTGCATTCATAAGCTTTGTTGTTTTTAACCTAAAAGACAAACAATAAGAGAACCCAGACATGACAACTAGTATGGGGAATTGCTTTGTTTGTTTGTTGCTGCTTTAAAGTGACAATCCTTGAGCTATTCATAATATCAAATTCCATTTTTGATACTATTTTTGACCATCATTTTCAGCTGGCTTCAGCAACATCCCTTTAATGTATTTGCATTCTTTAATTGCCTCTCTATATAGTAACTTTAATTGTAACTGGCAGAGTCCACCTCTATTGCAGAGTATTGTAATTGCGTTCAAATGCACCAGGGACTCATAGGAAATGATGCGTGCACATACTGGATGTCATGAGGAAGACAAAACACAAATTTCCCAAATGCAAAAGACATTAGCTAGAGCTGGGCACTTGGAAGAGAAAGCGTAGTTGTTGTTGACTGTCTTCTTTAGTCTTCTGAATTTAGGACCATGGCCACCGTGCCCCTTCAGTTTGGCCTTCTAATCGCCAAAAATGATATGCCCTGTGGCCACAGTGGCCCTGATGCCCCACCCGCACTGCCACAGCTGATTTTGCTGTTTTCTTTTCTGCCTCTTTTTTCTGTCAGTATGTTTTTTATACAGTGTCTTTTGTTGTGATTCTGAATTCGGGCAACATCAAGTGAAACGCTGCTCACATAACCAGTGTTGGGTTCGATTTCCAGCCTGGTATGAATCTCTGGAAAACTGGGCTATTTATCATGATAGCTTGACACAAATCTTGGATCGTGGATTCCACCGGGCGCAACTGCGCCGCAGCTGCCGAAGCTGATCACAGCCACTCCAGACAATACTTATTAAAAAAAATATATACAGACATATAGACAGAGCGACAGCGCGATACACAGAGTCTCTCCTTAGCTGGTTGAGGGGATGCACCCAAAACTGGCTCCTTCTCCTTCTACCCACCCCTCTGTAGTCTTTCAAGTAGGAGAAGAAATGCGAGCGTTCTCCTCCTGCTAACAGGTACTGTATGTGAATAAAGTAAATAAATACCAATTCATTATTTTGTGAAATAAACTGCATTTTTATTTTTTATTTCACTGAGTTATATTATATATTAAAAATAAAATCAACCTTCGACTTTAAAGATAGGGTCGACGATCTTGGAGAGCTAGCATAATTTGAAAGCAGCATGCCTCAGCAGCTCCCTCTAAACCCACCCCCTCCCCTCGAAACTCCTTCCAAGGCAACGCCCCCCACACACATGCACGAGCACCGCAGCATCGTAACTACTTCACAGACACAGAGCGGAGAGAGGACCTCAACTCAACAACGCTACCTCATGACAAGTAACCGCGGCATTGCTACTCTTCAATTCTCCAGGAAACCTGCGGCGGCAACAAGCTTTGAGTTCAGGCTGGTGCACGCCAAGGGTAGAGTACGAGCAGGGAGGCAGGGAGGCATCTGATTGGTTCTTTACAACAGGGCGCCGAGGCAGTGATTGGTAGACGTTTTTATAGGATTACAGCAGCTACAGATGACGGATCTTTTCCGGTCCTTTTTCAGAGCTCATAAGTAATGGATCGCTGTCGGGGTGTAAAGACCATTTCAACCAATATAACAAATAGTGTATACTGGATAAAATCGTCAACCCTGCCTTTAAGTTAAATTCATTATTTCCGTGGACTTAAAATCATTGTTGTATTTGATGTCCATAGAATCATTTCCTGCCAAAGCAGGAAGCTGTTTTCAGCGAAAAAGCTCTAAAAACCCACTGTACATTACCTGCTCAGCACCAAACAGCTGACAGATAAAGTTAGCGACTAGCTGGCAAACATAGTGGAACATTTAGCAGCTAAGGAGTCAGATATTTCCCTCAGGAGGTGATAGAAACCAAAAACAAAGCTAAAAGAGAGTGAATATTGGACTTACATTCATCGTGTTTCCAGAAACACGACCCCAAATAAATTATAATGTTGCTCCGTATGGATGTGTAAATAAGCAACTTGAAAGGTCTGTCAATGTTCGCAACTTGTTCCCACTGCCCCCAAAGTGGTTTAAGGATTAACTTTAAACTTTCACATCAACTTTAAAATAGTTTATGTTTAGCAGCCAACACTCTGATATCAGGGTTTCATTAATAGAATCAGTCTTGAAGACTTTTACATTACCTGCTCACACGTACTAGTGACCACAGCAGTCACATAGCATTAGCTTGTTAGCTAGAAGCAGGTTGTATCTTTTTCGTTTTAAAACGCAGAACTTTTGCTACGTTTATGCCTACCGTCCACACTACTCCAGCGTTTTCGAGCCCCTAAAATGGAGACGTTTGGAAACGCTGCTGATCCCGTTTTAGTTTTAAAACTCCGGGGTTGCGTTTTAGTCTGGACGGACAGAAACGGAGAGCTTTGAAAACGATGACGCAGACGGCCACGTTCGCTTCTTGATCGGGTCTTTTCGCTAATGACGTGTCCTTCCCTGCCATCACGTAAACCTTTTCCCGGAAGAAAACAAACGACATCAGCCTTGACTACCAGAGGTTAATTTCAACATAGATAACGACTTACAAGCGTTGCTGACCTTGTTGTCTATGCTAGCAGCTGTTGTACAGTTAAATTCTACTACTGCCTACATGCGCAGGAGGCGTGCTATTATTCAAGCGCTTTGCAGCAATTTCCGTGTCCAGCACTGCTTCCTGTTTACACCGGCACTCGCAAGCCCAGTCTACGTGAGTGGTCAGGTGATATGCGTTTTAAGGCGTGGCAGTATAGACGGAGATGTAGATCTGGATGTAGCCTTAAAGGTATTTTGGTGATCACACAGATGTCTATTGTCTATCTGGGACAATATCATTTTTGCTCCGGGTAAAACCAACATTTAAATCCAATATTTCCACACGTTATATGACTGAATCACAGAGTAAAAGTATGGGCTCATACTGCAGTGCAACTTGATGATGATATAACTTGGATAAATGAGTAACTGGACATCAAAAAGTGGACTAAATATTTACTTTTATAGATTATCTATGTGAAAGCTTCAAGCCTCTACAGTTTATCATACCACACTAAAATGACTTGAAAGTGGGAATTCAATAAATGTATGGTATGTGTTTGAAAATCAGCAATGTGTAGCATATGCAATTTAACATGCTAACACGTGCTTGTTATATACTGTATGCTCCTTTAATCCCCTTTAAACTGCAATTAGCGCCATATATATTGACCTTCAGTGAAAGGGAATCCTTTTTCATGCCATGTGAAACCACCATATCTGACGCTATAGGAACATGGCTGATCCCTGCCTCCGCTCTCTCGGGGGATGTGTGAAGGGCAGAGGAGAGGAAGGGCGGCCTCGAACATGGACATGAAGTAAATATGAAACAGTAGAGTGTTGCTGAGCTTAAATAGGGGCCTCTTGTTTATCTCTCTACCTGGAGCAATGCTGCTGTATGTGGACTTAGCTCACAGGCAGCCTGCAGCGCAGTGCAGTGGTACAATACATACAGACACATTCCTTCACAGATCAGACTTCTGTGTGTGTGTGTGTGTGTGTGTGTGTGTGTGTGTGTGTGTGTGCCCCCAGCACTCCATGTCCCATGTTGAATAAACAAGAAGTAAGCAGCGCTGCCCGATAGAGTAAGACAGAGCTCAATCTGTGGTTGGAGTGGGAGGACACAGGGACAATGCCGCATAATTGCCCCTCATGTGTGTCATGTCTATCAACCTCAGTGCATGCTGCATGCTGTTGCTCTAAGCTGGTTAAGTGCCAGCGTGCCACGTCCCTCTGGCTACTTTGTGGGTGGATCAGTGTGCGCGCACATTTGGTGAAATCATATGTTTTCCTTTGAAGAATGTGGGTGATTCTGTGTGTGTGATTACAAATGTGTAGGCCGCAGCAGCTCTTTGATTTCCTTCAACGGGAGGGAAATATCCCATGGAGAGGTACTGAAGGCTTATAGCGTCTTAGCCCAAAGATCAGCTTTATTCGGCAGCAAGCGAATGGAAGATGATTAAAGCCGAGATGACTTTGAAAGCTCTGGTTCTGTGCGAGTAAAGACACCTTGATATGACAACAAAGCTGTGGACTTTGCAAACAGAAGATTACGTTGCATACAGCTAACTCGTCCTACAAGCTTTATGTGGTCTTTGCAGGGGTGGATTTAGTGATTTCGGGGGCCCTGGGCAAACCCAGACACAAGGCCTCCCTTGTGTTTTATTCTAACCCTTTCCACTACAATATTGTTGGTATTAAGGATGTTACAGATTTCCATGCATGCAGTCATATTCCATGTGGTCAGGCCAGCCGGGTCAGGTTAGCCTGACTCGGAGAGGAGGGTCCGCCTCTCCAGGGTTGAACGCTGGAGTGGGCGACAAAACGCACAATGGGACAGGCTTCATGCGTGAAAAGGCACACTCCTGAGAAAAACGGAGGATAGAAGACTTTCTGTGTCTGTTTACCTTTCGTGAGAATTCCGGGTACTTCTGTTAGTGAAGATAAATGTGAACAAGCCAATATCGACACAAAGCTCTTGGAACAATGGCGCCCGAAAATCTGCACTCCGCGAGTAGCCGACTCACCAACTGAGGTTGTTATTGCCGACACCAACTGATCTCGAATAAGTTGAAGAGTTGCCTTAAAGCTGCAGTATGCGAGATTGCCGCAAATATGATTTAAAAAAGTTATTTTTAGAAAACGGCCGCTATATCGTGACAGTAGTACATGAAACAGGTAACCTGAAAAAAATCATGTTCCTCTGTGTCCTACTGTGTCCTCCGGTGCTCCTAACGGCACCTGAAAGATTTCACTTACCGGAGGAAAACAAGGTCCGCTGTCCAGCTGCCGTCTATGAGAGCCGGCTGTCAATCACTCACGAACTCCGACCAAACGGTCAAACTAGGCAGCGCTGATCAAATATGAATCAATATTCTGTTACGTTAATGACTATTTCTCGCCTCAAATGTTTTCGGAATCATCTTGTAGTGTACTGTTTAGCTGTAAAATGAGAAAGTTTGTGACGCCGCCATTGTACAATCTGGTGAAGGAAAGCCAAGTTCCGCTCACATGACCGGAGCACAGCCAATAGGAACGCTCTCTCTCTCTGAAATGACCTGTGATTGGTCAAAGTCTGCAGTCACATGCTACATTTTCTAAAGCCTGAAAACAGAGACATGATGAGGAGCAGAAGTCTAGTTATCTCTCAGAACACTTGAATTACAATATGCTGAAAGATTATTATGGAATTTTTGCCCAATGATGCCAAAAATATACTGCCTTCTGCCACTTTAACTTATTGCAGAGTATATAAATATCTGTAAGAAAAGTTTTTCATGTTCATGTTCAAGTTAGTATAACTATAGCAATTAGGGGCCCTCTTAGTTGAGGGGCCCAGGCAGATGCCTACCTTGCCTAATGATAATGTCCACTCTGTTCTTTTTTTTTTGTCTTGGCATGCAACTTTAAAAAGGAGGGATCAGAGTTAAGTGCAAATGTCAGCTAAGTGCCAAAATAGCTTGACCAAGGTCTTCACTGAATGACAAATATGCAGCAGATGTTTGATTTCATTTGATTTAATCAGCTTTTGTTGTCTTTGTATATTTTACACAGTCAGCATTGCTTAGCCTATACCTTATAACTTGATTGAGTATAGACTAAAGCCAGGAGTGTGAGCTGGGAAGGTCAGACACTTTACAGAAAAGTGAGACCGGACTGTTGAGCTCATCTGCTGAACTACACAAACAGATGTTTTCTCTGCTCATTGGCTCGCCCAGGCAGGACAAACTGCAGCTTTTTAATGTGCTGGTAAATAAATGTTCATTACTTTCACTGCTGGTGTTTGCACTCAAAATTTTGACGTCATCATCCATATGGCAATTACAAATATTGTCATATTATTGACTAACATTGATTACACTTGTTATTTTAGCTTGATTGGAAGGCAGTGTTGTTTTAATCCAGCTAGAAAGGATGCTACATCACAGCTGTGTTTAATAGCAATGTCATATAAATAATGAGCTCCGTCAGCGTTCATTTTCTGCAACATCGTTGTATTGATTGTCAATTTTAGAGATCGACTGAAAGAAAATTAAACAGGCTGTTGTGTGATTAATAATGTGACAGCCAAGTCTGGAATGCCAAGTTCTCCCAGCTGTAGTCGCGCATTCGGAGAGTTCAGCTGAATCCAAAAAAAGACGGGAGCAGTGGGGGCAAAAAGATTAGGAGGCTTGTAAGTACTGGGCCAGCATATGAGATTCACCCAGTCCTGCAGAGGTCAGCATCTTCTGACCAAAGCAAAGCCACGGTTATTTTAGGAGACTAAGAGCCAGAGAAAGTATGTACCCACATGTCAAAAAGGGGTAGATGCAAATTTTCAGGATGTACAAATTGTGAAAAAAAACGCATATGACAATTGAAAATTATCTGGAAAAGTAATAAGGACTTTAGCTACACATCACATAATCATTTACAGTACTTTGCTGCAAATATAGGGCATTTCTGCCTCCCTCAGTGCAGCACTGAATAATTCCTCACTCAGGACACTCATTTTATGAGCTTTATGCGATCATTGAGTAGTAGAATTCAGTACACGCTCATTATCTTTAGATTGGCTCACTTATTGGACCAAGCTTAATTTGCTCTGGTTGGCATGTCGCAGCAGAGGAGGCACGAGCATGAGACTGTGGCAACATTTAAATAATGGCCTGCCTGAGGTGATGCAGAGAGAGGGAGTGGGCATGGTGATCCCAGCATCAGTTATGACACCAACGCTTTAACACACTGCCATGCCATGTTAAATGTGCGAGCTCCTGCACCACACACACACACACACACACACACACACATGCTGAAGCTGAAACAGCAACTGGTGTCAATTTGCAGCTGCAGCCAAGTCAACAGTTTGTGAATAACGGCTAGCCTCACGCTGTCTAAAAGGTGACAAAGTATATATAAAATAACTAGGGCTGTCAAAGTTAACACGCTAATAACGCAAAATCGTTAGAATGAACATACTGGTATCATATGAAACTAGAAAACCTAAGAAATCCATTGGTACCAACTATGGCTAAATGAGGCCAAAGGGGTCCCTTGACCTCTGACCTCAAGGTATGTGAATGAAAATGGGTTCTATGGGTACCCACGAGTCTCCCCTTTACAGACGTGCCCACTTTATGATAATCACATGCAGTTTGGGGCAAGTCATAGTCAAGTCAGCACACTGACACACTGACAGCTGTTGTTGCCTGTTGGGCTTCAATTTGCCATGTTATGATTTGAGCATATTCTTTATGATAAATGCAGTACCTGTGAGGGTTTCTGGACAATATTTTCCATTGTTTTGTGTTGTTAATTGATTTCTAATAATAAATATATACATACATTTGCATAAAGTAGCATATTTGACCACTCCCATGTTGATAAGAGTATTAAATACTTGACTAATCTCCCTTTAAGGTACATTTTGAACAGATAAAAAATGTTAATTTGTAATTAATCGCAATTAACTATGGACAATCATGCGATTAATCGTGATTAAATATTTTAATCCATTGACAGCCCTAAAAATATCATGACGCCATGTGGGTTGGTTTTCCTCCTGTCCTCTCCAGTTTTTTGAGTCACCAGCCGCCACAGAAAATTAAAATTAAATGGAAGGGGGTAGTATTAAGATTAGAAGTAAAAGTGGCAAATTTACGAGAAAAAAACTCACAAATAAAACCATAATAACACTAATTTAAAAGCAACGGAATTCAGATTGTGGCTGGCGTCACCACAGTTTTGCATTGTACTATTTTTCCGAGTTTTTCTCGTAAATTTATGACTTTACAATCTCCCAAATTTGTGAGTTTTTTTCTTGTAATTTTGCCACTTTAATTAATTAATATAAGAAAATATCAGTTTTTTTCACGTAAATTTACGTCTTTAATCTCGGAATTTTTTTCGGAATATTACCCCCTTTCCCGGTTCCCGATTTTTTTTTACCTACAATGGCCCTAATAATGCTGTTGTAAATTCTCATCATTGTGTTTTGTTTTGGCCCTTAGAAGGACTGATCACCAGCTTCACCAATCCCACAACTGCTCCACAGCTCTGTACTGACTGAAGGATTTGAGACACATTCTAGATAAAACATCATTTCTCTTTCTAGCAAAACAGAGAGCATCAGAGCATCGAGGCGTGTACGCTGAGGAGTGCTTGGAGAAACTTTGAGTGTGCACAGGGGAGCGAGTGAAAACAGAGAGAGCGAGAAACGTACTCGGCACGTATAGTGTGCAACAGTGAGCAAACGTCGTATCTCACTGATCTGTTGTTTGATGAGAAGGGGAGGGGTTAAACACCGACGGCTGTTCAGGACAACATTCGCCCTGCTGGGAGAGCACGGGCGTCCCTTCTCCCTAATTAACAAGTACTTGACAGAGCCGCTCAGACACACAAGGCAACGGAGCACGCAGCAGCCATCTGCGGCAGCGGCCCCGTCTGCCGCGGCTTTGATGCTGATTTGAGCCAATGATGAAGTAAGTCACACTGACATCAGGCTTGAACGCGGGCCTTTGAAGGAAGCAGACACACACGATGGCTCACAATCTGCGCCGCAAGATGACATCTCTGCACAAATAAAGCCATCTGACAGTAGAGGAAGACCTCCGAGCATGAAATCAAAACAGAATGTTATTCGCATGAAACAAGACGGAGAGCACTAGTACCTGCATGAGAAGGATGTGATGTACCGTGATGTAAACGCATAGATAAACTTATGCAGACGCACCGGATGATGAGGAGAGGATATGTGGTCTCACTAGAACGCAGTTAGGCCTGAATTATTGAATGAATGCAGCTGTGTGTGTCATGCATATGTGTGTATCTGCCACAGAAAAAGTCCCTGACACAGAGCACATTGATCTGAGTCACCCCCCCCCCCCCCCCCCCCCCCCCCCCTCCCTCCAAGGCTTTCTGGTATCAGCTGAGAGGAGGCTGCCAGTGCTGGCTGCCACCCTGTTTACCCTTACTTCTGGCAAATGACATCCACCGTGGACATGATGCTAAGACTCTGCCGTTATTGGTCAACGCTGATTCATTACTCACTCCATAAAAATGGTCATGTTGGTTTGTGCCAAGCACAATATATTCTCTGTATCACCCTTTGGTTGTGATTATATACAATATTGGGATTTATTGTCAAACCACCAACAATCTATAGTTTTACCAGAATCTCCGGGTCTGAAAAGTGAAGCCAATGCTGAAGTGCCTTAAACCTGCATTCTTTCCAAAAGCCAGCAGGGGGCGACACCTCTGGTTGCAAAAGGAGTACATTTGTATAGAATGAGAAAATGAGCCTACTTCTCATGTGATTTATTACCTCAGTAAACATTGTACTTGTACTTGTACCATACATGACTTTATGGTCTCAATCGTTAGTTTCAAGTCTTCTTCAATACAGCATGATGTTCATTTAGTAAATTATGGTCCCATTTAGAGTCAAATAGACCATAAAGTAGGATATGCTTCAGGGCGTGGCTACCTTGTGATTGACAGGTCGCTACCACGGCGTTGTCCGGTCTGGGATTTGTTCGTGTTTTCATCTAAGGGCCCAGACACGCCAACCCGACATCAAAGATTTAGCAGCCACGAAGGCTGACCTTTGAGTCGCCTCACGTCACCATTGTGTTGGCCAAAAAGTTGCACTCTAACACACCACGAAGACTACAGCCGACGGCCAGTTAGCACGTACGCTCTGCGCCTGCATGGGAGGAAATAACTCTCCACACCAGCAGGTGGCGGTAGTCTGTATTTGTCATTCAAACAGGGAAACCGGAACACCGAGGACAGCGGATATTCAAGCCGTTGTTATGATAACGTACATGAAACAAAGCGGCGTTTGCCGACCATTTTCACACCACTCCTACTCACCACTTAGCTTCATTCCAGATGGCCATGTCGTTGTGAAAATATCCGTGTATTGGAATGATCAGGTGAGATGAAAAATGAGAAGAGCCTTCTGTGTGCGCACTCTGGACTTTACTCGTTGGCTTGCTTCCCTCATATTGCTTTTTTCTCTTCTCGTGCACTGATTCGTTAAAGCTGATCAGCCAATCAGAGTGATTTCTTTCACTGACGGGCGCCGCCGCCGATTCATGCCGACGGTGCGGTACACACCGCAAAAACTAGGCCAACAGACGCTCACCGACGGCCCGAAACTGTCCAACGGCCGACTGTCGGCCTGGTGAGTCAGGGCCTTTACAACTTTAACCCTTACAAAGTGTGTTTTCTGTTCATGAAA
Organism: Sebastolobus alascanus; assembly: GCA_916701645.2. Classification (NCBI taxonomy): domain Eukaryota; kingdom Metazoa; phylum Chordata; class Actinopteri; order Perciformes; family Sebastidae; genus Sebastolobus; species Sebastolobus alascanus. The sequence goes on from CAKAOJ020000230.1 coordinate 222,206, forward strand.
GTTAATTGTAACATTTTTGGTCGCCTAAAACTGTCTTATTCAGCGTTCGGTTGTACTTAGCTCCACCCTCTCGTGTCACCTCTGGTTGCAAAAAAACAAGATGGCAACGGGCAAAAACCAAGACGGTGACGGCCAAAATGCCAAACTCAAGACTTCAAAACTGCAGTCCCAAAACCAACGGGTGACGTCACGGTGACTACGTCCACGCCTTATATAAAGTCTGTGGGTGTTGCAAAAAACTTAAGCTAATGCTAACGTTAACTATTTACGTCACAATCACAACGTTGCTCAAATGTATCTTGTGTCTCGTGCTTGGTTAGGGATGAAAGAGAGAAGAGAGGGTATTGCAGATGACACAGCTATGTTATCCCCAACTTTTACAATTGTTGATGTAGTCAACATTAGCTTGGCTCATTAGCACATTAGCATGACATGTCTGGCTCAGGCAAACTTTGCAAACAAATCCGTGCTTGTGTTGTCACATAGTAGTAACAAAACAAAAGTCAGTTTTTGCTTTTCAATATGTTGAAACAGAATACAAGATTTGTTTCTGCCTCCTAACTGACATTTCTTTGGGATCTTTCTACTCTGAAGATCGTTATTCCCATTCTTTCATATCATTTGATCCCCTTTCTTGAGAGAAAGAGCCAGTACTTCTGTTATAATTGTACTTTTAAAACTAGAAGCATACAGTGCCTCAGCTCTTGTGTACCACCGATGCTCAAACACTTCACACCCGCTCTCGTCACTTCTCGCCAGACCTGAACAGCGAGTCGTGCGTTAAAAGGAAGTGACAGCTGTAAAAGGCCATTTTGACCCCCCTGGGAGAAGATAAGGTTGGAGGAGATGAGATGCCGCCCCTCCTGTAAGTAATACACACTTTGAAACCCATGTGTCTGCTTTTCCTTTGGCTTGCACACAACGCTTCTGAAACGCATTTCCTACATAAATCTGCGAGTCACAGTGCTCCCACTGTTATGTTCTTCTGCTCTGCGCGCACTTTTAACTGTGTGCATCAGAAGTCTCAGTCAACATTTTCACTTGTTACAAGCAAGCAGCTTCCAGTTGTCTTTATACGGAAGAGTATGTATGAAAAGATCAAAAGCCAGGAGAGGTAGAAACAGCAGGCCTTGTGAGGGAGGTGAAGGATTTCTGTTTTTTAATGGTGAGGGGAATTCTTCTTGGAGTTCATGGTTTAATAGGCTGTGTTTATAAATGAGACATTGACATTCTCTGCTTTGCTAACTTATGAAATATAAATTAGGTGCATGTCCTTCAGCTCCATCGAAGCAGAAGAGTAGCATTGCTCTTAATGTGTGAAAGCAATAGCTTGAATGAAATTTCCAGTGCGCCACTTTAGATGCATATTTGAAACATTTCAGTTATTTTTTCTGTCAAGATGAAGATGAGATGAACCAAGCTTTCAAGTAACTCCAATGTAAACTCAGTCGCGTCATTATTACGCTCAGAGCAACGGACATAGTGTTACCAAAATATCATAGGACATAGTACGGACATAGTAAACCAAAATATCCCTGATACGGGAGCTGCCATCTTGAGATTTTGACATCATTTAAAGTCAGGTACTACGCAGTGGTGATCGAGGGGCTGGAGCCACGGTATCGAGGTCCCGCCCACACAAACGCCAGAGCCAATCACGAGCCAAGCACGGCCACAGCTAATTAGTGTGAGCTACCTAGCTGCTACGTTAGCACCACAGTAGCTGTTTCACTAGAAAGACACAACAACTAACCATAATATCTCAATAACTACATTTATGATCAAACTGACACATGTCCTATTACACAGACTCATGAAGTTTGTGGAACGTTAGAGTTACATCTCCTCTCTCGTACAATTCCTGAGCCTCCGGCTTCGCGACTACTTTACTCAGAGCAGCTGTCAATCATGACGTCTCGCCCCCTTTTTATAGCATTAAATAACTAATTATATCAGCGTGATAAGAACTACCTAAATCCGCTAACATGGAGGGGGCGGGATTTATGACCTATACTGCAGCCAGCCACCAGGGGGTGATTGAGATGTTTTGGCTTCACTTTTGGGGAGCTGACATATCATACATCTTTATATACAGTCTATGGATCAAACGAACACAGGACTTATACTCAGGGGCCCGGCGTTCGTGTCCCGTGTGAAACCAAAAGTTGAGTGATTTTTACTGACGACGTTATGTCACGTGACGCTACGTCACTGTATCACATGACGTTACGTCCGTAGCTTAAGTTACATTACAAGCATACTTATTTTAAGTCAAACTATGATGTTTTTTCTAACCCTAACCAAGTGGTTTTGTTGCCTAAACCTAACCGCCACTGTTCCACAAGGTTAACCACGTGTTACAATGTTAACCTAGACAATTTCACAACGTTAACCACACGCAAACCTTCTGCGTCAAGACACTACCTGATGCCAAACCAGATGGTTTGTTACACAGAACCATCTGAGAAGCAGTCATTTCAAAGAATACTTGGCAGGTGATTGGATGAACCATCTGTCAATCAAACTCTTGCCAAAGCCAGTCGGGAGAAGAGCAAAAACATGCTTTGCCATCGAGGAAAGCCTTCGGTGCTGTTGTTTGCTCTTCTGTCAGTAAAGAAATACTGATGCTATTGCAGCTTCTACGCCAACCTCTTACGGAGCCACCATTTTTGTTTCCTTTAACTCCGCCTCCGGCTAATTCACATGAACGGAGGAAGGGAAATAACTCTGCATATAACAACTTTTAGGACCTAATGATTTAAATAAGGGCTATTCAAGTGTTCGTACTGGGAAGTTGATTTACCTCAAAAAAAAAGTATCCGCTGACAGACGTCTCTTTCCCAATGTAAGTCTATGGGAAAAAGACTTTTTGGGCCCAATGGCATCACGTGACGGACACGGAAGTTGTAGTTCCACCATGTGGCCACTATGTAAATTTTGCTTCCAAGCCCGGCGCTCTTCCTGAGGGCTTGGTGATCCCGCTGATCTCGCGGGATCTAGTGGCATTGCGAGAATCCAGCTGCCGTGCCAGGTAAGAGCTTCTGCCCAAGCGGCAAAATATGGACGAGTAGGGATGAGATCCCATTGTATATGCCAATGCTATACCGATTTCTTGGCTTTAATCTCGTCTTGTTTAAACATGCAACAGTTCTTCAGAAAATGCTACTATTACATTTCTTCTCTCTCGTAAATAAACACTGGCAGCTTCCTGAACGGCTGCAGCTCTAAATGTGCGTCATGCGAAGAGAGACTTTCTGTTCTGTTCCGTTTTCACTGTGGGGATTTCTCCTGGGTTATAAGCCTCCATGGAATTCAATCCACATCTGTTTGCCTTTCTTCCTTTTCATGCTCCAAACCTCTTCATCCTCGCGCTGCTGGTCCGTGCCCTTCTTGTCATCATCAGGCTGTTTAGCTGTCGGGGTTGTCTCACTGTCTCTGTGGGTCCGCGGGAAATGATACGTATGGTCTCAAATGATTAACATCCGTCATATAAGGCCGTTTCCACAGGGCTACCATGAGAGTAACGGCGTCTGTGAAACCCTGGCTACACTGCCAACAAAACATCAACCACCACCCCCCCCCCCGTCACCCGTTTTTGATCTCATTAACCTCCAGGCGACACACCCACCGCACATACTGTATCATATCCATATTGTCTCACTCTGAGGCATGTTTGCTGTTGTTTGGTGTTGTTGTGTACATGGCATGTGTGCATGTATGGGCTGCGGCTGCTGTCATGAGGATATAGCAGTTTCCCCAGGGGGTTGACTGTGACCTTGTGCTTCTCAATGTTTCTCATATTCAAATCCCAGCAGTGCTCCGCCTTCACGAACAGTCACAGCTCCTCATTATTCTTCCTTCACATGTCACAAAGACGCGGTGCACCTCCCACCTGTGGATTCTGCGGATGTTGTTGTTGTGTGTCAGGGATCTAATTTGTCTTGATCTTTGTGTTTCCTTTCATCTCCGCTGTGCTTTCTGTGTATCAAATCACTTGTCACTCCGTGACAAAGTTCTGTCAGTGAGACTATAAAGTAACACTACCGCGTTGTCACCGCTGCTACTCCCGTAACCCCGACTCCTACTGTGTTCATCTCCACTTTGACTTCTACCTGTTATATCCCCTGAACATTTCACCCGTATGTAATTGTTGTTGAACGTGTCATTCCAAAAGCATGGGCATTAATCTGCTGCTAGAACAGCCTGCGCTCTTCTGGGAAGGCTTTCCTCCAGATTTTGGAGCCTGGCTGCAGGGATTTGTGGGATTTGAATTTCATTGTCATTGCGCAGAGTCTACCGAGACAACAAAATGCAGCTTAGCAACTGAACTAGAAAGTGCAAACACCAGCAACATGCTGATATATACAAGATGTATATAAATATAAATGAACACAGAACACAGAATGAAAAATATGCCAATCTGGAGCATAGCTTTGATATGTACAATATGACTTATAAACCAGTCGTACATACTACATAGAATGTTGTATAAATGCACAATGTAAACAAAAAGCTAGTGCTGTGATTTCCAAAGTGGCTGCTGTTGCACTCTGGGATGCCTTAAGAACGGAGCAAAGACGGTCTGAGATGACGTACCTGAGCCAGCCAAAAGAAATAAATCACACAGTACAATGAAAGTAACTTGGCTTATACTGTAGCTATTCTTGGATAGAGGAAGCTAGCTGTCCAAAACTGTAATGCCTCATCTGGAGGGAAAAGTTATCAAATGTGGCAATGGTGCCTAGAACTGCAAGTAGCGATTCATTTCATCACCGTTTGGACTGTCAAATGGAAAACAGGAAATCTTCCCATTTGTGAGGCTTGAACCCAAAAATTTTTGGGGCTTTTTTCCATGAAAATGGACTTAAACGGTTAATCAATTAACACAATTGTTGCTGATTAATTTACTGTCAATTGTCAATTCATTTCGGCCATATAATGTATCTATACTATAACTATATATACTGTATATATATATATAGTGAAAGTGAAAAATCATAGAGTATGCTGATAATACTGGCATCAACTGGTGTCACAACAAAAATTCTTAATTATAAGCTTAATTAATATATCATATATTTTAAAGTGAGACTATGTAACTTTTGCAGTGGCTTTTACAGGATAATGGCAAAAATGCTGTATATAAGATTTGGACGTAGTCACCGTGATGTCATGCATTGGTTTGTGGACTGCCGTTTTGAAGCCTCGAGTTCGGCCATTTGGCCGTTGCCATCTTGGTTTTATGGAACCAGAAGTGACACGAGAGGGTGGAGCTAAGTACAATTGAACGCTGAATAAGACATTTTTAGGCGACCAAAATGTTATAATTAACTTTCATGAACTGAAAACACACTGTGAAAGGGTTCAATGTTGTAAGACGAAAACACGGACAACTCCCAGACCGGACAACGCCGTGGTAGCAACCAGTCAATCACAAGGTAGCCACGCCCTAAAGCATACCCTGCTTTATGGTCTATTTGACTCTAAATGGGACCATAATTTACTAAATAAACATCATGCTGTATTGAAGAAGACTTGAAGATAGCGATTGAGACCATAAACTCATGTTTACAATGTTTACTGAGGTAATAAATCAAGTGAGAAGTAGGCTCATTTTCTCATAGACTTCTATTCAATCAGACTTCTTTTTGCAACCAGAGGAGTCGCCCCCTGCTGGCTATTAGAAAGAATGCAAGTTTAAGGCACTTCAGCATTGGCTTCACTTTTCAGATCCGGAGATTGCCAGCTGGATAATGGTAAATGCTTAAACACTGCATAACAATAGCACAAGTAGAGAAGAGTTACAAAGTCAGTGAAGTGATCAGTAAAGTCAGTTACTCAGCAGTATCTATCTAAAGTTTGCTAATCTTGGCTAGCATTAGCCACCACAAGCTACTGGTTATACTGGCTAATGTATTATTTCTCTTTCAAAAGCTACATCATATCACTTAAACTCAGCTATAACCGCCGTATGAGCACAGTGCAGGGTGGCGGCCGTGAGCTAGCCAGTGGGGCACGCTCACATGCACTAAAGGCAAGCGCAGTCGGCCCGGCTAAGTAAACAAAGCACAGAGAAGCTCTGATTACAACACACACAGAGGGAGAGCGACTTCATTCTCTGCTCCACTATATCTTTACATAGCAAATAGTTGTTAGCTGCTAAATTAATGCTCTGAGCGCTAAATAGAGCACCTTTAAAAGCTAGATTGGATCCTAACTTGAGTGTCGGGACCCACCAAAGCGGTAACAAAATAAAGAAGGGGTCCTGAGATGATTAATGGGACAAGAGCAAAAATCCCAAAGATTTTCTGCTACACTAGATTATGTTTATTTTTTAGATATGTATGTAATGTAATGCTGGATAGATAATACACACCATATTAAACATATGACAAGGGGTCACAAGCAGTCACTGCATTATTTTAAAGGGACACAAGTCAAAGCGGTTGGGAACCACAGCATTACACTGTGTTGTAATCACCCATTGTGTAATATGTGATACTTATTCCCACCGGGGATCAGTCCCCTGCACAGAGGTCACAGAGACATCTAATCCACATTATCCCGTCCTCATGCCCAACGTTATCATGCTGGGTCAGAAAAGACTAAGAGCACATGAGGACTTTTACTAAATACACCAGAACTCCATCACCTCATTTTCAGATACGAAATGAAGATGTGAAGTTAACGCTCTCTAGTTAAGAGGCGCAAGAGTGACTCATCAGGCAGCACTCGATTCCCTTATCTCTGGTGAACTAACAAACAGTCATTAATGGTAAATTATTATACATCTCAAGGGGTCTTTAAGCCTACTGACTTCAAAGAGATGGGGCTGTGCAGTGAGAGGCTTTGATGTAATGTGCATGCAGGATTATGAGCCAAGGAGCATTACTTTTATATTAAGCCTCTGTGCATATCCTAATGTCTATGGAGAAAATATAATTGAATAGATAACAACTTGATTAAATAATTGGTTCGTTATAGTATCACAGTATTCAATTCAATTTATCTTTATATAGCGTCAAATCATAACAGAAGTTATCTCGAGACGCTTTTTAGATAGAGCAGGTCTAGACCGTACTCTGTAGTTTAGAGACAAGAGATCCCCCATGAGCATTGCATTGTTATGCGCTGTGGCCAGGAAAAACTCCCCGTTTAGCGGGTAGAAACCTCGAGCAGAACCGGGCTCTGGGTGGGCGGCCATCTGCCGCGACCGGTTGGGTTTTGCGAGAGAGAGAGAGAGAGAGAGAGAGATCATTGTGATCAGCATTTTTTTTCTTCTTCTTTTTTTTACTTGTTTCTCTTTTTCATTTTCTTTCATTACCTTTACTTTTCTTTCTCCAACACCAGGGCGACAGGTATGAAAATAACAGGCGGAGCTAAAGTACACTTTACTGCCTGGACGGCGTGAACAAAGTTCAGAGTGCAAGTTGTGAGGAATGCGAGCTATATCTATCCACAGCTGTCTCCCTCCCACTCTGCCTGTCTAAACCGAGACTCTGTGAGCCTGGTCTTGGCTTAGATATTGTATCTGTGAGTCACTGTGTGAAGTGATCGATATCTATGTAGTACAGTGGAGTCTCTTCATCACTCCTCCTCCTTTTTGTTTCACTGAGAGCTTCTCCATCAATCAATAACTCTTCCTCATTATTATGGAGGGCTGACCAGACTCTGAGATACTGAACGCTGGCAAAGTTTGTGCCCCATGACACCTTTTCCTCTCAGTGAACTCTATCAGGGTTTATCATTGTATCAGCTGTAGCAAACAGGCTTTTCCTCTCATCTCTGTGTGGCCTCTTGCATGTGTGCAGGTATGTGAGAGAAAATGTGGGTGATCCAGTACACAACATCCAAAGGGAATGGTGTGCAAACTCTCATCCTTAAAGGATAAAGCTGATGATATTCTATATTTTTCTTATTGTCTACCAAAGTATTGTCCGCGTTGCCAAAGTCCACTATAGCTTATTCCCCTGTGTCATAGAGCTCCACTGTTGTCCAAAAACTATTAAAGACAGATCAATGTTGTGACATATTCTTTCATTACAATGAACATTGGCACTGTAGTTTATCTTGAGCGTAGACTGTATTTAAGAAGTGCACATCACCGTGACGTCACCCATTGGTTTGTGGACTACGGTTTTGAGGCCTTGAATTTGGCATTTTTGCCGTCACCATCTTGTTTTTTTTTGGAACCAGTGCTGCGGTCGAATAGTCTTTTGGTTCCTAACTGAGTGAAATGACCTAGAAGTATCTAAGTGGCAGCCATGATACGAGCGGGTCAAATTCTCTAAATGCTAAGGTAAGGTGCTTCAATGCTTCCTTTCTTATCTTCTTCAGCATATAGGGCACACTGGAACATCCTTTATGAAAGGAAAGGAGATAAACATCCTACAATTCTTTGCGACAGCAACATCTAAAGCGATGCACCATTCGGCTGCCAATAATATCCGCCTTTGCTGTTTAATTGTACATTATGGAAAAATTGAAAACATCCTTCTTAGGAGGTGTAATTCTGTTTAGGACAGGAAACTTTACTTGAATCCTACAGCATTTAGTCGTCACTGTACTCATTTTCTATATGATATATACTAAAAAAGTAAAAAAACTCTGAATAAGACATTTGTTAGGCGACTAAAACGTTACAATTAACTTTCATGAACTGAAAACACACTGTGAAAGGGTTAAAGTTCTACGAAGAAAACATGGACAACTCCCAGACTGGACAACGCCGTGGTAGCGACCTGTCAATCACAAGGTAGCCACGCCCTAAAGCATACCCTGCTTTATGGTCTATTTGACTCTAAGTGGGACCATAATTTACTAAATGAACATCATGCTGTATTGAAGAAGACTTGAAACTAGTGATTGAGACCAATAAACTCAGTTTTACAATGTTTACTGAGGTAATAAATCAAGTGAGAAGTAGGCTCATTTTCTCATAGAAATCTATACATCAGACTTCTTTTTGCAACCAGAGGAGTCGCCCCTTGCTGGCTATTAGAAAGGATGCAAGTTTAAGGCACTTCTGCATTGGCTTCACTTTTCAGGCAAGGAGGTTGCCCCTTGATCTTAAGTCAATCCCATATAGACATACTGTATGTGTATTAAAAACAGTCCTGAACAATTTCACTAAAAACCTGTAGTATCAAGCATTTTAGGAAATTACTTATAAAACTATATATTAATTTTTAAAGATTAACATCTTCAGTAGCAAGGAAGGAATGAAGCTTTGCTGTGGGTTGTGCCATACTGTAGCCTGACTTGTGCCTCGCCTCAAAAACATATCTGTACGTTGGTGCTACAGCAGCTATTAGCTGCTGTATGTTTTCTCCTACAAGTTCCTGATGGTGGCAGAGATTGTTGATAGATAAGATTCTCGTATCAGGCCAAAGCGTGTAATAGACCAGCCTGTCCAACCGAGGATAGCGTGTCAGTGTCACATTTTACCTCGATGAGGCGTGAATATTACGGAATGTATGAAAGTGCAGTAGCATTCCAGCAGGAAGCAACAACACCACTTACTGTACCTAGGTTTAGGACTACCGTCATAGTTGACCTTATAATAAGTACGTAAACTAAGTACAATACGTACGTAAACAATGTAACATATGTACTGAAAAGACTTCACAAACATCACTAAAAAACACGTCACTAATGTAACTTACTAAAACATAACACCGGCCTCTAACACCGCCTATATCGCCTCTTCAGTGACAAAGAAAGGCAAAATAATGTTAAAAGGTGCATGGATGTAACTGCAGTTCTATAATGAGTAGCCCACTGTCGCTCTGTGTCACAAAGTAAATGAAAGAATGTAAACACAGTTACTGCCTGGAATATATTAAAGTATATAGCCTGATCATGTACAATACTATGTGTCTAGCATTGTCAATAGGATTCATCCTCTGGTGAATGTTTGTACAAATTCTCACGGCAATCCCTCTCATTGAGATATTTCAGCCTTGTCCAAAGTGGCAGGACAACCAACTGAACAGCCGACTGACACTGCCGGTCCAGAGCAGACACCCCCTAGCATGGCTAAAAATAGAAAATAACCCCAGTCTTATTCTGGCTTCAGGAATGGCTAGTTAGCACTGGAGCTGTTGACACAATGTTTGAAATGCCTTTTTAACTACTGAATTGGATGAAACATGCAGCTGCTTGTAGAGAACAGTGTGATATATTATAGACAGTACTGTAGCGGTGTCTGTAGGGCTGTTCATAGTGTATTAATCACATTTTAATGTAAAACAAACACTTACAGAATGTCCTGCAGTTGTAATACATACTGTATCATTAATCCCACTGTTAGCTGCATCCATCATAGATACAGCTAGAAAACTGGCACGATGACGACATTTTAAACTACTTCATTTCACAAGTCCAAGTATCTCTGATTGGTGTACTTTGATGATTGTTGCATCACTTAAAGGTCTTATTGATAATAAATATTGGTGCCGAATAAAAGTATTGCTTTTCCGACAAAAATATATAGATAAAATTAATCATAATTTTTTTCTGTTTATCTCTGTGGAAGATATCTGACGTTTGGTTCCCTCTTCTAACAAAGCTTGTGAGCCAATAGTATAACGATGTCGGTATCACGTGGTATCTCTGGGTCGTCAGCGATCGAGGTGCCAGTTAGTGTGGAGAAAAAAAATGGATAAAAGGCTGAGTTTGACGGTTGAGCGCCCGGCTTCACTCCGGTACCAATCCCAAAAGCTCAGCGATAAAAGGAGGCTGCCTCTGCTATGCCTTGCCGCATTGACACTGCGGTTTCCATCAGGCTGCAGAATATGTGAATATTTACTGTGGCAACAAGTGACAACTGACGTTATCACATATTAGCTGTCTTAGCTTAATCGTCCGAACAACAGTAACCCATAAAAGTACGACTCAACAACAACTACCTACAGCCATAGTCCTTACAACCTTAACTAATATGTGGTCACAGGTTAGATTGTCAAAATGAGAAAAATAACAGCTTTAATCTCCGAGGAGCTGCGTTAGCATCTTAGCATTAGTGACGGTTGCGTCTAGTTACCTAACGTTACAGTTCCCTCAAACAATGTATAACAAAGATGCACATCACAGGGGATTTAGAAGTGGATGGTCGACTGGAAAATAAGTAGGTATATGTCTAGGACCCTATGATTTCCGCGATGCGGAAAACACGTACGAAATCGCGGAATCTGATGATAAAAATGGAATCAGCTGTAAAACGCGGAATATCGTGGAATTTGCCAAAATGTGGATGCAATTCATGAAAATCAGGGTTTTCCCTGCCATTACAATTTTTTTTTCACAGCACCTAAGCTGAATGAAAAGAACAAAAACTGTTGTTTTGTTTTATAACTGTATTGAAGCACTTTTATTGATAAAAAAAATAGTGCAATGTTTTATTACATCAAATTCATTGATATTCATTACATTTTGAAGATTTTCTTATGAATTGTTGACATTTTATTCATCCACCACATGATTAGACAAAATTGAATAATTCAGAAAAATTGAAACAGAATCTGGAAAGTAATAAAATGGATTTCATAGGGCCCTAGTATATGCCGTATACCTGCGTATACCTTCACTACACCACTGCTTAGATGACAAGCTAAATGTTACCTAAATCTAGATAGCCATACCCTCAGACTACCATAGATTATTACGTTGCATGAATCATGAAACACCTCCGCACAAAGTAACCTAAATCTATAACTAATGTACGCTATAGCCACATGTTGCAAAATGACTTCATAACTCTACCACGAAAGATTCATCACTTGACATGACTGTCTGAGTCTCACTTCACTCGACCATAAAATGTGCAGGTACGCAACAAACTGGCAACCACTTGTTGTGAAATGAATGCAATAGAACGGGGGAGGGAGTGTGCAACATCTAGTGACTGAATGTTATAAATATTATCAATAGCACCTTTAATATTTCAATTTTCTTTTCTTTTAAGGCCCGGCACGGATGAGGCAAAGAAGTACCAACAAAGACTACAAGCCATAGTGGTGAGAATGTCCTTCTTTGTGTCTTTACTTTTGCCCTTTTACTGTCCACTTCAGTTGGCCTTAAACCAAGTTGAACTTTCCCCCCATGTCAAAATAATCTCACCGCACCATCGTTGTCTTATGTCACTTCAGTGGAACGGTCTCACTCGATCTGCGCTGCCTGCAGTGAGCGAGCAAAGAACATTAACTTTCTGGCCAATAATCAGTGATCTGTGAAATGAAAGGTTGGAGGGCCTGAGTGAGTGGAGCCGGCTTGACCTCTCTCGAATGTTAAAAAAATCAGTCCAAAACACGAGTGACCCACTTCACCAGAGACAGCGAGGGCCTGGAGTGGGCCTCCGCATGTTTACGGCGTACATTAACGGTACAGATACAGAGTCAGCACGCATACAATGTGCTGCGTCACTGAACTATTTCTCTCGGCATCCCTGCGCTCCGCCAGCTGTATCTCCCCGCTTTAATCTGACGGTCACGTCAACTAAAAATATCCCCCGTCTCTCTCTCTCTCCGTCTCTCTCACTACTCTGCTTCCACACAGAAGAAGTCCTTGTCTACAGGGACCATGACTGCAAAGGGGAGTTACTAAGGAATTATATTAAAAAGCGGGTGTAACCCACCACCATAAGTACAGTGTTCTTGGATCAAGTTCTGTCTGTTGTTAGTAGAAGAAACGCAGTAGTTGCAGTTGTTTTAGTTCACTGCTTTTTTGGAATAATTCAAGTTTTCTTGGCCGTTAAGAGATAACTTACAGGAAGACTCCTTAGAAGTGAGGGGTAAGTAGTGGAAACATTCCTAGAATACAGTGTCTTTTTTGTGAGTGTTTGATTACAGACATGAGAATGAGCCATGTAAATCTTAAGGCAGCGTAGACAATCTGTTGCTTTCAAAAGTTTTTACATTTTCTGTGATAGCTGCGGCAGGAAAGTGAGGGGACTTGGCACTGAGTATTGGTCAAAAGACACTGACTGTGGAGGTCCTTAAGTGTAAAACAGTGAATTTCATTCGTGGTATGAGATTTTCTTTCACAGTGGTGTCACTGGCTCTATAAACTCTTAAAATTCATAACCACCTCATAGGATTCCAGAGATTTCCCTCTGATTTAACTGCCTACTTGTCGCCCGTCTCTTTGATGACATACCTCAACAATGGTGACAGGAAAGACCACTTCGCTCCGAGAGTCTCTTCTTTTTTCCTCACATTCCCTCTTCAAGAATTTAACTTTTTTCTTCTGTCACCAGGAGAGGCGTCGACAGCAGGAAGAAGAAGAGCAGAGCCTGACGAGGGAGACAGAGGAAGAGTGGTTGAAGGCAACCCGGGAAAAGGTGATTTAAGTGACACTGTTTTAAGTTTTTCAATGAAGCAAATCCTTCCCACTTGGTATTCCAAACTGTTTAAAGAAAAAGTTTGACATTTTGAGAATACGCTTATAAACTCTCTTACCAAGAGTTAGATGAGAGGATTGGTACCACTCTCATGTTTACTTGTATGATAAATATGAAGCTACAGCCAGCAGTCAGTTAGGTTAGGTTAGCTTAGCTTAGCTTAGCATAAAGACTGGAAACGGGGGGAAACAGCTAGTCTGGCTCTGGTAACAAAATCCGACTACGGGCACCTGCTACCTAACCTGACCTGCCAGATGTTTTTTTACACAGAACCATCTGAGAAGACGTCATTGGAGACTGTTTGGAAAAGGGCAGGCACTGTCAAAAAATACCTTTTTCGCAGGTGATTGGATGAACCGTCTGTCAATCAAACTCTTGCCAAAGCCAGTCGGGAGAAGAGCGAAAACATTTTTTTACATCGAGAAAAGCCTTCAGTGCCGTTCTTTGCTGAAAAAAAAAAAAAGCAGGGGATGCTTTAGGGCGCGTTTACCTTGTGATTGACAGGTCGTTACCACTGCGTTGTCCGGTCTCGAAGTGTCCGTCTTTTCGTCTTACAACTTTAACCCTTTCACAGTGTGTTTTCAGTTCATGAAAGTTAATTATAACATTTTAGTAGCCTAAAAATGTCTTCCACCTTCTCGTGTCACTTCTGGTTGCAAAAAAACAAGATGGCGGCAGCCAAACACCAAGATGTCAATGGCCAAAATGACGAACTCAAGGCTTCAAAAGGGCTGTCCACAAAACATCACGGTGAATACGTCCACTACTTATATACAGTCTAGGTTTAGAACGAACAGTCGCCGTCTCACACACACCTAAATCACGCCCGTAGCTGTCATTAGGTCTTCACAGGACGCTGATTGGTCTGTGATCTGGCTTGCCGAACATAAATGCATTACTTGAAGCCAGACAAGATGGATTTTCGCGTGATACAGTATGTGATCCCGCGATTCTTGCGTGATCGCGGGAATCCAGCTTCCGTGCAAGGTAACCTGCTACCAGCTTGATATTCACATTACAGACATGAGAGTGGTATCAATCCTCATCTAATCCTCGGCTACAAAGTCTATTCAGCATTTTCCACCAAATGTCAAAATATTCCTTGAATAATGAAGGCTCTTTTCTTTTTGTTTTCATTGTTTTCCCTCCTTTCCAGCTGCTTCATGTTAAAAATTGACCACTGGTGTGTCCCACCCTCATGTAATGTCATGTCTCATGACTGTTGCCAAGCTGAGCTGCTTGCTAGCTGACGCCTAGTTCGAGTATTCTGGGTGGGGTCACTCGGATTTCATTATCACTCTGATTTACTTATAAACAGCAAGCAAGTTATTTTCAGTGATTTGTTGCATTTGATGTGCAGAAAGCTCACTGATTTCCTGCACGTGAACCAGGAATCCCTTGTTACTATGTCAACTTGACCTACAGGAGGAAATCAATGTACTTAAAACCATGGCTTTTCCAGTGTTGAAAATAATATGACAATGTTTACCGAGAGAAACTGCAAGAGGGGAAGTGGTGATGACAGAAAAGGAGAAAAAAGGACATTATTTTAACATGGGTTGGGGATTCTTTGCGCTGAGCCGTTATGCGTCACATTCGCTACTTCACTGTTCCCTGCAGGACATGCTCTTTTGAAAAATAAACAACACTACATTATCTATGTACCCCAGTGCCGCAGCACGCACACTGTAGCAGCCTCCCACACAAAACAGCGTGCAGCACATTTCTGCTTTCTCCAATCACAGGTTGCCTCGGGGCAAGTGCACTGCTAGCGGCAGGGACAGACCATCCCCGCTGCAGTTGAATGAGTTTAGCCTGAAGATACGACAACGCCTTCTTCATCTTCGTGGCGGCTAAATGTGAGGCAGAATTTGTCACTTTACTACTCCCAGAGTAGATGATGATATTCACAGCATCTCCACTGCAGCTGCCTGTTATTTGTTTTTTCCTGGTCCCGACCACCAAGACCGAGGCCCATGCATGGATACGTGACAGATCTGTGTGGAGAGTTGGATAAATCAAGAGTTTGGGACTTCAAGTGTTTGAAAAAAAGGCATTGTCAGGTTTCAGGTTGTCACTCCCGCTCACGCCATAGCCAGGCATGAGTGACAGATTGTATCTCAACTCCAGGAGCAGGATGTCTGGAGGCTGGGGGGGCTGAGGCACAGAGCTGTGACACCTTTTCACTGTCACTCTCAGACAACAGCAGTCTGCCGGCCTTACTCATGCTGGGCGAGATCCAAAATGGCAGCACCGCAGGCCTCGTTCGGTCTGTAGAGGAGCCAAAATGGCAGAGGAGCGCTGCCAGGTGGCTAGCTGTGTGTCTTGATCCCCTGAATGATTGCTTCTGGTCTGTGTCAACACAGGCAGAAGGCTTGGTGTGCAATGTGTTTGTTTTTGGTTGTGTCTCTGTTTTTCTGTTGTGGAATATGGTGTAACAGAGTTGACGCTAACAGCGATAGTCCAATCATAGCTTAGCATCCATAACTAGGCACAGCAGGGCTGTTAAGCTTTGGGTTTCTCCACATGCTAAAGCAGAGCGCATGGGGCTGCACAGAGCGCGATACTCTGTATCCAAAACATTTGGAGGGTGGTGTCTTTTTGTAACCTTTCTAAAAACCAAACACAGTGTAGGAAACAGTGTGTTTATCTGCTCCAATGTAAGCTGCAACCATTAGCATGTCCGGCTAACTAGCTGAATGCTATCAAGGTAATATTAGCGGCTCTGTCCTTGTCTAGCAGCTCCAGCCAACACACAACCCAACAACAGCTAGCACTTTGGTTAGTCCTCATCCTAAAAGCCTCTTTTTTGTAACGTTAAAAATTAAAATATTCATTTGAAAATACGAACAAGAGCGTTAGCTAAGCTGCCAAAACAGGGTTGTTAGAATGAAATCTTGAATCTTTGAAACATACTTGTACTTATACTGTATAGTACTAGCACTAGCTAGCTCTACACTGCAACAAAGAGTACAGAAAACTCCGGTGTTTTTTTTACAACAGCCGCTGCCGCCATTTTAGACTGAAAACGCTTATTATATTTATAATATTTTATTGTTCAACACAGGCCATTTCAGTAGAGTATGATATCAGAATATAAATAATTTTGTTTTACTTTTGTACAGCACTTTTTAGGCGGACTTTTTACTGGCGTCCGGTAGTCGCTTTCAGTCGCGTGTAGTCCAAACTGATTTTTTTGGTGGGTAAAATACGTTTTGCTGCTGCCCCCGTCCACAGCAGTACGTTGCTTTGCTCCCGTGCTGGTACTACTGTCTGCTTCTCCGAACTGGCGGCGTGCCAACCGTCATCTACTGTAGGTTATACGCTGACTATGGATAAGTACCTCATCCAACACCACTTCAAAACACCCAAGCTATCCCTTTAAGTCTATTTAGTCTGCACTCTGCTGGCACTCAGATAACAGATATGCAAGGGTTCACATTTCTAAAGATATTATTTGCCATGAAGCAGCGAGTACAGTATTTTCGTCACAGATACACTTCTATATTGACCATGACGAGATCGAATAGGAGGCAGCCATGTGACAGTTGGTGTGATGGATTATAGCCAAGGACACGCACACACACACACACACACGACTCACAGTGTCTCTTTTTTCATGGTCCGCTGCTCTGAATCATTTATTTTATGAGCTCTAAAGTGCATCTTTTTGTGTTAACAAATATTATGTCTGTGCCAATGTGTGTCAGGGAACAAACCAAAAGTCAAAAGACGCCCGAGGACGAGGACGAGGAGGCAGCTGATGCCAGAAAAGAGGAACAAGCCTCCCAAGAAGAAAACAAAGAGAATCTGTCAACTGTGCAGCCGCAGCCAGAACACACAGCCACTATCAGGTGAGATGTTTCTAGAGTACCATAAATTCACACACAGAGACAAAACAGCCTTGAATATATAGAAACTCTAGGGAGAGTGTGATATTTTATCCGACAACATCCAGGTTTTCTTGCAAAATGAGGTTTGAAGATTTAGAGACAGAATAAATACCCCCAAAATATTTTATGATTTGAGCTGCTGTGAAGGCGGTGAGGAAGTAAACACAGCACCCCCCATTAGCTCAAATTCTCCTCAAAGGCTGAACTTTGTAGAATCTCAACTACGGTGAATATGAAATATGAGGAAGCAAAATGATCTCTTAGGTCAAAAAATGCAAATGGTATTCAGTTTGGCCTCGTGCCACGTCCCGGGCAGCCGAGTGTTAAATAAATAAACGTTACAGCAAACAGAAAATAATCTACTAGCCTGTACAGCTGGGGATGTGAGCGCTTCGAATTATGTGTCATGAATAAAAAATGGAGAACAGAGCTACCACATAATGATTTATCGCTGCATGAGTAAATCAACACAGAATTTTAACCCGGAATTCGGTGCATGATGAAATAAAAATGTCCTCCTTGTTTTCAGGATGTTTTCATGCATATCATTTGTGTGTTTTGAATTTAATATATTTTAATTAGGGCTGTCAAATTGATTAAAATATTTTATCGCATGATTGTCCATAGTTAATCGCGATTCATTTCAAATCATCTCACTTTTTTTTTATCTGTTCAAAATGTACCTTAAAGGGAGATTTGTCCAGTATTTAATACTCTTATCAACATGGGAGTGGACAAATATGCTGCTTTATGCAAATGTATGTATATATTTACTATTGGAAATCAATTAACGACACAAAACAATGACAAATATTGTCCAGAAACCCTCACAGGTACTGCATTTAGCATAAAAAATATGCTCAAATCATAACATGGCAAACTGCAGCCCAACAGGCATCAACAGCTGTCAGTGTGTCAGTGTGCTGACTTGACTATGACTTGCCCCAAACTGCATGTGATTATCATAAAGTGGGCATGTCTGTAAAGGGGAGACTCGTGGGTAGCCAGAGAACCCATTTTCATTCACATATCTTGAGGTCAGAGGTCAAGGGACCCCTTTGAAAATGGCCATAACAGTTAATCCTCACAAAAATTTAGCATAAGTTTGGAGCATTATTTAGGCTCCTTTGCGACAAACTATTTGCGTTAACGCGTTACTATCATATTAACTTTGGGAGCCCTTATTTTAATATAATTTGATACATCAGCCTACATTTACCAGATAGGCATCATAGCATGTGGAAGTTAAACTGCACTGTACAGCCCACATTTAGCTCGGTGTAAAACAGGAAACCAACAGCGGGACTGAAATGGCTGTTGGGCAAAGTAGTCTCAGCGCCTCTTGACATGATGGGAGTAAGCTTGGTTCAACACTCCTCTGATGATGGCTGTGAAATATTTATGGCAGGGAACAAGTTGGGGAGGGCTCCGGGAGAAGAAGGGGAGGCATGTGTTTAAAGTTGCAGACTCAGTGTCTGTTTTAAGTGTGTGGCCACGGAGAGCACTTAAATTGTCTCCTTTCTTTGCCCGCAGGCTGGCACTGACGAGGACGTGCAAGGTAAGAAGTCAGCTGGGCTGTAATCGTCGTTAGCTTACCATCCGCTTCTATCTTCTTCTTTGTCACTCTCGCGACTACGCCTGCCCAGCATCTATTCTCTCTTGACAGATAATAATTTACCAGAACTAAGTCTTTGCACGAAGAATAGTCGTTTAAATCAGGGTGACAGAATGGAGCCGCTGCTGAGACACGGCTCTATTCTGACTGTGACGACATCACTTAGGTTCTGCCTGCGTGTGACTCATTCTGCTGTACGAAAAACACCATGAGGGTAAAAGTTTATCCAAAACCCTTTTCAGCCAATGTGCACAAAGTTACAGAGAAGTTGGGACTGAACGGGATGTGAGAGTATAAGAGAACAGCTGACTCTGACGTAAGGCAGAAAGCATTTAACACATCATTAACTGGACATTGCAGCACAGTTGGATATTTCAGTAAATAGAGAGAAGTGTACTGATGACTTTCTTCCATATACTGTATATAAGAAGTGGACGTAGTCATTGTGACGTCAGCCAGTGGTTTGTGGACTGCTGTTTTGAAGCCTTGAGTTCGGCAGTTTGGCCGTCGCCATCTTGGTTATTTGCAACCAGAAGTGACACGAGAGGGTGGAGCTAAGTACAATCGAACGCTGGATAAGACATTTTTAGGCGACCAAAAAGGTTATGATTAACTTTCATGAAGTGAAAACACACTGTGAAAGGGATAAAGTTCTAAGATAAAAACAAAGACAACACCCAGACCGGCAACGCCGTGGTAGCGACCTGTCAATCACAAGGTAGCCACGCCCTAAAGAAAACCCTGATTTATGGTCTATTTGACTCTAAATGGGACCATAATTTACTAAATGAACATCATGCTGTATTGAAGAAGACTTGAAACTAGTGATTGAGACCATAAACTCATGTTTACAATGTTAACTGAGGTAATAAATCAAGTGAGAAGTAGGGTCATTTTCTCATAGACTTCTATACAATCAGACTTCTTTTTGCAACCAGAGGAGTCGTCCCCCCCCCCCCCCCTGGCTGGCTATTAGAAAGAATGCAAGTTGAAGGCACTTCAGCATTGGCTTCACTTCTCAGATCCCGGAGCTGCCCACTGCTTTCTTCCACCCAAACGTCATTCAAAGATTGTAAGGAAAAAGAAAATTAGGATTCATGCTAAAGTCATGTTAGCACATTAAATTTAAAGGACTTTGTTTTACTCTTTAAATTCTCTTGTTCCCTTTGCGACAATGAATGGGAGACACTGGATGTTTGTTTTCTTTTTTTATACCCAAATGAGCTTCGTTCTATTGTAGAGTTGTCAGTTGTGAAACAGATGTCCCCATATACTCAGAACATTCCCCTGAGTGCTCTCAGTGTCATCTAGAACATCTCTCCCATTTCACTGTCTATGGAGCAGCTCCACACTTTATACCCTATGACATCACAAGTTTGAGTTTTAGCACTCTAGTTTTTGGATTTGGGAGAGAGTTGTTCATATTTACTATTATTTTTGGACTGTCTTAGACCATAGGAATAACATATATGAATTTTGAAAATGGGTGTAGTTCCCCTTTAAAATAGAAAATAATGGCATCAGAGCACTTTTATGTTGCTGAAACGCACAAAGTCAATGGCCCTACAGACGTTGATCCATTTTTACACCCTTTTCAACATACCCACATAACATTGGTTTTGTCTCGTTAGTGATTTAGGACAGTTGAGAACACTAAATACAACTTGAATTCTGGTGATTACAAAATAATTACATGAGACAAAACAAACACTGAGGATATATATACTGATTTCTAAGTAAAAATACATTTTAACTTTACTCTGACTTACAGTACAACGTATACATTTTCTTTTTCAGTAAATAAAGAGGCTGAGCAACACTTCTCCACACAAATGGCACAAAGGATGTTTCACGAAAGTGGGCAAGAAGGCCGATCAGGTGAGGCACAGGAATAGACTTTGTTGTAACTTATCAGAAATGTAGATGTTCAGTATTTAGTACGGTGTAATGTCAGGGCTCTGAGGAGATACCAAGGTCATGCATTCAGTATTTTTGGCTGAAATTCTGGTGGTTTGAGTCTCCTGAAAATTAGATTAAAGGCCCTCAAAAGTCTGACTACAGCCCTTTGTAATTATGTGAACGGAACGAAAATGTTTTGCAATGGAAAATGATAAATATATGACTGAAAAAACAGGAATTTAGGCTACAGAATATGTATTTGCATATATTTGCATTAGTCTCTCTAGTCTCCTCTTGCAAATGATGACCCCTTTAAATAATGTCGCTCTGCCCTCAGGGTATGACTTAACGATTGGACGGAGGTGAAAGGCCAGAGAACATTGTTATATTTAGCCCACTTTATTATTTCTGTACGTTAATTTTTTATGCTCACTTGAGGGCTGTATGGAGTAAAAAGCTCACTGCATTTGGCTTATTGTGTCTCTATACTGTCTATTGTTCCGGCTCATATTAGTTACATAAAGCTCCGGTCCTGACCTGGTACCAGCCTTTATACCTCTCCCCTTTTAAACACTCCAAAGCCTATGATACGTTTAAGGACAGTTTGTCCTGGACTGCAAATGAGAATTTTAATATTTTAGCTTCATAATTTCAATTCTGTCCCGTCTCTTATATCGCAGTCCTGGGAATGTTGGCAGTGCAGGTCGAGAGAGACCCTAAGACGGGTGCCACCGTCGTCAGGTCAGTGGCCCCCGTGTCCACACCGGCTGGTGCGCCGACGGCTACCGCCTTCTTCGACGATGGCAGGAAGAGCATCCACGCCATCGGTGGGTCGGGGACTCAACCTTCGTCCGAAGAGCTCGGGCAGATCTTGAGCATTGTCGATGGGGTCGGGATGAAAGTGCTGCTGGATGAGGTCAAAGTCACGCCAAACAAGGCAGAGGCAAAGATAGAGAATGATGCCAACAGAGCTCCAGAGGGAAAAGTCCTGTCTTTTTCTAGCCGTCGTGCCATGTCAAAGGAGGACAATGCGCGGTTAGACAGCTCTAGAGGCTACGACGTGAAAGCTGGGCTGGGGATAGGGGACCGTTCTGTAAGGATGGGAAAGAAGGAGGATGAAAAAGAGGACAGGAGCATCATGGCGGTTAAAGACATCGCAGGAGAAGTAGGTAACGTGGAGGATCTAAAGTTGGAGGAAGGCCCAGTCACTCTCATGTTCATGGGATACGCTGATGCTGACCAAGATGACAGCCAAGAGGACCATGAAGGCATGATCACCGTGGAGCGAGTGATCATCACAGAGGACGGAGATGTCTTAGGACCTGAAACGTCTGCTTCACCTCAGGCAGGAAAAAAAGAGTCCCAAGTGTTTCAGGATGTTCCCCTGGATGGAAATGGGGCAGGAGGAGTTAATGTCCAGGGGGAGGAAGATGATAAGGGGCTGCCTAAGTCGTCTTCACCCAGTAAAGCAGAGGGAGACGGCATTCCCAAACGCAAGACCTGCAAGTGTTGTTCTGTCATGTAAGAAAATGATTGAAGAGAGAGACTCCCTCATTAGCCTTAATGGTATCATTTGTAATATTTGTGACACTACAATGCTGCCTCGCTGCCTAAATGACTGATATATGAGAGAACAGATCACCACCTGGTGTGGTCTTACAATGGTTTTGGCTCTGAGCACCCATCACTTCACTTCACATTGCCAAAGAAAGAGACATTTATCAGGTTGTAGGTCTTTTGTAGCAGCTGTGGACTGACAGCAGCTCTGAGGGACTATTCAAATCCACTTCCTCCCTCTGGTGGACAAAGCTGAGAATTTCAACATGCCCTCCTGCAGACATGCAGATTGATATCTCACATCTCAAATGTGTCTGTGCCTTATTAGCAAAAAAATATTCCATATGTTTAACTGTAGTTTGCTCGACGAAAGGAAAAAGCCAAAGAGCAGAAGAAGCATATTTTACAGCTTTGGGCATCAATATTTCTAACAGTAATTATGGTGTGGTTCATTATGTCTACTTTAATGTTAATTTGAAAAAGAGGGACATTTGTAACATCCTTTGAAGCTTTTGAAATGTCCACTACTACTCAGGGCTGTAGCTTTCACATAGGACACCAATGATGTTTCTGAGAATTGTTTTTTGTCCTGAGGAGGAGTTTGTATTCTACAGTTACACATGAATTTCACATGTTGAGTTTCTTAAACCCGATTCAGATGTATTTTAGACTCAAAATCCTTACAATAATAGTTCAACATTTTGGGAAACTAGCGCAGTGCCCGTTCAAAACGGGCCTGTTCATAATGGGCCAATTTCTTGGCCTCCGATATAGCTGCTTGCAGCTTTCTGGAGAACCACTCATCCAAACAGCTTCACACTCGGCACTGCGCTTTCTTTGGTCCTGTTCAATGACATACTGTAGCTGAACCCCCTAGCAATGCTAGAGTATACAGTTAGTAGGGGTCCCCTTGCATTACATTAAACAGTGTGTACTAGGGCTGCCCCTCTTAGTCGATTAGTCTTATGAGCACATCTCTGGTAAACACAAGATTTAAAGTGGAGCTTTTGTTTGATTCTCTGTGGAGAAACTCAGTTTTACAGATCTGTCGATTAAATCAACAGGTCGCAGGTGTTTTTGGTCGACAAAAACATATTAGAGTGTTAAGACTTTCTTTGGTCGAGGACAGCCCTGGTGTGTACATAACGCACTACTAATAAATGTGCCCCGTAGATCTCAAACCCCCCGATCGACATTGCACTTCTTTGAGTCCCCAGCAATACAGCCGCCAAGTGTGAAGGCGATCGGAGGAGCTGTTGTCGAGACAGGCAGACAGACACTCCTTTCATTTCGGTTAGATTAGATACCTCTTGGCAAGAAAGCGAAGTTCAAACTATACCTTTAAATTGGACTATTTTAGGCTTCAAACATGCATTGAGATTTGGTATTTCTCCACCAGAATTATATTCCTGGCATTGTGGGGAAACTTTGAAACTTTATTTAGGCCCCTATAACAGTATAGGGAGATAAAATGTGCCAAAAAAAGTAACTTTAGCAGTTAAATCAAACTTTTCATTGCAGGTGGGGATACACTGGAGGAATTTCATGCCCATTTCTAAAACACTGTCTACAGGTCTGCTACAGTACAACTATCTGCTTTTATTATTTGTATCACTGCCATTTGTTATACAATTGATTCATTACAGTGGATGTTTACTGGAATATATGATGATAAAACTTAATATAATTAGTATGTTATCATTTTTTTTTTTTTAAACCCATTCGATTTGAACTGTACACAAACACAAAAAAAACCCGTAGTTCCACATCTCTTTACAACACAACAATATGGGGCTCATGTTCAACGTTTCACTAAAGTCAAAGAGGATTTTGTTTGCTCACATGACACAGAGGAAGGACAGGAAGGTACAGGTGCTAAGTAGATCAGCTGGATCATTCATATTTCCATTGAGCTTCGTACTATCATGCACAGGAGATGAGAGCAGCGCTACACTCAGGTGGGTCTCGTCCTTCAACATTTCTACATTATTTGATGATATAATAGAGTGTCAGGTATTAATAGTAACGCTTTATCTGGTCATAGCAAGGAAAAAATACAGTTAAAGATCATGTCCGAATCATCAAAACTTTGTTTTCCTGATATATTAGTAAGGATGATACAATTTGCCATTATGAAACTGCATGTACAATGTGGATTTGAATGATTTTGAATAGCATTTGAAGTAATCTATTAGAGCGTTCTTCATAACAACAGCGTAGAAAATGTTCCTTGAAAGGAGGATGGAATAAACAGGTTAAGCTCATTAAGGCGCATTAATATGTCCTGTTGCTTGAGCTTTATATACAGTGTAGTGCTGCTGCTGGTAATCCAGTGTGGCTGGCATTAAGCCCCTGAATGCAGGTGTAAATATAGAGTCATAGATTTAAACCTGCAGCTCTGGGAACCGGTAATACCGGGATAATATTCATATTAAGAACATATCTTGATAATGTATTCAATGACACGGCATAGTGTATCCATGTTCTCTGTGATGCATCAGTGCAAATACACAACACAGGTCCAGTTAAAGAGGAATGGTTGTTACAGGGCTGATCACAGACCACTAACAGTACGGCTCATGGATAACAGGCATTAACCCGATGAGCTATGGTCTGTAATATCAGACAGAATGATGGGAAAGCATCATTCTCAACAGGCAAACTGGTGAGATGATGAGAGTCTCTGTGGCCGTCCAGGCTGGCAGATACTGTACATAGTGTGCTTGCCAAAACAGACAGAGCAAAGCCGATTACTCTTTCCCCTTGTCAGCAGAGTTGGCTGTGCTAGGTCACAGTGGGGGGGGAGAAAAGTCACCAAAACAACACAGAAGCTGTATGCCCTGCTGGGGGGAAAAAAGGGGAAAGTGATGTATAGCTCTCGGTTATTTTGGTGCTTTTTAAACATGAATTCTCAATATTGTTGTGATCACTTCAGGCAGAAGAATTAATAAACTTTGATAATTAAACATCAAAGCCAAAAGAAAGATCCGCACACTTCATATCCTCATGAAGGCACTGTAGGGAGGCTGGATTACCAACGGGGCGAAGCAGAAACTGGAAGCTCCAGGCTTACTGTGTGTCAACTGGTTTGCGTTAATGTAATGAGAATGCGTTTGTGAATATGTACAATTAACACACAACTGACATGATAAGGCCTTAAAGGTGCCCTGTGGAGTTTGCTTGTAAAATAATGTTTCTGTTTACATTGAGCCATACTCACCAAAACGCATTGGGCCTCAATCACTTATACAGTAGGTGCGTAGAAATGTATTTACTTTGCGCACAAAATAAGTGCGCAAGCGCACGGGGCCAATTTTTTTCTTACCACCGTGCGTATGGTAGTGAATCAGAATCGTTCTAAATTGACAGGTGCTTGCCCGTTATTTGCCTTCAGCATACTGCCACTCCCCCATTTCTCAATATATGGAAATACGTTTGCCTTGAGGTACATCATGGAGAAAGCGTTGAAGTTGTTGTAAGAGAAAAGCATGGCCCCTGAAGCAAAAAAAAAAAAAAAGAATTTCATGACTGAACATGAGCTACATTCATGTGCAATTTCATGGCACTAGAAGTTGGTGGGAATAGCAGATCGTTATGGGCCAAGTCAATAAAAAGAATAAAAACCAAAACTGTTACATTTCAATATGGACATTCTCATATATTCCATTGTATGCTAGGACTGGGACACTCAGATTTTATAGTTTAATATTTTAACTATGACAATAATTGATGAGGATGAAAAGGCATCAATTTCAAAGTTATTTAATACATTTGACCAATGCATTAGTAAATTAATGGTTTTGAAGCCTTAATCATTTACTTTCTTGTGGTTTTCTTCTTCACTGCCTTTGTTGGTGCATCGCTGAGTTTCTTGTATATTACTGCCACCTGTAGTTCAGTGGAATACTGTGAAACCATTGGCAGGTTTATGTGAAAAAAACACAGACTCACTGATAAAAACATTACGCTCTACCGCTATCTGTGGTCAAAAACTCCATAGGACACCTTTCAGATGGGTCCTGATTTATAACCTGATCTTGATCCTGTCTTGAAGAGGGTCTCCGTGTCAAAAACTAGTTCCAAATCCCTCAGTTTATCACTTTTGTGCTTACATGTTGCATGTTCCTGTTTAATCAAACTACTACACAGCAAACCTGGGGCCAGATAGTATTATGGCACAGCAAACCAGTACAAACTGCGTAGAGAGTGGGATGAACTGGGGGTTGACAGGGGCACCACATGGACCCCTAGCAGGTTTCGGACATGCCCTGTAGGCTGTAGCAGTCACAGCACAAAAATATTATGAAAATATTTTGCTCATAACCCAACACTGTCTAGTTAAAGAAAACGAAAGATAGACAAGACTATAATCTTTAACTAAAAAAAGTTAGTTCTGTTTTGTAAAAGCTAATTTCACTACCTGTTCATCACCTGTACTCATCAGTCTTTCATTACTGTTAGTATTAATAGATGGTAATTGAACGAGAATTGAATTGAAAGATTGAAATTTATTATCAACTTCATTGACATTAATTCCTTCATTCGTGTGTCTCATATTTTAACTTAAAGGGGAATAGAGAGAAAAAAAAGACCCTTAAGTGCTTCAAAGTCTTATAAGCATGGAAACAAATGAACCCAGACCCAGCCCTCAAGGTCTGGTTTCCCAAGATGGGGGTGGTCTGTGGATGAAGATGGACTCCAACCCTGAGACAGACCACACAGAGAGCCCATTGGTGACCTGTGGTGAGGAGCCCCAAGATGAAACAAAAGTCCCTGCAGGGATCACTAGGTACTACGGCGTGATGGATGATGAGGGCGCAGACGATGTCTTCATCCCACCTCCTCCTCCGCCCTACATGGCTCCTTTGCTGCCCACAGAGGGCAGCACAGATGCTCAAGTGAATAATTCCAGTGTGACCCTTACAAATGGGGCAGCTGACGCCACAGAGGCTAAAGCTAATCCCAGTGGCTTAGACTGGCATCATGGTGAGAAGCAGTTAATGGCAGCACAGAACGAGGTGGATGAAGTGACAGCAAGTACTGCGCAGACGTTTAAGGAGTCCATGGACACTGCATATCTGTCCAAAGACGAGGACTCCACTGTACCAAAAGATCAGGACCAAACATCAATGGAGGAAACATGTTTTGATCCATCCGGAAGACAATATCATGAAAACACAACAGGGGACGAAGAATCGAGTGAAGAACCTGAGGATATCGCAATTTTGAGTGAGGGGCAGGAAAAGTGGAGGGAAACTAAAGCGGAGAAAGATGAATATCCAAAACAGGTACCTTCAAGCATTGAAGAAAACCCTGAAGATGAGACGCATTTTGACAAAGAGGGAGAATCCGAGGACATTTGTGGTCTTACTGAGACAGACTCGAAGCTAACCGCAGAACATGTCGATTGCGACGATGTGGAGGCAAACACCCTGACAGTGTCCAGTCTCCGTGCGAGTGATGATTTTGATTCCTGCGGGCCACCTGAGCTCTACAAATGCAACCAAAACACGATGGAAATAGCAACCAATAAGCCACAGGTACCAGAGATCCCAACAGAGGTGCCCAATGATGATGAAGAGCATGTTGACACCAGATCTTTGAACTATACCCTCACAAAGGATAACTGGGTGAGGAGAGAGAGCGGCACTAGCGACACGCAAGTGTCCCGACTCTCTATCTCCGAATGCTCTGAAGAGATGACGGAAAAGGATGAGCAGGAAGATGGAAGTAGGAGAATATCTACTGATATCCAACAAGGAGAGCAACTGCTTCAACGTCTGCAACTGGTGCAGCTGAGACAGGATGTATGTATACCAGAGAGCCCTCATACTACCCAGGAGGTGTTCCAAGAGACGAGGGAAGAGACAAAGGACGTGTTTGAGACTGAAGTAAATGATTTGAACGCAAGAGAAGCCAATCTGACAGGTGGAGCTGAGAAGGAAGAGAGTAGATTTGAGGGAGCAAAGACGAACCTGATGGAGAGGGAAAAGAATGAAAAGAATGAGAGTAAAGACGTCGAAGCGAAAGCAAGGATGTCTTCGTCCACAATGCCTGTTGAGACAGAGTATCACGCGATTGCCAGAGCAGAGGCAGGAGACTCTGATGATGATCGAAGTGACAGCTGGGTACCTGCAGACCTGTCTCCGTTCGGCCCCATTGAAACACCTTCCACCAAAATTCTACCCGCCTGCCACCGACTCTCAGTTGTTGAGACGTCCATGGAGAGGCAGATCCACGAGGAAGCCCAGGGTAAGCAGAACCTGCAGAGAGCCGGTGGTGTCTTCAATCTCGCAGATAATCCAGATGTGCTAGAGATCCCCTTCAAGACCAATATCTCGCTTGAGCAACTTCCCGCCAAGGATGACCCAGACCAGCGCAGCGACTGGCAGTTCTCCGAGCAGAAGATGAAGAAGGAGATAAGTCAGGAGATTCAGAGAGAGCTGGTGCTGGTCAACCAGGGGACGATCCCTGGGGGGTACAGCAAGGGGGAAGTCCGCCAGTTGAAGGAGACAAAGCTGCTGTTTGAGGCTTTCCAGCAGGATAACACGGAGGGTCCAACAAGGCACCGGAAACCCCCTACCTCACCAATTAAAGGTCACGTCTACCCTTCTGTGCTGGAGCGCACAAAAAGCCTGGAGATGTTGTCACTCAAAAGTTGCGCTCTTTCCCGAGCCCATTCCCTCAGGCTGTATAAAGCGACTGAGAAAAGTCCTGAAATCGTACGATCAATGAGCCCAACTGGTGGTTCTCGAGACAAAACGCGCTTATCCCCCTACGCAAAACCAGACAAACACGCCCGCCTGTGCAGAAGCATGGACTCCATAAACACAGATGTCTCTACATCAGATGTGGACACTAGGGGCAAAACTATGGAGGGAAACGCGACACAACCATCTCCAATCCTCAAAGGAAACCCTTTCTTCAAGTTGCGTCCAGCCCTGGCTCTGCAGCCAGAAGTAGAGAAGGACATCCGGGAGGCCAGAGAAAGAGAGGAGGAGCTGCACAGACAGAGATGCACTCTGTACGGAGAGAGGAGGCGGAGTAGTGAAGACGGAGATAAATCACGATTCAAACCAATGCTCGTACCAGGTTAGTCTGTCCATACGTTTAACATGAGTATCAGTGGTGGAATGTAAATAAGTACATTTACTGAAGTACTGCACTTGAGTACAGTTCTGAGGTACTTGTACATTACTTGAGTATTTCCATTTTATGCCACTTTATATTTCAACTCCACTACATTTCAGAGGCAAACATTAAACAACCCAAGAGTATAACATTTATGAAATATACTGTATATATAATATACCATTTAAATGGCTTATTATTTTGCATAACCAGTACTTTTGTTCCTTTTGATACCTCTTTACTTTCACTTAAGTATCTTATGAATGTATGACTTTTACTTGTACTTCAGTTCAGGACTTGTTCCACCACTGATGATGAGTATTTGTATTCTGTGTGTGACTGCATGCACCATAGAGGTTCATTTGTACATTAATTAAACAATTTCCAAATTAAGAATATTTCAATGAAACCTAAACATTACTGACAATGCTACGAAAGACTAAGTGGAAAATATTAAAAAAATATTTATGGATTATTTCCATCAGGCTAAGATGCATCATAGTATGTCTAATAAGAGTCACTTAGCTCTTTATTCATTGCACATCCCGGCCTTCTGACACTCAGTCTGGGCACTTTAATGAATGCCTCTCTACATTAGCATCACATAGTGTTATCTAAGGAGTCTTATCGACAACTTAGTGTCAACCCTGTCACAAGCGGTTAAGGGCGCATCACTCTAGCAGCCGCCTGATCTGAGTCAGCTGATGCCAGTGGGCTGAGTGACAACATGAAGGCTACTATCTGCACTCCATATTGAGCCAGGGGCGCTTCTGGTTCGGTTATAGTGTTGTGTAAATACAAATGACTTCAGACAGTTGATAGGTCTCGTTGAAAGTATGTACAGTTTGTGTGCATTCTTCGTGTCTGCTGTTGTTGCCTATACGCACAGCGGTAGAGCTTGGGGGGGGGCCTGACAAAACAGTGCAGCCAGCCAGTGTCATTATGTAGCACCATGTTAGTATTCTCAGCCAGAGCGGCTGGATAATGATGTGTGGGGTTGACTCAAGGTGAAGATGATGAAGCTACATGTGACAGCAGCATAATATGTCTGGGGGTAAAACTGGGCTAAACTGAAGGAAATGACTCATTCTTAAGGTCAAATAAGCTGTAGCGTGTTATCCTAACCAGCCATGACACAATACTGTATGACAATGTATAACCCGAATACAATGTGATATCTTCACAGAGGACACTTCAGCACATGTTTTGACAGTACACTGAAAATATAACCTTCATACGGCAATCTCGGAACCCACTGGCTATCGGTCTGACGACGATAAGCCTCTGGGGGCATGGGCCAATATTTCTTGGGTTCCGGTGTAGCCCGCGGATAACAGATATCGGAAATTTGGGCCAAGACTTCCTGTTCCATGCGCCGGTCATTGTTTACAGTCCGATTAGCTACTTGAAGACAATGGAGCTGGAGTTGAGAGACGACGTCTACGACGTTTCACAAGTAGCCAGTTTATACTTTATTTTGTAGCTAAAAAGCTAAATCGTTGTCAGACGATAGCCGATGGATTCCGAGATTGCATTCCGCCTCTTTTGCTCTCCACACGGACTGTTTACCTGCCTTCAACCAAAGCCCGCTCAAACATGATTGGTCGAACGGACAACAAATGGACTACAGACAGACAATAAACCAGAGCACTTCCGATACCAAAATCTTGTCCCGTGGCCTACAGATTCTGCATTCATATGCAGATATATAGTTTATAGACATTGAATATACAGTGAATAATAAGGATATTTTAAATCATATATTGCCACATCAAAGCCTTTTTCATGTCAAAGCAGCACCGATTTTAAAGTTGTTAAATGTACATACCGAAAATGATTAAACTGAGGCTGCAATTGACTGTACGCCATGCCCCACCCACCTTAGTTACTGTTGCTATGCCTGTCAAGCTTTATGCTCTCTTTCTGATTTCTGTTTCACAATGACAGGGGCAAATTTTCCATGTTGTAGTAATTTTTGAAACTATAGGTCCTTGATTTCAGACAGTGGTTGCCAAAAACAGGTTTGTCCTTTCTGGTCTGCGACCACCGATTTTGTCGGCTAGCGGAGTTTATCAGCTGTGGCTAGTTAGCTTAATGAGTTGAAAACGTTGTCTCCCGATGACATTTTATTGTTTCAAACCGATTTGTTTTAAAATGAGAAACTGAGAAAATGGCTACATACATGATATCGTGCGAAAGGACCTGCCAACCTGAGAAGTGGTGCATTTACAGCCATTCTGCCAACAGTCTGTTGACCTGTCTGTAGTTCTTATCACCAAGTGGGAGATATCGTCGGTGTCCGAATTTCTTGATATCACCGACTCGGAATTACAAGTCGGAGGCTGACGTGAACATTTTTTGCCACTTGGCTCATTGTAATAACGGTTTAAACGATATAACGTGAACGCAGCATGCCATCAGACTGTTACATCGTTCTAAAATAACCGTTTAGTTGCTTATCTTAAATACTTTGACATACAAGAAGTTAGAGGTTGATTTAGTTTACAGGGATTAAGGATGAGGATTGACCATTGTGTTTGGCGAACGTAATCCATCTCAGATGATGCGTTTAGCTGCAGTCGACTGGAGTGCAAATTTACTGTGGGTAGTAAACTAGTTAGATATGCTGACGTCGCTACTTACGTTAGAGCAGACAAACAAAACAGGATTAGACTAGATAACTTTGTGAAATCCTTAATGGTTTAATTGGCAATTGCTGCCTGAAGTCAAATCCCTTCATGTTATCCTGCTCCTTGTTTTCTTTCTGTCCTCTAGATGTCAGGAAACAGTCCAGGGGGAAACTGGAGCGGGTTTGGCCGCCGCCCTCCAAGAAAGACCAGATGAAATCTGAGCAGACACAGGTGATGTGCCAGGTCTAAATACTGTAAATAGCTTCTCTCTTGATTCCTCCATTGTTCTGTAAGATCTGTTGCATGTGTTTGGTGCACAACACTGGTGAGAACAATGTGTGCCATCATGTTGTATTAATTACTGATTCAGGGAAACACTACAGGATGGATTAGCATCAAAAGGTTTCTGTTCTTGCCATCTCATAGATTATCATGGTTATGTATTGTTTTGAAACCCCTAAAAATCACTGATGAGGAGGCCTAAAGGTCAGATTCATATCAGGAGAGAAATTCAGGTTACTGTAATTGTGGCTTTCTGGATCAGCTAGAAAAGACATTAGATTGGAAGTATTCCCAAATGCTATTTGTTTTACAATGGCTTGGATTAGTGCAAGTAGTTCTGAAATTGATCTCAAATTCAGTGGATCAAGAAGAAGGAGGTAATCTCCCACTCTAAATCGGGCTTGTCTTATCTCACAGCAGGAGCCAAAAGTTCACAGAGCAGGAGGTCAGAAGGCTCCTCTGTGGCAACGCTGGGAATCCGGCCTGATCAACGGGAAGCCGTCAAAGGAAAAGAACTGATATTGGCCATCGTGATGTCTTCAACACTACAAATAGAATATCAATGATCTGCGACGCTAGCTAAGTCCAAGATTAATCAATATAACCAAAACCCTGAAGGCAGTTCCGGCTTAAATCCTTTCTGGCTATTTTAACTCTGCTTTGTATCTGTGTCAAGTATATTTTTTTGATATTTTTAAACACTAGTTTTATTTAGCAAATAAATAAAGCAAAAGTATCGCTTCATTCATTCTCTCCATTATTGTTATGTTATGTAAACAATACTCAGTCCTTGTTCTGTTTACGGATTTTTAATGAGATGCCAATTTCCCATATACAGTTCAAAAAATTGGCATACACTGTTGTAATGGCGATGTCATTTTGTACGTTTCTTCCTCCATGAGCTCCCACGGCAAAGTTCCAATTGATCTTTTGCTTTGAATAAATTAAGAAAATAAGCTCTGTAGAAAAAAGCAAATTTGAATTTTCACACATTTGTTCAACATTTGTTTTTGTATATTTCTACAAATCAACACACTTTTTTATGATTTTTGTACCATGCACACAATGATTATTAGTAGAAAATGAATGCTATATACTCTCAGAATTCACAGTTGAGATATTAAAGGGGCACTCCACCAATTTTACACATTAAGTTCAGCTTACAAGTCACAGAGAGTACTACTCAGCCTGTAAAATATATAATGTATAATGTCCTCTGTGGCTGTGGAGGGAGCTTTCTAAAGTCTGAAAAAATGACCCCCATGATGTCATCAGGCTTATTTTGGCTTAGGCTTGGAGACTACAAATATATAACTAAAAGCCTGTGTTACAAACTGGAACTGTGGAGTTTGAAAGATATGGGTCTTTATTGGGCAAGGAGGGTCTAATAAAAGACACTGTCCAGGTGCATTATGGGAAATGTAGGGATCCAGTGTTTTTGAGGCTTGACCCATACTATGCAATAAAAATTAAGGAAATCTCTCTGGCTCTTCTGTTTCAATTTTGACCATTCTTTTTAAAATATGTTCCTTGTTAGACAAACTGCCAAAAGGAAATTTGTGATCGGTGAAAAGAATTTTACAACACTACGGTACAGAAGAAGTCCATGGTAAATGAAGCCATCAGGAAAAGTTCAGGAAAACTTTAGTTGATCTGAGATCACATAGATCACTAGAGAGAGCTTGGTTTCTAATCTCCACAGACAGAAGCATACAGTACAGCTTAGCCCGTCTAAGTACCATCTGTCAGGCCAAGTGACTCTGCCAAGGGAGGAAGGACTTTCCCTCTGCCCTTCCTGGCTCGGATATCCCAGCGTTAATTGGCCACAGTACTCACCAACCCACGGGCAGCGGACCGCGCTGCCAAGGCTTACAGTAGGTTTCAGCTGTTATGACAATTGAGCATCAGCATTTAGAGTAGGGCATACTGTACATCTCCCAGTGTGTTCTGTTAGGAGACACCGGCCTCATCCCTCCCTCCCATCCCATTGACAACAAATTTAAGGTGAGCAGCACAGTGAGGCTTTCTATAACCACCAATACAATTTTGAGGTACTGGAGTATGAGAGTATTTACATTTTATGCTACTTTACACTTCTGCTATAGATAACCTAATGGTATCTATAGATTTTACAGGAAAAAAACACATACAGTAAGCTTGTAAAACACAATGCATTGTTGAGATTGAACCAGTGGCTCCAAACCTTTTTGGCTTGTGATAAAAAGGTTTGCAAAAAGTTAGCATAACTGTTCGTGGACCAAAGAGATAAAATCATCCAGTATTTCACAATAAAAGACTAGATTAAGTCCGAAAACAAACACATTTGTGTATCAGAACTTTGTTTTTTCTACTTTCTAACTCTTGTAATCATCTCACGATCTCTCAAATTTATCTTGTGACCCTTTACTACTGTGTAACTGTACATAAAGTAGTTACAACTAGCTCCACCTCGACCAGCTACAACTGTAAAATGCTGTTTACAACATTGATCCATCAGTTTTAACAATCTGTCATATGATATCTGCATTTGTTTTGTGTTGTTAATTGATTTCCAATAATAAATATATAAATACATTTGCATAAAGCAGCATATTTGCCCACTCCCATGTTGATAGGAATATTAAATACTTGACAAATCTCCCTTTAAGGTACATTCTGAACAGATAAAAAAATGTGCAATTAACAATCATTCGCAATTTGAATCAATTGATAATAATAATATAATAATAATAATGTCACTTATAGGGGCCATTTTCTGCTGAAGAAGTACTTTTACTTTTGATGCTTTAAGTATATTTTGCTGATAATACTTTTGTATACTTTTACTTCAATAGGATTTTAAATGCAGGACATTTACCTGTAATAGAGTACTTTTACACTGTTGTATTGGTACTTTTAACCAAAGGATCTTAGTACTTCCACCGCTGGTGGGGTGGAATGGGGGGGATGGGTAGATGAGGTGGTGCAGAGTGATTGTTTGGGGATGGGGTAGAAGAGATGATCTGTATTTATATGTACAGTATTTTGTAATACAGTCTGTCAACATATGTTTATGTGGTATATTTAAGCATCTATGTGTAAAGATAAAAATGAGATCTTCATCTAACATCTAAAAACTTTAGAAGACATCAGAATAGACATCAGAGTACATTATGTCATATCATGTCATTGTGAATTATAATCTTGGTAGTATTATATGATTCGATCAAATAAGCTTTGGGTGATTTTTAAAAATTACATTTGATTCTTCATATTGTTTTCCATAAATTTCTTCTTTTTATGTGCATACTAAACATATTAATTAAAACAATTTCTCTATCTAATATTCATGTGAAGATTTTGTATCACTTACCACGAGAGGGCAGTATAGCCTCAATAATCAAGTGAGTATTTCAAGACCAACACCAAGACCACATGTCTGTAGACAGGATACTGGGCATTAAATTGCTTCTTCAACCACAGTATGTAGGTATGTATGTTTGTAGGTAGATATTGGTATTTCCATGTGGATTTTAAGATAAAATTACAAAAAATAAATTACATATCTTTAACAGGACGGTAAACCCCAGATCCTTTGACCCAAACCTGTAACATGACATCCCTTTATCCAGTCAAATATATTCAGGTTTGTTCATAATTCTGTTTAGGGATTGCTAACACAAAACCAAGAAGTCAGTTCGTAGAAAGAGTAAACATATGCTGAGGAAGTACAGTTGTTATGTAACCGTTGTAATTTATACAATGATGACTCACTTCACTAGAATTCAGTGGCTCCATGTGTTATCAATTCCATGAACAAGATGAAGGAAAAAAAGTTGCTGAAGAGAACATCTGCGTCATATTTCTGCAATAGCAAGTGGGTGGTAATTTCTTCAGATGTTTGGCTAACACTCTGAGTCATTCATGAGGGCTTGTCATGTACACAGAGCATTAGTGATGCGTGGATCTAGCTGAATGTTATCTTTTTCAAATTGCACTTGAATCACCAGGTTAAGAGAAACCCACTGAGGCAGAGCAGGAGTGGAATAAACTTTCTCGGAGTATTACAGAGAAGATGTGAGGAGGAATCACATCTGTTGAGGATGGATTGTATGGGTAATATGCCAGTTTCCAGCCAGAAAACAGCTGAAAAAAAAAGGTTGACAGTTGAGGAAAAACTAATTAGAAAATAGGGCTTACAACACAGAGACAGGGGGCTAAATGAAGACAGTACACTCCACTCAGTGCTATTATTGTCTTTCACCCTGCACTGATTGCACAAATACCAAGAGCTTTGTGAGTGGGTGCTGATGAGAGAGTAGAACAGTGACAGCTCTGACATCACCGCTCCTTCAGCGATGTGAGATAGGGCTTGACTCGGCTCTGCACCAGCGGCAGCAACCTAACGCGATGGACAGATGATGGATGACTCATTCTTTCCACCCACACAACTTCCCGTCGTCAGGATCCCTCATCAAGGAACTCTCACTTGGACTCCAAATTAAACCATCATACTCCAAAGTCTCACTCAGGGTAACAAGGCTAAACATGTAGTTTGGATATTACAGAAAAAAGGGAAAGATATGTCCGTGATTTGCAACCAGGAGAGAAATTACCATTCCATTTGAAGGTGTGAGGGATTCGGCGGCATCTAGCGGTGAGGTTGCAGATTGCAACCAACTGAAACTTCTCCTGTGTGCCAACTGAGAATTACGGTGGCCGACGTGAAAACGTAAAAAAACAGGCGGCAACCTCCGGGTCTGAAAAGTGAAGCCAATGCTGAAGTTCCTTAAACTTGCATTCTTTCTAATATCCAGCAGGGGGCGACTCCTCTGGTTTCAAAAATAAGTCTGATTGTATAGAAGTCTATGAGAAAATGAGCCTACTTCTCACTTGATTTATTACCTCAGTAAACATTGTAAACATGAGTTTATGATGTTCATTTAGTAAATTATGGTCCCATTTAGAGTCAAATAGACCATAAAGCAGTGTATGCTTTAGGGTGTGGCTACCTTGTGATTGACAGGTCGCTACCACAGCTTTGTCCGGTCTGGGAGTTGTCCGTGTTTTCGTCTTAGAACGTTAACCCTTTCGCAGTGTGTTTTCAGTTCATGAAAGATAATTTTAACATTTTGGTCGCCTAACAATTCAGCGTACGGTTGTATGTAGCTCCTCCCTCTCGTGTCACTTCTGGTTCCAAAAAACCACGATGGTGACAGCCAAAAAATCAAGATGGCGACGGCCAAAATGCCGAACTCAAGGCTAAAACTGTAGTCCACAAACCAATGGGGGACGTCACGGTGACTACGTCCACTTCTTATATACAGTCTATGGTGAAAACGTGAATGGCCCTAACTAGAGCCAGTGTTGGGTTTGTCCGTTCTGGGCTACTGGAGAAACATGGCGGCCGGCTCCATGAAGAGGACCCGCTCCGTATGTAGATATAAAAAGTATAAAAGTAAAATGGATTAATGGTTGAAATAGTTAGCTGAAAGTATAAATGATTGAAATACTAAGCTAAAAGTAATAGATAAGCACTTGAAATGATTAGCTAAAAATAATAGATAAGCAGTTAATAGTTAGCTAACGTTAAAAGAAACTGATAAATAGTTGAAATAAAAAGCTTAAAAAGAATGGATAAATGGTTGAAATGTCCAGCTTCTGCCAGTCCCAAGTAGAAATAGTATGAATACAAACTAGAAAAAAAACGACCAAATCATTAACAGTTTAATTGTATGAAAAAAAAACAATGTCACAATATACACTTTATATAATTAAATCAATTGAAATGAACACATCTGGAACATGTTGGGTGGAGTTGATAAACGGGTACTTGTGTTCATCTGAAAGGGCTGTAGAGGTACATCAGACAAAAAAGGTTGTGATCCTCTGAGTTACAGTATGTAAAGAGAAACGCTGCCCTATGTACTGTATGTTTACAGAAAGTGTGCATACTAAATCTTATTTTCTCATTCCAAGGAGGGACATGCTCAGAGTGTTGGACTTGCCGGTGCTTCTTCTTGAATTACTGAAGTGAAATGAATGACTAAACATTAGGGAGGGTAGAGGGAGCATGAGGTAAGGACGGGATAAACAGACCTCAGATGGCCCTGCTTAGTTGAGCTATTGTCCTGAACAAACCCTTCTATTCGCTTTCGCTCTACCCGCCTCCTCCTTCTCTCCCCTCCAGCGCTTTCTTTTCGCACAATGAAAACTCAATTGTCTAATTCCATGATCCCACATTACAGCAGTCAACAATAATAGAAAGAAGTCGTGCATGATAAGATGATGAGTGTTTGTTGAATGGCTTCAATTACTCTTTGTCTCCTTGCCTTGGGTTTTCTATTTACAAAGCTTGTGGGTTAACTGAGCTCTTACTTTCTGGAAAGCAGAATGATTTTCTCTTGAAATACATTTTTGAGGAACTGAAGCAAATTAGCAATTTCCTTCTTACATTTGAAATGTATAATTGGCCAAAAATGTTGACAGTTCCACAGAAGTTATGCAGTATTATGGTGAAAGAGTGAAACATTACACTTCTGTAGAAGTCACCTTGACCTTTTGTTCTACTTCCATATATCTGCTCCTCAGAGTCTCTATATATTAGCTTCAAATATTTATTTATTTATTTGAATATACAAATATAGGATTTACTGTAGGTTTGCTTAAAGAGTCCAGTTACAAAATCCATTTATTCGGAATAAATATAATAGTTGCATTGCAGAACAATAAGTGATGTTTTTGGTTTAACTTACATCAATGATATGGGTGTGCAACAGCATCAATAACCAATAATATTTACGAAAAAGTACAGGAGAAGTTGCTAACAACTAGTGGAGATGCATAAGCCCCCGTAAAACAGCTAAATGTTGTTTTTGTATAGATTAAATAGACAAGATATATTGTTTTAAAGCAGCAGTGGGTAGAATTGGAGCAAATATGATGTGAAAAAGTTATTTTTATAAAACGGTCACTATATCCTGACAGTAGTGCATGAGACAGGAAATCTGAAAAAAAATCATGTGCCTCTGTGTCCTCCGGTGCTCCTAACGGCATCTGCAAGATTTCACAGACCGGAGGAAAACAACCAATCAGAGCCGAGCTTGAGCCTTGCCGTCTCTGAGCAACTGTTAATCACTCGCGAACTACGATCAAATGGTCAAACTAGGCAGCGCTGATCAAATATGAATCAATATTTTGTTACTGTAATGTCTATTTCTCTCCTCAAAATGTTTTCAGAATCATCTTGTAGTGTACTGTTTAGTTGTAAAATGAGAAAATTTGTGACCTGGCAGCCATGTTGAGATCAGTTGAGGAAATAACAAGCACCGCCCACCAGCCGGAGGAGCACAGCCAATAGGAACACTCTCTATGAAATGACCTGTGATTGACCAAAGTCTCCCGTCACAGGCTAGATTTTTTAAAGCCTGAAAACAGAGCCATGAGGAGGTGCAGAAGTCTAGTTTTCTCTCAGAACACTTGAGTTACACTATGCTGAAAGGTTATTATGGATTTTTTGGCCCAATGATGCCAAAAACATTCTGCCTACTGCAGGTTTAATTAGTGAGCTGCTAGTGGGCAGATTCTAGCTTCCCTTAAATCTCTCCTGAAGACTAGTCTGAGACGCAAAGAGTCAAAGTGAAATGGTTACAATCACCATTCCGTAAACTATTTCATATATATATATATATATATATATATATATATATATATATATATATATATATATATATATATATATATATATATAAATAAATACGAACCCGGTATTACGCCAAAGCGTGGAAAAGAACCGCCTGTCCACCAGAGGATAGCATATCAGTGTCACGTTTTGCCTCGCTAAGGCGAGAATATTACACACATGTATGAAGGTGCAGTAGCCTACCAGCAGGGGGCAAAAAAAACACTTAGTTAGGTTTAGGAAAAACGTCATGGTTGGCCTTAAAATAAGTACGTAAACTAAGTACAATACGTACGGAAACAATGCAACATAAGCACATAACCACGTCACAAACGTCACTAATGTAACTAACACTAAAGTCCTGTGTTTGTTGGACCCATCCACCTCCCCTCCCGCCGATCATCAGCAGACTTTCTCACTTTTTATTCTACATCACTAGCTCTAAGCGTATATTTATTCGAATGCATTTACATTGGCGTCAGTACAGACTACATGGCGTACAAATGACACACCTAAAGCAAGAATGGCTCTTATCGCACAATTTTGCCTTGGGCATTATCGTGTCATTCATACGCCTTTTCGTGCGACTGGGCTGATAAATACACCCTACAAACTCTCCAGTTCACAAATGCGCTTCAAAGAAGTGACCATCTTTTCTGTCAAACGAAAGCTACTGTTTAAGAAGAGGGAAAAGGGGTTCAAAGCAAACTGGGGTGGATTATCCTTCCGACTGGGCCACAAAACCACAAGCTACTCTGTAATTCTTGCCTTCCCGAAAGTAGCAACTTAAAGTGGACATATCATGAATAAACTCACTTTTTCAGTGCTTGTGCACATACATTTGGGTATCTGGAGTGCCTACCAACCCACAAACTGTGAAATAAAACAACCCAGTCAGTTTTTTGTGGGCTGCAATAGATCAGAAAACATGTGATTCAACAAGCCATTCGGATTTGGCTCCCCTTCCTATGCAACGTATCCTCATACAACGGTTCGTATGATATCTTACGAAAAGTTATTCGTGTTCTCATACAAATGTCCAGCAACACGTGTCAATATCCGCTTGTTAAATGCATTCAGTCTTTTCAAAATAAACTTTTGTCTTCCCAGGAAACAACTTGGTTAGCTTTAGTCAACAAAACTACTTGGTTAGGTTTAGGAAAAGATCGCAGTTTGGGTTAAAATAACTACCGAAGTGGCATTACAGAAGTACGGTAGTTCCGTTACAAATAAATCAACGTTGACTTCGGTTTTCATACGAGACATCATACGAGACATGAACAGCGATCTCCTGGCCGAAAGTCCGGTGTTTTTTTTTTTGTCACTCTTAATGCTTCCTGGTTCACGATTATGTGGTTTAAATAGGCATTGATTTCGTGGGATATATATTGATTACAGGGCATTACTTTTCGTAGGTATAGCTACGAACGATGTGCAAGAACAGCCTGTCCTATGTCACATGCAGGCTCACTGGAACCCCCCCCCCCCCCATTTGAGTATCTCCATCAACAGCTTGAGATCTACCTTTGCAAAGGTGCACCATAATTTTCTCGCAAGCCAATCAGAGCAGACTGGGCTTTTTCGGGGGGGGGGGGGGACTTAAAGAGACAGGCGCTAAAACGGAGCATTTCAGACAGAGGGCGAATACGGGTATATTCAGGCACACAGTGTGAGAAAAATAATGTGTTTTTTGAACATTAAAGCATGTAAACATGTTCTAGTATGAACCCAAAAGTATGAACCTTAAAAATGAGCATGATACGTCCCCTTTAAACCAAAACCTGCTTCAGTGAAAGTATAATTAATGATTTTAGTATGTGCTCAGTTAGTGATACGGATAATTGTTACATGTAATTAATTACTTTGTGCTCCTGCTTTTGTAACGAGGGTGGCAGAGTGTAAGAAAGACATGGGTCCTGTCAACACTGCCTGCTAACTAATTTTCGTCAATACATCAAAACTCGCCTGAATTACAGCGTCTAGTACTGTAGCTTGGAACTATGTTATTTGTGTAATAATACAGAAAAATGTGAAGTTGCTATAGTTGTTTAGTGTGCAGGGTGGTCTAAGACAGTTATTCTCAAATTCTCACCAGGGGTCCGTGGCAATCTGTCAGGGGGTCAGCGAAATAATATGCTATAAATTATAAAATTGTGCTGTATCATTAAAAAGCACATATCTACAAATGGGGACCATTTGCACCAATAAAACAAGCATATTGTGTCCATTACTCCCACCCACGCTGGCTTTGGGCCAATAGAAACTCTGATATGATTGTGACACATCACGTCAATCTGTCATGAATCAGTCACTTCACTCAGGGCGCAACGAACCGTTCCTGCTGCTGCTTAGCTTAGTTTATTAGCCAGCTAGCTAGCTGATGAGCATGGAGAATTATTAGTCCACATCGTCAAGTGACGTTAAGCCCAAACTAGTTAAATTGAGAAAATATGAGGACAGTTATATCGAGCGACAGCGACGGGAGACTAAAATGCATCATGTGTCTTCAGGTGCTAGCGAAGGAAGCCATGAAGCCGGCCAAGCTAAAGCTACATCTGATTACAAAGCACCCGGAATATCAGGGCAAAACAAAGAGGTGTTAACCTGATTCAAATTGAAATGTGTTTCTGTTTATCACTATAAAACAGGTCTGAAGTATTTAGGTTGAAAAGTTTTAGACTACTAATAGTACCAATGGCATCTAAGAGTACAAATGGTAGTAAGCATTATTCTTCATCGGTGTTGCGATTATGAGGGGGTCTTTGGAAAATGTTCTCCCCTTTAAGGAGTCCCTGGCCCCAAAACATTTGAGAACCCCTGGTCTAAAGACACGTCATCGATCACTCCGGGACAAAGCCTTTCACTGAACAACATTCTGATCTTGTCCCTTGGCTGCTGGCCTGGGCGGTTGGCTTTGAGCATCAGGGGAGCAGTTCACTTTGGGTTAAGCCCTTTCAACTGTTCAAAGCCCCTTTTCGCATGGTTTGCCTCTCTTG
Organism: Sebastolobus alascanus; assembly: GCA_916701645.2. Taxonomy (NCBI): domain Eukaryota; kingdom Metazoa; phylum Chordata; class Actinopteri; order Perciformes; family Sebastidae; genus Sebastolobus; species Sebastolobus alascanus. Next base: position 265,268 of record CAKAOJ020000230.1, read on the forward strand.
TGGCTGCCGCAGCACTGCCTCACATTCTATTTTAGGATTTAAAGGAATGACAGTATTCTCGCTCGACTCTCAAGAAAATCCTTTCAATCCACTGCATGGAACACCACTGGGATTAGGATGCAGTCTGTATTACATAAAAGTGAAGATCACATCCTCGCTGAATGTTAAACCAAAAAAAGAAGCCTCCCATGAGAACAACAATAACCACTCTCAGAGCTTTCAATGTGCTGGGGGGGGGCTGTGGTGGGAATTAGGTAACAAAAATGAAATTTCAAGAGGCGTTGTCAACAGAATGGTAGTCAGATACATACAAACTGTAGACAATACAGCAGCCTGTAAGGTCCCTTTGTGAAAGCGAATGAAACAAGCGTAACCATTACTCATGTTTTTGCCGTGAAAATCTAAAAATAAATGAAAAGATTACTTGTTAAATGCGATTACGTCTTTTTGCATTATAGAAAGTTACATAAACATTAGGAAAAAAAACATCCAGCATACTTCCTGTATCAGGATTAAGCTAAGACTTATTAAAGATTTAAAGAAAAAAAAAATGCAAGGTCAGGAAAAGTACACTGCGTTCGTTATTGTGAAAAGTTTTACCCGTGGTTCCTAGTACTGGCCTAACCCTCACATCATGAGCAGAAATTAGGCACCATGTTGCTTTCATTCGAGACATCTTTGCTAATGTTTCATGAACACGGCTGACAGAATGTTAATATTTAGACAGAAATCCTTCTGTTGCAACACAAGAGACTTCTCAGAAACTGCTTGACAATCCTGCCAGACTTATGTGCAGGATCCTCGTGCCTCTATCATCTATGTTCTTCTGTGTTCTACTGCAGATGATGTAAGCTTCTTTGAACAAAAGGGATTTCAAGAACCCTGACCTTAGTTGGTCATATGAGCATGAGACTCAACAAGACCCACTTCATGTTATGAAACTTGCCTCGTTTTATAATTTCTGCTTCTTCTTTTATAAAAGGCAGTGGAAGCATGATGTAGCAGCTGACAGAGGAAGAAGTCTTACGAAATAAAGAAACGGCCGCGCAGTCTCAAATTGATCCTGTGTTATTATTGTCCAAACTTGTCCAAAAGTACAGAAGATGCTGCTCTAAATAGGAAGCTAAGGGATGTTTGACATTACATTCACAAAGTAAGAATTTCAGTAGGCAAGAGTTTCATCACAATGTAGTCTGCACCAACAGATAGACTTTTTCAAACAAACCACGAGGTCTGTTGTACAGAGCTTGTACACAGTCAAGCAAGTTCATTGGTCTTCCCTGTCTCCTAAAAATGACGTTCCCATACAACGAAGCTGCATTGTGAATTTCGTTTCGAGGTTTGTTTTGGATTACGTTTGTTTTTAACGTATCACAAGTACGTTTGTAACGATAGTTCCCGGAAGTCCAGGCTGCTGGATGGGTCAAACAAACACAGGACTTTCACCCAGGACACCGCTGTTCGTGTTCCGTGTGAAACCAAAATTTGACGTTCACTTATTTTCATGTACGTCTGGATAAGGCAACAAACATAGTAATTTTAAGCCAAACTATGATGTTTTTTTACTGAACCTAACCAAGTAGTTTTGTTGCGTTTTTTTGTTTTGCTTTGTTTCAATTTTCAATATTATCCACATGTTTAAAACTGTTTAAAACTGTTTAAAACTGTTTAAAACTGTGACCGTAATCCAGGAGAAAATATGTTTCCCTCGAAACGTAATTGAGAATGCAGTTTAGTTGTATGGGAACATAATTTTGTGGGTTGCACTGATGGATCCATCTCCTGCCGGGAGATAAAGAGAGATGAAAACTAATGTAAACGTACTACATACAAGAACAAAAGAAACAGCTACCCAAACATATCCAAGTGTCCCCTGTGCCAGTTTACCTCTGTGCAGCCCGGGGAAGCATGGTTCCAGCTTTGGTCCTCATCCTAAAAGCCTTTTAGGCTTTTTAAGACAAGCTTTTGAGACGATCCCTAACTACAGCCAGTCTTAAATATTGGATCATGAGGTAAAAATAAGACCTGAGCAACATCAGTCAAGCTTGATACTGAACTGTATAATAACTCTGATGAAAACTGATGAAAGGTTATGGAGGATGAACCTTGTTGAATGTCGGATCATCAAACTTAAAACTATTTGCACCATGTTTTTTTTTTGTTTTTTTTCCCTCTACCCTATTTGTTTACATTTTGGCAAATTGGCATCAATTTCTTTTGATACTGAAGAGAAAGTCTGAATTTGATGATGATGATCCAAAGTTATATACTGAAAAAATGTGGCTGTTGCATGGACATCTGTTCGGAGGGCGTTATCTGTTCATCATATCCGCATAATGTATTCATATTTGTTTACATCCCTACAGCCCAGTTAAACTGTATCCGCTGCGAAAACAAGGATCACAAAAGGAAGACGAACAAAACATGAAACATGAGTGTCCCGTGTGATTTGCAGGTGGCACACTGAGAGATTAAACACACAAAGAGCCTGGGCAGTATGAGATGGAACAACATTGTTTAATGTTGCATGTCTACTTTGGATGTAATCTGCGTGGCATGGCTTAGAGGGGTTGTACTATGCTGTGTGTACTGTGGAGTGTCGCGGCAAAAGGGTTTTTAGAGAGCCGAGAGCTTATCGAACGAACAAATTATGACTCACGCCAGAAACGACTTTAACATCTGTCCGTGTTCATGTAGTAAAAAACAAAAGCATGCAGTATCAATTGTCCCTTCATGACGATCAAACTCTGTAGTGATGGCTGAAGTTCAACAATATCAAACCCTCTGCCAAAGCTGCCCGACTGAACCTGAGTGTTCAGGACACTGTGTCACTGTCATGCTGGAATGAACAAGGTGGAAACTGGGCCATCTATATCTGTATTACCCTCTGATTACGAACAGATTATGCAACCGCACAGCATGCTTTACGTAACCAGCTATGGCCGTGCTCTCCTCCTCTATACACCCTTTGTTTTCAAATTGAATAATTCAATAGCACCAACCCCCCCCCCCTTCTATCCAAGCCGTCCGCCCTCCTGACATCTAATCAAGTATGTTATGACACCAAAACTCCGCAGGCTGTCTGTTTTTTGCTATGAATTGAAGTTCATTGTGACAGCGATTTAAATCGGAGATAGATGGTGTGTTTACACATATTAAAAAAAGCAGCTTCTGGGATAAATGTTGTTTATTGAGTGTACACAGAGTTATCTTAAATGACTGATAGTGCCGTTAACATTGTGCAGTTGCAGTAAATTTTCGGTAACGTGGACAAGCAAGAACTCTATCTGAGAAAGCACCGTGTGACCTGCCAAATCTCCTCTTAAATCTTTGCTATAAACACACTTTTATAAACTTGCTTTTATTACTTTGGCTACAGTTACAGTTACATCTTAGGGGCTGTATGAACATTATTATGGGGGAGAAAGGGGTCAAAGAAACTGGAGGTTTTTTTTTTATCTTTGCTGAATTTTTTTTGGGATAAGTTTTTACTTTACCATTTGAGACTTAAAGAGACGTGATGAATAAACGACAAGAAAATGCGAAATACTCACCTGCGAATATTATATGTCTAGGGCTTTTATTGTGAAAGGCAAGAACAGAAGGAGTGGATCTTGTCTGCGCTAGCTTTGTCAAGGTTGAAAGGAGTAATAAAGTCTGCCGTCCTGGTTCGGACAATGGAGCCTCCGTGTTGTTGTTTCAGAAATATAGGCGCAACTCAACCTGTCCCGCACAAAGTGATTGGTTGATACCTTTATTCATGGTGCAATAGCTCAGAAAATTGACCTTGTTCCGAAAAAAATAATCTAAAAAACAACAGTTCGAAAAAAATATATTGACATGCAAATTAACCGCATGAAAACAAAATGTGAAAAGGCTTTTATTGTGAAAAAAAGATCAAATAGTTACATCATAAAGATGGCCTTTATTTTAATATTTGATCGTGCGCTCTTTGGAAGCTGTCTTGACGAAACCAACACTCTCGGCCATAAGACTCAAGAATAATTGATTTGATCTCATACACATCTGGCTATAACATAATCTGACCTAATTCATATTTATTTTCATAAAGTAGTGATTGGGTGGAAATTATTATACTGCTCAAGTTCATCAGCAGCCACAGAGCTGCGGCCCATTCCCTGTCTACTCATTCTGTGACTTGCTACAATATTCGCCATTTTCTTATGTTTTCCATAAATGTATTATTTTGAGATATTGTGGGGAAGGGTATTGGATTTTTTCCTAAGTCAAGGGGAAGGTCCAAAGAAATATTGATAACACTAGGGAGGATCTTGCTTTTTTAATAATATATGATTCAGTTTACACCCCTACCCACCAAAATAATTTTCATACGGTCCCTTGTTTTGATTTAATTTTTCTTCCTTTTTGCTGTTAAAGTTTTTCTTTATTTGAAAACAAACATTAATCTAAAATAAAATTGTTGTTCTTGTTTTATTTTCATATAAATACTGACTGTAATAAGCATACGGGTAGACAACAGGGAGAACGGCAGACTGGAGTGTGCTGTGGCTGCTCTGAATTCTGGGTCAACAGAATCATTATGTCACATGGAGCCTGGATCCTCTGGACCACTTCAGGAAACAGCTCGATCCTGTCCTGGTGTCAGTTATTATGACAGATATGAGAAGACATGTGATTGCAGAAAACAAACCCTCCAGTGACTTCATACGTGCTTTATTACAATTTGAACTTTTTTACAAAACTAAACCGTCAATTGTGTTATTCTTTCTACAGTTGTGTGCGTGTTTTGCGCATATTTTCCTGTTGTTTTGATGAACCCTTCCCCATCCCCCCCGAGACACGTCCCCTCCGATATACGTAATTTGTTTTATGAGCATTTCATAAGCCACCCCCCCCCCCCCAGCCCAAACGATCAAAAGTGGTTGCTTTGGAAACAGCGTGACGTATTTCAGAGCCCAAGAATAGAAGCATGAGGAAAGCGGGTCTGAGGCTCTTGGCTTCTTCCTCACAATCGGTCGGAGTGCATTTCCAAATGGTTTCCTCTGATGTGTGTCGGGGGTCCAACGCTCAAATGATGCTGAAATGATTTGTCTGATTACAGAGCAGACAAGCAGGCTCTGTTTTGGCATGGTGCTGGGGAGGTTACCTGCTTGTGGTTTCCCAGATAAAGAAAACATCACCTGGCTGGTGGAGCAGACTGAGGTCATGACTGATGCAGTAGGCTGAGGAAATGACTAAAAACATTTGGTAGGGGAGCTTATATTACCCACTGCACTGACAACAAATCATCAATAAACATATACCCTATACATGCGCACAGACACACACGCTCTGCTTGTTATGAAACAGCCCCCCAAGTCAAAAATGAGTCACAGTCTATTAATAGCGACCGCAATACATCTCTCATGTGTACGAGCCTTGGATGGAGCCTCTGCTGTGTGTCTGCGGTATAGACAAGCTGTTACATAAATGTGTTTCTGCATACATGTCTCAGAGGAGCAGTGATTCATACCATGAGCAAAGCTCTCTTTTTAACTGCATTTTTCTTAGTCACCAGCCAAGCAAAAAATATTCATCAAGACAAGCTAAATTTGGTTCTTCTTCCTTTTACACATTTTTCTAGATATAAATTTGGAAGCACAGCAGATAAGGACGTCACAATACCAGAAATCTAGTAGTTGATATCAATACCAGTGAAATTCCACAATTCTCGAAACCAATTCGATAACACGGTAGAAAACAAAAATAAAACCATAAATCCTATGTACTTTAACATACAAGCCTTTATTACTGTTTGCATACTGGGTTTTGATGGGAGTTTAAACAGGTCTTAATTCCCTCTCTATTACACATTAACATCTCCTTCAAACAACTGGATTTATTCAAGTTTCTCACCAAAAACTAAATTTTACAAGATTACATTTGAACAACATCATGATAACGTTAGAATATATCTTCACCCAATACTCTTTTTTCTGAATAGAGCCTGAACGCATAATGTAAATCAGTGGCACCTCCCGTTAAGGTTAGCTGTTAGCTACGTGCAGGACTGTGCTGCTTACCGACTACTAACAGCTAACATTAACTAGCTCTCGTCCTGCTCACAATGTAGCATTATCAGGGAAAAAATTGGGTGCGTCCCCTGGACACGTTGATAGTGAGTTACTGCATCCCAAACACATTTTCTATCATCCCCTGTACGCCGTTAGTCTCGAGCCCTGGCGGTACCCGCTACAATACTGCACTACTGTAGAAAAACAGGGACAGTCACGTTTTCTGAATTTTGGCTTCGACTTGGGACCAGATGGACGACATGACAGCTGCCCAAAAGTGAAGCCAAAACATCTCGATTGCCCCCTGGTGGCTGGCTGCAGTATAGGGTCATAAATCCCGCCCCCTCCATGTTAGCGGATGGGACATGGGCCAAACTTAAAAGTCAAAGTACAAGTCAAATACATTTTTCCCAAAGATACTTTCTGTCATTTTAGGTAGTTCTTATCACGGTGATGTATGTTCAAGTGTTGGTGAGACGTCATGATTGGCAGCTGTGAGTCTCTGTCACTGACAAGCTGCGGCCGTGCTCGGCTCGCCATTGGTTTGAGCAGGTGACTTCGATACCACGGCTCCACCGTCCGATCACTACTGCGCAGACAGATCTCAAGATGGCAGCTTCCGTATCCGGGATATTTTGGCTTCACTTCTGTGCAGTGGGAGTGGAGACGCGTTGTCCATCTATATATACGGTCTATGAGCGGTACCAATACTTTGTGCTTGCTTAACATTGAAGTGAATTGCTCAATAGTTTAGGAAATACGTTTACTGTATTCGCTTTCTTGCCGAGAGTTAGACGAGAAGATTGATACCACTCTTATGTCTGTATGATAAATATGAGGCAACCACAAGCAGCCAGTTAGCTTAGCTTAGCATAAAGACTGGAAATGTGGGGGAACAGCTAGCCTAGCTTTGTCCAAAAATAACTCAATCTGCCTACCAGCACCTGTCAAGGTCACTAATTAACAAGTTATATCTCGTTTGTTTAATCTGTACAAAAACAAATGTTCCAGTCGTTATGCTATGCTAAGCTAACCAGCTGCTGTTTGTGGTTTCACATGTAGACATGAGAGCGACATCCAAGAAAGCAAATAAGCATATTTTCAAATATACTTCAAGGGCAACGCTCCAGGCATTTTCACTGTTGCAGTCGAGTTAAGAAGTGACACAACATATGTTGCAACAGCACCAATGTGTTTGTGTAATTGTAGAAAGAAATGGAGCAGAGCCAAGATGAAAGAGAAGAAGAGGGAGGGTAAACAGCTACGCAAAACTGAATTTGATGTGATAAACATGTGCAGGGGTCAGACGTGCTCACTATGAAACTCCATTTGTATTTGTTAATATCGAATATTACTGCCAGCTCCTCTTATCTTTCATAATGCAGGTCGACTAGCGCTGAGTGTTATCACATTAGATAACGTTATATAGCAAGTGAAATGAGGCCAAGCTGGCATGTAGCTCGATGAAACTGTGTCGACGCAGCACACTGTGTCGCTGCTCAGGGATTTTCTTCTGAGCCATAATGAAGCAGGGATTTTCTTAAACAACATCAAAGTGCAATTAAAGCACAGCGGGGGCTGGAAATGTAAGAGGAATGTTCAAAATGTGTCCAAGTGAAACGAAATACAATAGCTGAGAAAGTGGTGCTGTTGTGACAGGTGACACTCAGCTGAAGGTGATCAATGGCTATCTACGTGACCTTCTTCCTATCTGTGTCAGCAGAGTGACGGCCTCCTCCCTTCCCTGTCCTCCTCTCCGGACTTCCCGTGGTCTAGTTCAGAGTGTATTTTAAGCTCGTCCCCCACCACCTCCTGCAAGGCACTTTTGCATAACATGCTTTTGCCCGTCAACTTTGGCTAACACCTCCCAGTTCATCTGTCGGACTCCCAGTGGCTGCTTTTGTATAGCCGGTCAGCTGGTGTAAACAGCCTCGCTGTGAAGTCTTGTCTGTGCCACCCACTTGGCAAGAACAGGGCACAGATATTTATATCCATCCTGCTACCCACCACTGCTGCAGATCCCTGAGCGGATGAATTATGAAGAAAGCCAGGATGCAAAAACGATACTGTCTGAGGAAATCTCATCCTGTTCCTGTTCTAAACATTTGTGTTTACTGCCAGGCTGGCAGAGCTTTCCTCTGGGAAACTCAGGCTGTTACAACTTCTACCATTGCTTTACAAGCACTATTAAAATACATTTACATTACTGCTACCACCACAAATAATCCAAAACCAGAGAACTATTACCGCTGATACGGTTCGGGGGGTGACATACATGTGCCATAAATTCCTAACAATTACTTTCTAATAATTAGTTTCCTGGAAAGAGCTACGTAATATGGTATTACGCAACAGAGTTCTGAGAATAATATTTACAGGAACAGTGTGTAACATTTCGGGGGATCTATTAGCAGAAATGGAATATAATATTCATGACTATGTTTTCATTAGTGTATAATCACCTGAAATTATGAATCATTGGGTTTTTGTTAGCTTAGAATGAGCCCTTCATATCTACATAGGGAGCGGGTCCTCTTCACGGAGTCCGCCATGTTTCTCTGCCATGTTTCTACAGTAGCCCAGAACGGACAAACCAAACACTGGCTCTACAGAGAGCCTTTTGCATTTTTAGGTTACCTGAAGGCCACCTTAGTTCTCCAACACACTTGCGAAACTACGGTAACGGTATGGGTGCTATGCTTCTGCGGTGGCGCCGTCAGTCGGGACGGCGTTATCAGCTGTAACCGCGGTATGAGAGCAGCGCAGAGCGGCGGCCTTGAGCTAGCCAGTGGGGCACGCTCACATGCACGGACATGCACTAAAACACGCAAAACAGGCCGGGCTATGTCAACAAAGCACAAAAAAGCTCAGATTACAACACATACAGAGGTGACTTCATTCTCTGCTCAGGTAGACATTACTCCACTATCTTTACATAGCAAATAATCATTTGCTGCTATACTAATGCTCTGAATATCGTATAGAGCACCATTTAAAGAAAAAATACTACCCTCCAAACTCTTTATGTACAGAGTATTGCTCTTATTAAAGCCCTGTGCACACTGCTTCAGCATGTTGAGGAATCCAAATCTTGACAGGCCTACCGTGCCTTGTTATTAAACTATAACTATAACTATAACTATATAACTATTGAACTGGACATCTCTGTCCCATTGCACGGGTAACACTGTCTCAATCTCATTGACGTATAACGCCTTGAGAGAAAACCAACATCACTCTTCTTTTGTAAATTTCTAGGATTAAGACTTGTGCCGACCTTACACCAAACGACTTTTCAAGCGATTTCACAGTCGCACACATATTTCCAATGTCGGAATAAAATCACGAGAGTTTTGCTAGAGTTGCGGCACGCTCCCGTGATCTTGATCATTTAGTGCAAGGTCATCATAAAACTCAGTCCGAGCGGTCTTAAGTCAGTCATTTTCTCGTCTTCAAGTTTCGATAAAATCAAACAAGTTTCATATTATCGTAAGTTCAATGCCTCCCTGCTCGTACTCTACCCTTGGCGTGCACCAGCCTGAACTCAAAGCGCGTCTCGGCCGCACGTTTACTGGAGAATGTAAGAGAAAACTCAGCCCTTCAGTAGCACTGCCGCGGTTACTTGTCATGAGGTAGCGTTGTTGAGTTGAGGTCCTCTCTCCGCTCTGTCTGTGAAGTAGTTACGATGCGGCGGTGCTCGTGCATGTGTGCGGGGGGCGTTGCCTTGGAAGGAGTTTCGAGGGGAGGGGGTTGGTTTAGACGGAGCTCCTGAGGCTTGCTACTTTCAAATTATGCTAGCTCTCCAAGATTGTCGACCCTATCTTTCATAGCAAACATTCCAGTAGCTAACGTTAGCTTCCAAGTTCGGGACAGTGGTTAGCTAGCTAGCTAACTAGCTATAGCATACTCACCAGATATTTGGAGGGCTGCGGCAATTTCTGTCCACTTCTTTCTCAACAGTTTTTCTTCTTGTAAATTTCCACCAGGAGCAGGATGTGATATGTGTTATGTGATGGCTGTGTTATCTCAAAAGGAATCTAGTTGTAGTCTTGTAAAAAGTGACCCTGCAAGATTCCTGTGTGATCCCTCTGTGACTAAAACTGTGATTAAAGATACATGTCTTTAGATTTGAGAGGGTGTTAGACTTTTCAAAGTCTCCTAGTGTATGGTAGGCATAACCTAGAAAAATTAGCCTTGAGCTATTTGAACAAATAGAACGGATGTCTTTTATTGTGTGTTTACTGTTCAGTTCAGAAGTTTCAGGAAGTCAGTGTGACTCTAAAGTCCTCCTGTAAATATTTGCAAGCTCTCCTGAGACATGAAATGTTTTTCAGTTGAGACAACATGCTCAGTTTACAAGGATATCTGCCCTCATTCCCCAGCAGGTCAAAGCTACAAGGTGAGCCGTCACATAAGAGGCTGTGCTATGTCAAGAATTCAGCTCAAACTTGTTGAACTCATGTGGTTCCTCCTCTCTTTATGTTGTTTTCCAAGTAAGTCAGTTGCGACACAGTTCTGACTGACTTGCCTATGCTTGCATTAGGCAATGCGCTTGTGAGGAATACAAAACTGTCAATGCAATGATGTTGAAGTGTTTACACCCACTTTAGAGACAAAAGAGTCCAGTTTTTTTTTGCTTTGTCTTGTCTTGTTTTTTTGTTGTTCACTTCCAAAGAAACCTAAGTTTATACTACTTTCTCAAGTAGATGTGTTACATGCACACATTTCAAAAGCTGAACTGTTAACCAGATGTGTGGTGTAACTCACTTCCTATTGCATAAATCAAACGGACATTGTGATTCTGAGAAATGTTCTTGTATTAAATGACTACACATCTACACGTTCAACACAAGAAATAATCATCTCATTAGAGCTGCAGTCTGTAACTTTGAGAAAATATGTTAAAAATTTTATTTTTATAAAACTGTCACTATATCCTGACAGTAATGCATGAGACACATAATCTGTGAAAATAATCATGTTCCTCTGTGTCCTCCTAGCGCTCCTAATGGCATTTGCAAGATTCCACCGCACCTGAATGAAATCAACCAATCAGAGCCGAGCAGTCTTTAAAGCAGCTGTCAATCACTCTCGAAGATTCTGTTACTGTAATGGAGTGCTCCAGGGATGACATATTTTTGCAGACCAACCAGGAAGTTAGCATCGCCCTGGGTTCCCTCGACAAAAAGCCAATGGTTTTGTTCCATTGGGTTTTGGATTATTGCAGAAAATAAGCTCTGTGGCAAACAAACGTTTATTATACTTACACGTTTTGTTCGGCAAGATAATCTTCACAAATTTTGAAGCGTGAATGCAATCGCCAGAAGTATTAAAGCTAACGTTAGGCTATAAACAAACTACACTACGGTCGCATGGACGTGAGTATACACAACGATGCTGTAAAAGCAGACGAGTCGGCGTGATGACGTTTAGTAGTCTCATTTAGCCACTTGTTAGCAACAGCCTTTTTCAAGACATAAAGGCTTCAAAATTCACAAGTGGGGTATTTATTGATGTATTTTATGTCGTAAGAACAAAACGTTAAAATCTCTTAACCAGAGACCTTATTTCAGGCATCTAGCTACAAACCCATTCAAAAAATCCATTGACTTCCAGACCAGCGAACGGGAAGTGCTAAGATGCTAACTTATTTCCGGGTTTTAGGACTCATTCCCTTATCACTCTATGCCACAAAATCTTTTCAGAAACATGTACTGTTTAGCCATGTTGAAAACAGTCGAACCAAAACCAAGCACCGCCCACCGACCTGGTCACAAACTTTCTCATTTTACAGCTAAACAGTACACTAAAAATATATTTCTGAAAACAATTGAGGGGAGAAATAGGCATTACAGCAGCAGTATCTTGATTTATGTTTGATCAGCGCTGCCTAGTTTGACAGTTTGATCGGAGTTCGTGAGTTTCGCGAGCTGTGATTTGACAGCTGCTTTAGAGACTCCTTGGCTCTGATTGGTTGTTTTCCTTCGGGAGCGGTGAAATCTTGCAAATGCCATCAAGAGCACTAGGAGGAGGCAGAGGAACCTGATGTAGAGGAAATAGTGAAAGTTTTATAAAAAATAACTTTTCATTATGTTTGCTCAAAGTTTCCGACTGCAGCTTTAAACCTTCTGTTTTATATTCTTCCCATGCCTCCAAAGACTCAGTTACAGCTGTAGCTTAGAAGTAATTGATCATTTAAAATGAGAAATGCCTACCGCAGAGTCACTTTCTTCCATCTTTACATTGAAGTAAAATGAAAAAGAGCCAAGAATTTCTTAATAATAAAAAGTTAATTTATGGCTATATTGTAGTTATTTCAAATATTTAAGGGACAGAACCAGTCTTTTATTAAGCTAATAAAATCTTCAGTTTCACATTTGTATAACAGGTTTTCACTCTCTTGGCTAAGATGGTTGTCTGTTTATACAAAGGGACCTCCTGGCACTTCGGATTATGACACCCGCAGGTGCCAGTGGGCTTACAAAGCTAATGTAATTCCTCAGTCACTCATTTGTGAGTGTGCCTGGAGGCAGTAGCCTGGCCGGCAGATTGGCCTACTCTATTAAATACAACTATCAGCACACGGCCTGTTTGCTGTTTGTGCCAGCAATCCATTTTATTGAGCCGGGAATCTCATGAAGCCAGAGTGACACATCATTGCATGTGGTTTAAGCAGCTTTCATGCGTAGCGTAATGTAGCGGGTGGAGAGGATGTACAGTGCATGCAGTAAATGGAGAACCTGACGCAGCCCAGTGTTAATCTCTGTCCTCTTCTGCGGTAACGTTTCTAAACTCGTATGCACTCTGTGGTTAGTCTCCAACCAAGAGGCCTTTCAGAATCAAAAGTATCAAACTATTGTGACCAGTAAATGGAATCAAGATGAACACACATGGCACTGGTAAATTCTCATCTTTTGTGCACAAAAAAAATGTAGAAATGTCTCAAAAATATGAGCTGTGTTTGCAGTGATTAATGACTATTATGTAATATCTTTTATTACAACATTGAACTCATGATTGGTTAATATTTGTGAGTAGGTCAACTCATTCTAATCTGTGAAGTTCCAAGCAAGATCACACATTTAACCAACTTAATCTAACTTTGCTGTTTGTGTTAAAGAGGACCTATTATGCTTTTGAGCTTTTTCCCTTTCCTTTAGTGTAATATAGTTTTTTTGTGCATGTCAAAGGTCTGCAAAGTTACAAAGCCCAAAGTCCACGGCAAACGCTGGAGCTCCTCTCCCCCACAGAAACACTGCTCCTGAACTGCCTGAAACACCTTGATTGAAGTCCCGCCTTTTCTTCCGCAACTTGGTGATGTCACCAAGTAACACATTTGCATATTACCTGCCTAGCGGCTAGTTTGGCACGCCCTCAAAAAAAGCTAGTTAGAGCGGAGCTGGAGCAAAGGCTTTCGTTCGGTTGACCAATCACAAAACTGGGCCAGCTGACCAATAAGAGCAAACTGGGCTTTGAACAATAAAGCATGTAAACATGTTCTAGTAGAAACCCAAAATACAAGTATGAACATGAAAATGAGCATAATAGGTCATACAAGTAATACAAGTAGGTCCTCTTTAAGGTAATACAAGTGAGACATCTCTAAATGTCTGGAAGAAAAATGCACCACTGAGTTCCCTCACTTGAAATGAGAAATTCAACATTTTGGGAAATACGCTTATTTACTTAAATTATCAACAGCTAGCTTGTCTCTGTTCAAAGGAAGAAAAAAAAGTCTGTCTTGGTTTTTGATTGGATTAAACAAATGAGATATAATGTGTTAATTAATGAGTTTTAGAGGTGTTGGTAGGTGGATTGTCTTACCTTTGGACAGAGCCAGGCTAGCTGTTTCCCCGTTTCCAGTCTTTGTGCTAGGCTAAGCTAACCGGCTGCTAACAATAACTTCAATGGTATTGATCTTCTCATCAAACTTTCTGCATAAAAACAAATAAGCGCAGTTCCCATAATTTTGGCCTGTGAACCTTTTATAAAACTGAACTGTCATAAGCATTACACTGGCAAACAGCCTTGTATTACTGTCATTACTGACAACAACAACATAACAAGTCATACATTTTAAAGCCAGGAAACGTGTTTTCTACGATGCAACATTTATGTGGAAAATTCCACATTAACTAAGTCTTGTTAGGAGCAGCTGCTGTACTGTGACTGTACAGGCACTGTCTATCAGAAACCAAAGGGGCAAGAGTGTATCTCACTGTCAACTTGAGCTTGTTTGCTCAGGGGGTTAACTTATGTGATATGATACAGTACATGCAGGTCATTGTCTCCTGTTCACTGAAAAAAAACGGAGGTCAGTTGAGTCCTCATGCTGCTCTCGCACTCGGCACACGTGTTGTCAGCTTCCCAATATAAAAGTGTGTGTGTTTGTCAGCAAACACACATACAGTATAGGTGTTATCTTCCTAACTCAAATCAATCACGCATTAATGATTCAGATGTTGTGTAATGCACAGGATAATACTATTTCAACCCTTGACATCCTGTAACCATGGACGTGCTGTTCAAACCAGCAGACAAAATATGCACAGTTTGTTATCCAAAGTGCTTATTATTATCCATTATGCCTTATGTGCTGTGAGCTATAAATTAATGTATCTATTTAAGGATGACACGTTACATCATCCTGCAGGGTTTGAGACTGACGCACCAGACTATCCGGCCTCACTGAGTCTTTACATTGCCTTGAAATAACTATTTGCGGGTCCTTTAATTTCCTGATAATTTCCAGTAAAGGAAACTGACGTCAGAGTAAATTCTTAGGATGCTAGCTGGGGAGGAGTATGTTATGTTGCTCTAACTATAGGGAAAAAGAGGCAGTGTCAAAATGAGACACTTACATATCCTCAAACATTCCTAAAACCTGCTTGTGACATACACGGCCTACATACCGGATTAGCCTGTTACTGGCCCCAGGCACCTCCTGTCTTCCCCCCCTACTTCCCCTGCACCCTGTCACCTTTAAGTCATGTGCAACAAGCAGTCCTCTGCTGGAATCATTTCTGTTAGTTGGGCTGTTTTACAATTTGTATATTAACCCTTGTGATTGGTTGATATTGGCTTTTCTTTTCTCATTGTTTGCACAGACCCCACTGCTGTATGTGCACAAATAATAATTGCAAAATCAACAAATTTGTCTTCACATTTTACTCTCCTTCTGACCTTATTAAAACCCATTATGTAGAAAGTTATTGAAGAGGTATCCGTTCCCTTTGCCACAAACTGGGCTTGCATATCTGATGAACAAAATCTGTAAATGACATTAACGCATTGTTATTACACCAAATAAATAAATATCTCATGTTTTGTATGTTACAAGGGCTAAAAGGGCCGAACATTTTTGAATAAACATGATATAAATGAGTTAGTTAGTAACGCATTAACACAACTTGCGATTTTTAAGGATGTAGTGGGCTCAATGCGGGCTTTAAAGCTACTACACTTCCCATAATGCAACTCAGTAGAACCTTCCATTAGACCCAAATTGCCTCCTAAATGCCCACTTCCTTCAAACTCAGAAACTCAAGTTTGTAACAAAGGCCTTCTGTGAAGATGAGATAACCCTGATGACATAATCAGGGTTGTTTTTTTCAAACTTTAGAGAGCTCCCTCCAGAGCTACAGAAGACTGATTTCTACAAACTTCATTTGTAAAATAAGTAGGCCAGTCAAAGTTAACGCGATAATTGGGCGTTACTTTCTTTAACGCATTAACATAACTTGCGATTTTTAGGTTGTAGCGGGCTCAGTTTTAAAGCTAGAGTGAAGATACTGGCATCATATGAAACTATAAAACCTAAGAATCCATTGTTACCAACCATGTCATACTAGCTTAACGCGAGGGAGGTTATAAAAACACTCCAAAGTTAAGCTAAATGTTGGCGAGGAAAAACTGGCATAGCCACTTTCAAAGGGGTCCCCTGACCTCTGACCTCAAGATATGTGAATGTAAATGGGTTCTATGGGTACCCACGAGTCTCCCCTTTACAGACATGCCAACTTTATGATAATCACATTCAGTTTTGGCTCAAGCCATACTCAAGTCAGCACACTGACACACTGACAGCTGTTGTTGTCTGTTGGACTTCAGTATGCCATGTTATGAATTGAACATATTTTTTATTGTTGCATGCAGCACCTTCTTAATAATATTTGTCATTGTTTTGTGTTGTTAATTGATTTCCAATAATAAATTCATACATATGTTTGTTGTTGATAAAAGTATTAAATACTTGACAAATCTCCCTTTAAGGTACATTTTGAACAGATGTGTGATAGATACATAGTGATATCATTTATGTTTGGGGGTTAGAGGTATTCCTTTTATACAGTAGTTTACCTCTTATGAACAAACTGTTATAAAACTACAATAATAGAAATCCAAAATAGACTTATTTGGGATTTGGGAGGGGTATTGCTGTGTAAAAAGTACTGCCACCATCAATCACAGCTGTGCAGCGTAGGAAAATCCATTATTTCACCATGTTTTCTCAGAACCCAAACAGCACATAATGCGTCATTTTCTGTTGCTGACTTCTGAAACTAAACCAACAAAAGTCATGAAGTACAAAGCTGATAGAAGAATGATATGGTGGGTATGTTTTTTAGAGCTGTCAAAGAGGGAAAAAACACTAACCTACATATACTGACTTCTATATAATCTTGGGTAACACTTAATTTTACTGGTCCGCAAATCTCATGGTAATTAGGTGATAATTAGCAAGTAACCTATTTGAAATTTCTTTGGAATTACTGCCAAATTACCCCAATATTTACCTCAAAATGTATCAAAAATTACTTTAATATAAACATTATTTTATAATTATATATGCTAAAATAGCATATAATGGTTAAAATAGGGCCCTCAGGCTTGAGAAGCGGCTGTGCGCTGCTCTTCATCGGAGGTGGAAAACCAAAACTAATAGAAGACACTTCTGATCGGGCACAAATCTCACCATTACCATAACCTGGTAGCTAATGTTCAGGGAGTTCTTTAAGAATTTTCAAACAAGTTATTTGCTAATTATCATCTATTTACCAGCAGACATGGGAATAAAGCACGTCAATTAACTTTGTATTCTTTTCCGGGAAATAGCGGAATATAATTATTTAATGATGTTTATAATAAAGTAATTTTCGATCAATTTTTTAGGTAAATGTTGGGGTATTTTGGCAGTAATTCCAAAGAAATTTCAAATAAATCACTTGCTAATTATCACCTAATTACTATGGAATTTGCAGACCTGCAAAATAAAGTGTTAATCTTGCACTACAGACTCACAGAAACTGCCTCTTTACTGCAGGCGCAACATTACCTAATTGTTATGAGATTATCCTGTCACAGGGGGCGGGGCGTGGGAGGTCAGATGATGATGATGATGGTGGTGATGATGATGTCTGAACTGCTATGTTATGTGAAAGCCGATAGAAGCGCTCTCCTTTGGATGGCGGGGGGGGGGGTCACAGAGGAAGGCGGTCCCAGTGAAGCGCACACAAAAAGGGCCCCGCTGGTTCAAGCGAGGATAGGGACCGTCCTGAGCTGAACTCGGCGTTACAAATAGGAGCTGCGGTATTCCAAGTGGAGCAGAGTGGAGGTGCGCCACGGCCGATCGTAATATGAAGTAACAGCGCTGAGTGGATCCGCAGTATTAAACCAGAGAGGGACACGAGAGGAGGAGCGCTTCTTCTTCTTCCTATAGACCAGGACAGACAGACGTTTGGAGACTCGTGCGCACCGGCGGAGAAAAAATCTTCCTTCAGAGGTAAAAAATTGAGTGTTTTTTATATAAGCTTTTTCCCTGTTTTCTTTCAGTTTCTTTTTGATTATTATGGACACTTGAGTATCATTTCGCTAAATAAAACAACAACACGAAAGGTGATGCATTAGAATAAACAGCATTCTCTTAGGAAGTTAAATCCAAACAGCCTATAAAATTACATTTTCACATTTAACATTTCAGTTACAACTCTTTTAATCGGTTTTTAGACCTGTGTTCAGTTGCGATTTCAAGATAATGTGGGAATAAGTTGCATCCAACATTTTTATTCGCATGTTATTGCTTATACTGCAATTATTTTTGGATATAAATAAAGTAAACAGAAGTTAATGCGCCTTGTTTTGGAAAAATAAAACTAAATTGAAGTCTCAAACACGGGGGTGGGGGGGGGGGGATGCTGCCGAGTGTAAAGAAGAACTAGAGTGAGGTCAGATTAGATAAGTAAGATCAGCATGTCCCCTGTCAGACATGTGGGTCAGTGCTGATGAAGCGAGTTAAAACAGTCACACCGGAAACCGATCACGGGCTTATAATAAAGATGACACATAGAATGTAACGAGGAACAAGAAACTCTCATAAAGATCAACACCTACATGTTTGTTTAGGTCTTCAATACGAATGTAGGTTACACTAATAATAGGTCACGTTGTAATCATACTATTTATTGTGTTTTAAACGGGGTGCTGTGAGCTTATAAGTGATGCCGACAGTCTGTTTAGCTGTGTGTTCACAACAGGCTTTGTCCCATATTGAACGTATAATGAGGTTATGGTACATGTTGCTCCTGTTTTATTGGAGAGATGTAATGGGGTTACATAACGCTGTGTTGTAATGGCTCTTGCATAACCACTAAATCCCTCCTCTTCTTCGCTTTGAACACTAGGTGGCACTGTTGCTGCATCCTTAGAGAGTCCAGCGAGCACCAACCAGCACCACACGGCACCGAGGAGAGAGAATCTAAACTCCAACCCCCTGACAGGCGTGATGTTTGAGGAAGAGTCCCAGCAGATGAGGGGGCAGCAGCAGGACGTGGCTGTGCTCCACACTCTGGAGTCACCTGTGAGTCCAGGTGGAGGCGGCGGAGGAGGAGGAGGAGGAGGAGGAGGAGGAGGGCCTCTGTCCTTCGCGGATGAAGCCGTGTCCATCCTGACCTCCAGCAGCATGCTGGCCCGCTCCCTGCTGGGTCGCACCTCCGCCGTCAAACGCAAAGAGAGCCCCTCCTCCAGCATCCGACGCAAGCGCGAGTTCATCCCCGTCGACAAGAAGGACGAGGGCTACTGGGACAAGAGGAGGAAGAACAACGAGGCGGCCAAGCGCTCGCGGGAGAAGCGGCGCGTGAACGACATGGTCCTGGAGAGCCGCGTCCTGGCTCTGCTGGAGGAGAACGCTCGCCTCCGGGCCGAGCTGTTGGCTCTGAAGTTCCGCTTCGGCCTGGTGAAAGACCCGTCCAACGTCCCCATGTTGCCCCTCGCTACGGCTCACACCGCTCACACCTTGACCCCTCACTATTACCTCCACAGAGGGGACGGAGGCCTCTCCGGCTCCTCCGCCTCACATCCCATCAACCAGACGGGCCAGCTGAGCTCCAGGGCCTCCAGGGACGCCGGCAACTTGTCGGAGGACTCTGGGTTCTCCACGCCGGACGGGTCCAGCGTGGGCAGTCCTTCTTCTTCGATCTTCTTTGAGGACCGGCTGAGCGACCACGGGAAGTTGTCACCGCACAGGGCGGAGGAGCTGGCCTACGACCTCCACCACTCCCCCGCCGACGTCCACCACGCCGCGAGTCCCAAGTTGGACCACGTCGAGACGATGATAAACCTTCCTCACAAGCTGCGTTTCAAGACGCTGTGCTGCGGGGACGCGTTCGACGCCGCGGGGGACGGTGCCAGACGCAGCCCCGTGCTGCTGTCCACGGCGGGACCGAGAGAGACCCCTAAAGGACTGAGCGGAGGTGAGACGGCGGCGGGGCACTGCGCCGGCTCCTGGCTCCAGCAGCCGGAGGGCGAGGAAGGCAGGAAGGGGAGGCAGTCCCCCCATTACATCACCCCGGTTACCGGCTACAGCCTCCCGACTCCTCCCACGCAAGGACAAACCGAGGTCCAGTACAAGCACGAGAACACTCACCTGAAGTCTCAGCTCAACTCTCTGAGCGAGGAGGTGGCTCAGCTGAAGAAGCTGTTCACGGAGCAGCTCATGGCCAAGGTCAACTGAGGAGCAGCGCTGTGAACGTCTAGACTTTTAAGGACAAGCTGCAAAGCGAGCTGAGAAATTCAGCGCAAAAACGCAGATGTTCACGAGGACTGATAAAGACTTTCAATCCTAACAAACTTTAAAGAGCGTGTTTCAAATACTGTATTATATCGTAATAAATGTGTATAAAACATTCATCTCATAACCTGCTGTTTAACTTAATCTCACCTCTTCGCTCAGACAGGGAGTCTTATCTGTAGTAGTGTTAAGTGTGTAATAGTTTCTCTATTCCATACACCGTGACGACTAAAATACACATAAAACCATTTACATCGCATCATCACAATGCAAGCTTCGCTTAAATCGCCTCACATTACTAAGAGACAACAGTTTTTTTGTGGTTCTGAAGCCACATTGAAGTTAATTGGAGGTCAGCCAGCAGGTTGTTATAAAACATCAAGATGGAGGACGCGTTTGCGGTGTTGTGGTTAAGAGTGGTTTGACTTACTTTACAAGTTTCCCTCCGCTGAGACCGGTCTGCTGGAGGCTGTAAACACAAGCAGAGACAGACAGTAAATACACAGAGAAATAGTTGGCAAAACCTCCATTAGTCTCGAAGGCTAAAAGAAGGATTTGTTTTGAATCGGTTTTTCGCTCACAAAACATACATTAGGCTTGTTTCTCATCGCTCGTTACATATCACACGGTCATGTCGAGGAGCTCCTTTTCACTGTAACGTGTAACTGTGTCGGTGTTTCACGTCTCACTTCAGTCTCTGTTCATGCCCAGTTTGAATACATTTTATTACTGCCGTGTTATCTGTACCGAGGTGATGACAAGAATTTAATGTCTGCTGTCTTTCTGTACATTTTCATATTAAAAAATAAATACATTTGAAAGATTCAACATCGTGGTGAGTTGGTCATTATTCAAGTAAACCTTAAAGGGGCACAACCCTTATTATAAGGGCTGTCAATCGATTCAAATATTTATATGTCCATAGTTAATCGCAAATTAATCGCACATTTTTTATCTGTTCAAAATGTACCTTAAAGGGAGATTTGTCAAGAAATTATTAATACTCTTATCAACATGGGAGTGGAAAAATATGCTGCTTTATGCAAATGTATGTATATATTTATTAATGGAAATCAATTAACAACACAAAACAATGACAAATATTGTCCAGAAACCCTCACAGGTACTGCATTTAGCATAAAAAAATATGCTCAAATCATAACATGGCAAACTGAAGCCCGACAAGCAACAACAGCTGTCAGTGTGTCAGTGTGCTGACTTGATTATGACTTGCCCCAAAACTGCATGTGATTATCATAAAGTGGGCATGTCTGTAAAGGGGAGACTCGTGGGTACTCATAGAACCCATTTTCATTCACATATCTTGAGGTCAGAGGTCAAGGGGACCCCTTTGAAAATGGTCATGACAGTTTGCCAAAATTTAGTAAGTACATTTTAAGTAAGTAAGTAAGTTTGGAGCGTTATATAACCTCCTTCGTGACAAGCTAGTATGACATGGTTGGTACCAATGGATTCCTTACATTTTCTAGTTTCATATGATGCCACTATCTTCACTCTAGCTTTAAAACTGAGCCCGCTACAACCTAAAAATTGCAAGTTGCATTAATGCGTTAAAGAAATTAGCTCTGGAGGGAGCTCTCTTAAGTTAAAAACAACCCTGACTATCATCAACTGTCATCATGATGTCATCAGGGTTATCTCATCTTAACAGAAGGCCTTTGTGACAAACTTGAGTTTGAAAGACGTGGCCATTTAGGAGGCAACGTGGGTCTAATGGAAGGTGCTACTGAGTTGCATCATGGGAAGTGTAGTGGGAGTAAAAGTCCGAATATCTCGGCCTCTGCTGCTTCGATTTTTTCTTTTCCTTTTTTTAAATAAGTCTCTAGTAAGTCCCCAAAACAAAAGTTGTAATACTAAATCGCTGGAGTTTAAACCCTGTAAACAGTAACAGAAGGGAACAATACCTCACTGTTATATAACATACATTGTTAGCACACAGCAATAAAACTAAACACACACTACGTCACATTGCTCAGCCTGGATCTAGTTTCCTTACTAACAGGTAATGAGGGAAGAAAGAAAGAGAACAAGAGAAGGGGAAGGTTCGGCTGACAAGTGCTGACAAATGCAGGCGTTGAGGAGAGGAGCTGCGCACTTGGCAGGTTTGTCTCCTACAGTCCCTGACAGCCAGACGGAGACAGAGACAGAGACAGACAGTGGGCGTGCCGGCAATCACTCAGCACTTCAGTAACAAACCGTCAAAACATTTATCATAACAGCTGGAGGGGAATTCAGTTCAATGAAGAACGGATAGCATGGATTTGATGAGGTCACATGCAGTCACAGTCAGTCTATATAATAATCCTTGTGCTTATTTTGCAATGTGTCTATTGTCATTATGCAATGACATTGCCCGAATTTCAATACAAACTTTTAGGGCTGTCAAAGTTAATGCAATAATTACGCGTTAGTGCAAATTTGTTTTAACGCCACTAATTTCTTTGACGCATTAACGCAACTAGCGATTTTTAGGTTGTAGCGGGCTCAGTTTTACAGAAGTGAAGATACTGGTATCATATGAAACTATAAAACCTCAGGAACCCATTGGTACCAACCATGTCATACTAGCATGTCGCAAATGAGGCTACATAACTCTCCAAACTTGCCCTAAATTTTGGCGAGAAAAAACTGGCATGGCCATTTTCAAAGGGGTCCCCTTGACCTCTGACCTCAAGATATGTGAATGAAAATGGGTTCTATGGGTACCCACGAGTCTCCCCTTTACAGACATGCCCACTTTATGATAATCACATGCAGTTTGGGGCAAGTCATAGTCAAGTCAGCACACTGACACACTGACAGCTGTTGTTGCCTGTTGGGCTGCAGTTTACCATGTTATGATTTGAGCATATTTTTTATGCTAAATGCAGTACCTGTGAGGGTTTCTGGACAATATTTGGCATTGTTTTGTGTTGTTGATTGATTTTCAATAATTAATATATAAATACATTTGCATAAAGCAGCACATTTGCCCACTCCCATGTTGATAAGAGTATTAAACACTTGACAAATCTCCCTTTAAGGTACATTTTGAACAGATAAAAAATGTGCTATTAATTTGTGAGTAATCGCGATTAACTATGGACAATCATGCAATTAATCGTGATTAAATATTTTAATCGATTGACAATTTTGGATGAATTCAAATTCTGTTACCACTGTTTCCCTTTAGGCTTTAGTTGGGGGTAAAAAAAATCATGCTACTTTGGAGTCAGCAGGGGGCGGCAAAGACAACATCTTCAGCATCCCTACGGAGCCCAGAGTCTGTGTTTCACCATCTACCACAGGATATTAATCATGCGATGGATCACTGCAATTTGTAATGTTCCTGCAGATCAGCAAGTTAGTTGGCATGGTGATGAGTGATCGTTAAATTCAGCAACTGTGAACATCTATTTTTGTGGGTGCGTGTGTGCGTGTGTGTGTGTGTGTGTGTGTGTGTGTGTGTGTGTTTGTGTGTGTGAGTGTGTGCGCAGGTAGAACCGTGCAGAAGCTGACGCTCAAGTATAAAAAGGTCAATTGAATTTAGAGCAAATAAATTAAAAATTGTGCTTATTTCAGGTCATTGCTAGTTTGTAGTGAGGAATCATCCTCTAATAACGTATTCAGCTTGGTGTGTGTCATCATCACTTCATTACTACAGAGATGATGCTCTCATCTGCTTACGCATAAAAAGCTTTTCAAATTGATTGTGGGAAGCTGGAATAAAAATAGATATATACTTTAATTTGTAAGACCCCTAAAATTTGATAAAATAAACACTAATTTTGGCTACAATACAAAAACAGATTAGAAAAGCAACATTTTGCAAGTACAGATAGACTCTGAGCCTGTGGTGAAATGGAAAGGTAATAAGAGGCGAGGCAGATGCTGCAGGTGTTGAGCGGAGAGAAGAAGAAGAGATTTAATGAATCTACTGCAACATGCTGCTGTTACGCTACCGTCCTCACCCACATAAAAAAAAAAAAAAAAAAAAGCCACAACCCCCCTTTCTCTTCCCCCCATTCTGTTCCCCCCCTTTTTTTTATCCAGTGAAAGGATAAAGCCTGTTGCTAGGCAGGCAGTGCGACAGTTGCCATGGGAACGCTTGCAGACATAGCTGGAAGGGGGGAAAACGTTGGGCAGGGTGGGGATAAGGATGGGGTGCAAAAAGAGAGGGAGTGATGCGGAGAGTGTGTGTGTTTGTGTGTGTGTGTGTGTGTGTGTGTGTGTGTGTGTGTGTGTGTGTGTGTGTGTGTGTGTGTGTGTGTTGTGTGTGTGTGTTTATGGGGGGAGGGGGATCCAAGTTCACGGCCAATGCCTCTGCTCTTTCACTGCTGTTTGTCTCCTCCAGCTAAAGGAGGAAACAAAGACATGCAAAGGAATGGGGATCCATATTTAGTTCAAATTTGAGGCTCGCATTCAGGGGTTACCCGATGGAGGTGTGAATGGCAAAAACAACATATATAAAAAGATGGCTGTAGCAACTTTACATATCTGGCCTAATTTATAGGCTTTAATAGTGCACGTAAAAGAACAATAACACAGGATACTAAATGAAGAAAAAAAATCCCGTAATTGAGACAGACAGTTATTGAGTGTGTTCAACAAACTAGAGCATGGACAAACACAAGAACAAATAATTACTGTAGTTTTAAAGGTGAAAAGTCCTTAACGTCCTCCAATTATACAGAATAATTGCCGCAATTAATGCAATTGTATGCACCGAGCACGCTGTAATACGGTCAAATGCGGAACATCTTTGTGGGATAATTGTGAAAAAGTTTCCAGCACGTACACTCATTTATACACACATCGTCCACGCCCATGGAAAAGATAGTACAGCCTTTGATATGGAAGGAGATAATGAACACATCCGCAGCAGACGTCAGCCTTCAAGGCATCCGTTCGGGCACTTTTTCCCCAGTTTAAATCACTGTGTGGATAATGTACTGTAGCACACATTCACTGAGACACTCAGCAGACCTTTGCCATCCAGGATGGAGGAAAATGGCTATTTGACATAAGCCAAACTGCAGAGTTAATACTGTTGCAAAGCAGCAATTTATACATTCTCCCTGCAACTAAATGGGAGGTGCCCAAAAAAAATTGTAGAAATCCGTCACTAAGCACGTAGCTCTCATCCAAATACACTCTGATACAGTCCACTGAATGCCACAACACAGTCTCAAGGCAGTTTGTGAAATAGTCCTGAATAGCCACGATAGTGACGCTCGACTTTCAACAACATATTTTTCGTGCTTTTTCCTATGAATGTCCAGCAACACGTCACGCACATGTCAATTTCCGCTCCAGTCTTTGCAAAATAAAACTACTTAGTTAGGCTTAGGAATAGATCGACTTGGTTAGGTTTAGGCAACAAGCTACTTAGTTAGGCTTAGGAAAAGATCAACTTGGTTAGGCTTAGGCAACAAACTACTTAGGCTTAGGAAAAGATTGCAGTTTGGGTTTAAATAACACCGGAGTGCTGTGACTAAAGTACGGAAGTTACGTGACAAAAACGACTTAGTTTTAGGTAAAGATTGTGTTTAGGGTTAAAATAACTCTGGAAGCGCCGTAACTTAAGTATGGAAGTTACATGACAAATAAATCAACGTTGACTTCTGGTTTCACACGGGACACGAACAACAGTCTCCTGGGCTAAAGTACTGTGTTTTTTGACCCACCCATCCACCCCGACTTCCTCCGTACGCGGCGTTCGCCGCTCTCTATACTTCTTGGTTCACAATTAGGTAGATTACATGCGTGATTTCGTGCTGACCATCACGAAAAAAATTTAATATTTGTGTCTATTTACACGACTCAATACATATTTCACTACTGACTATTTCACAAATTGCTGTGCGACTGCAGCTGGCCAGTGTCATTGTCAGCCATTCAACTGTTATTCAAAAGCCTGCTCTTCAGTTTCCCAAAGGATAGTGTTAAAATCAAAAAAATAGTTCAATTCCCCTGCCCCATGCTTCGTGCCTGCCACCATGACGCGCATTCCTGCCCGCGTTCAAGATGAATCAAAAACGTGCACTTCAATTACATAATATATGAATGCATTCTGGGGCCAGAGGAGCATATTCAACGCTGTGTGGTGGGAGCAAATTCAGCTTACTGTAACAATTTCAATTACAGATTCTGTGAGTGCCAGGCGAGCTTCTGTAACTATTAAACTAAAATGTTCCTCTTGTGTTCAGGCTCTCACTATGACAATAGTTTCTGTGGTTTCCTCCACACGGCCAGGGTCACAATGGTTAGTCTGAGTTGAAAACACAATGAGTTTGCACAATGAGTCTTTTCCTGGGGGGGTGATGTAATACAGAAACACTGAGTTGGTCCATCAGTGCAGGAGGTAGGGGCAACACATGCATGCGGCAGGAAAAAAAGACATCCCACATAAACATGTACAGTATCTTGATCTTGAGGTACTTTGATTCAGTATTTCAGTTCCATGCTACTTTATACTTCTATTCCATGACATTTCTGTGGGAAATATTATACTTTTTACTCCACTACATTTATCTGACAGCTATAGTTACGGCTTATTTTTCTTGCATATATACTGTACATACATTTGCATACAAAACCTATGATGAGTCTCTAAAATGGGATGCATTGCTCAGTGAAATAATTTTAGTCTGTAAATGAGTCCTTAAAGGGGACATATCATGCTCATTTTCAGGTTCATACTTGTATTTTGGGTTTCTACTAGAACATGTTTACATGCTTTAATGTTCAAAAAACACATTATTTTCCTCATACTGTTTGTCTGAATATACCTGTATTCACCCTCTGGGATTTCAACACGGGAGATGCCATTGATTTACATTATGATGCATTCAGAATCTTTACTTATATTTATTGGGCGAAGGTAAATTATAACGTGATCATGATGTGTTCAAATGTAATCTTGTAAAATTTTAGTTTTTGGCGAGGAGCTTGAATAAATGCAGTTGTTTTACAGCAATATAAAATAGATAACAGAGAGGGAATTATGACCTGTTTAACTTCCCAACAAAAAACAGTATGCAAACGGTAATAAAGGAGTGGATGTTGAAGTACATGGGATTTATTGTTTTACTTTTGTTTTTTTACCGTGGTATCGAATATCGTGGAATGTCACTGGTATTGGTATCAACCAGGGCTGGGCGATAGAGAAAATCCAATATCAAGATATTTTTGACCAAATACCTCAATATCAATATTGCAATGATATTGTAGGGTTGACTCGTGGTGCTTTCACAAAATATTTACACAATAAGATTTTTAATAAACAATCATCAGTAATGTGGATATAATAACAGCTATAACAGTCTGGTAAGTTCAGAAAATTACATAATTTTATTGTAATGCAGCCTTTAAAACCGGGAAACACTTATGTCATGTTACGATGTCCAAAATCTAAGACAATATCAAGTCTCATATCACAATATCGATATAATATCGATAAATTGCCCAACCCTAGTATCGACTAATAACTTTCTGGTATCGTGACATCCGTACACTCATTTATAAAATATAAAATATATATATATTTAAATTCAAAACAATTGATCCAATTTTTATTTGAGAAACATCAGCAACATGTAGAGATAATGGTCCTCCTATGTCTGTTATATTGTTAGCCTATTTGATTATTATTACTGATGCCTTAAGTTATTATAAGTAGCAGTTTAATGTTGTGGTTGGTTGAGGTGGAGCTAATTTTATTTAGTCCGGGAGGTTTATTTATAACAAATCATATTTTATAACCTCACATTTTAAAAAACTAAATCATGATTTGTATGTAAAATCTTCATCTGCAAAGTACCCTTCACCTGTACCTATACCTGCCTATATCAAATGTAGTACCTGTACCTACATTTGTGTGACTATAGCAGTCAGAGAAATATAGTCGAGTAGAACTATAAAGTGGCATAAAATGGAAATATTCAAATAAAGTACCTTAAATTGTACTTCTCAAGTACAGTACTTGAGGAAATGAACTTCTATTATAAATGAAATGTCTGTTCAAAATCCAGACATGTTTTGGTGCTCGAATGATGACAAAATGGAATGGCTTTTTAATTTGAATGCTTATAAGTTGGCTACTTTTGTCTCTCAAGCTTGGAAAAAACGTCAGGATGGTTTATTTGTCTTGTATTATTTGTAATTTTTGCCTTTGTCTCTTCTTTATTTTCTAAATAATGGTGTCTTGTAAGCCCGTTTGGGCTGGGCATATTATTTATGCATGACACAATAATAATCAAATCATATCATGTACTTTCCACAACTGGCCTAGCACTTACTGTCCAGGTCTTAACCTGTATGACAACTAGGGGACATTTAAGGCACTTAATGCAATAGTTTGACACTTTGGGAAATATGCTTATTTGCTTTCTTCCAGATGAGAAGACTTGAGTTAGCCTTTTATCCACAGAGGAAGCTAATATGAAACAGCATTCAGTTAGTCAGAAAGTCTCGTGGGTGTGTTAGACAGTCTGCTATCTGCAACAAAGGATGAGAATCTGATTTTCCCGAAACACCAGTTGTGGGCAAAATGTTCATATATCTGAGCTCACTGCTCGTTCCTGCGTGTGTTTCCACTGTTTTCTTAATGTCTAATAGTCCTAACCTTATTATAGGTATCATAGGTCTTCATGACTGAGTCTGGCTTTGAGCCTAGTCCCTCCCCCCCTCCAGGCCTTTCTCCTTCCCTGCAAAAGAATTTGAAGGCGATGGAGAGAGAGAGAGAGAGAGAGAGAGAGAGAGAGAGAGAGAGAGAGAGAGAGGGAGGGGGCAGAGCCGAGAGAGAGAGAAACAAAAAACGTGACTAGGCACCCAAAGCGTCCTGTTATGCAACAACTGACCTACTAACATACATTTAGAGAGTCGGAGAGAGAAGGAGAGAGAGAGAGAGAGAGAGAGAGAGAGAGAGAGAGAGAGAGAAAGAGAGAGAGAGGGGAGGAAATACATAAGGAGAGAGAGAGAGAGA
This sequence comes from Sebastolobus alascanus, assembly GCA_916701645.2. Taxonomy (NCBI): domain Eukaryota; kingdom Metazoa; phylum Chordata; class Actinopteri; order Perciformes; family Sebastidae; genus Sebastolobus; species Sebastolobus alascanus. Next base: position 294,354 of record CAKAOJ020000230.1, read on the forward strand.
GAGAGGAATTGGAGCAAACATGACATGAGGAGCGCACAGAAAACAAGCGGCACTGTGTTCACACTCTCACATATACCTGCGCTAATCGGAGAGCTGGTGTTTAGAAAGTGACGGAGTGACGGCGGACCGGCAGCCGATGCAGCAAAGCGGATTGTAGGAACAGGAATCTGTATCCTCTGTGGAGTCTATCCTTTTTAGACAAAAAGGGTAAGTTCACGTTATTATTAATATATTATTATTATTATTATTATTATTATTAAGGCTATATGAATATATGATGTTATGATTATGATAGCTCTCTGAATACTACTTGTTTTTGCATTTACGCGAGGAATCCATCGCCGCTCTTTCGCCATGAGTGTTTGTTTTGGTACTCGGGTGCGTTTTCTCAATGTCAAGGCGAGGCTGCCCCCCCCCCCCATCTGGAGACTGTTATGTGAGGGTCTGTGTGTGTGTGTGTGTGTGTGTGTGTGTGTATGTGAGGGAGGGGGGGACGAGGGGTTGGGTGGGTTTGGTGGGTGGGTGGGGGGAGGTTTTGGGATTCCTTCAGAAAAAGGTGCGGTGGGTTTAGTGGAGGCGAATGTGGCTATTTTGGAGCGGTGCCACGGTTATAATGTGGCGGGGTCAACACATCCGCGCTGTGGTGTTATGATGAATATTGCTACCCTAATCATATAGTCTTGGTTTGTTGTGGTGCTTTAAGGGACCTGCTTAGTCTGATTATCCCAGATTCGGTTTAGTAGTAATACACCTGATTTGGGGTAATTATTTGTACACATTTATTATTATTATTATTATTATTATTATTATTATTATTCGGCTAGATAAAGACACGTCAGCAGCGTTCAGTGTTGCAGAGACTCTCTATGATCTGCGACTTATTTATACCCGGCTTCTTTTAGGTTAGTAGGCTACAGTCCATACAGGCAACTGGAGAAAAATTTTAAAAAAAAAGCCCATGCAGGCACCGAGGACACACTTCTCTCCGTCACGTGTAGCAGCTCTTTGTAAAGGTTAACGCGGCTGTGCAGCGTTCCGGGTTAACCCTTTAGTGAGCTGCTGGCAGTCTGAAGGAGCACAACACCGATCCAGAGCGAGCGCACACCCCGATCATCCGTCCTGGATACATGTGGACATTTTAGTTGCGTTTCTGCCTTTACGACCTTGGGACTGATGGGAGCCAGAAATAGAAAGGGATGAAGGAAGGTGAAGTTCACGCGCTCTGGTGCTACCAGGTGAGGTGTGGATCGGAACATCTGGATCGAAATGTGGGTCAGATGTGTTTCTGTGGTTCCCTGAGCAGCTCTGCTGACAGCTAATCGGAGGTGTATATTTCTGATTACAATGTGTAGATTCTTTGTAAAGACGCGCGTGTTTTTTGGGGTGAATTTCGCAGCGCAGATGGATTCACGCAGTCGCCTCGGATGACTGAGGATCCGATTAGATATGCATGAAGACGATTTGTCAGACAGAGCAACAAAGGAGGCATGCGGGGTAACATATTTCTCACAATGTGTTGCTATACGCGAATGAGAAGTGGTTTGATTTTGAGGCGGAATTAAACCACCACATTATTGCCTTTTTATTGAACTTGGACGCATATTATAAACTCAGTTTGCCAGTTAAGTAGTGAGTTAAAATGTTATCACAACTTGTAGACGCGTAGGTGACAAATATAAAGCAAAATTAGTGTGTTTTATGGGATATTTGACATTTTGTTTTGAAGGAGAAAACCCATCTTGGCTTCATTTTTTCCACATCGGCTTTGTGGTTTATGCGCTGCACGTGGGCATCCCCCTCCACCTCTTGCAGCATTCTTCTCACACGTAATAACAGTTTATTTTCATATAATTATATATATAATATCATTTTCTATTTTTTTTGCTGTGAAAGTGGAGTGAAGCGCGACTGTACGCGCTTTTACGCATTGCAAAATCGTGCTTGTGCCGCATCTTTTGGCTGCACACCGGCGTAGGAAACGCTGAAGAGGTTATGCAGGTTGCATAATAAATTAATTAAATAATTAAAAGCGGATCAAAGTATACGGGGCAGGTTATGTAATCGGTGGAAACCCAGAGTTCTGTGGCTGTGCAGCCCTGCGTGCGCTTTGCTGCGGAGCGGCAATTGGTTGGCGCACCGCACTGGGTCTCTATGCCAGCTATGAATGTAGGTCACATTAGTCCTGTGGGAGAGGGGGGGGGGGGGATGAGGCGTACCACCGCCGCCGACGAGAAAGGCAGATTCAAAACCACCACCAAAATAACTCCCTCGCCCCGCCATAACAAAGAAACGAGGCAGGCACAGCAGAAATAAAGATTATTTCGCTTATCAAAACTTACAGTATATAACGTAGGAAAAAAACCCCACCTTTTCTTCCAAATATATTTAAAGATTATTGCATCACTGATGTGAACTGCTTAGACAACTGTTCTGTGGTTATTTAGGTTTTGATGGAACCCTGTCCAGCTTTACTAAATTAAACTGTGGGAGGGGAGTCCATGGGCAGAGGCACGGCTTTCCATCCTGTCCCACTTAACTTTGGGGCCTCTTGACTTTACCGGGGTTTCCTGGCACATGGAAGATGATAAAAAAAAATGAGGGCCGTGCTTTGTTATTGTGCCGTGGTTTGGAGCCAGCAAGCAGAGGCGAATTACACAATTTAGTAGGCCAATGGAGCACATGTGACTGGAGCAACACATGGACTGAGTCAGACTGCCTTTTTTTTTTCCCCTTTTCGAGAGAGGGGTGATACGGCCTGTGTGTGTTCGTGGAACAAGGATCTAGGTTGGATGGGACTCCGCCTTGCTGGCATGCTGCCTGATTTCCAACCCCCCCCCCCCTGCTTCTTTTTCTTGGGAAGATAAAGTCAGCCCCCCCAGAATTGGAATTCAAGCAGACCCCACCCATGACCCCCCAACCCTGCACCACGTGCCATACATTCTTCCAGTTGGGAAGAGGGGGGCAACAGTTTCATCATTCCCTTATTCTCTCAAGTATGTGCCCCCCCCATCTCCTTTCTTTATTTTAGACCTGCTCCCATTTCCTGAAGCGCTCCACAGAAACACGTGCAGGGGGTTTGAACTCGGTCTACTGTTTCCAGAGCTCGTCGCCACATTTAGACTCTTGTGGCGCTGAGGGCCCCGCGGTTGTGGATTCTTTTCCTGCGCTATCATTCCACAAGTGCCACAGAGACCGAGCGATGACACGTGGAGATTATGTGATAAATTGGAAAAGAGTAAATCTAGGTCAAGGGCATGTGGGGCTGCGATGCACTGTAGGTTTGCTTGCATCAGTGGGATGTATTTGTGCTGGAAAATCACACTTATGCAAACAAATTTTTCAACAAAAAAAAAGCTGCATTTTAACTTGGCAGCAGTGATTTTCTGTTCTGGCTTAAAGCATCTCCTGTTGGAATTTAGATGACAAAGAGGGTGAATGAAATGGATTTAGAGGCTGAGCTGTGAAGGAGAGACACACAGATGTAAGTCGCTATGATTCATTCACATGGTGGAATACTGAGAGAGAGAGAGAGAGAGAGAGAGAGAGAGAGAGAGAGACGGGCAAATGCACAGAGAGAAAAGGCGAGAGCCACCACTGTGAGTTAATTAAACACCAGAGTTCATTCACGTGCCCGGCTCATCCTGACTGGAGGGGAGATATGCAGTGTACGCACTTGGTGACGTCAATCGCCCTCCTTTTGTTACAGAACGTTGTTTTCTCACCATCTGCTTTTGACCGTGTCAGACCACTGGTTCAGAGGAAGGGAGAGAAAGTCCGATATGATTGGCCGCCTTTTCTGTTTCCCTCATTTTGTTGCTATGGGTGACACATTCCTTCTATTGATGCAATATGTCTCAGTTGCCTCTGGTTTCCCTGCTTCTCCGGCTACAGTCTAATCTCATCTCCATCCCTCTCTTTGTTTTAACTCTCCCTCATTGATTCCCTTTCCTTTGTCTCCGCTCCACTTGCTCTCACCTCCGTCTATATTTAGACAACGCTCTACTTCTCTTGCGCCTCTTTGTTCCATTTTCTGTCTTCCCATCTCTTTTTTTTTTTGTCCTCTTTCTGATCTCGCCGGCTTCACCTCTAAGCAGCTCGGCTGACCTATATTTCGGCGAGCGAGCCGTGCAGGCGGAGGCATCGAGACTCCTGTTTACGGAGTGCAGTCGGTCCCCGGTTTCTGGGTCAGTGGGACACGCTGAGAAAAAAGCCCTCATTCCTTCTCTCTCGTTCCCGACATGTCCGAGGCTCACGAGGGGTAACCTTAAACCGCTCAGCCAAGCAGACGAAAATCCAGACACAAACACACATATGGTGTGAATATAATAGATTCGATTCTCAGATATATATATATATTATAGCGGCAAAATACTCCCAGAATCTGGGCTCAAATCCACATTCGTTGTGAGGATACGCCTGTAGTTACGTAATGGTGTCACATCCTGGGAATAAGCAGTGCAAACACCTTGCCAGATTATGAGATTACAGATTCAGACAGTGTAATACTGCTTATGCAGGAGTGCAGATGTTCAGTAACACACATTTCCTGCAGCTGGATCTACTCTGACCCTGTTATTATGGATACATTTAAATATAGAACACAACATGGGAGGGAATACTGGATATGTTTGACCTTCAATATGTAGTCAATTTCTAATTAGAAACACAGAAGCATTTAAAAAGATGACTTTTCAGTTGAATTCATTGGTGTTATGCTCTAATAATAACAACATCATACTGTCTGGAGGCACACCTGTTCAGCTCTTAGAGAGTGCTCCCCCACTGCTTTTTGAGCTCCGAGGAACCCATCCACATAGTTATTATGAGACTTCCGACCACCCTCAGGTTTTACCCAAATGTTAACAGGCCGTGTTATTCCTGCCCGTGTCTCGCCTCCCGCCTCCTTTCTTTCCAGGAGCCCGTGACCTATATTTATCAACGCCCCACCTCCCAGCCCCCCCCCCCCCCCCCCACACCTCAAAATCTCCCCAGCCTCAGCCCCTCTATCCTTGACTTGCTCTGGCTGCTGCCTTTGTCTGCCTTATCTGCTCACTCTGCATCATTGATTTGGCATTGAGTTGTTTTGGCGAAGAATGCTGCCACATTCCTCTACGGATGAACAATTGGGGGGGGGGGGGGGCGGGGTAGCGGAGTTTTAGCGGTGTTTGTGGATGGGGTGGAAAAGCAGTGGGCTGTCCCTCCTCGTGTAGGTTTTCTTTTTTTGTGTGAAATGTTCTAAATCGGATCCAGGGAAACCCACCAGCCCTGCATCTGACTCACCCTTTTTGCTCCGTCTGGCCAAAATACTCAGCAGGCGAACAAAAAGAGCCAATCCCGAAACAGTGGAGTTTTGTGCTCTCAGCATGTGTCAGACTGATGCAATTTCTGTTACATTATTAATTCCATGTGTGCCTCAGTTGCCATATATGCCATTTCTAATTACCAGTCTTTTATTTTTGATTTCAACCTGCTTAAAAAAAAAGGCGAGCTCAGATATTTCTACAGGTTTAAAACGTTACGTGGAAGGTTCTCTAGCTACTGGGTGTCAAGATGAAACAGGATCGTCCGCCTTGAACTCAATGGCCTCATTACGTCACAAAAGTCAACATCAACATGCTAGGATAAGGGTCAGGGGTCACAGGCTGCAGACAGAGCAGATCAATAGCGAGGCTAAAAGGTCAGACGGTGAGGTCTAGCGACCATTCATTAGTTGCCAGGGGCGACGCTGTCAGTTAAAGCCAGACATGCCAAAACAGCAACAAAACGGAAAGCTGTTCGGATGTTGAAATGTGTCTTTGATCGCCACGCACAGAATAACAACATTAGGAGAAATGTCTTTAAAAAATGCCTTAAATAATTTTAACTCTGCTCTGTGAATGCAAAATGGAGGACCAGCAGTCCACATGGATTAACGTGTCTGTTTTTCTGCTTTTTATCTCTGCAGCCTTTCATCTCGCATTCAACCGAAGAGAGACAGACAGTCGTAGCGAGAGCGAAGCTCCCCAAGAGACTGACACGCTGAGGTAGACGGGCCGACCTACATCCTGCTGTTTGCGTGGGGACACTTCTCCGCCAGCTTAACAGCCAACAGCGGAAAAACAAGACTGAAGAGTCTGGACACTTAACCAAAAACCCCTTCAACTGGATAAATGAGGGTTGCTAATGCTGAGCCCCAGCTGTTCTTTATCTTTTTGGCTACTTTGGACACTGTCATAACTACACTGAACCTGCAATAAACAGACCAAGAACTTTTTGCGAGAAAACCTTCAAAGTCGTTTTAGCCCCTCTTCCCCTTGACCTCTGACCTGGTTCTTTCTTCCCAAGAAACATTTCAAACTGGCTGCCACGAGACAAAGATGGAAAATCTGACTTCAGCCCTCAAGACGTTATCCAAAAACTCAGAGAATAGCCACAACTGCATCGAGACCTTCAGCAGTTATGAAGAGTCTCTTCCTTCCGCCGAGGGGAGTCCGTCTCGCATGGGGCGCCACCCAAAGGGCAAACCCAGCTTGAGCTGCAGGCGAAAGCGTGAGTTCATTTCGGATGAGAAGAAGGACGCCTGCTATTGGGAGAAACGCCGCAAGAACAACGAGGCCGCCAAGCGCTCCAGGGAGAAGAGACGCCTCAATGATATGGTTTTGGAGAACCGTGTCCTTGCGCTGAATGATGAGAACGCGAGGCTCAGGACGGAGCTGCTCCAGCTGAAGCTGCGCTTTGGCCTCATAAGCACCGCCTCCTACATCGAGAAGAGCCAGCAGATGGGTGCAAGCAACAACGCGGGAAATGGAGGCTCCTCGTCGTCCTCCCCCTCTTCTGCCCAGTACTACTCCAGCGGTTACTCCAGCGGCTCTCAGGTGATGATGAACTCTGATTCCTCAGAAACGGAGCAGTCTGGACATGGTGACGGCCTCCGGCAGCTGGTGAAATACTCCCCGCGTGGCTCCATCTCCGACATGTCCGACGCTTCCTCCAGGGACAGCCCTGAGCCAATTCCCTTTGAGATCAAACAGGAAGGTGATAGGCTAGAGATGGACATTGCCAATGGCACCACCACCCAGATCATGTTCAACATCCACCGTGGTCTGGCCTCTGTGCCCACTCACCACCAGATCCAGCATTCTCAGGAGCTGGAGGCTGCGTATCACAGCCAACAGCAGCAGCACCATCACCAACAACAACAACAACAACAACCCCATCAGGAGCCTATCACCACTGTCACCCAGCCTGCTCCTCACCCACCTGCTGCCCAGAGGAGCGTCATTCTGTACGGTTCCAGCAGCGCTTCCTATCCGGTGGACGCCCTGACGCGACACCCGGAAGTCGACCTGCAGGCGGCCCAGAGGCAGAGCGGCGGCGGCGGCGGCAGCCAGACGTGTATCAGCCGCCCGCCCCAGTCTGTTACAGAAAGCTCCACGGAGACTCTGGCTGAGGTGACAAAGCAGCTGGAGAGGAAGACGTTAGACTCTCCTCCGTACGAGCTCTCAGACAGCCGTAACGAGGCCGGAGAGAGACCGGTGTACAGAGTTTGCCCACTTCCCCAGCAGCACCTGCAGCAGGAGCAGCACCAGCAGGAGAGAGATTCGCCTGCGGAGCTCCTCCACAAACAAGTGGAAGGGGTCAACCACTCCCACCTGTACCAGCGCCTCCAGCAGCCTCGTCATTCATACCTCAGTGCCCAAGACGAGGAGCCGCCCGTGCTTACCTACGAGGGCGGGCACAGGAGCGAGGCTTACTACCGAGGCCAGTCCTCTAGCAAGGACACGTCATCCAGCGACGGAGATCACCGCAGCTCTGACAAAGAGGCCTCCACGGACGACGAGGAGTCCCCCTCCTCGAACTGCTCAGACATGGGCAGCTATCACAACCAACATCTCACCAGCTTCCACCACCCCGCCTCACCTCTGCCATCCTCCCAGGGCTGCTCTCAGACCCAGGGCCGGGAACCCCAGGGGGAGGTGAAGGGCACGGCGTTGCCCCACAAACTCAGACTCAAACACCGGGCCATGAGCACCGGGAGCAGTGGCCAGGAATCCCCAACAACCCCTCCCTCCGCCACGCCGCCTCCCCTGCCCCAGCATCCCTACTTGTCCCTAATGCCACAGCAGAACATTATGCGAGAGAGCCAAGGCGAAGGCTGCATACAGGTGGCCACGGGGGAGGGGGGCAGGAAGGAGAGCGGGAAAAAGGAGACAGGTGGACGACGAAACAAGAGGCGAGATTAGGTGAACTTTGTCACAACAAAAAGACATAATTTCTCTTCTAAGAACTACCCTGCCATCATGCCTTTGCCCTATAATCAAATCCCCCTCCTCAAGCCCTCGGGACAGGAAGCTGGGCTTTTCTACTCCCCCTATCCCCCCAATGTCACCAAAAAAGGCTGGACATCTTGTAGGGCTGTATTATATTTGTATATATTGTACAGATTTGTCATTTCTTACATCCTCTCCATACTTACAGAAGCACTTTTGTTTATGTGATGAGAGGAGGAATGGAACTACCTGCTTTTCTACTTTTGTCATCCAACAATATACAGCGGAGCACATTTAGATCACTTGCGAACGAGAATGTAGGACAAGTTTTGAGCTTTATCAGTACTATAAATTTGGTACATATCTGACTGTAGACAAACATACACATGTATGGCTATCTGCCTTAATTACAAACCTAATGCAAACGTACACTGGGGACATTCCCTCGACCAAAGAAGCACCAACACTACAAATATCAAGTTCCATACCTCTTCCCTGACCCTACCTCTACCAACCCATGCTCTTCCCAACCATCTCCATTTTTTCACAAAAGATTGCCATCACCTTTATTTTTTAAGCACTTGGTTTGTATATTACTGTGATATATGAATATATGTATCTATTATAAATATATATTTTACAAAGAAATTTGAATACAAATTCAACACAAAATGCGACAAACCTGCAATGGTAAAAGAGGGTTTTTGAAAGTGACCATCCTATTATGAATTACTGTACAGCCACGTTGTCCACCGTTGCTACAGGACCCATTCGAGTTAAAACGCCTCTCTCTTGATTGTTAAGCTTTAGCATTAATCATTCGTTAATGCCCTGTTTACACAGAAATGGCCGTCCGGTTTGGAGCGCCAACAGCACTGAATGGAGAACACGTTGTTTCCTGAGGCAAAGCGCCTCATTAAAATGTTTGGATTTTATAAACCTTTAACCAGCCTTTAAATATTCGGTGGAATTCACCAGCTGCAGGCTATGAGCCTTTATTTTATTTGAGCTTTATCAACCATATCTTGTTGTTGTTACCATTCACTGGCCCAATGTATTTATTTCCCTCTTTCTCCACACGCTCATCACTGTAGAAAAGCCCACAGGGACATAGACGGAGAATGTGTACAGACCTTTTTAAGATACATACTGCAGCCTTGAGTTTGAACTGTAATGGAGGTACTATGGGGATGCTTGGGGGCGAAACGCAGAAGTCACATTTGTGTAAACACACTACAGTGCACTGAGTTCTGAACAAGTTCCTCTTGTTTGAAGACCGAAGAAGAGTTACTGTACATTAATTGTAGTGTGACCAAGCATGGCCCTTGAGGTTCATATTGGCTCCCAGATAATTATTGTGAAATAAAAGCAAATGCAAAACCAAAATTCTCTAATCATCCAATTGGTGCCAGAGTTAAAATTCCCCAGCAGTAACAATCTGAGTTTAAATTAATGAAGAAGAAGAAGAAGAAGAAGACCTCCCATGTCTCCCATGTGCCTCCATTATTCATATCAGGGGTTATTCATCCCTTTCTCATGGTAGTTCTGCTACTGGGCAGTGATGAATTGCCTGCACTGGATCCTAGTTTAGCAAAAGTCTATGTACCACGTTTGGCTTTTTGGTGCTTGTGTATAAATGTAAAGTTCCCCTCCACCCTCGAACAACACTGTAATGTTTATTTCATTGGTTTTATATCCTCTTTTTTTCGTCGAGGTGTTGTTCCGTTTTCTCTATACTGTGTCTTTTCTCCTGTTGACTGTGATGACATGTATTTGCCTCATTCCTCCTCGCCCCCACCCCCCGATTCCCCTTTTTTCAAGGTGTGTATTAATCAGTAATGTTTGTGGTTTTGCTGATGGTTTTATGAAAAAGACAAGAGGACAAAAAAAAAAAAAAAAAAAAAGGAGATGATAGTGTGGTGTTTAGAGATGGGTGGTGGTTGGTCTGGTGGGTCATTACCATCGCTTCCTTTTGACATGAATATGTATGTAAAGACACTAATGTTCATTGTGGAAGATGGGAGCATTTCAAGTTCGAAAAATACAATAAAAAGAATGTTGACTCTATCAACATATCATGAAAATGACCTGTTTTTCTCCGTTCTTTCACCAGTGTTTGGGTGCTTTAGCACAATGACGCCCATTAGGATGATACACACACACTTATTACTGAATTATCAACTGACTTTTACAGCACGTCTAACATTGAACTGAGCAGCCATTTCGATCCATCTAAGAACAGCGACTGTCAACAAACTAGCAGCCTGTAAACTGTTATGATGTTCTATAAACGTAAAATGTTCTTACGCCAAATCCACCAGTTAGGTAACACATTACTCACTGATTGACATAAGAGAATGAGTCACCATTAGTAACTAAACAGAATAAATGAAGGCAATACAGCATTATAACCATACTTGGTTTTAATTTTTCTTTTATATTGCTTGAGGGCAGAAAGTTTCAATACTGTATGCCATATTATATAAAGACACGCCCCTGTTTTCTGTAAAGTTGTCTATTTTTTGTGCCTCAGACATTTTTGACTTTTCTCAAAGATACATGCCTAGCTCACACTAATGCCTAGCTCACACTACACGACTTCAGCCCTAATTTTCCGCTCCCCAAGAGCTTATAGAGATCCCCGACAAAAGATCAGAGGCAAATCGGCGTTGGCTCGCTGCTCGCAACTCACGTGTGAGCTGCTCAAAGACGCGAGCTGAAAGGTTCGCCGACGCCTGCCGATGCCTCATCGGTGATTGCTCCCGGTGAAAGATCTTGTAGTGTGTGACCCCCTGTCTCCGGTCAGTCATGTAGTGTTAAAACCACAACGACTTAAAGCTGAAGTAGGCGAGATTGGAGCAAATATGATTAAAAAAAGTTAATTTTCATAAAACGGTCGCTATATCGTGACAATAGTACATGAAACAGGTAACCTGAAAAAAATCATGTTCCTCTGTGTCCTCCGGTGCTCCTAACGGCATCAGAAAGATTTCAATTACCAGAGGAAAACAACCAGTAAGAGCTGATCTGAGGTCTGCTGTCCAGCTGCCGTCTATGAGAGCCGGCTGTCAATCACTCGCGAACTCCGACCAAGCGGTCAAACTAGGCAGCGCTGATCAAATATGAATCAATATTATGTTACGTTAATGCCTATTTCTCTCCTCACATGTTTTCAGAATCATCTTGTAGTGTACGGTTTAGCTGTAAAATGAGAAGTTTGTGACGCCACCACCATTGTAAAATCTGTTGAAGGAACGCCAAGTTCTGGTCACATGACCGGAGCACAGCCAATAGGAACGCTCTCTCAATGAAACGACCTGTGATTGGTCAAAGTCTGCCGTCACTGGCTAGATTTTTTAAAGCCGGAAAACAGAGCCATGATGAGGAGCAGAAGTCTAGTTTTCTCTCAGACCACTTGAATTACAATATGCTGAAAGATTATTATGGAATTTTTGCCCAATGATGCCAAAAATATACTGCCTACTGCCACTTTAAAGACTCACGATTACAAGACAGCAAGTTGTGTAGTGTGAACAGTATACTGCGATTTGATGACTTTGAAAGTCTTGTAGTGTGAACTTGGCTTTAGACGAAGGTAAAGCTTCAGAGGCGCAACCTGTTTGCATTGTGCAGAGATAGCCTTGTATAGAGCTTTGGGCAACTCACTCTTTTTGGCATCGGAGGCTAATCTGCAAGGAAAGGAGCTTCGCAGTGACACACTTTGTCCGTTGGGGCCAGCGCTCTCCCTGGCAGGCTTGTCTGATGTAACACTGGCCTACTTCTGCTAATAGACATGAGCTGAACGCATGAAAATACCTTCAAACGGTGCACTCTTGTAAACAAAAAAAACCCATGCATAGGTACACACTGCTGATTATAGCCTCTGCACTTGAGACTCAAGTTTAAACCTCTTCGATGTCTCATTATACTTTTGACACATTGCATTTGACCTTGGACGTTAGAGAGCTGAAAATGAATAAAAACTGAAACCTTGACTGTGATCTCACTCAGCAGTGACCTACAAAGCCAAAGGATCATTTTGTTGAACAGGTGTGCCAGAATATTTTTAGCGGTGGAGCAGAAACAAACTGGGCCACGTTTCAAACTAAACAGCCTATATGTGAACTGGGAGAGTCAGCTCTGCGTGATGTGTGGGACAAAGCCGGGGCAGAGCCAGTCTGAGCCTCTGACTGCTGCTGCTGCCAGCCCGCCTGTCCTGCCAAAGTCCCACTGCATTCTTTGTATTGACACAGAAAAGGCTGCTGTGTTATCAAAGTCCAGACTCACAGGCTGTATGGTGCCATATTTTAGGAAGACAATACAGCTTGTATACGAATAAGGGCTGTCAATCAATTAAAGTATTTAATCGTAATTAATCGCAAATTAATCACACATTTTTTGTCTGTTCAAAATGTACCTTAAAGGGAGATTTGTCAAGTATTTAATTCTCTTATCAACATGGGAGTGGGCAAATATGCTTGCTTTATGCAAATGTATGTATATATTTATTATTGGAAATCAATTAACAACACAAAACAATGACAAATATTGTCGAGAAACCCTCACAGGTCCTGCATTTAGCATAAGAAATATGGTCAAATCATAACATGGCAAACTCAAGCCCAACAGGCGACAACAGCTGTCAGTGTGTCAGTGTGCTGACTTGACTATGACTTGCCCCAAACTGCATGTGATTATCATAAAGTGGGCATGTCTGTAAAGGGGAGACTCGTGGGTACCCATAGAACCCATTTTCATAAATATATCTTGAAGTCAGAGGTCAAGGGACCCCTTTGATTGGAGCGTTATTTAGCCTCCACCCCGACAAGCTAGTATGAAATGGTTGCTTTAAACCTGAGCCAGTTACAACCTCTGAAAGATCGATACTGTTAATGCGTTATAGAAATTAGTGGCGTTAAAACAAATTTGCGTTAACGCGTTATTATCGTGTTAACTTTGACAGCCCTACTACGAATAGTTAGATACTTGAAGGCAGTATTCAATAATCAACTAATATCTTGCCTTCTTAATTATTAGAAATGAATCAGAATCAGAAATACTTTATTGATCCCCAGGGGGGGGGAAATTACAGCCCATACATAATTTATTGTGAAATTGTAATGGTTTTATTACACAATTGGTCCCTAAAAAATGGGTTGATTACTGAGTAACCACATACAGTGTATCTTAAGTAATCCATTTTTCTCTCTCTCTCCCACCCTCTTATGAACCAAAATGGGGTCACATTCATAACAACATAAAGGGCAAAGGGAGGAGCAGCGAGGGGGGGGAGGAGGGGGGGGGGGATACAGGAGGGGAGGGAAGTTAACCCAGTGCACTAACTTGATCTAAGCCTGCAAACAAAGCACCTCTTTGAGGCTGACGCATCAATGCCCTTCACAATGCTCTCAGTCACACACACAAGCAAATACATGCATACACACACACACATACCGATGCACATTCTGCCGTACCCGTAGGATTTTTTGGCTTACGGGGGAGTTGTTCAGTTAACATGAAAATTCCTCAGAATAGCCGTCCTACGCAGCACCCGTGGGATCGTACCAAGGTGACACTCCCTAAGAGGAAGCAGCAAATTCCCCCGGCATGATTTTGCTGCGTCCCCTATTTTTTCCTGATTTGGCTTGAACGGCTGCCGCTGCACCAGAGCTTGCATAAACAGGTCAGGAGGAAAGTAGGTCAGTGTTGCGCTGAGCGGGGAGGGAGGAGGAGAGAGAGGAGAAAAAAAAAAAAAGAGAGAAGCGAAGAGAGGGATTGCTGCTGAAGGATGGATCGATGAAGGTTATGGCTCCATCCGTGTCGCTTGTTGTTTGTCTCTGGGCTGCAGAGATGCTCTTGGCAAACAGAGCAAGAAACAGGGTCTCTCGTGTTACATGGTTCCCCTTCACAGCCTGGGGGGAAAGGGTTAGTGGAGCAGGAATGGAGGGAGGGGAGGGGAGGGTGATGGAGAGTGAGGGGAGGATGAGAGAGCAGAATAGTAGGGAACAGGGGTGGGACGGGGGGGACCCCAGGACTGTAGAGATCTGGTTTGTTTCCAAGATGACACACTAGAAGCTTCTCACACATTTCTAGGGCATGTTGCAGGATGCCTGCAGAGCCAGGTCGAATTCAGGTAATAACGACTGAAGAATTCCCCTGCGTGCGTGCTGGAAAGTACAGCCGAACCCACAAAACTCGATTTGCTATGTGTGTCACTACATTCTGTAGCAGACGTGCTGCACAGTGACCTGCGCTACATGCTAATAAGGAGCAAAGTCCGGCTGACCCCCCTTTCTTACCTGCAAACCGTTCCATAGCTTCTGAGCAAACACACCTGTGCACACAAAGCGGTGCACGTGCAAACATGCAGAGTACATGTGTGCAGCATGCGAAGTGCTGATGCACACGGTTTCACCGCGCCGCTGTCGAGATGACCTACTTGTTTATCATTCGCCACCCCGAAGGCACGATTCCCAACAGTTCACTATCAGACACGGGAGGTTCACATTACAAGATCTCCTAGACTTGTAGTATTCTGAATTATCATTACATACAAACAGAACAAAACATGTTGTTGTTTGGGGTTTTTTTAAAGTGCATTCTTGGAAAAATATTCCAGTATTGGAAGATATTCAAAAGAAGAAGCATATGAAACAGTTAAAGATGAAAAACATCTTCTGCTTGCACAACTAGCTTGTAGCTCAAGGCTCGCTACACATCTGATCCCGTGTTACGAAGAGGTTACAGGCAGAGGGAGCGTTGTTTGATCAGAGGCAGCGACTATAAAGAGCTAAAAAATGTGAGGCAAGTGCGATGAGAAGCGAAGTCAGAGGTGGATAAATACAGTATAATGAAGTGAGCAAAGGGAGAAGTTACGTGTTGTAAAAGAGGACAGAATCAAGTGTGCTGTTTCAGTTTGAGATAAACTCTCACAGTGGAAGTGACGCCATCTTTAGTTTTAGCAAAGAGCAACAGTGAGAGATGAGGCGGATGACACATTAAATTCTCCACGCAGTTGTTCACCTACATTCAAACTGGTCTAAAGCGGCTGGTGCGAGTGAATAGAGCCGGGACGGGGAGTGGCCTTGCCCCGATTTAGCTTTGGGCCCACTGACTGTAGCCCCCACTCCCTTCACTGTCTTCACCATATACTCTCTAGGTCACGTACACGCACACATACACACACACACACACACACAATCTCACAAAAGACCTTGTTGACCTGCAGCCTCAACTGCATCTCCCCTCTAAAGTGCGAGTTGACTTAAAGTGATGCAAGAGGTACAGCAATGTCACAGACTATTTTTTGTGCGATTTATTCTTGATGAAAAAGTTAGTGGCTTAAAAAACACACAAGCTAAAACCTGAAGGAATTCCAAAGGTGTGTGTGTGTGTGTGTGTGTGTGTGTGTGTGTGTGTGTAACACCATGTGATAGGAAACGGGAGCAGCCGAAGAAAAGAAACCTGACTAAAGTTAATCCTCAACCTCTGAGCTACTTACTACTATCTCAGTATGACCCTTTTTTTACAGCAACTCCAGTCCTGATATCTGCTGTAACAAAACCTACAAATGGTGCCTCAATAACCTCTCACCGCCAACCCTGTCTCCTACAAAATTACATTCCCATACAACTAAACTGTATTTTATCGCGGATTACGGTCACACTTTTAAACAGTTTTAAACTCGTGGTTAATGTTGTTCATTGAAACAAAACAAAACAGAAAACACAAGAAAACTACTTGGTTAGGTTTAGTAATAAAACATCACGGTTTGGCTTAAAATCACTACGAAATTGAAACAAAACAACAAAAACGCAAGAAAACTGCTTTATTTAGTTTAGTAAAAAATAGGGCCGTCAAAGTTAACGCGATAACACGTTAACGCAAAATCGTTTTAATGCCACTAATTTCTTTAACGCATTAACGCAATCGTTCTTTTGGAGGTTGTAGCGGGCTCAGTTTTAAAGCTAGAGTGAAGATACTGGTATCATATGAAACTATAAAACCTACGGAATCCATTGGTATTATGTCATTCTAGCTTGTTGGGAAGGAGGTTAAATAACGCTCTAAACTGAGGCTAAATTTTGGAGAGGAAAAACTGGCATGGCCATTTTCTAAGGGATCCCTTGACCTCTGACCTCACGATATGTGAATGTAAATGGGTTCTATGGGTACCCACGAGTCTCCTCTTTACAGACGTGCCCACTTTATGATAATCACATGCAGTTTGGGGCAAGTCATAGTCAAGTCAGCACACTGACACACTAACAGCTGTTGTTGCCTGTTGGGCTGCAGTTTGCCATGTTATGATTTGAGCATATTTTTTGTGCTAAATGCAGTACCTGTGAGGGTTTCTGGACAATATTTGTAATTTTTTTGCGTTGGTAATTGATTTCCAATTATATATATATACATACATTTGCATAAAGCAGCATATTTGCCCACTCCCATGTTGATTAGAGTATTAAATACTTAACAAATCTCCCTTTAAGGTACATTTTGAACAGATAAAAAAATGTGTGTTTAATTTGCGATTAAATATTTGAATCGATTGACAGCCCTAGTAAAAAAACATGATTAAAATAAGTGAACGCTGCCTTTTAGTTCCACATGGGACACGAACAGCGATCTCCTGGACAAAAGTTTGGTGTTTGTTTGAACCATCAACCCCCCGACCTCCTCCCTACACGGACTATCATCATACGTCAAAAACAAACTGTGACAAAATATTTTTCCCTTGAAACGAAATTCACAATGCAGTTTTGTCGTATGGGAACGTAATGTTTATGACACAGGGCTGCTCACCGCCTACACCTGCAGTGCAGTGGGATCCCCGCTACTCGTCCCCCCCCCCCCCCCTTAGCAAAGCAGAATGCAAATGCGGCAGCGGACCTGCTGCTGACTGGCACGCGGCAGCCGACCTGGGCGAGGACCGTGACTGCAGTGCCAGGTTCTGCCGGCTCGTATTAAGAGTGTAGGAGAAAATAGTCCAGAGGGAGAGACAGTGAGAGAAAGAGATAGAGAAGGAAAAAGACAGGTGTATGAATCTGCAATAACCAGAGGGGGAAACAGTACAAGGGGGGAGACGGCGAGGACAGATCGTGACTGATGATGGAGGCCCAGAGGGAGAACATTGTAGGGAGTAAAAACAACAAAGAGCCGGCTGTGTCATTCGCCCCATGGGCTTCCTTCCTTTTGGGCCACAAGGCCATCAACTAACTAAAAAAAACAAATCTGCTCAGCATACCACCCCACTGCAGCCCCCACCTGCACCTCCCTGCCAAACAGAGGGTTAACTCACTGCAGTTATGCAAGAGTGGGGGGTGACACATAATCACTGCAACACCGGACGCCACCGCCCAGCGAGTCACTTTCTCAGGTGGTGATGCCTGGACTCGTACAGACATCCAACCCTCAGTTGATCCCGAGTGCTCATGTTGTGCAACACTTGCGCTTTAACAAATGTAAAACACTTACGATCCAGTGACGTGCAATCACAAGCTGTCGTTTCAAAAGGCCAAGACAATAAATCAAAGCATGAAAAACATGTTGGCTGCCAGTAGTGGGGCAACATTGTTTCGACAGGATTACACAACTGCAATAACAGTGAAGCTGCCGACATCAAATAGTCTAGTGACAGTAAAGAAAATTGTTGTTTTTAGGGCTGTCAAAGTTAACGCGATGATAACGCACAACGTAAATTTGTTCTAAAATGCCACTAATTTCTTTAACGCATTAACGCAACTTGAGATTTTTAGGTTGTAGCGGGCTCAGTTTTGAAGCTATAGATGACATATGAAACTAGAAAACCTAAGGAATCAGTCCATTCCTCCATTGGTACCAACCAGGCTAAATAACGCTCCAAAGTTACGCTAAATCTTGGCGAGGAAAAACTGGCATGGCCATTTTCAAAGGGGTCCCTTGACCTCTGACCTCAAGATATGTGTATGTAAATGGGTTCTATGGGTACCCACGAGTCTACCCTTTACAGACATGCCCACTTTATGATAATCACATGTAGTTTGGGGCAAGTCATAGTCAAGTCAGCACACTGACACACTGGCAACTGTTGTTGTCTGTTGGGCTGCAGTTTACCATGTTATGATTTGAGCATATTTTTTATGCTAAATGCAGTACCTGTGAGGGTTTCTGGACAATATTTGTCATTGTTTTGTGTTGTTAACTGATTTCCAATAATAAATATATACATACATTTGCATAAAGCAAGCATATTTATTCACTCATATGTTGATAAGAGTATTAAATACTTGATAAATCTCCCTTTAAGGTACATTTTGAACAGATAAAAAATGTGCGATTAATCACGATTAACTATGGACAATCACGCGATTAAATATCTTAATCGATTGACAGCCCTACAGTAGTTGTTTTCCATTAACTGTTTCGCCTTGTATTTATTACGCAGTGATTTTAATAATTGATTGAGTGAGTGTACATGTACAGCTTAATCTGAGAGGAAGTCGGAGGCGTTTATTATCTTTACGCCGACACGGTTTAATGGTTTGCCGTAAGGAACAAAGGGCGATTAAGTAACTGAAAAGGAATGTGTTTATATAGTGTGACGATAAGCTTCGACACAATTGTTGCACAATTCGGCGAAAGAAAACAATGGCGGTGTTAACATTAGGCCTGAGTGTGCTGCTGCTAGAGAGTCATAAACCAAACTGTGCTAATCTCATCTAAATATTGACTTGATATCAAAGGTTTTATGACACCATAAAGGACCTTTTACTGGTAATACTGGTAATACCACGGAAACACACGGAGCTACGTGCAAACAGATAACACGCTTTAAGCCGAAGCCTTTTCCTTGTAACACATGACGCATTTGAAAAACATCACACTTCTGTTTCGTTCAAATCTCGCAACTTCTGTTGTGGTATTTTTAGTTGTTTTGTCTACTATGAAGCAGCAGCTTCTTCTTCGCTTTGGCAGCAGAAACACTGATTTCACAGAGGGCATATCTCAAGCCAACGAGTGTTGTGGTGTAGGTTGGAAAGCACTGGGGAAGAAGGTGTTACACAATACTGGGCAACCTGCTGCCTGTAGTTCTACTTGAGTAGCACACGGCTGCCTGTGTTACTGTGGGATCCGGGCGAGGGGGGGGGGGTGTGGAATGTTTGTTTGGATTTTAGAGAGCTCAGTCAGGGGGGCCCCACCACGGTACAGTGTGTGTGTATACGTGTGCATGGAGGTGGGTGCATGTCTATATGTGTGTGTGTGTGTGTGTGTGTGTGTACGTGAGGGAAGGGTCCACTCACGGCAAATTACCCCTCACTTGCCTTGCCACTGTTTTTGTTTTCAATTCCCCATCCATGGCTGAAAAATTAGGTCAACAGTCACACGTGACGCGTTTCAGCCAGGGGAGCGAACGAGAGACGAAAAAAAAAAAAAGAAAAAACACGAGACATTCTTAACCTTTTTAACAGATATTTCTCTGACAGTCTGTAGCTAAGCCTTAACCTCAAAAGCTTCCTCAGCCATCCGTAGACTTTTTGAGGTCACATATTCGTCACCCAAAATAAGAATGTTTTCCTTTCACCGAGCCACACACACACAGAAATGGCAGTTGGCCATGTGTTACGATTTACTGTTGACTTTGGAAGGGCTCCAGCATTTAGTGACCTTGTGGAAAGTCACATTACAGGTGTTGTTGGTGTGTGTGCATGCTATAGGAGTGGCAGGAACAAGGAAACAAAGAACAGAACCTTAAGTGCAACAGTACTAAGTGTTGTCTTTGACCTTCGTTATGGATGCATACTTGAGATAAGATATTTCCGGACAGACATTTTATAACACTGCATGCATTGGCCCTCATTTATATAATGACAACAAACGGGCTGTTATTTGTAAAATAGTCCACCGCGGAATGTGTTTAACTCAAGGATTATTTTCTGCGGCAGCTGAATGGACGATGTCAACAAAGGGCCGAAGGAAATAAAAAAGGGGTAGCGATAAAACCAGTTACGCGACCGTATCAGAAGCTTTTGCTGTCTTCACCATAACAGCCTTGTTCCAAATCATATAAGCTAAATAAAACTGCATGGAACACCAACAAAAAGACAAATTTTTAGAGTTTATTCACATTTCTTTTTGTCTGTGAGCCATCTCATGTGGGATGGATTATCATGTGGATGAAGAATATTGACCGCTTCCCAGAGGAGCAAAAAGCGAGCGATGGACATAAATGAAAGTTCGAAAAATCCAGCACACAGATTTTGAGAGCAATCTCAATCTTTTTCCTGTCAAGGACCTCCAAAATGGATGTCCAATAGACCACAGACCATGGCTGTATAAGAGGTTGTGTCCTGTGCTTTTGCCCTGCGTGTTAGTAAATAGCCTACAACTACATTAAATTCTGTTTACGTTGTGCTACTAGCACTACTAGCTACTAGCCGATAGCCGGTTGTTTGGGAACAGAGACGTTAATACATCCACCACGGTACAGGCTTACAGCATACAGCCCATGGGTGTATTATAAGATAATAAAAGTGAGAACCAAATATGTCATATGAGCTTGCAGGGCGGTGCAGTCCCGTGGGTCTGATGCACGTTCCTTATGCCGAGGAAAATAACTCTGGATTCGGCTATTAGTAGGGCTGACCCGAATGCTTTGATGCTTTGAAGCTTCGACTGTGGCCATGGTATTCGACCTCCAAATCACTATTCAAACACTTAGATTTAAAGAAAAAATTATGTACATATATATATATATAATTATTCTTAGCTATTCTCAGACGGATATCACTGTTTTGTTGTGTGTAGAGGTGCGTGTGTGTAAAGTAGTGCGGCAGCGGCACTGTCCCGGGCACTGAAACGCTGCTCTGCGAAGCTTCGAATACCTTCGAATATTTCTCACCGAAGGTTCAAAGCCCCAAAAATGGTATTCGGACAGCCCTAGCTATTAGAGAATTTTACAACTTTTAGGACATAACAATTCAAATGAGGGCTATCTAGCGTCTACTGTCAAAACAAACACTGGAGTTTTGTGTCTTTGCTCCTATACTCTTTGGTGTGGAAGCAGCTAGAGTGCACTGCCATAATCAAAAGGGGTGGGCTGGATGAGTAATGCTGCCTGAAGGCATTGCTTAATTTGAGTAATTCATTGAAAGTAAAAACCCCATAATTTTCTGCAAATCGTTGTAATTGCTAATTCCCTGTGTTTGCCCGTAATAATTTAGGGTTTAAGGGGAGGATAATGATGTCTCCTCAGACATACATGCAGTCATTGTCTGCTTCTTTTCACCTGTCAGCAAGGAGCTTCAACCGGAGGGTGTAACATGTATGGGAAATCACGCAATCACTAATCACAACCTTCTCTACAAGAGAAATTAAACCAGGAACTGCAGTAGAAACAAGGCTACAAGACTACAATCATACTAGCAGGTTTGTAAGGCTGTACTTAGGCAGCATGATAGCATGCGTTCATCAGTTTTACTTGGGCCAAGGGGCGTGACGCCAAGGGGCCAAGGGCGTGACGCCAAGGGGCCAAGGGCGTGACGCCAAAGGGCCAAGGGGCGTGACGCCAAGGGGCCAAGGGGCGTGACGCCAAGGGGCCAAGGGCGTGACGCCAAGGGGCCAAGGGCGTGACGCCAAGGGGCCAAGGGGCGTGACGCCAAGGGGCGTGACGCCAAGGGGCCAAGGGCGTGATGCCAAGGGGCCAAGGGCGTGACGCCAAGGGGCGTGACGCCAAGGGGCCAAGGGGCGTGACGCCAAGGGGCCAAGGGGCCAAGGGGCCAAGGGGCCAAGGGGCGTGACGCCAAGGGGCCAAGGGGCCAAGGGGCGTGACGCCAAGGGGCCAAGGGGCGTGACGACGATATCTTAACTACGTCAGTTGCTCTGACCATCTAATAATGATGCGGATAGGTTTACATTGGCGTTAGTTGAAAGCCCGGTGTGTCCCATGCAGACGCTCAACGGTGCCTCAGTGCATCAGTATCAGACTCCGAGGGCACTGGCCAAGCTGTGGTATTTGATGCATTGGGAGTGAGAACAGGTTGGATATTTAGCAGGTATAATATTTACGATGTTCACCATCTTAGTTTACCGGTTCGCATGCTAACATTTGCTAATTACTAATAAACGCAGAGGCCGATGACAGTGTCTTTTGTTTTTCAGGTATTTGGTCATAAACCAAAGGGACTAGTTTTGGGCACAATCTGTTTCAAACATTAACATTGTGCCTTCTTCTTCGCTCACATCTGTCTCTGTTAAATCACCTGTGTTTTGTCTTGCTTCACCGATTTACAAAAAAAAAACATAGAAAGAAGAAAGCTGTTACATGCTAAAATGCTTCCTCAAGCCAGCATCTGGTGTAGTCTTACATCTTTTGATGCCTTACAGCCATAATTTGAACCAAAAATAGGTATTAGTCAATCAGCCCTTTGTGGGTATCCGCACAGCGCTAAAGCCTGGCGCTGGAGGCAGCAAGCAAAATGTAGGTCAGCCCCTCCCACTTTCTTCAACGCCGCCCCGCCCTTCTCTTACCCTTACGCCAAACAACTTTACGAGCAGCGAAGCCTCGAGTGAACCCGCGTGCCACAAAGAAGCAGCTGAGGCCTGAGGCTGTGGGGTAACAGAGGGGTAAAGAGATGCAGTCGGGGGGGGTGGACCGGGGTGGGGCGGCTGGTGGGGTGGAGGCCGTTGAGCAGGGGCAAAGAGAAGCTCCAGCAAAAGGAGGACATGCTTCAAATTCAGATTTGGCCCTCCTAACATGGCTCTGCCTCTTGGCGACCCCATCCCCCCCCCCCCCTCCGTTTTTTCCTCTCTGACTTCAGAGGAAACCTCCTCTCTGCTCCAAGAATCCTGACCATATACAGCCGACTGTGAGATCACAAAACCAACACACTAAACCGCAGTCACGTGTCTCAGCTGGCTTTGATTCCACCTCAACGGCCGACTGCAGGAATGTCCCGTCTCCGCCGCGACCCCTCTCAGCAGCGACCGTTACCTATCGGCGTGTTCGGTTAGTTTTCCCCAGCGTTAATGCAGCGCCATGACTGTTTGTCTAAGGGGCAGAAACAAGGCCACCTTTTAAGGAGACAAACACAACGGTGGTGTTTCATGTCTGTTACGGGAGTCAGGACAAAAGATGATGAAGATGGGGTGATTTTTTATTTTCTCCTCAGACTGGAATGTGAGCAGAGACGCTGTTTTGGGGCCCCCGGCAGCAGCTGACTGTAGCGGTGTGGGTGGGTGACTACAGCCTTCCATTACCAGACGGCTGTTCAGGGCAGTGTGTCACCGAGTGGGGGAAGCACACTTTCCACGCTGGCAGACAGTGCTGCAGCTAAGAAGTTAAATCATTCAGGTTATGCATCAGCGACTGAGCAGTATGAAACTATTAAGGAGGAGGAGTAAGTCACTGATGAATCACTGTCTTTAAGACAGTGATTCTACAAGTGGGGTCGAGAGACCCCCAGGGGTCCGTGGCACTCTGTCAGGGGGTCCGTGGCATAATTTGCTATAAATTAGAAAATAGTGCTGTATCACTAAAAAGTGCACATCTACAGATGGGAACCATTTGCGCCGATAAAACAAGCATATTTTGTGGATTACTCCCACCCACGTTAGCTTTGGGGCCAATAGAAACTGTGATATCATTGTGACACACAAAAATAAGTTAAATACTTTTAAGCTGAAGCACTTACTGAAAATCAGCTTTAAACTGGAAAGCTTCAAGGTCTGGATTTATTAGGACTATGACAGTCTTGCTACTGTTTATTATCTGAAAGCTTTTAAGATCAATGATTTGAAATGCAGGTTCTAAATGCTGTCAAGTTGAGTCCAAAAATCACCCTCTGTTTAAAGTAGGGCTGTCAAAGTTAACGCAAATTCGTTTTAACGCCACTAATTTCTTTAACGCATTAACGCAATAGATATTTCAGAGGTCGTAGCGGGCTCAGTTTTAAAGCTAGAGTGAAGATAACCTAAGGAATCCATTGGCATCAACCATGTCATGCTAGGGAGGTTAAATAACGCTCCGCACTTGCAATAAATTTTGGCGAGGAAAAACTGTCATGGCCATTTTCAAAGGGGTCCCTTGACCTTTGACCTCAAGATATGTGAATGAAAATGGGTTATATGGCTACCCACAAGTCTCCCCTTTAAAGATATGCCCACTTTATGATAATCACATGCAGTTTGGTTCAAGTCATAGTCAAGTCAGCACACTGACACACTGACAGCTGTTGTTGCCTGTTGGGCTTGAGTTTACCATGTTATGATTTGAGCATATTTTTTATGCTAAATGCAGTACATGTGAGGGTTTCTGGGCAATAGTTGTCATAGTTTTGTGTTGTTAATTGATTTCCAACAATAAATATGTACATACATTTGCATAATGCAAGCATATTTATCCACATATTTGACAAATCTCCTTTTAAGGTACATTTTAAACAAATAAGAAATCGTGATTAATCATGGACAATCATGCGATTAATCGCGATTAAATATTTTAATCAATTGACAGCCCTAGTTTAAAGGTATATAAGTGGTATTAACATTAACTAACATTGCAAATGTCCCCGCTGTGGGACTAATAAAGGATTATCTCATCTTATCTTCACATGATTCAAATTGAAATGTGTTTCTATTTATCACTATGAAACCGGTCAATCGCATCTAAGAGATAACAAATGGTAGTAAGTGTATGCTTGATCGGTGGTATAATTAAGAAGGGGTCCTCCTCAAAATGTTCCCCACTGTAAAGGGTCCCTGGCCCCAAAAAGTTTGAGAAACCCTGCTTTAAGATGCGTACAGGCAGTCACCATGTTTATTAAATAGCCCGCTGTTTAACCTCCTGGCCCATTCAATGATTTTAAGATGTTTGGAGCCAAGTTAATAATGGGAAATTGCACTGTCCCGGCAAGATTTAAAACACAAATCTTTCAATTTTCAACCCTGAAACGTGGCCAGTGCAGCAATACAACAGGCATGAATCACACACTGGGAGCAGCTACAGAAGTGTTGCACACAGCAGCAGCAGCAGCAGGGCGTCAGCATCGACGCGATTCACAGAGAAAATGAGATCCGGTGGGAGGGGAGAGGAGATAAACCTCTGAGAAGGGTCTCCCAGTGAGATAGCCAAAGTATGAACTGAAAGCGGAGAAGCTAAACTGCCTTCAGTGGCCTGTTACGCAACTCGCTACAAAAAGAACCTTTTGTATGTAGGCTGAGAGCACATAATAGCGCCATCTAATCCACAGTGGCCTTTGCATAGAAAAGAGAGATGAGGCTCGCAAACAAATGCAAGAATTCAAAGGGGGGGCTGGTTGCATTGTGTGCGACCGACTGTGCAAGTGGTTATATTTCTTGGCAGACTGCTGTGTACAGCGTCTTATTCAATTCACATGCATAGATAATACCGTGACCTGCATCCAGTGACACACACACACACATCGCGGACCTGTTGACATACATCTTTCGCTCACGTAATCTGTCGCCTTCTCTCACGGTGCTGTCAATCACACACATATATACGCCCACAGCTCCAGAGTGTGTCAAGTGTAACTGATGCTTCCTCCCACACACACAACGCCACTGAACCTAGTTTTCTCATCCAGTCCGATCCAGTTTGTCACAAAGCAGCGAAGCGACAAGCCTCAGGTGAGTGAGACCCGAGAGGATCGCGAGCGGACATTCCAGAGAGCCTTGTGTAAGATTATTTCAGGGATCACATGTCAGAAGAAGAAGAAAAGCAGAAAGAGCTATTTCCTAACAGGGTCAGAGGTCAAAGCGACACCGGACAGACATCACTGGAGCCGTGCTGGGAGGCACACTGGCCAAATTCTTACCACACATACCTACACGATTTAACACAATCCACACACAAAATGTTTTAGTTTAGGAGGAATGTATTATTACAGACAGACAGACTCCTTCTGGTTGCTTCTGTTGCTGTGAAGTAACTTCTGTCTGAAGGTCATGGTCTTCCTGGCCTGCACCCACTGGCTGAAATTATGTAAGAGTTATGAGCAGACACTGCGTTCGGCCATATCGGAAGGTCGGGTTGCAGGACAGGATCAGAAAGGAGTAGTTAAACATTTTTTTAGCCTGGCTCAGTCCGAAGGTAATAAACCCCTCACTATTTAGCATGTTATATCCCATTTGTTTAATTTGTTTAATCAGTAGGCATGCTAGCTGTTTCCCACTGATTCCAGTGTTTGTACATAGCTAAGCTAACCAGCAGCAGGCTCCAGCTTTTTTAAATTTATATTTACAATACAGACATGAGAGTATTGATCTTCGCATCTTACTCTCGGCAACAAAGAGAAAAAGCAAATTGCCCAAAATGCCGACCAATCCACTTAACACAATAATGGTATTAAAGGAATAATACACAAGATATGTATGTTGGGAGAGTTACTGTTCGCTGTATTCATTCCTTCGCTCATTACAGGCGGCGGAGATATCACTTCACAGATACACTGTAAGAAATGGGGGAGAAATTTGTTCAAAATGCATACGCACTAGGCCTTTACACACCAGGGGTGTGACGAATAAACGACACGAAAATGCGTAATACTCGCCTGCAAATATTATATGTCCAGGGCTTTTATTGTGAAAGGCAAGGACGGAAGGAGTGGATCTAGTCTGCGCTGCCTTTGTCAAGGTTGAAAGCAAAAATAAAGTTTGCCGTCTTGGTTCGGGCTACAGAGCCTCCATGTTGTTGTTTTATAATATAGGCGCAACTCAACAAGTTCCGCACAACACTTTTGGTTGATGCCTTTATTCTTGAAGGGAGTCTTAGACAAATCAAATCGGTATCTTCATCCTGGTACTGTGTATATACACTTTATATTAAAGCTCTGAATATCATATGGAGAACCTTTAAAGGACCACTATCGTTTTTAACAATTTATCCTGAGGGGAACATGAAAGTGTGTGCCGAATTTCTAGCCAATCCATCCAAAAGTTGGTGAGACCTTTGGGTAAAAAACACAAATTTCAACCCTCTGGTGGCTCTAGGGGAAAAGTCAAGGGTCAGCAAAATAATTAAAATACCTCTTTGGGGCACCGTGGATATCTATATTACATTTGATGGCAAACCATCCCATAGTTGTTAAGATTTTTAAGCCTGGACCAAAGTACCGACCAACCTGCCAACAGGTAAACATTGCCACGCCGCTGCCGTGGCTAAAAATGATGTTAAAATATAATGAAGTAAAAGAAGACTCACACAAATCTGACTCATAAACAAAAAAAAAAAAGATCAGCATTATAAATCTGTTAGATAAAGGTCTTCTGTTTAAGTATAACGTAATGTTGATCTGGTAATGTTTATGTTACAGTTGGTAGGAATCTAGCATTGATGTCCGCCTCTGTCCCTCACTATAGTGGGACACATATGAACACATAATGGATGCAGGTGTGAGAGAGTGTCCTGTTGACTGACATGTTATCCCTCCCCACAGTGGCGTTGACTTCCTGCCACAGACAAAGGACTGGGCCATGAGCCTGGATTCCTCATAGGCCTCCATGTGGATCTGGTTTATTGTGCCAGTCAGGCATTAGCTCTCAGACAATGACAGGCCTTGTATCTCAGTCCATGTCTCTGTAGCTCACCATCACTCACTATCACATGCTCTTCTTCTTCTTCTTCTTCTTCTTCTACTACCCTTCTCTCTCAGTCTCTTGCTCCCTCCGATAAGCCCCCCCCCCACTAGTGCTGCTCCAAAAAAGATACATGCTGTAACAACTGGTCATTGTTTACACAGACATCTGCAAGACCTCGGAGCATAGACGCACAGAGTCACTGTTTTGTAATAGGAAGAAACAAGAAAACTAAGTGATAATAAGGGTGCAAGGGCTTCTTGTGAAATAAGTAAACTATCTTGTGTGGTAACTTTGTTTCCAGTGGGTCTGTTACGCAAAAAGGCTTACGCAGCTGAAATACATAAAAGATAGGTGAAATGTCATGAGGCTTAAGTTTGAATCAGTTTTAATGGATTGTTATCATGAAGTAATATATGACATCTGTAATATATCAATATTTGATAACGAAGAAAGACATTTATCATCATTATCATAGCTTCTTTTGTCTGACCAACAATTACAGTAAAATGACACCTACATCTAACACCAAACATTAGATACATATATCTTTTTTAATAACATGTCTCTCGCTAGGTATGTTATCACTTGAAAACTGACAAACTTATCAAATGACATGTATTTAAAGATGATTTGATTTGATTAACTAATAAATAGGGATGACAAAGTTGACACGATAATAATGCATTAATGCAAATTTTTATTTATTTTTATTTTTTTAAGATTTTTTTTTAGGGCTTTTTGGACTTTATTTGATAGGACAGTGGAGAAAGGGGGAGAGAGAGAGAGAGAGAGAGAGGGGGGGCGACATGCGAACCCGGGCCGCTGCAGTAAGGACTCAGCCTTGGTATATGGGCGCACACTTTTTTAACGCCACTAATATCTTTATCACATTAATGCAACTTGCAATTTTGGATGTTGTAGCGGGCTCAATTTTAAAGCTAGTGAAGATACTGGTATCATATGAAACTAGAAAACCTAAAAAACTGGCATGGTCATTTTCAAAGGGGTCCCTTGACCTCTGACCTCAAGATATGTGAATGAAAATGGGTTCTATGGGTACCCACGAGTCTCCCCTTTACAGTTACTGTTGTTGCCTGTTGGGCTTGAGTTTGTCATGTTATGATTTGAGCATATTTTTTATACTAAATGCAGTACCTGTGAGGGTTTCTGGACAATATTTGTTGTTTTGTGGGCGCCCCGATAGCTCAGTTGGTAGAGCGGGCGCCCATATAACAAGGCTGAGTCCGAGCCGCGGCGGCCCAGGTTCGATTCCGACCTGTGGCCATTTCCGCATGTCGCCCCACCCTCTCTCTCCCCTTTTCTAAACTGTCCACTGTCCTATCAATAAAGGCTTGAAAATGTCAAAAAAAATTTTTTAAAAATATATATATATTTATTGCTTTGTGTTGTTAATTGCTTTCCAATAATAAATATGTACATACATTTGCATAAAGCAATCATATTTGCCCACTGCCATGTTGATAAGAGTATTAAATACTTGACAAATCTCCCTTTAAGGTCCAATTTGAACAGATAAAAAATGTGCAATTAATTTGCGATTAATCGCGATTAAATATTTTAATCGATTGACTGCCCTACTAATAAAGATTTTACGCTGCACTGGTCCAACTGCAGCTCACTCCTAATGGGAAAGTGTGCACATCATTTACTTTTCCCGCCATAAAAGATGGGCTAAAAGTCATCACTTATTTGAATCACCTTTAATTAATTATTATCATAAAGTAATCTATGACAATTGTAATATAGAGTAAAAAAACAAAAACATATTTGATAATGTAGAAAGACTACTTCCGCATTTATGACTGTATGGTTCTCACGTTCTCTGGCATCCTGGACGTAAACTAGAGCAACAACAACAATTCCCACAGAACTCGATCTTCTCCACAACATGAATATAATCTGGGGTTCACTGCAGTATTACGCTACATATCACAGAACATTAGGAATTCGGTCTCTGATGCTTTTGCGCCACAAACACCTGTGACATTAGATACCAGCTTGATGACCCACTATCATTTCCTCAAACAGCTTTGTCCACAACCTTGGCAGCATTGTATCAGATCCTCTATTTTTAGTTCAGTTATTTAGACCTCAGATGATTGTCTTCTTATCTAATGATGAAACATAAATAGAGAGAGAATCAGAGAAAAAGAAAGCCAACCTGTCCTCGTTCCTCCTCTCTTCTCTTTGTGGCGAGTGAATCTTTTGCACCAAGGTCTTACAGAAATGTATCGTCTTTGTAAGGCAGCGCAGGACCTTGGTGCACAGATGCAAGTGCTTGTTGTTGTAAGGATAAGAAATAATAAAGTAATAACGAGGGCACAAGGACTTTTTGATAAATTAGAAAAAACAGTTTTGGTCAGCTTGGACAACAATTTGATGGAAAGGTGAAGTTTTCAGTGGGTAGTAGATACTTGATTGGTGAAATATACTCACTTCAACCCCATTTAAATCCTGGCGTTAACATGTGCTCTGTATCTGGATATTCTGTAGCATTATGTATGCTACAGACTGTAGCTAGCGACCTGCAGTGATATGAATCAACAAAGCGGGCTAACGCCAGCTAGCTCAATGAATCAAACTCACTAAGACAAGCAACAGCACGCTAAGATACTAATGGTATAAGCGTTCCCAAACCATGACTCCCCGCTAGCGTTTCTTCATCGGGGCACCCACCTTGTAGATTAAATCGGGATCAATTTTGACTGTTTTCTGAGTGCTCTAGTCGTTTGAACATTAACACACTCTTGTTGTTAGTATTTCTCTTTCATCTCCTCCTACTTCCATATTCTGATTTATGTCATGTACAAAACATACACAAATACGCACACATACTATCAAGGACACACACCACAATCTATTAGGGCTGTCAAAGTTAACCCGATAATAACACGTTTACGCAAATTCGTTTTAACGCCACTAATTTCTTTAACGCATTAACGAAACTTGCGATTTTTAGGTTGTAGCGGGCTCAGTTTTAAAGCTAGTGAAGATACTGGCATCGCATGAAACTAGAAAATCAAAGGAATCCATCGGTACAAACCATGTCATACTAGCATGTCGAGAAGAAGGCTGAATAACGCTCCGAACAAAACTGGCATGGCCATTTTCAAAGGGGTCCCTCGACCACTGACCTCGAGATATGTGAATGAAAATGGGTTCTATGGGTACCCACGAGTCTCCCCTTTACAGACATGCCCACTTGATGATAATCACATGCAGTTTGAGGGCAACATCTCCAGACTCCGCCCATCCCTGTCCCATTCCAGCACAGAAATCTTGGTCCACGCATTTGTCACATTCCCGGATTGATTACTGCAACGCTGTCCTCTCTGGCCTTCCCACCAAACTGCTCAATAGACTTGAAATCATTCAGAACTCTGCCGCCCGGATCATCACCCGCACCAGATCCTCCGACCACATCACCCCCATTCTCATCCAACTACACCGGCTCCCTGTTCAATACCGTATTGACTTCAAAAACCTTCTGCTCACCTACAAAGCTCTCCACAGCCTCGCCCCCACCTACCTCACTGACCTCCTTCAGGAGTACACCCCCTCCCGTTCCCTGCGCTCATCATCAGCTGGTCTTCTGACCACCCCCACCTCACGCCTCAGCACCATGGGAGCCAGGGCGTTCAGCTGCACTGCTCCAAGGCTCTGGAACTCCCTCCCTCCTCACATCCGGCAGTCTGACACCATCACAACATTCAAATCTCACCTCAAAACTCACCTATTCAAACTGGCATATTCTCTGTAGTGTCCATCAGTCCATCATATGTGTCTCCCTAAATGTGTCTCTGTCATGTCTGGCTGTTTTAATCTGTTTGAGTATAATTTTATTTTTGTAAGGTGTCCTTGGGTGTCTTGAAAGGCGCCACCAAATAAAATGTATTATTATTATTATTAAGTCATAGTCAAGTCAGCACACTGACAAACTGACAGCTGTTGTTGCCTGTTGGGCTTCAGTTTGCCATGTTATGATTTGAGCATATTTTTAATGTGAAATGCAGTACCTGTGAGGGTTTCTGGACAATATTTGTCATTGTTTTTAGTAGTTAATTGATTTCCAGTAATATATATATATACAAACATTTGCATAAAGCAACATATTTGCCCACTCCCATGTTAAATACTTGACAAATCTCCCTTTAAGATACATTTTGAGCAGATATAAAATGTGTGATTAATTTGCGATTGATCGCGATAAACTATGGACAATGATGCAATTAAATATTTTAAACGATTGACAGCCCTATTATATATATATATATATATTTTTTTCCTCATGGTTATTAAGCTTGTCTTGTGGCAGGATGTTGTTTGGAGTGCCCTTGTCTGGCATCCAGCAGCACCGGCATGACATTTTGCACAGTGAACTTCATAGATGATTACAGATAATAGCTTTAATCAGCCAATAGTAAATATCCACCGTTGTAACCTATATACCTTGCCAAAATATTAGCAGGGCTCGGCTCAAAGAAACAATCTAGGTCAAACATTCCTTAAAGTCGTTTACGAGTCAACAGGTAAACAGCCAACGGCTGAGGAGCACGCACATTCATACACACGCCATGCAATTAGTGCCACTTATTACAGTGACCTCGTTCAATTTCCTGACTATTCTACATCCAGTTCCACTTTATTGACATTGTTTATGAGTGCCGGTAACTACCTATAATAGTTTCTAATAATACGCACTAAATCAAGAGCACAGTTTATAATGTATTCAACACACAACACCTGCTTCATATTGCCAACCAAAGGTTGGCAATATAAAGGTTGGAAATATAGACAAAATGATAGCAGAATAATTATCATTGCATTATCCTAAATATTAATGTGACAACATTTACAACATTCAAGTATTTTTAATGTTTTATAAGAACTAATATCCAATAGTTTTAAATAAATATATGTGAGATTTGCTATTAGTAAGATTGTACTCCTACTCTAACTTCGGTAATTATGAACAAATGAATCACTGAACAAACATACCCATCCACCCACACGCACACGCACACACACACACACACACACACACACACACACACACACACACGTGCCAATGACTCATTAGACATATTACAATGAGAAAGCACACACCCCTGGAATTTATTAATTATCAATTCAGGGTTTATTCTCTGTAAACCGACAAACGTAAACTTACAGCAGGAGTGGCAGTGTTACCAGTAGACACAGTTACAGTTCCCTAAGCTTCTGGGAAAGAACCAATAAATGTGTGTGTGTGTGTGTGTGTGTGTGCGTGTGCGTGCTTTGTTGCCACGTGAGTTGTTGGTTAAGTAGGTCAGTCAGTAAGTCAGGAGTGGCAGGGAAGGAGTGCACAAACACAGGCTAACTCCATTACCTCATACAGTGGATTAGTGTCAACAGGCCCATCCATCTGTCTCGAGCCGTCCTGGTTCGAGTGACTGTAAGGAGAGCGGCCGGAGATTCGTGTTCCTGCCCTCCTGTCCGCCCCCCGTAAAGCCAGACACAACCGCACACATACCGTACCTGTGAGCAATGCGCACAAACATCCGAGTGTGTGCCTACACACACGAGAATGTACACACACACACACACACACAGACCGTGAGAGGTCTACAGCGCACGGAGTCGGGCCAGTAAGGTTACACCTGTAGCCCTCAATGCTGGATTAGTTCGACCGGCCGGAAAAACAAAAGGAGCGCTTCCTGTTTCTTGTATAGAGTGTCAAAGAACCAACTGAAGTGAGAGAAAACAACAAAAGAGAAGGAGGGGGCTGGGGGGGGCTTCCTGGTGCAATAACCTTATAAACAAGTCCTTCAAGAGTGAGCTGACTGCTGACATACACAACACATGTACAGGAAGTGTCCAATTG
Organism: Sebastolobus alascanus; assembly: GCA_916701645.2. Lineage (NCBI taxonomy): Eukaryota > Metazoa > Chordata > Actinopteri > Perciformes > Sebastidae > Sebastolobus > Sebastolobus alascanus. Next base: position 328,065 of record CAKAOJ020000230.1, read on the forward strand.
CAGCTTCTCTGGTTACGCCAGTAAAGTGATAAAAGTTACAATGAGGAAGTTCTTTAGTTTTAATGGGTGTATTCATAGTTCCATTACTTAGACATTGATTGGCTAACATATGTTAATAAGATATAAGCTATTACTTTTATCATTTAAACCAGTGATAAGAGGTTTTTGACCACTTGGTAACAGCAGAAACAACACTAACAACTGATCAGTTTTTAAGTTGATGTGGTGAACTGGCTAGTGTGCCTAGTAACACATTCAACAGATACGGAGCAACATTAGTTGTGTTTCTGGCCACCTGATGAATTCAGTCCAATATTAATTTTCTTTTTAGTTCTGTTTTGGTTTCCACCAACTCCTGAGGGAAACATCTGGCTCTCTAATTGTTAAATGTTCCACTATGTTCACCAGCTAGTTGCTAACTTTGTCTTCTGTTTGGTGCTGAGCAGGTAGCGCACAGTGGGTTTTTAGAGCTTGTTCACTTTAAGCAGCTGCCTGCTGCGGCCGAAAACACTGATGAGAGCCGTGAGAGTGAACCACAGTAGTAAAGTTGTAGGGCCATAAAACCAAAACAATGAAAAAAAAGATGCTATAAAGCTCTATAGAGCACAAGGAAACACAATTACTCATGGTATCGGAACATCTCTATGCATTATTACCAAATACAAAATTTACAACCTGTCAACCCTAATTCTGTTCTCATTCATTTCCGATCACTGATCTATAAAGCTTTATTGACCACTAATAAAGCAATTAGGTTATCTATTATATCATTATAAACCCTTATAAAGGGTGCCTTAAAAGAACGTGGTACCAATGTACAATCACTGTTTCATTGTCTGCCAAAGTCCGGAGAATCACCTAGAGTCAGCTGGTTAATGATTACCTCGATAACGGCATCACACCACAACAATTACATAACTTGTATCAAAGATTAAAGGAGTGTTCAGCCTTCAAACGAGCAGATGTTACCACATGTTTGGAATAAACACGCTGAGGCACCGTTAGCTGCCTGTGGAGATGTTTATGCAATGTTGCATTTAGCAGCACTGGGTCTCACTGGTTGTGAGGAAGAGCTGTGAGCATGCTCGAGTGCTCGCCGACGGTAAGAAAGAATAACAGGAGCGGAAGAAATTAAGTCACAGCAGTCTAACAAAAGACTCAGAGAGTCTTGACATAGATAGGCTGAGAGAACGAAGGAAAGAAGTGTGCTATAAGTGTACACGGTGACAGCAGAGGAGTCAGTTTACAGCGAGGGGCCTCCCTGCTCCTCCCCGCCACTAAATCCTTCCTCTGCTAATCCAAACACCTGGAGGGGGGGGGGGAGGGAGGAGAGCCACCGCCAGGCCCCATGTGAGTGGCAGCTCACATGCAGTCGGCACACAACGTGTTACAGTAACACCTTTACTGGGGCCAAGGCGGGCGGTTGCGTAAAGCAGCCCTACTTAGACACACATATATACGCATATACAGACGTACTGAGCCAAAGGGACGGGGTGGTCAGGTTAGCAGGTGGAGTAAACTGGACGGAGGGGATTTACAGTATCAGCTGTTGTTTGTATCCGCTGTTTCACTGCTTACATGCTGGGTTAAAGTGTACCACCATACGCTCCGTCATTGTTAACACACCACATTGTCTGCCAAAGCAACATAATGTGCGAGTGGTTTACATTCAACAAGTTTATTGGACGGGAGACGGTTGCAGAGGAGGTGACAAAATCCCCAAAGTGTGATAACAAGACTTACAACACGGATAAAAATGAATTGCAGAGCCCTACAAGGATTGAGATATATTTGTAGAAAATAACTTTGGTCAGGGTTTCCCGTAGTAGTCCGAGGTCTCACGGTGTCTCGTTACGATTGACACATCTGGAGTTGAAGAGCTCAAGGAAAAGAGACTAGACCGTAGACGAACACGCAGGCTGCGCGTCCAAGATTCCTTCGAGTGAGAAAGACGGGTTAAGCTGGGATTTCACTCGGAGTATGTGGGTCACTGAACCTGTAACGGCAGGTTTTTCCGACCCACTCATAACGCTGGCGATGACAATTAACAGTGCAGCCGTGTTAGTTCAAACACCTCACTGCTGAGTGACCTTCAGCCTCAGCCATGAGCAAATAATATGCTAGAATGATAGTCTTTGTTTAAGTCTGAGAACTTAATACTGTTGTGATTCAGAGAACGTTTTGTGTTTTCACTTGGAAAAGCAGCTACTAATGTCGTGAACGTGAGCCGGGTGAGAGGCTTCCCAGATTTGATTAGACATACGATACGCTCCTCATTCACAGAATTTTCTAAGAAGCCCTCCCGCTTCCAAAAAAACCCTGCTGGAATTCTCGGTACAAGCTCTTCACAGACAGCTCTTTATTAATAGCAGCTACAGCATGAGCAGCTGGGACATGTTTACATTTAGCAAGACTGCATTGCAACAGAGGCGATGAACATTCTCCAGCGACAGAACAAACTATATGTCAAAAAGCAACAAAAACAAAAAAAAAAAAAAGATGTGATTATGTGAAATGTAAAAGTGAACAAACAGCATCTCTTGCTTTTTCAGCTCGCTGTTTTTCCAAGAGAAACTGGGTTATCGACAGGTACTTAAACCGGGGAATAATGGTCGCCATTGTCTGCGCAGCAACAGGCAGTACTGAGGAAATGGGTGGGTTCTTGGTAAAAAGGGGAAAAGGCTGCGAGGCTGGAAGAAAGAGTGGGAGAGGGAGAGGGAGAGGGAGAGGGAGAGGGAGAGGGAGAGGGAGAGGGAGAGGAAGGGGAAGGAGAGCACGTGAAGGCAGGTGTTGTCTGAGGGCCCAGGCGTGTGAGTGACTGAAACTGTTCACGTCACTGTGTGACTCACACTGGTGCTGTAGCGCGCCACACATCCCCATTCACACACACACACAAATATCCATCCATAAAGGTGATGCGTGCAAGGACGCCAACTGTGTAAAAATAGACTGGCACACACAGGCACAGACATACAATGCACACTGCAAAAACACTCAATACAACAAACACACACCTTAAAGTGGCAGTAGGCAACACTTTTTTGGCATAATTTGGCAAAAATTCCATAATAACCTTTCAGCATATTGTAATTCAAGTGTTCTGAGAGAAAACTAGACTTCTGCACCTCATTATGGCTCTGTTTTTAAGGCTTTAGAAAAATCTAGCCGTTGATGGCAGATTTTGACTAATCACAGGTCATTTCAGAGAGAGAGAGCGTTCCTATTGGCTGTGCTCCGGTCATGTGACCAGAACTTGGCTTCCTTCAACAGATTTTACAATGGCGGCAGCGTCACAAAAATTCTCATTTTACAGCTAAACAGTACACTACAAGATGATTCTGAGAACATTTGAGGAGAGAAATAGGCATTACAGTAACAGAATATTGATTCATATTTGTTCAGCGCTGCCTAGTTTGACCGTTTGGTCGGAGTTCGCGAGTGATTGACAGCCGGCTCTCATAGACTGCAGCTGGACGGCGGACCTTGTTTTCCTCCGGTAAGTGAAATCCTTCAGATGCCGTTAGGAGCACCGGAGGACACAGTAGGACACAGAGGAACATGGTTTTTTTCAGGTTACCTGTTTCATGTACTACTGTCACGGTATAGCGGCCGTTTTCTAAAAATAACTTTTTAAAATCATATTTGCATACTGCAGCTTTAAGCAAAGAAACTAGGAAAGTACCGACATGAACCTGTCCTCCAAGTGACTGTCTCTCCTGATTGGCCAAAATATGGAAGACGAGTCAATTATGTCACCACAGAGCCTCCTGAGCTGAAAACTGGCACACAACAGCTCTTCTAACTGGATAAACATGTACTGCAAAAATAATTACTAATAAGGAAGTATGATACTGACCTACATTTTCTCATTGACTTCAAGCTATTTGGCCCATATGCCATAACACTGACTCAAAAATGACCAATGTGGGTTTTAACTGAATGAATATTATTTTTATTTCAATTAACCTGAAAACAGGTGTTTAGTTGTTTGTTTGTTAGTTTAGTGGCGTTAGAGGATGTGGGCGAAACCTTTACGATTAATTTACTTAAATAAAGATTAAACACGAAAATCAACTTTAGTGTTTGTTGTTATTTAATAACCGCTAATAAATCAAACAATTTGTATAGGGGCGAGTAAAAACTGACTTTGGGCAAGTAAAATTCTGACCCACCTGCCGAAAAAACATTAACGGAACCCTGCAATGCTCTAATATGTTGACAGTAAGCATTTAATAAAAACATGTACTATAATCTATATTCACCAGACTGGGATCTCCACCAGACATTTTCAGTAAACTTAACTCGAATATCACAATAACAGAGACAGCAGAATATAAACTCCACATCATTCTCAACCTCATCCAACACACGAAGGTGACACCTTCTGTCCTCTGGGACTGAATGGAAGCGTCCAGCCACAGGCGGAATCTCGCATCTTAACTGAGCTCTGGTCGGGTCAAAGGGTCACATATTGCTTGGGATGGTAAGTGTGCTTAATAACACAACAGTGTTGTCACAGAAAAGCTTCCATGGCTTTATAACATTTCCCATCAACACCAGCTTTCAAACAGTTTGAAGCTACGAAGATCATGATTTACACTATCGAAAGCCTTCTTAGTTTATAAGGATCATGGGTTGAAGCTTAGCAGTCATAACAACATGGAGAAGCAGCAGCACCTCATTATAGTGATACGAATGTAGAAATCGTGTGATTAAAATCTTCTGTACCAGCTCCATATGTGAGCTTCCAGTGTGTGACACTAGTTCTGGTGAGGAAAAGGTTAACAATCTTGATCAGCCTCCTACATTCATTTCAGAGGTGAGAGTGGAGAGCCATGAATAATTCAAGTGGACGGCAAAACATCTGTATCGGAGTTTAAATGGGCATGCAAATGCGTAAATGTCTGCATTGAGCTGGGGAGTCATATTTAGCCCTTCATACGTACGGTATGCATGGACGAGTCTGTGCGCATATGGCCAAGCACCCTGCGCCAAGAATATCTACTGTTGCAAACAGGCACGACTGTCACTCATAGCGATTCAGTGTTTGTATACAGTACATAGTGTGATTTTTTTTTCTGTGTGTGTGTATTTGTATGTGAGTCAGTACGCTTCCTCTTCTGAGAATGGGGAACGAGGTTTATCAACAGCGTCCACGTTTGCGCGTACGTGCAAACAGGGCTTCGAGCTGGCTTTGTTACAGCTTTTACCACCACTAGCACATGTGGAACATAAACATAGATGTTGAAAAAATGGCAGTGACTCACTGACCTCAACACACATGCAATATCACACACACACATAAGTAGGGTTGGGTCAGTGTAAAAACGTTCAAACCGGTTTGATATTAAGCCAAACACCGGACCAGACCGGTACAGGGCTCGACATTATGCTTTTTCAGCCACTTGCCCTTCGGGCCCCATCCAGAGCTCGCACTGATTGTTTTTAAGGACGCTTTCACAAGCCAGTCTGTTCAGTCCAAATCAGAGTAAAATTGATACTTTTGGTAAATTTTCTATTTAGTTTGGTTTGGTTTCACGCTGCACAAATTAAAGCGCACCGTCTCGAGAGCTGCCTCTTCTATGCAGGGAATCGCGGACTTTGAAATTTGCTGTCAAAGTTTTTTTTCACTTTGACTGATCTACGGTTCGCTCAAATCCCTTCTCCAATTTATCACTAATGACTTTATAAGCGTCACTATTTTTGTGTACTTTATTTAGCGTATTCTGTATGTTCTCTTCGGCCCAGATGTCAAACAAGCATCAGACTTCTGCAGAAGTCCAGGTCAGTGCTGTCGTTTACCTGTGTCCATCCCAACAATTAAAACACAGACAGCCAGCATTTTGGTTCGCTTGGAAACGGTCCGAGGCCGCTTGCGAGAGGTGATCTCGGACCGTTTCCAAGCGAAGCGGCAGTTTTCGTCCGCACCAGTACAAGTAAGAGTATGATTACTGTGTTTTCAACCGCCAAAATGTACGGCACCAGAATTCAATTAAAACGGACTAAATTTTAACTTTTGAAAGCACTAGGGCTGCTAATTTTTAAAAAAAGATTTAACTGATAACCGACCTTCGTTAACCGATTATTAACCGTTAACCGACAAGATTAGTGCGTCGCATGCAGCGGTGCGCCAGCTGCAGTGTATGAGCAAAACAAACAACTGAGTCCCCAGTTCACCTGTCCGGGAGCTGTTAAGGTGGACCAGCTTTTCTCCTTTAAGTGACAAGCCGCTTCTCTGAGTTTTGCTCAGCTTTTTAATTAATTATTAATATTTTGTTTAAAAATCCTAATGTCAGTTAACGGTTAAGCGGTTAATCTTAACATCCCTAGAAAGCACCCTAAGATTTTTTGAGTCACCAGCCGCCGGTAAAATCTCATTTCATTGATTCGCTCAGCCCCTCCTCTCTCTCACACCAAGGCGGGTGACCTTGTCGTCAGACAAGAACGCCTTTCAGTGCTGGAAATTCAACAAGACTTTTCTTCTGAAATCATTAAAGAGCTCTAACAGGATTATACAGTGTAAAGCTCTTTTACCAGTGGTGAAAAAGCTGTCAACATCGAACTGATCAATGTCAAACCTGAGGAAACATCTATAGCTTTAACGCCCAGTTTAAGACATTTGTTAGAAAAGTAATCATATGTAATAAGTTACATTACTTTCATGAAGTAATTAGAATAGTTACATTACTGATTACATTTTTAACAGGTAACTATTAATCTGTAACCTACAGTATCATATTTCAAAAGTAACTTTCCCAACGCTGGCTATATTAATGTTCTGAATGTCGTATAAATAAAACCTTAAACATTGTGAGATAGGACATCTGTCCTTGGCGGAGGTCTGTGCTCTCCGAGTGCCCTTCTAGTTTGTTTGTTGGTTTTTTGAAACTTGGTGGAAGGGTGTAGCATGGGCAAACGAAGAACCCATTCAATTTTGGAGTGGATACGAATTTTGACACAATTCTAATAGTTTAGGAAATGTATCCAGATGTATTGTTGTTGCGCTTGCAGATTTGCATATCATGGAAGACTGGACTATTGACCTCGGCGGAGGTTTGTTACTAATGCAATACAAGTTGGATGTAGCGCTGTGACGCAGTCGGCACGGGTTGCCACTTTTAATTTGGCAGAAGGTTTCTTAATGGCAAATGCTGGTTCAGCCGGTCTGCATAAAATCAAACCGGTTTAAGCTCGTGCACCGGAACAGACTGGCAAAACCAGAAATCGATCCAACTCTACACAAAAGCTGCCGACACGTGCCGTCGATTAGTTGACTAATTGGTTGTTTTGGTCTTAGTCGACTAACAATTTATTTTGTTGATGTCATGTTTTTATGCTTTGTCATGCTGAATTACTTCTTTCTAAGGAACTTACGGGCACATCTCTGGTAAACACAAGATATAAAGTGGTGCTTTTGTGTGATTCTTTGTGGAGAAACTCGTTTTTTTACAGATCTGTCGATTAAATTAACCAATCGATTAGTCGACAAAATCGTATGAGAATTTGTTGGGTATATCTTTGGTCGAGGACAACCCTACATTTTTCCTGTGGCTCTGAGCTGTGTGTCTTGTCTTTCTCTTCCGCAGGAGGAGAGCAAGAGGGGGGGCAGCTCTCTGTCGTCAGCTTCACAAGCTCAGCTCGAGCAGAGGTCAGAGGAAGCTGTTGCCTAATATCTTCATAACTTCCTCACACGTGTCTGCAATCAGCGTGGTTATGAAACTACCAAATCAAAAGATAAGAACAAGTCTTCTGCTTTTACAAAGTAAAGCATCCGCACACACTTCCTTGTGACCCAACACACAGGATCTCATGTCATCACAACGTGTTCAAACAATGCGAAGCCTTGGAAGTCACAGCTGAGTGAAAAAAGCTAAAGGGAATACACTGAGCTTTTAGATTTAGACAAAATTGATATCAATATTCCATGAAGATCTTAATATTGCATTTTGAGGAACCCGAATGCTTAACAGGCCTGAGACTGTGCGGACTTCTGACGTCATCGCAAGATATCTCGATCGAAGAATGCGAGCAGCTATGAACTGAAACATCCCTGACTTCCTCAAACACTCTGGGGGTCAACAGAGGTGAAGACCATCGATTTCATTGACAACTCAACTCCGCGTCTCATCAATCCTCATTAGAGACCCGCCGCGCCGATTTCCTGGACAAATCCAGATAAGACCTTGAATGTCTCATTCATGGATCTCACAGGGCTAAAGGGCAGCATTGATACAACGTGCACTTCCGTGGCTACGTGCAGCCCGCACACACATACATACAGCCAAGCTCACGGCCGGACATCGCAGGCATACATAATACATGAGAAAGTATGAGTTGAGGGGCAGTGTCCTGTTTCTCCTCCAGAACTGCTGACCTGAGCATCCCCTCTCTCTCTCTCTCTCTCTCTCTCTCACACACACACACATCGTGAGCCAAGTCCTCACCTAATGAATTCCAGCCCATATCCCTCTGCTGAGTGTGCGTCTACTGCAGCCAAGTGAACTGAGTGGGTAAATGGGCCAGCGGCACTCGATAGAGGACAGATTCTCTTTAGGTCTGTCTTCTGCTGCACTGATAATCGGATCAGGTGCTGGACTTGGTCCATGAAGATGTTACTAGGTCATTCTATATATAAGAGACTGGGTTATAATATGCCCTCCATTCAAAGTAGGGATGTTACTAATTAACCGTTTAACCGACATTAAGCATTTTAACCGATTAACGCTATCGGTTAAACGGTTAAAAGAAATATTAATAATTGATAAAAAAGCTGAGCAAAACTCAGAGGAGCGGCTTGTCAGTTGTAGCCTCGTAGCATTTATTCACCGACAAAGGGTCGGTTGTCGGTTAAACTTTTTTTTTTAGCATCCCTAATTCAAAGCCAACTTCACATTCAGGTTTGACGGAATTAAGTGGATCAAATATATAATAATAACATAATCATCCACACACACACAAATACCTCTATATTGTTTAAAGCTACAATGAGACTCAGCAGAGTGAGCTATCACTGCTAAGACGCTACTGCTACCGTCTCGATGTCAGGGCAGTTTACTGGTAAATCACCTGTGGCTGAGCACACAGCTCTCTGACGCCATCTACTGCCGATGTTTCATTGACTTTCACTGTCGAGGTCTTTGAAAACATGAGGTGAACTATTTTGGCCAATGTCCCTTTCTTTTTAAGTTAGTTAGCTTAGTTAGATGTGGTTAGCATGTTGTCTTGTGAGCAGTCCGTGTCTCCGTGTCTGGCTCGAGGACCTCATCGGGTCGTTCTATAGTTATAAAGAGACAGCATTCTCTAAACTGTAAGTGCAATTGTCACAACTGTGGGACATGCCAACTGTATTGCATGTGTGCAGAAGGTAGTAACTCACCCAAAACACTTCATTCATGAATAAAAACCTAGTTATTGTGTCAGTAAATTGGCCATTGCCACCAAGACTAAAAGTTGTTTTGTCATCGTGAGCCGTACTGGTCAAAACATTTAGATGTTTTTTCACCGTGGCAGTCAACCCTGGAAATGTTTCTTACATACAAATCTCTGTTTTGTTCTACTTTTTTGTTGACACTGACTGCTTGCTCTACTACACCACAATGTCAGTTTTGTCCAGCTGCAGGCTGTTGTGTATTGCACTGAGCTGTTTAGATTCCCAAGTTTACTGGGAAAAGTCAATACCATAGGCTACAATACTGTAAACACAGAAACAGAATATGTACATGCGTGTTTACAGTAAACTGTATTTGTGTAGCAATGTGTTACACGTACTGTAAAAAAGAAAATTCACCTTTGAGCTTTCATGTAAAGTCATATATATTGAACAGACAATTTGCCACAAAAGGTCATCTATGCCAATAAAAAAGAAATGTATTAACCCTGTAACAATGAAAAAAACTGCAGTAGTTCAGTAAAAAAAAAAAAAAATTGTCCCTCCTCACAGTACGTAACACCATGTCTGGACAGATTTTGATAATTGAATGGATTATTTTGCATGTGAGGTCTCAAACGATGAGAGAATGTTTAGAAGTTGTGAAGAGGACGACAACTTCACTGAGATTCAACTCATCAGTTTTGATCAGCAAGACACGTTTGTGCAAAATGGAGACAATTGTACTTACTTTTTGCACACGTGTTAAAACTAACGCAATCTGCTTGAATGAATGAGAAATTCTAATCTGTTGTGAACAACAAACTAATTGTTCGGTGATTTGAGCTCATTGTGTTTGAAAAAAAATAATTCTCATTTGAGAAATGAGCCAAAGCGAATGAGGAAAAACTGTAAAATCCTGTCCATTCAAAAACCAGCTCTCTGACGCCACCTACTGGCGACACTTCACTGACTTTCACCATGGGAGGTTTTGTAAACATGAGGTGAACTATTTCGGCCAATGTCCCTCTCTTTATAAGTTAGTTAGCTTCATTAGAAGTGGTTAGCATGTTGTCTTACCTTTGGTGAGCAGTTCGTGTCTCCGTGTCTGGCTCGAGGACATCATTAGGTCGTTCTATAGTTATAAAGAGACAGGGTTATAAAATCCCTCCATTCAAAGACAACTTCACATTCAGGTTTAATGGAATGAAGAGGAGCAAATGATTCCATGAGGGTTTCAAGTTATTTAACAAGCACCTGATGTTGTTGCATTATCAGAACATCTAAATACCTCTGTGTTGTTTTAAAGCCACAATAGCACTTCACTGCCAAATAGATCCAGGAACCAAATGTGTGTAGACTCAGCAGAGTGAGCTATCACTGCTGAGATGCTACTGCACTCGTGTGGCGTCTCAATGTCAATGCAGTTCACTGCTGTATTAGCTCACCTGTGGCTGAGTACACAGCTCTCTGACCGTAGATATAAAACAGTAGATGCGACATTACGTCATAACTAATGGGATAACCGTCCGCCATCTTACCTGGGTATTGTTTATAATTGCCACCTATGGGCAGCAGCTGGTTATCAGCTCTTCAGCAACCTAACTGCTTTACCAAAAGGACCAAAGAGACCAGGGATGCTGGCCTCACTTTACACACGTCAGTACAGAGTAGATGAGAGATTTATTCAACAAAAACTACAACAAGTTAGTGAACTAGCTAACTTTACTGTTGGTTACCAAGCAACAGACCAGCTGAGTTCTGAGTCAAAGTTATAGCGCAACAGCATATATCTGTTAGATAAACAGACGTTGTTTTCATGTTAGATACACTAACTTAGCTCGAAGGTAACGTTAAGTAACATTAACGTTATAACAAAGTTATTAATATTACCCTAACGTTTGAACACTAAGCAGCTGATTCCATGCCAATTCAGCAAGCCACATCTAACCTAAAATTAGCCGTCTTGAGTCCTACAGTCAGTCATCATATGATCATATCATATTAACATCACCTGTTGTCAGCTTACCCCCTGACTTAACACAATTTCCTTTCAGTAAAGCAAATACATTTCTCCACATTATCATCATAAAGTTAATATCCATAACGTTACTGTACCTTGCGATTAGAATGAAAGACAATTGAGACGAGTCCATCAGGAGTTCTGCTGAAGGCATTAACCTTTCCAAACAAGACATACTTTATCAACTAAAACAACTCCTCATTTACAGTGAGCAAGACTCTTCGACCTCTCCTCTCAGCATCAAAACAAACCCCACACCGGTTGGCCTTAAAAAAACGCAAAACAGGAAAAATGACTGATTGTATTGCCTGCTTATAGGCCATAATACTGAATCTATTTAGGATTTCTACATAAAAGATATATGTAGTATATTAGTCATTCAGAATACCAAAGACAATTCTTACATATTTAGTTCAGGCAAAAAATAATAATAATAATAATTGTCTGCAATATAAATGCACAATTATGAGATTATCTTCATGATTGAAAGCATGATTTGTTCTCTTGGAGCTATAAAAGTCAAAATTCTACCAAAATCTGTTTTTTTGGTTCATTGTAGACAAACACAGGTGTCTTACACTCATTACTTTGAAACAGTATTGGTGTATTGGTAGAAAAATACAAGGATTATAAGGACAACATCAGCCCCTTTCCCCAGTATAAATTATCACCCAATTCTAGGTTACCTTTTTGGCCAACTTCATTCCAACTCATTACCACAAGTTTTACACTTTTTGGGGGAACTTATGGTTAATAAACCTCATTTACATGAAATGATACCTAATTTTTGAGTAAAAAAATCAGGAAATTATGAGTTGTTTTGACTGTAGTTATTATCAGAGGAACATAATGTTGATGATGAATTATCGAAGACTAGTATATGTCAAAGTTTAGTCAGGATATTGTTTTGAAAGCACTTCAATTTTTTTAATGGCAGCACATAATGACACCTGTGGTCCTTTGACCCGGTCTGGTTTGACTGTTTATAAAGCATACAGTATAAATTATCACATTGCACATAGTGTGACACATTGCACCAAGAAGACCACAGATGCTATATATTTGAATAAAACAACCACAATTCAAAAAAAGTAGTGATCATTAATTATTATTTTTTGCCATGACAATAAGATAAGATAAGATATTCCTTTATTAGTCCCACAGTAGGGAAATTTGCAGTGTACAGCAGCAAAGGGGGATAGTGCAAAAAACAATAAGCATCAGCTAACACAGTAATAAAAAAGAGTAGGGAACCATCCATGTTATTTTGGGGCAATTAGGTGAAATAAATCCATATTTATGATATAATGAAGTTTGAAAACGGGGACAACAGGATGGTTAAAATTGGTCAAAATTGACCCGCTTTACTGCCAAATATATCAAGGAACCAAATGTGTTTAGGTCACCTGTGGCTGAGCACACAGCTCTCTGACGCCACCTACTGGCCATATTTCATTGACTTTCATTGTCTTTTTCTAAACATGAGGTGAACTATTTTGGCCAATGTCCTTTTTCTTTATAAGTTAGTTAGCTTACTAAGAAGTCGTTAGTATCTTGTCTTACTTCTGGTGAGCAGTCCGTGTCTCCGTGTCTGGCTCGAGGACATCATTAGGTCGTTCTATAGTTATAAAGAGACAGGGTTATAAAATCCCTCCATTCAAAGACAACTTCACATTCAGGTTTAATGGAATGAAGAGCAGCAAATGATGCCCTGAGGTTTTCAAGTTATTTAACAAGCACCTGATGTTGTTGCATTATCAGAACATACATCTACACAAAACACCCCTCTGTTGTTTAAAGCCACAATAGAGAAGCACTCTTTTGTACACCAGTCAATCCTAAAACTAAATATAGAGCTTAATCCCATATCAAATGTACGTTGAAGGGCCCTGAATATTGTCTTCTGTGATTGTAATGTTAAATGCATGTATCCTTGTTTCTTGTCTTGATTTTGGTCCTTTCTGTGATGTTGTAAATGGAGCCGCTGTGATGCAAGACAAATTTCAGACCTGTCTGACAATAAAAAGTATTATCATTATTATCATTATCAATAGCACTTTACTGCCAAATAGATCAAGGAACTCAGCAGAGTGAAAGCTATCACTGCTAAGATGCTACAGCACCTGTGTGGCGTCTCCATGGCAACACAGTTTACTGGTAATTAGCTCACCTGTGGCTGAGCACACAACCCTTTGACCCCATCTACTGGCGATATTTCATTGACTTTAACTGTGCTTTTGTAAACATGAGGTGAACTATTTTGGCCAATGTCCTTTTCTCTCAAGTTAGCTAACGTTAGCTTAGCTAGAAGTGGTTAGCATGTTGTCTTACCTTTGGTGAGCAGTCCGGTTCTGGCTCGAGGACATCATTTGGTTGTTACTAGTGAGGATAACACTTTGTAGAAACATTTATTCTATGAGGTAAAATTCATTATACCTAGCTAAATGTAGACGCTGTCCATATTTTGAGGTGTTTGAAACCGCCAAATTAAAAGCAGGAGCGAGACTTTGATGCACCGCGCGGGAGCGACTGCAGGGGTCAGTGACGTCATGCGACACAGGAAAACAAACCTGAAAAATAAAACTTCTTCTGTGGAGTTTTATTATGGCGTGTTGCATTCAATTAAAACCTGTAAAAAGCTGTTCATTTAAAATGGGGTAGGGGGGGTATTTATAAATTAAGTTTTAATTTAATTTAATTTAATTTAATTTAATTTAAATTAATTTTATTTAATTTTATTTAATTTTATTTAATTTTATTTAATTTGTTTAATTTAAGTCTGTTTAGTTAATACAAGCACACATAAAAGAATTATTCACTCTCAAAATAGACGCAAAACTTCAAGAAAATTCTTGTTTGCATTTCTGTTTTTTAAAATACATATTTAATGCATACGTTGGTTGACTCCCTACAAATATTGGAACAATATTAACATTCTGACTTATCTGATATGTGTTCTCTTTGAGAGAAACTGCTAATCTTTGTTTTTAATGTAGCATTTGCTTTTTTTAATAAATTAAGCCACTTTATTTTTGATTAAATGTATGGTAGTTTGATGTCTTGATACTTTCATAATATTAGCTTTTTTTGAATTCATGAGCAACTTTAAAGCTGTTTATTAATCAAACAGACCTTTAATTTCAAATACAAGCTATGATTTCCATTGAAAACAAACACAGACAAAAAGGCTGAAGAAGGCCGTGGGATGGTCAAAAGATCTGGAAAAAGCTAGTAAGTGAAGTTACAAATTTCTTTTTCCACTAAAATAACATACATCTTTTAATGTTTTAATGATTGCTTCTGTATATAGACCTTGCACTTTCCGTATGTAAATCCTGCATTCTGTATTTCAGTTATTGATTTATTTTTCCGTTTTATTTTCTATGTTTTGTATTTTTTTTATTCTATAATTTATATCATGTTCTATATTGCTTATACTGTATTATTTTTGAGGTTCAATAAAGGAATATATATATATATATATATATAGAGCTCTCATGTGACTGAAAAAAACTTGAACATTGTTCGCATGACAAGGAGTCAAAATATGTTGGGGGTGGAGACAAAAAAAAAAATATATATATATATATATATATACATATATTCTTGCCCCACAAACACAAATTCCAAAGATAATGTTGATATTGCTTTTAACTAAAATTAAACAACTTTATAATAATTTATAAAGGAAACACTTAACCCATGACTGGCTACATTGTGCTTGACAGCAGAAACCAGTCAGACAAATAGGACTGGAAAAGTGTTTATTAGGAAGTTGTCAATACAGCGTGGAAATACATGTCAAATCCCATTTTTTAAACCGTGCATTTCTCTTTGTTTTACAACTGTGGCAGCTACTTCATTAATCCCAAGAGTGAAGAAAAAGCTGTTTTTTTCATAAGAGAGCATGTTTTTAGTGTTTCAAAGCCCCAGATCTGTGTGGACAGCGTTGGTAGAGGAGGTCAACAATAAGACATCTGTGTCTGTTTCTTTCCTCGACAGCTATCTGTGCCCCTGAGCAAGGCTCCTGACACTCCGAGGGGAATTCAGAGTGATAAAACTTGTGATTTTACGGAAGTGAGTCTATTCAGTTTGCAACTCTTCCTCTTTGCAAATGCTCCCCGGAGCGTGAACTGTAAGAATATGATCATTATCGGCTATCTCACGAGATTCTTGGCGTCAATTGACGTCATTGAAATGATTACATCTACACTCCCCGTTAGGCTTTAAATCAAGCCATTTAAGCACCAGTTACATCCAGGCTTCACAAGTCTGAACCAAATTTGTTTCATACAATTTAAAAAAAAAAAAAAACTTTCATTTTAAAATTTTAAATATCGTCATTAACATTTTAAATATCTTCAGAATTCATCAGAAAATAAGACATCTCTAAAATTATAACCTCTCTAATCAAAGTTTAGATTTTTTTATATATATATATTTATGTTCCAACCATTCGAGAGAAAACTTAAAGCCACCCAGTGAGTCGTCGCAATGTGTTAATCAAATTAAGGTGCAATCAAAGTGTGAACCAGAGTGAAAATAAATACAAAACATTAGAAAAAAAATCTAAACTCTTAAAGTGAATCTTCCGTAGTCGTAGCTCTAACACTGAAAGCACACACACAGAAAGTCCATCCAAGTCTCTGCTGCTGTCACGGTTCCCCCGACTCAGGAATGCCATCCTTCCAGTCGGGGCTGCTGGCCTCACACGATGAGTATCACAGCAACGCCGCAGCAGCTGGGGCTGAAACGCCGCGGGTACACAGTGATCCCTGGTGTGATCGTCCCCTCCCACGCCTCAGATGGCACTGGCACAGCACGCCGGCTATCTCATCTCGAGTGGCTGACAACCTGCTGAGGGGCCCCAGGAGCTCATTATCAGCTGTACGCCCTTCACACAGCATCTGACCCCCGTTCCCTTTTTAACACACCGGTTATTAATGGCACCCAGCTGCGTTGGGAGATGGCCAGGCATTTCTCCATGTTCATGTTAGGTCAGCGTGTTGACATCTAGCAGCCGGTATTTGCATCCATGCACTTAAAACCATGTGAGCATTACCAACACATCTCTGGGGAAAAGTCAAGGTATGGGTTCCTTTTTTTTTTTCTCTCAGGATTCATACCAAGTTTATTCCAACAGGAAATAAAAGCATGTCTGATCCAGATGTTTCTTTAAGCTCCACCCGTTTCTGTTGAGGCTTCTTCATAAAGTGCTTTTGCAATCATCTTGTCCTTTACCATAAAAACGTCACATTTTTTTAGCTCTTTGGTATCCAAAAAAAGGATTGGAGAACATACTTTTCTTATAAAACAACTATTAAAAATATCTTCAAGGAGAGTCCCGTGTGCTCGGTTCATATTCAAGGTGCAGGATTTGCAGACCAGAGGTGCTACTTTGTGTACCGTCCGAGACTAGACGTTGCCCTCAGTGGTTTCTTCTGGCCTTTGGGGAATTGGCGCAAAACGAAGTCAAAGTTCGCCATTGTGGACATGGCATAGAAGACGTTGGCTTTGTCTGGTATGAGCAACTCTGAAAACAGAAAAACAAGATAAATCGTCAAAAGGGGCGTTTCATTTTTTTTTCAGCACTATTTTCAACAATTCTTTTGATGGTAAACTCATTCTGACCTCTCTCCTGGGAGATGACCTGTGTCAGGGTGAAGTCCTGCCAGTTCATGTGCTCGAGGTGATGCTTCTCCAACGCCCTCTGAATCACCTGGGCAGTTTTGTCCTGGCTGGTCAACTATGCAAGACAAAGAATAATAAGTGCTGTTAAACACACCATTTTTTTTTTTATATCATTCTGTAGCTTCTCAGGGGTGTTCCTTATGTATTCAAATCAGAACATTCAGATTTTGGTTGAAGTACATATGTTTTAGCATCAAAATGCTATTTTCCGAAGCCCTTCTAAAACCTTTTTCCCACGTGACCTGTCTTTGGTTTCTGCATGATGACACTGCTACATATTCAGTACCGGCACGGAGGCTAAGCAATGTACTGCCGTGTGGACGCCAGTTCGGATCCGAAAGTCACAAAATAACACAAACAAGCAAACCGATCGTTGCAGTGGTAGACCAGCAACTTCTGCGATGTAAAATGATGTTTTCGTGAATGGGGTCTGGTCTGGTAGCTTTGAAGACAGCGATATAACGGCTTCAATTCCCCATCAGAAAGGGCTGTCTGACGGCGAGGTAAAGCGGTGAAAATATTCTAAACATAGCGTACACTTAAACTGATATTGATTTTTTTTAGGTGGCTAAAATACGTTTTTCTGCTGCTCCCGTCCACAGCCGCATTACCTCACCCTCAGACAGCTCTTTCCAACGGGGAACTGAAGCAGTTATATCGGTCTCTTCAAAGCCACCAGACTCCATTCACAAAAGCAGTAATTTTACATTGCAGAATGCCGGAGTATGTTATACATAGCCTACAACCCCACTCCAAAAAATAACCCTTTCAGTTAGTTCCAAACTTAGCACAGCTAACTTTAACTGAGCTAGTGCTAGCGTTCATTATTCATAACCTTATTGATTAGTTTCGATTAGCTTCCTTTGGTAACCTACGTACCTGCTTTTTGCTAACGGCTGAGTGGGCGTTTCCATTTAAAAAAAAACAACGCAGATGGACCCGCCCTTTAAATCTCAGTTCATCACATGCAATGTAAAGGCATGATTTTTGACATCACAACTAGTTTGGAAGCCAATCACAGTCCAGCTTGCAACTTAAAAAATGTGAAGTGGAAACCTGAAGTCTCCAGCACACACACACTGAGAATGGACTTCTCAGTTAAGTAGGAGACATCTTGTGTCCTCTAAATAAAATGTTCACATGGACAATATTTGCATATTCATAGATTATGGATCTTTTAATGAAGGAGAAGGCCTAGATGTCATTTTAATCATTTTTAACAAGGTAATTGAACTTTTTTAAATTAAAGCAGCAATATCTCACTGTAAAACTCCTATATTGTAAATTAGGGCTGAAACGACTAATTGATTAATTGAATTGGACAGAAAAATAACCAGCAACTATTTTTGATAATTGATTAATAGTTCCAGTCATTTTTCTAGCAAAACCTCTGTACATTCCCTGGTTGCAGTTTCTCTATGTGAGGATTTGCTGCTTTTCTCTGTTTTATATCATTGTGAACTGAATATTTCAGTTAGGGTTTTAGAGTGTTGGCTGGCCAAAAAAAACTCAGAGAAATTCTGCTGAGCATTTTTGTAATTGTTTTTACTTTATATAGACGAAACAATTAAATCAAAGAAAATAATCAGCAGATTAATCTGTAATGAAAATAATCGTTAGTTACAGCCCACATTGAAAATGTTAAGTAAAAGTACATAAATATTATCAACAAAATGTACCAAGTATAGAGAGTTCAAAAAGTATCTAAAATATATATCTTTGGATATGGAAAACAACAAAGTGGTGAAGATCTAGTATTTTGAAATCAATACTTGAGGATAAACTCACCATGATGCTTTTGTACATGTTGCCGTTGTTGTGGCCCAGGTCCACGCTCACCCTGACTATACAGGAGTCAGCCACCTGGCGGTTATACAGCGGCAGGGAGGTCATGGACACGGAGCGCTTGTGGTGGGAGGACAGAGTGGGCTTCTGCCGAGCGCCGCCGCAGGGCGCGGCTGGAGAGCAGAGATCGGTCCGGCAGTCAGAGGAGGAGCTGGAAGGAGTGGGGGAGTCCGGAGAGGAAACCGCGGAGGAGCAGGGGGAGGACGAGGAAGAGGATGACGAGGAGGAAGAGAAGGCCTCTGACACATTGCAGAAAGAGCTGTGAAAGGACTAATGAGACAAAAACAAGAGAAGGAATATTGATGAGTGCCACTGGAAATTAAAAATAGATGCAAAAATAAATAATAAAGTTAATAAATAAATAAAAAGGGAAAACTAAATAGAAGAGTATATAGATAGCAGAGAACAACTAAGCTATTGTGTGGAGGATGGAACCTGCCAAAATCAAAAATAAATAAATAAGTGACTTAAATGTAAAAATCATGAATAAATAAATACATACACAAATGTAATAATGAATAAATACATTTAAAAATAAATTAAAAATAAATGCTAAAATAAATGTAAAAGCTACTAAAAATAAATAAATAAATATATAAAAGGGAAAACTAAATAGAAGAGTATATAGATAGGGGAATTAACACAAAGGTAAATAAATAAAGAAGCAATTTATGTCACATTTTATCAATTAATTAATGCCTACATTTGTTTTTATATTATTTTTGGTACATTCAAAGGACCAGTGTGTAACTATTAGGGGGATCTATTAGCAGAAATGGAATATAATATTAATAAGCATGTTTACTGTAGAGTATAATCCCTTGAAAATAAGAATCGTTGTTTTCGTTACCTTAGAATGAGTCGTTTATATCTACATAGGGAGCGGGTTCTCTCCACAGAGTCCGCCATGTTGCACCGCCATGTAGTCTACAGTAGCCCAGAACGGACAAACCGAACGCTGTTAACTTTTCCTGCTTAGGGCCGGAATTGATAACGTTACTCGCTCCCGTTACTGCCGCTCTCTCTCTCTCTCTCTCTTACTTCACCACTCACTTCCCACGTACACACACACTCTGAGCACTGGCTCTACTCCAAATGGCTCTACAGAAGGCCAATCACATCACATTTTCGTGTCGGCCACCGTAGCTCTCCAACACGCTTGGCACACGGGAGAGGCTTCAGTTGGTTGCAATCTCCTCACCTCACCGCTAGATACCGCCAGATCCTACACACTGGGCCTTTAAAGAAATCTTTATTTATTTATTGTGTCATTTATTTCTTTTTTTTATTTTGGCAGGTTCTGTCCTCCATATTATCGAGCCACGGTGCTGCAGTGAGAACTGTGCACCATTAAACAAACCCCACTCCAGCTCAGCTAAGGACCTGACCAATTGAAATTCCACTTGTTGAGGGCTCACGCTAGTTTCGATGGCCCTTTAAAAGAGGATCTTTTGTGAAGGCAGATTATGTAAGTTTCCCAGTTTTAAAAGCCATTCACTGTATTTTACTTCTCATCAGAAATGCTTTGGGGCTTTGTTTGACGACTTAAAAAGAAACGACTGTTTGTGAAGCGTAAATAGTGGGTTGTTGTGCTGAACACAGATACCCATTATTAGATGAAGGCACAGCATGACAGAGACACCACTGTGCACAGCTGAGGACAAAGTATGGACAGAAAACAATGAGGACAGACACATGCACAGCTGTTTACCTGCAGTCTGATGGAACAGGCTGAGTTTGGGCAGGAGAGATCCTCCATCTCAGATCCACTGGATCCAGATGATGAAACGCTGATCTGGTCAGCAGGGACTTTTTTAGATCCATCGCTCACTGTCAGGAGACTGAAGACAGAGACTCAACTTGAGTTTGTATCAAAGACAAAACTCATTACATGACAATAATAATGATATTTCATATATAATGTAATTATATAATATTATAGAATCTATATTTTTAAGTAGCAACACTAAATCAAACTCAAAACAGTTGATTCCTTTCATGTTGTGGCAAAGCGAACACTGTTTGTACCCGCTGTGACTCCAGGGTTAAAGTGCTGTGTGCAGGTGTGTGTGTGCATAGTAAAATGTGCATGCACCGTGTTTGTTTGAACATTCAAATCGGACCACAGCACCATACTCACGAGGAGAGCTTCTTTGTGAGTGTGCGGTGTCTCCAGGGAGTTGGCGAACACAAGTCCAACGGAGGCTCCAGCTGTCTCGACAGTTCATAGCTGTAAGGAAAAAAAGAAATGAGAACTGCAGGCCTCTACGATACATTTTCATGTACTGAGAGAAACTTTGGACTTGTTACTGATTTGTCAGTCTACAGGCATTTAACCCTTGAATGGTCTTCTCTAGTCTAGAGCACATTTTGAGTTGTGATATCTTGATGATAAATTAGTTGTGGTTTACCAAGTTGTGGTAATCATTTCTTAAATATATGCTCTACCAATCAGTTGAGATTTCCATAAATGGTAACGTTTTTTTTGCTAGCAATTCTTTACCAAAACTGGGCGGTGCAACTGCTACCTAAAGGGTGTGTCCACATTGCTGTGTACAGGAAATACTCAATTTTATTGTTTTCGAATACTCAGCAGTCAGCAGAGGATGGTAAAACCACAAGAAGCTGAAAAAACTGGTGTGCAGTTGCACCACAACTCAGATTAGTGCTGAACAATTTTGAAAAAATATACAATTGCGATTATTTTTACTGATATTGCAATTGCGATATGATTTGCGATATTAGAGAGAATGATCATTTTTACATCATTAATCTCATTTTCATTGACAAACATATTAAAGAGGACATATTATGCTTATTTTCAGGTGCATACTTGTGTTTTGGGTTTCTACTAGAACATGTTTACATGCTTCAATGTTCAAAAAACGCTTTATTTTTCTCATACCAGCTGTGCAGCAGCAACTCTTTTCACCCTCGGTCTGAAACGCTCTATTTGAGCCCCCAACCCCCGACCCCAAAAGGCCCAGTCTGTTCTGATTGGTCAGCTGGCCCACTCTGTTGTAATTGGTCGACCGAACCAAACTCTTTGGACTCCGCTCCAGCTCCGCTCTAACTAGCTTTGTTTGAGGTCGTGCCAAACTAGCTGCTAGGCAGATATTATGCAAATGTGTTACTTGGTGACATCACCACGTTACGGAAGAAAAGGCGGGACTTCAAGCAAGGTGTTTCAGGCAGTTTAGGAGCAGTGTTTCTGTGACATTTTACATGCAGGGAAAAAGGACAAAAGAGTAATAGGTCCTCTTTAAAATGATTATGGTGTGATTTTGGGGGGATCTGTACCAAACAAAGATGTTTTCTTAAGTCTGTAGAATATGATGTCTGGGCCAGGACATCTCTGCAACACGACAATATTTAATTTTAAATGGTATTTTGACATACATTTCTGCGATGCCTCCTGCGATTTGAAAATTTGGTGGCCAAAGTGTGATTTCAATAAAATTTTGATTAATTGTGCAGCCCTAACGCAGATGAACCGGTCTGATCTAGTTCTAAAAAGACTGAACTGCATAAAAACGTTATTTTTGTTTGACCACTAGTTCATCTTTTATTTCATATATTTGTCTTGTTTCATTTTAATGTATATAAAAAGTTTTATTTCTTGGCATTTCCACATTGAAATTGTATACTAAAAAAAGATGTGTAATTAAAGAATGTCTTTTATTTTATTTCACAAAAAATTAAACTGAAGTGTATTTTCACTGTAAATGGACACTTCCACTGCTTAGCGTAGGCTTATAATTTAAAAACTGTGTTTTTAGGTGAAGAAAAGAAGATTTTATGTTGCTATTGTTTTTTTTCTGGGTGAGACCATCAAAGGGTTAAAGAGATAATGCACAAGATTACTTCTTTTTTTGCAAAAGCCACTGCTTATTTTCTTCTTTTTGGTAATCTTGTGTTCTGTTCAGTCTTTTTATACATTTACAGATTTTATGAACTGTGCATACCATGAGCTGCATCACTACCAGAGTTTATGTAAGGTTATATAAGTTTGAAACATATTATTGCATTATAAATGTCAAAAGACTGGCTTCTTTATTAGATGCCATTACTCAGTATGACTGCACCTTAACGACGAATCTTTCAGTGGAAAGTTATGAAAGCAGCACACCTTTATTTGTCCATATCGAGAAAATTAACTCTTTAATGACAGAAGAAGAATTTTTACAATGCATACTTCAGATTATGCAACTGTTATTGGGCTAGCAGGCTTTCCTCTGCTTGTGAGCCGATCACAGGTGTGTTGTGTGGAAGGGTAAATAAAACACTGCAGTTAGCTCACCTCTCCTGGTCGGTGAGCAGCTTGTGTCCCTGCAGCCAGGCAGCGATTCTGGGGTGATGGGGCAGGTTGTACTGGGAGCAGGACATCTGCAGCACACGGATCTGTGACAGAACCTCAAACTCCTGTAGGGAGAGGGAGAAATGATGGTGGATAAACAGAGTGACAGAGATGCTCCTAACATCTGTGTGTTTACATAAGCAAAGCTGTAGTAAAGTGTTCCTTAAAGAGATATGTAAATGTTTCAAAAAGGTCTCTAGCTTTCAGCATGTCACGTACTGAAAAGAGAGTCAGAAAATGTCCCTCTCTGTTTACTTTGACAATGCAAATATGCACACGCCCAACTGCAATATCACTCACATGCTGACAGAACGCTACATGGACACCTTTGTACTTTGTTTTTGACTACTATGAAGAAAAAAAGAATAAAAAAAAGGGAAATTCATAAAAGATGACACAAAGAGGAATCACTTACCCTCCTCCTCTTCTCAAAGTTTATGAGCCCACCCTGTCAAAAGAGTAAGTACATATTTATTGCATATATCAACCATTAATTAGATCAAGAAATTAACAAAAACACTGTGGTAACACTTTATTCTATCATCCCCTATTTAGTATTTAATAAGTAAGGGATAATGTACAGCGAGCCGGTCATTGTTGTGAAAGAATCCCCGACAGGGCGATGCTTCATGGTCTCTTATCGCCCTGAAGGGGATTTTTTCACAACAATGACCCGCTAGCTGTACATTATCCCGCTTATTACACGGCTACTTACTGAAGAAATCAATATTTTGACACAAAAAGGGTCCGCAGAACGCCGTGATTGACCAGTCAGAATCGAGTATTCAACACAGCCGTGTAATAAATGGTCTATAACACATTGTTATGTAGTTGTAAGCAGAAATAAGATACTTTTTAAATGTTTATCAAGGTATTTCTTAGCAACTACAATACCTCCTGTGAGGTAACTGGTATATAACATGATGAATCATGAATTATTGACAATATAATATAATACAGTTGTAATCATGACCATCAATAGGCTAGCGTATGTCTTCATATTTTACATGAACATTAAATATTGCATCTTTATTTCTATATTTATTACTAAAATATATAGTGTTTTACTAAAATATTTATTTATTTATTTATTTATGATGGCTGAGCAGATTCAAAAGGCCATGAGATGAGTCCGAAAGCTCTGGGAGAAATCTAGAAAGAGGTACTTGAGTGAGGATTTTTTTTTCGTCAAACTATTTCCAAGGTTAAGAATGAACCTTGAACACAATAACAGTTTTAAACCCACCTACTGTATGTTACTGTATATTGCTTTATGAATCATTCATTAACTCTTATACACCAGTTACGGATGCTTACGGATCAAGTTGAGTTAAGACCCGAATCTGACTTTTTGACATCTGTTTTATCTCATTACAAATATTGTGCCAAAGAAATATAATTTGAAAACAACTTTTAAAATTTACAGCAACTACAAAAATGAGATAAAAACCAAAAGTGCCTGCACTCTGCATTTGTAAATTGTGGATTTTTGTTGAGTCACGAACTAGACAGCTAAGGCAAGACAGCTAGCCTACAGTATATCTAGCTAGCTGGTGAGATAGCTACAGTTAGCTTTAGCTAAATCTAAACTAAATGTCTTTATGGATTTTTTTCTCTAGCTCTGTAAATGAAAAATATCAATTTACCTTGGTCATTTTGTTTATTATTCACAATAACCTATATGAGTCAGTTACTAAATATTGATGATGGATTAAAAAAAACTCACTAAACTCCTGCTAAATGTAGCTAATGTTAGCTTAGCAGAACTCAGTAGCTACCATCTCAGCTTTTGACTAGTGGAATTCATGCAATTTGACGAGTTAAAGCTACCTGTAGATGACATTTAAATGTATCTAATTGTAGATTAATTTATCGCATTGGTCTCAATATAAATATTAATTGTAGACAAGCAGATAGACACCTAGCAAAACAGAGTTTATATACTGCGCATGAATACTAAAAAAGGGGGGGGTTAAAGTAAAGTGCTACCCACTACTATGTCCTGGAGTAAAAATACATAAAATGATGATGACATATTTTACTGTACAGTATATAGAGTGCTACAGGAATGAGTCCTAAAACCCTGAAATGAGTTAGCATTTCAGCTCTTCCAGTTCCTTCGTCTGGAAGTCAATGGGTTTTTAGTTAGATGCCTGAAATAAGGTCTGTGGTTAACACAAGCTGAAGAGATTTAACGGTTTTGTTCTACGATATAAAATATATCAGTAAATATCCCACTTGTGAATTTTGAACCTTTTACGTGTCTTAAAAAAAACGGTTGTTACCAAGTGGCTAAATGAAACTACTAAACGTCATCACGCCGACTCGTCCTCCTTTACAGCCTCGTTGTGTATACTCACGTTCATGTGACCGTGGTGTAGTTTGTTTATAGCCTAACGTTAGCTTTTTACTTCTGGCGATTGCATTTACGCTTAAAATATCATAAAAGTGGTGTTCATTTGTGGAGATTATCTTGGTGAACAAAATGTGTAAGTATCATGAACTTGTGTTTGCCACAGAGCTGATTTTCTGCAATAATCCAAAACCCAATGGAAAAATCCCATTGGCTTTTTGTTGAGGGAACCACATCATCCCTGCACCACTCTATACCTACCCATTAACACTGTCAAATATTAAGCAGAGGAACTGTTATGTACCTCCACTGTGTCTGGCAGAGCAGTGTCCAGCATGGTGAGGACGGTCAGATAGGTGCCCAGGTAAGGAACCACTCCACTGGAGGTACTCTGCAGAGAGACATGTAAGCACACCGTCCATTAGCATCACAGCAGTAGTTTCATGTGTCACTGATATCTGGTTATTTGTGTCTTTTGAATTCAGTCATTAGCTCTTTTTTTCACAAAATGGGTTGAGATCGAACGGCGTTCAAACAAGGCAAGTCCGAGTAAGCAGCACTGTGGGGTCACGTTACGGCCCAGGAGAATGTGCATATGACTCATAAAAGATCCCGGTCTAGTCTATTATTACTGTCCTATAATCCTGGTGATCTGGGGCCATTTGAAACTTGTTGAACACCGAGCAAGGCTAAAGATAGGTTTGGGTATCTGCCATGCCGGAGTCACTCCACCCACACTGAGTGAAATCAGCTCTCTTGTGGCTTTCGGAGTTGTATAATATATGGAAAGGATTTTGCATGCGTGTTTTTGAAACGCTGAAACTAAACCCTCCCTCAGGTAAAAAGGAACAATATCACACGGATCACATTTTGCAACATTCCTACTGTGAAACTGCACATTTAATGTGGCAGAACAGGAAGGTTGCTGCAGATATATGGCACTGAGCTTCATCTCATGTCTTCAAAACATCTCACTCTTTTCTCATCCTGAGGTATGTCTTACCATCTGTCTGGGGATCGGACACCTCTTGGAAATCTTTGGAGAAATGTTATCCACAGTCGCTTGGCCTCCGTCCTGTAGAAGTAGGTCAGACAGAGCTATATTCAGTTGAAGGTTATATTTCAAATGATTAAAAATATAGTATGATTTTTTTCTTCTGCGTGCACGTGTGTTTATTTGGATAAACATTCGTTTATATGCATGCGCACAAGCACGTACAAGGGGGCTGTAAATGAAGTCTGGGAGCAAATTGTAAACTGGCTTATGAAGCATGTTCTTCAATACAACAATAAGACTTATTATACATTAACTTGGATATCCTGTTTCATAATTATCACGTGAAAGGGAGGGAGGCCACTTCCAAGTATTCTCTCTTAAGTCTTTGTCAAAAACAGCGATTAGGCTTTAAGCAAATGTATGAGTCACTGTGTTTACATAGATAAAAACCTCCTTAATAAAAGGCAGCACCTGAATAGAACAAGTTAACAAAAGTGAGACGTATGAAATCGTTTCCCAGTGAAGAATCTCTTTGACTGTTATTGTGAAGCAGTAAACACTAGCGCTAGTTGCTTGGCTGTTGTGTGCAGAGAATACAGGTCTATCTATGATCTATTGACTTGAGCGTCCTTTCACTGTAACTAGACACAAGTCGCCTCTGACGCGGCCGCCTAAAGGAGACTTCATAAAAGAAAAGAGGGAACACAATGTGCTTGAGGCCTCCAGTTTCCCATTAACACTCTGTTAAACATTTCTGTAAATATTAAACTCAAAAATGAATGAGAAATCCATGTGCTTAGGAGGATAATCATTTCCAAACGGGTTTTCAATATGTGAAACATTCTTCTTCCTATGTTCTTTGCACATACCCTGTTGTGTTTATGGTCACAAAATGAAAAGACCAAATCTGGAGTTCCAGTATTGTGTCATCTGCTGAAAACTGCCCCAATACTGGTTTTATTAGTGATTGACACCACCACCCCCCCCCATCTCAAATTGACTGTCGAGACTGAAAGTATGTACAGCTGCACTGTGCTGTTTGCATTGTTAAACAGGTATATACAGTATTGTTTATTGGCATTACCACTCACCTACTTTATTTTACACAGTGAGAAAATTTGACATTTGATACATGTATTTCAACTATCATCTATACCTTTCACCTCCGCAAAAGTGATATCAATAAATTGATAGCGTTTTCCATAACATTTACACACTGGTTATGATTATGTGATAGTAAATGAAAGAGTATCTGCTATAATAATTCAATTAATCTATTACATAGCTGGCTAATTGGCTTACAACTAACCTTACTGTTGTCGTGGATGAACTGTTGCCATAACCAGGTAGCTTAGCTAGCTTAGTGGCTAAGTAGCATAACTTAAAGAGACTCTACAACTATATCAAAGAGTATCTGCCGTCATAATCAAATTACTATATAGCTAACTAACATTAGCTTGCTAGCTAACATTACTGTTGTTTTGGATGGACTGTTGCCATAACCAATTAAGCTAGTTTAGCTTTGCTAGCTTAGTAACTAAGTAGCACAACTAAGAGAGATAAACCCTAAAATTCACAAGTATATATATAAAATTTGATAATGAAAACGATAAACAAATGTTAAATTATGATGGTGGAATACAAATTCATATTTTGAGAATAATTATGAAGATGGCATGTATTTATTATCATTTATGGGTTATTTTTGACTCGCTTATGGAAGACTGTAGGTTCCAGTGACCTATGCATCTAAAGATTAGCTAACACTGCATTTACATGGACATGAATAACCCGAACATAAACCGGTTATTCATGTCCATGTAAACACAGTGACTGTAAACACTGAAGTAAATAACCTGTTTTTTGTGCAACAAGCGGTTTCTTTCTCACCTCCACCAGGAGCTCTCTGTTGGTCAGGACACAGTTCTCATCGGGGAAGGTTTCCGAGAGGTTATCGAACGTGGCCATGCTATCCCTACAACAAGAACAGAGACAAAAAAAAAAACAGATACTTTAATCATTAACTATTGTACGACTTCGTCCGAGACCAGATGCTTACACCGTAAAGAGAACATGAAGTTATGCTTCAGTTATCCTTGACATTATAATAGTTTACTGCGTTGTTCATGACCTGACATACTGTAGAATATGGGTCATCCAACAGCGAGACATTTGCTGACTTGCTCCGTCAGTGACATTGAATTGCACTTGATGAGGGTTCAACGTCCTCATTAAAGGACGATTATGTAAAAACGCAATATAAATGTAACCATAGAGATAAACAAAAGTTGTGGCCTTTGAAATGGCTATAACAACTACCTGCTAACAGCAGCCCAGGTCTTCCTCAGCCTGTAAACTGCGTTAGACTGAAGGGCCGACAGGATCGCCTTGAGAGAGGAGAAGTTCTTCAACCGCCAACAATCCTGCAGAAGAAACATTCAGTGTGTTCACTTCATTTCAAATCAGATAGTAATGGTAACCATGCTTTGTGTTGAGGATTTTCTCCTTTTAGTTAATGAAGCTCTTATGAAGTATTGTCTGAAACCTCACTCTGGCATTTTTGACTGACCTGCGCTACTCTGATCCACTTCTCTATGACACGGGCCCTTTGAGCTGGTGTAGTGGGAGGCCAGCGGGAGGAAGTGGGACTGGAGGTGGCGTCTGTCGTCCGGCAGAGCAGGGACATGATGACCTGGTTGGTGATGGCGTTGAATTGCGCGATGGTGGCTCGGATAGTGGGAGACATGTTTTCCTTCTTGTCTCTTTGCGACCACACACAGCCCAGACACTGGTACGGCACCACTTTGACAAACAGAGCCTGAAACATCGTAAACACCAATCGTCAGCCTTTAATCGTCATTGTAAAACAACAGAACATAAAATATATCCTCTCACGTACAGAGTCCGTTCGGGTGAGCTGTTCAGCGATGGCTGCAGCGGAGAAATCCATGATGCCACCTTGATCCAGAGATGTTTCACATCCTGAATCCTCATCACCAGAACCCTCCTCATCTGGCTCCAGATCTGCCTGTGCAGGACTGATACTTGTCTCAGCTTCTGAAGAAACACACAGAGCAGAAATCAAGAAATAGTGAGCATTTTTGCAGAAGGATTTGGTATGGTGGCATGGCTCGTGGACAAAGGCCTTAACATATACAGTCATGTGATGTGGCAGAGAATCACCTTCTTTCTGTAACCTCATGAGCAGCGCCTCAGCCTGCCCAGCCAACGAGCTAAAGTTGGGCTGGCTGCGCATGTCGTCGTGAACGGCGGAGCTGATCCTCAGGTGATCTAACAGCAGCCTGAGGGCCGGGTGCAGGGGAGGATCCCTGAAGTCCTCGCTGTACTCATCCAACCATGTCTGGACAAAGGCCAACAGAGGGCTGAGGAGGCAGAGGAAGAAATCATTACAGATTAACCATTTAAACCAGAGTGACATATTAGAGATTAACCGGTTAAGGGTCAAAAGTCATCCACCTACCTCCCGTAGCATTCACTGTTGTCCAGATCTGAGGCAGCATTGTCTCTATTGGGGGGGAAAACAGACATAGTCATACTCTTCAGAATGTTTTCTGTATATTTTGTAATTATTATTTGCTCCTGTCCTGTGGCTATCCTAAACCCGACCTCGCTACATGCCGACCACAGTCTAAAACCGCTATGTGTGCATAATTGTTGTTGTTGAAAGCCTCAGGATAATGAGCACCTGCTAGCTACTTATTACTACATCAAAGCAGGCGGGAGGTGGTTGCCTTGTCAGGGAAACAATGTATAAAAAGATCCTGACGCAACATGGTGACTTTGCATGTGAAACAACCCCAAGTTGTTTTCCAAGAATCTAAAGCGCAAAGGAGACGTCTCTTCACCTGCTGTGGCTCTTCATCACGTTTAAAAACGAGCCAGAAACCCAAAGTAGAAAGAAACTGTGTGTGTGAATGGATGTGTGAATTTGAATGTGAATGAGGGGGAACTGACATTTTTGTAGGCCAACCAGGAAGTTAGCATCACCCTGGGTTCCCTCGACAAAAAGTCAATGGGATTTTTCCATTGGGTTTTGGATTATTGCAGAAAATAAGCTCTGTGTCTATATGATGCTTACATGTTTTGTTCCATAAAATAATCTCCACAAATGAACACCACTTTTATGATTTTTGAGGCGTAAATGCAATCGTCAGAATTAAAAAGCCAACAATAGGCTATAAACAAACTACACCCCGATCGCATGAGTGCAAGTATACACAACGAGGCTGTAAAGGCAGACGAGTCGGCGTGAAGACGTTTGGTAGTGTCATTTAGCCACTTGTTAGCAATCGCCTTTTATGAGACACATAAAGGCTTCAAAATTCACGAATGGGATATTTAGTGATGTATTTTATATCGTAGAACAAAATGTTAAAAATCTCTTAAGCCTGTGTTAACCACAGACATTATTTCAGGCATTTAACTAAAATCCCATTAAAAAAAAAAAACATTGACTTCCAGACGAGGGAACCGGAAGTGCTACAATGCTTACTCATTTCCTGGTTTTAGGACTCATTGCGGTAGCACTCTATTTGGCTAACCAATAAAGGAATAATTTGACATTTTGGGAAATACACTTGTTCGCTTATTTACGGAGAATTAAATCAGAAGATTGATACCACTCGCGTCTGTATGCTAAATATTAAGCTACTGCTAGCCAGCAGCCAGTTAGCTTAGCATAAAGACTGGAAACATTTAGCTTTCCAGTAATAAAATCCATCTACCAAAATCTCTAAAGCTAACCAATCAAGACATTGTTCTTGTTTGTTTAAGCGGTTTAATTCTTAGTACAGAGCCAGGCTAGCCGTTTCCCCGCATTTTCAGTCTTTGTGCTAAGCTAAGCTAACCAGCTGCAGGCTGTAGCTTCATATTTACTTACTCCCGATTTTGCCGGGAGACTCGTTTTTCATTGCCCTCTTCCGGTTTCCTCCTGGGGTCACAATTCTACCGCATTCCTCCCGATTTATGGCAATTTTTCACACCTTTTTTTATTATTATCTAAGGTTATCTCAACCTGTTCCTGGCACTGTACAGCATGTATAAGCAATAAGCCCTACTGTTTCCACCCGGCGGCAATAGAGCTACACCAAATGTCTTTTCCCGGTGGGGAGAGCTGCTCGCGACACATCACAGCATCACAGCAAAGCCGTCAAGCCATTGAAAATAACAGGTTTCAGAGCGCAGTGTTGTCGCATTGTGTCTGAAAGGGCCTTCAGTGAGCGAGAGAAAGAGAGAGAAAATGGAGAGCACTAAGAGAAAGAAATACTCGAGCAAGGGCAAAAAAATGAATGAATGAAAACTGACAAGTTCACGCCAGAGGGGCGAATTATTCAGTTTTCTTTCCTAAGAATTAAAAGTAAAATTAAAAGTAGGCTTATTTAACATAAAATGCTGTTGCAGTGTATTTAGTTATTTTCATTCTTTAAAAGTCCCCAGAATGCAGCAAACAACATCCCTGAAACTCTAATTTCAGACCCCCGCTTTGGTTTTGAAATCTTCCCTATTTTTGAGCTCTCAAGGTTGGCAAGTATGGGCATACAGTGGTAAAAAAATAGCGATTGTACCTCTGGAAGAGCAGCTCTATGAGCTTTGAGGTACCGGTGAAGGTTCTGTATGTGGAGAGGAAGATCCTGCCGTAGTCCTGCTCCTGGCAGCCAGGGTCGAGGACGTGATTCACAAGGAGGTCCAGGGTCGCGGCCTTCAGACGCCGCACCTTGCAGGTTCGGTACTGCACGAAAGCGCAGCACGGACTCCTCTCACCGGGGTTGGGGGAGGGCGGGACGGGCTCCCGGCGCAGAGTGACCCCGTAAACTGCGCCGTCCTCAAACTCCTCACCCCACTCCTGCACTGGATCCTGGGGACGGTAGAGGCGGGAAAGAATTATGTTTGAGGTTTTCATGTCGAGAGTGTGGCTGGCTGCCATCCCATGACGTGCTCGTCGCGTCCCAAAAATATACAGGTATACGGGTCAAATACACAATTGTATATGTGGTAAAGTTGCTGGTCACAACATTAGGGTCAGAGGTCGTGCCGTGAGGAGGTTAAAAAAAGCAGCAAGCCTCCATGCCAGGTGAACCAACACAAACAAGTGACGCAACATCTCACGGAGACTCACACTGATCCCAGGTCAGCCACAATGACTGTGCAATATTTGCCGATAACCATCACTCCAAGCCTACAATGACAAACAGTTTAGTGTGTAATGATAATAATTATCAGATGTTCGTCCACTCCGCACGCTGGTGTTAGTTAGTTTTCATTTCAACAATTTCCCTGCTACACAGCAATCTGAAATTTCCCAGAAGGTTGTACAGTAGGTTCACAGGAATATTTATGGACAAATAAAGGATTATCAAAGGTTAGTACATCGATTGGTACACCAAAGCAAAATACCACAACACATGCCAAACACAGCCTAAATGTCAGCGAGTTTCCATCAGCATCACTCATCCTCCAATGACCAGTAAGAAAGACTGTAGGCTGTCGGTTCAGCACAAAGTGTCACGATTTTGTTCAGATATACTGAACTGACATACATATTCAGACAAGAGGTCGGACCTTGTTTGATCTCAGTGAGAGCGATCAATCAGTGTTTGAGCAGCGGCTCCTCCTGAATGCTCAACAGCACTGCTCAGACACAGCATAGGGAACAGGGTTTATCAAATGTGAATACTGAGCGCCTTGTTCAGACTCTCAGATTATGCGAAGTGTAACGGCACAACAGCTGTGACACATAATTTAAAAAGGTCCAAAGGAGCCGCTAAACAATATGTGCATAAACTACCACCGATGAAGACTCAAGTCAACGAAGTCACGACTCAAAAACCAAGGTAGCAAAACTGAAATCGTTTGTCTTTGAAATTTGTTTCCATTTCTGTCTTTGCGGTTTACCTTTTCATAATCAAGATCAAATTACCTCGCCTGCAGAACACAAGACACCCACAACTGCCCTTTACTCTCCATTAAAGCAACAGCCTGACTTTGTTTCTAGTATGTTAGAAGCTCCAAAAATGCTGGATCCTACATTTCCCATAATGCAACTAAACAGAATCGGGGTCATTCCGTATCAAATCAGATAGAGGTTTTTGATTACATTTTAGATTTCAAACTTTATGTATATGTTATTTGAGACCAAAAAATAAATCCTGTAAAATATTTTTCACTGAATGTTGAGAATTGCATCGTTTTTGGCCACACTGGTCATTTTCGGACCCTAAATAAAGCATTTTTAGGGTTCAATATATTCAGAAATGTAAAACCTAGAGCCATGAAATTTGGTAGGGGCACAGACAAACAGTGTACACCAGATCCAAAAGATTCAAAGGCACAAGCAGATGTCCTACTTTTCATTACTGGCCCTTGAAAATGAAAAAAAAAGTGCAAAATGGGTGGTTTTGGGGCCCGGGACAGTCCCCCAAAAGTATATACATATGGACAATTCCATATTTCCTGCTAAAAATACAGTGTCTGGTTGACGTTGTGCCAAATATCAGGGGCTCTAACATACGCAGAATACAAGATATGGCAAGTATGGCCAAAGTTGCAATTTGTTGCCATTTTGAGATGCCAAAATGCTGACTCATTCCTAGGAAAATGAAAATTTGTGTGAAAAGGGGTGTATTTGTGGATATTTTGTGTGTAAAGTTGCAAGTTTTTAAATGTTGTCTTCATGTAGGAGTTATCTGTTAGAAGATATTGAACCCTAAAAACTTTTTTTAGGGGGGAAAAAAATGACAAAATTCCCAGTGGTAAAAAACTATGCAATTCTCAAAATTCTGCCAAAATATATAACAGAACTTTTTGGTGTCAAATAGCATATATACATAAGGTTTGAACAAAATGTTAACAAAAACCTCTAGCTATTTCATTTGACACGGAATGACACATCTTTCAAACGTCCTTCAAAACTTCATAACCCACTTTGTAACACAGGCAATCTGTTCTAAATTTCCAAACCCGAAGACCAAATCGAGGTAACCCTGATGACATCACCATGACATCATCAGGGTTATTTTCTCAGGTTGAGTAGTACTCCCCATAACAAATAAACTAAACTTCATGAGTTAAATCAGTGGAGTGCTTCATTAAATGCCTGACCCGTTATATAATAACACCAAGCATCAATAACTGGTCTTGCATGACTCCTGTCTAATCCATCTGGTTAATAAGCAAATGATTCACAAATCTATACAGATGCCCTGGAGTGAAAGCAAGTAGACGTTCAATATTATTTCCTCTGCTCTATCCAGAATAGAAAATCATTTGTGTCACAAGCTTTTAGATCTGAATCATATTTCCATAAAACTACACACCTTTTTGCATCTTTAAAAAAAAAAAACCTGTATTTTTGAACTTATAGTTTTGTCTCAAGGTCATGTCTGGACAATATGGGCACACAGCTAACATTACTGACTAAATACTGCAGAGGAGATTAAAAAAACTGCCTGCGTTCACAACAATTATTTAAAATCGGTTATCTACTGTAGATGGGAGGACTCGCATCCTCATATGTAAATGACCATTTAAATTTCTTTATGTAAACACAAAAGTTGAGCTGCTGCTGTCTGCGAACCAGTATCACACAAACCCCATATTGTCCCTCATAGAAACTAGGATCGTTTGTTAGCCACACAGATGGGAAACTGTGCATTGTGTCATAGTGTTACTCAGTGTCAGCGATGGTGGTGCTAAGCACGACTAACAACCAAATCTAAAATCAGAAAACGAATATGGAGATCTGATTCTGTTGCCTCTACAGCATTTAATGTGAAAGAAAAAGCAGATCAGCAAGAGGAGGATTTCAGATACAGACTTAAACACAGGGAAGTAAACACAGTCACAGACTTCTTGACCTTTTGCAGCCCCAGTTTGTGCCTCTCATGTATTAACATTACATTTGAGTCACAGAGCAGAGAGAAATAAATACCTGGTGATCTTTAAAAAACAGCCGAAAGAGGTCGAAAGGTCATTTAAAAACTCTTACCACATCTTAATATCAGTTATATTGAGGTTTCTTTCCAACGTTCTTTACTGTTATGCAAAACAAAAATGTCAATATTTAGTCTGTGTTTTATAAAAAACTAAGACTTGAAATTTACAGCAAGCTAGATTTGGAAATATGATTGCAATTTGAGAATTTTTATTTTCTTTGCAACGGACAAAATTGGATTTTTCTTTTCATCCAGACGGCTAGGATTCTTCAGAACATCATTAAAATAACTTCTGGGTGTTACAAACATTGCCAGGTATTATGTTTTTCTGAAAAACTGATGCTTCTGTGTCTCACATGTACTGGTAATAAGAGGCATAAACTGAGGCTGGACCTTGTGTAGCTTCAGTACAGTGGACTGCAGATTCTCATAGATACACTAACTACAGATTAGCAGTGGGATAAATTACTTAAGTTACCTTAATTACTTATTAATACTTAAGTAAAAGCACAGAAGTGTTATCAGCTAAATGTACTGAAAGTATCAAAAATAAAAGTACTCTTGATGCAGAACTCCTTTCAAAGTGTTATATTCTTATAGAATATTACATTTCTCTGTTTTGATCACTAACAAATACATTTTAATGTTGTAGTTCTTCAATTTGGAGTCAATTTAGATACGTTAGTTTATATATTACCGGGTAGATTAGTAGTACAGTGCTGCATCATATCATAAAAGCATATCATGTGTTATTTTTATTTAAAAAGTAACTAGTAGCTAAAGTTTCAAATAAATGTAGTAGAGTAAAATGTGCAATATCTGCCTCTGAGATGTAGTGGAGTAGAAGAATAAAGAAGCATAAAATGGAAATACTCAGTGCAAGTACCTCGAAATTGTACTTAAGTACAGTACTTGAGTAAATGTACTTAGTTACATTCCATCAGTGTGAAAAAGAGGCATTTTAATATGAAGAGTAAGACTCAAGGGCCAACTACACCCAGTGGTCTCTTCGCATGTTAATCAGAACAAAAGCACCATTTAATTGCATCCATTACATTACAGACAGCACTAATCCCTGACTACCTCTGATTGGCTTCTATGGAAATAAATTCGCCTACACAACAAGCATTATTCTGGGATCATATCAAGCCTTTGTCTTACCATTGTTAACTCCCATTTTCCCATCTCGTCCCGGCAGCTTAAGGAGTGGTGCTTTCCATCTTCACAGGAATTGTCGGACTGAATATCAACTTCAACCTCGCGAAACAATAAGTTTATGGCTGCATCTTGATATAATAATAAAAACGTTTTTTAAATGATCTCGTTTGGAACTACATGAACGCGCTTGTATTACAATTAAAAGACGACTTTCACGCGTTTTCGCTACATGTTATGTCAGCGTAGCAACGTGCAGGGCTGCTGGTCCCATGTGAGTCAGAGTGAAAACAGACCAGAGCTAAACTGTCCCGACTTGTTTCTCCCTCGGTGCTGTGGAACGGTTTGTATGTGTCCACCCGGTACACCGCTGTGCAGCTGTCCTCTGACTGGGGACACAGACTGAAACTGACTGGGATTTATAGTGGGAGGTGACTTTCTGCTGCTGGAGGACTGAGAGGAGGTGTGTCTGCTGGTGTGTTTGTGTGGGGAGAGGGTGGTTTGTTGTCAGTATAGTATCTGTAAAGGCAAAAGCGTGAGAAGTAGCTTACCAAAGAGTTAGATGAGAAGATTGATACCACCCTCTAATGTTTCTATGGTAACCATGAAGCCACAGCCAGCAGCCGGTTAGCTTAGCGTAGCATGAAGACTGGAAACAGCTACTAGCCTCAGTTTAGAGGCTAAACTTTAAAGTGGCAACAGGCAACAGTTTTTTGGCATAATTAGGCAAAAATTCCACAATAACCTTTCAGCATATTGTAATTCAAGTGTTCCGAGAGAGAACTAGACTTCTGCTCCTCCTCATGGCTCTGTTTTCAGGCTTTAGAAAAATCTAGCCCGTGACGGCAGATTTTGACCAATCACAGGTCATTTCAGAGAGAGAGCGCTCCTATTGGCTGTGCTCCGGTCATGTAACCAGAACTTGGCTTCCTTCAACAGATTTTACAATGGCGGCGGCCTCACAAACTTTCTCATTTTACAGTTAAACAGTACACTACAAGATGATTCTGAAAACATTTGAGGCGAGAAATAGGCATTACAGTAACAGAATATTGATTCATATCTGATCAGCGCTGCCTAGTTTGACCGTTTGGTCGGAGTTCGCGACTGATTGACAGCCGGCTCTCATAGACTGCAGCTGGACAGCGGACCTTGTTTTCCTCCGGTAAATGAAATCCTTCAGATGCCGTTAGGAGCACCGGAGGTAACAGTAGAACACAGAGGAACATGATTTTTTTCAGGTTACCTGTTTCATGTACTACTGTCACGATATAGCGGCCGTTTTCTAAAAATAACTTTTTTAAATCATATTTGCGCCAATCTCGCAAACTGCAGCTTTAAGTCAATTTTTTTTTTTTACCTGTTTTCAAGTTGCAGCTCTGTCTCCTATCCAGGTAGCCTTGTTAAGAATCCTATTATAGTGAAGGCACGTCCCGCCCTACTCTGCCTCTGATTGGCTTACCATGATATTTTTACCCTAACCTTAACCAATCTCACTCCTCATGCCTAAACCTAACCAATCCAACCCACAGACATATGGTGCCTTCAAATGGGGTCGTGTTTACCACGTTCAGGAGAAGAGTCCATATGAACGCCCCCCTCGTGGTATTCATGACATCATAAGGGTAAATGGTGCCTTTAAATGAAACTCGTGAGCTTGTGTGCTTGGTGTTCAAGTGGTTAAGTCGTGAGAACATCGCTGCTAGGCAACGGCAATATTACCGTTACTGTCGGCGTCTAGAAGCCACAGAGGCTAACAGTTTAGTAAGCTAGAAAGGGGGTACCATAATGCAGTAAATGCAAAGGGATAATGACAGAGGAAAAAGATGAGGCCGTTGGGAATATCAACATTTTCCTCAGACATATTATAAAATTACGATCCCATTTGAAGGCACCAATTTATCCAACCAACGAAGGCAGTGAGTACTAGCCGTACATACATTGTTATAGATTAAACTATCCAAAAGTGTACAAAGCAGTTAAATATTGCTCCACCTCAGACAAGTGCAACATTAAAGTTTGCTTAAATGTTATAATTATTATATAATTCTGATTTAATATAATATATAATTATAATATAACACTGACAGGGGGCATTCTGCATAATGAGTACTTTTACTTTTGATGCTTTAATTAAATATTATTGCCGATACTTTTGTACTTTAACTTTTGTAAAAATTTCTACTTGTAATGGAGTATTTTTATTATGTGAATACTTCTTCCACCACTATACTAGACACAAGATGTCTCCGACTTCACTGAAAAGTCCATTTACAGTATGCGTGCACTGAAGTCTCCACATCACACTTGTGTAAATTGCATGCTGGCCCATGATTGGCTTCCAAACTAGACAAAATCATGCTTGTAGTTACACGTCCTGAACTGAAATTTAAAGTGAGCAGTGACAAATCCTTCAGTAGATGAAAGTGAAAACAATCCTCTAGTGTCAAACTTTGCACATGCATCATTCTGCACAGTGAAGCTCAAACATCCAAGAAAAGTAATACAATAAGCAAAACACATTTTTGAGTGAAGGGGGACTTTATGAATGCATTTTTAATCTTGTTGTAGGCTGGCCCAAAGGATGAGTCAATGCACTTTTCCTGGAGAACAAAGTGGTTTTAGGTGAAGGCATCAGCTAAAAGTCTAAATGTTTTCTCCTGTTATCTGGTGGGTCATTTGCAGGGCTTCTTGAGATACAAGATCACAAGTATAGACAAACGTTGTGAGGATCATATGACTGTTCCCTCTAGTGATCTAAAACACTGATAAGATGACAGTAGTACATACCTGACGTCATGATCAAGCTGTGGAGTTTGAAACACGGGCGAGTTTGCCATGCAGAGAGAGGCTAATAAAGACGCTATCTACTGTAGGTTGCCTTATTGGAAATCTAGGATCCAGTGTTTTTGGAGCTTGACCCATACTAGGGACTAAAAGTGGTTATGGAAGTGCGGCACAAACTCACTGGAGTGCCCCTTTAATGTTGTGTCACCAGACTGCTCTGGTTTTTGCTTGCGTCTTGCACTGCGACACTCCTATTCAAACAATAAAAAATGTTCATGATTGCCGGCCATTACGAAAACCATGAGATGCCATAAAAGTCTCAATGTACTATATGAATGAATAAATACTGATCATTATTATGTATTTTTATCGGATTTAATACAGAGGAAGATGACTTTACACTTTCATCACTTACATCATGTGGTCCTTGTTTATAATCTCATTTTATTTTAGCTCTCCAAACTATGAAAATCACAATTTAATAAGGCCCAGGTCATCTATCAGTGAGTGAGTGGGAGTGAGTTTGTTTCAGTTAACAACTTCACAATTTGACCTACGTGATGCTGGCTTTTCCAAGAAAGTGAAAACATGCTTAACTTTTCTATGAAAGATGGCTGTTCTTTCCTGAGTGTGACATTTCACTGAACGTCATCTTCACAGCTGATGTGTAGTCCTCCCCCTTCCCATAAAAAAATCCAACAGACAACAAACACATCAAACGCTCTTTGTTTAGTAAAGACATGGATGTGCTTGTCTCACCCAGTGAAATAGCCTACTGAACCACTGACCCACATATGGAAATTGCACGACTGACTAACGTCAAATGTTAGTGATGTATTGTATGCTCATGCATCATAGGTACACCACGGGGGTCATACTTAAATCTTTTCTATTCACAATAGCACCAAAACAAGTGACACAAGTGACGTTCATGTTTCCTCTTCACCTAAAATCGTGACAGATTTAGCTTCCGTTGTCCAGCCAGAACAGAACAGTTAGTTAAGCCGCTGCAGTGAACCCTCTGACGTCTTTAGGTGTGGTTCTTACCCCTAGGGCCTTTCATTGTTGTATTAGCCAACGCTCTAAACTCAAATTTGACACCGTACAATGCGGGCCAACACCTGCTATTAACATGTCATCTTTTTTAATAAATTGTATTTAATGTAAGTTCAATTGAAAGGCATTTCCGAAGGTGTTAGCAGACATTGCTTATTTTGATTCTGGTATTATAAAGTTTTTGTACTTAAAGAAAAGTCAATTTTTTAGTCCTGTAAGTTTAAACATTATCAGTCAAGTTAAAGGAGAACTTTGGCATCACATGAACAAGACATACAGTCATGCTAGCGGCTCTGTGAGCCTGTACTTAGGCACAGAAGTGCTTTGAGCTAAATGCTAACGTCAGCATGCAAACGTGAACAATGACAATGCTAACATACAGATGTTTAGCAGGAATAATGTTTACCATATTCACCATCTTAGTTTAACATGTTAGCATGCTAACAACATCACAATAACAATGCTAACATGGTGATGTTTTAGCAGGTATAATGTTTACCATGTCCACCATCTTAGTTTAACATGTTAGCATGCCAACATGCTCACAATAACAATGCTAACAAACATATGTTTAGCAGGTATAATGTTTCCCATGTTCACCATCTCAGTTTAGTGTGTCACCATGCTAGCATGCTCACAATGACAATGCTAACAAACAAATGTTTAGCAGGTATAATGTTTCCCATGTTCACCATCATAGTTTAGCGTGTTAGCATGCTAACATGCTCACAATGACAATGCTAACAAACAAATGTTTATTAGGTATAATGTTTCCCATGTTCACCATCATAGTTTAGCGTGTTAGCATGCTAAGATGCCCACAATGACAATGCTAACATATGGATGTTTAGCAGGTATAATGTTTACCATGTTCACCATCTCAGTTTAACATGTTAGCATTTGCTAATTAGCACTAAACACAAAGTACAGCTGAGGCTGATGGGAGTGCCATTAGTTTTGCAAGTGTTTGGTCATAAACCAAAGTATTGTACAAATTGATAATTTGACCGAAGTTATTACAATTAATCCAGAGGGGAACATGAATGTTTGTACCAAATTTCACCCTAATCCATCCAATAGCTGTTAATACATTTTGCTTAAAACCAAAAATGCAAACATCATGGTGGCGCTTGAGAAAATCAGGGGATCACCAAAGACAGTAGGATTCATCCTCTGGTCACCATGAATGTGCAAATTTCACCCAATACTGTAGTGGTTGAGATATTTCAGTCTGGACCAAAATAGTGGACCACTCGACTCCCAAAAGTCATGCCAGTATATCTAATCTGCAGGCATTTCACTGTTGAACACACTCCCACCTCTTCATGCCGTCTAACGTCTAACTTCAAATTGTGTAAGGCTCTTGAGCAGCAGATCTCTGTCTGCTTTCTGTGTCAGCGATTACATTCTCCACTTTTGATGATTGCAGTGATTGGGCCAAAGGGGAGTATTTTTTACTCTGGGACACCCATTATGATCGACAATATTGTCTGACCGACTCCAGCTGATTGGTATCTGACATCAAATAATGCGAGTGGACAAAGAAGTGTCGGCCAATGAGTCCATGCTCCCATCAGAGAGGAATACAAATCTCAGACAATTCAGAGAATTTGGTGTCTGGATTTAGGAATTCAAAGACTGACGCACAGTGGTTACAGCGGCAGTAAGGAATGCAGACGGGCAGTTTCTTTATCACAACACAGCACAAGAGGCAAATACCTTTTGAAACTCTTAGCATTCATGAGTCTCATGACAGGGGCTGTTTCTTTAGGGCAAAGCATAGGCTAAACAAAAATAAGTTCCTCTTCAGCACATTTGGATTCAGTTAGTAAAGTGTACCGGAACAATGTGCTCCACACAGCCGTGTTTTAAAGGACCGCTGTGTAAAATTTAGAGGGATCTTTTGACAGAAATGGTATATAATATTAATAAGTATGTATTCTTCAGTGTATAATAACCTGAAAATAAGAATCGTGTTTTCGTTAGCTTAGAATGAGCCGTTTATATCTACATATGGAGCTGATCCTCTTCACGGAGCCAGCCGCCATGTTTTTACAGTTGCCCAGAACGGACAAACCAAACACTGGCTCTAGAGAGGGACATTTGCGTTTTCGCGTTTTCACATTTTCACATCAGCCACCATAGTTCTCCTACATGCTTGGCACACCAGAGAAGTTTCAGTTGGTTGCAATCTGCAACCTTGTTGCTATATGCAGCCAGATCCTACACACTGCACCTTTAAATGTTACACACAAGTTAACTCTTTTAGAAAAAGATCAATTAATGCAGATTTAAGCAACGGAAATGAAAACACTTTTGGTCACAGGCCAGAATCAAGACACTACACACTATAGTGTGGCCATATAGTGGTGGCCTAAAGGTTAGGGTGTCAGTTCATTTCCCGGGATTGAATAAATCAGACTGGATAAACCTGTAGTGACCCTAACCCTCCCTCATTACCACCACTGAGGTGCCTTTGAGCAAGGCCCTTAGGCATATCAGACTGTGGTTGTACTGTGAAGCTTCCAGGTGTGAATGTGATCAGGGCGTACCTGC
This sequence comes from Sebastolobus alascanus, assembly GCA_916701645.2. NCBI lineage: Eukaryota > Metazoa > Chordata > Actinopteri > Perciformes > Sebastidae > Sebastolobus > Sebastolobus alascanus. The sequence goes on from CAKAOJ020000230.1 coordinate 371,203, forward strand.
AAAATAAATAAATAAAGGTTAAAAAAAAACAATTCAGTGATCCAACAATGTCTGTCCTCCTAAGATTCCTGTTATACAAGCTAAAATACCTGCCAGCTGATGTGGTTGGTTTTGGCTCCCTCCAAATGTAAAACTCTCCAGACAAAAGAAAAGTGGTAAAACATGACTCATTGCCTCATTATCAACCTTTATTTATCATAGAAATGCTTGAAATGGAAGCACACTGAGGTATTACCAAAAAGGCTGTTTCACTTTTTTTTTTTCAGGGTTTCCAGGGCCGCAGTGACACATATCAAGTGCATACCAAGCACTCTCAAGAACTCCACCACACTCCTGCTAATGACTCAACCACTCAGGCAGCTCAGGTGTTCTCCATGGAGACTGGAATGAAAGACTCCGCTCCTCTGACGCAAAACTGCAAAGAAAACAGCATCTTTTGTGACTGAACGGGCTGAATTTTATCGCTCACTTGTTTGACTGCAAACACAATGAAGTGAAGTCCCACCGCCTGGGGGACACTGATGATGATGATGCTAATGAGTCGGCCGTAATCCTGGGTGTGTTTGCCTTGTTGATGGAGATTATTGTGCAAATGTTAAAAGCTGTCTGCGCTGCATGAACGTAAGATTTGGGAGAGGTGTGGCACAATGTGATGAGAAGCAAAAAATCAACCTGTTTTTTTTTTTTAAAGATACACAAAGAGACTGATTCCAGGCCAAAAACAACACACACAATAAAATAGGGTAATGTTACACAAGGCACTGAAAAACAATCTCTCAGTTTTGTTCATAAAGAGTAGAATTGGATCGCAAAATGTAGTACAAACCCGTCAGCTGTGACTCAGAGTGGTATGTCACTGTTGGCTTTTGGTATGTCGCTGCTGTTCTACTGGTTTATGGCACAAATGGCGTGACACTGTTCCACTCTCACTGTTCTCATAGTATTTGCGCATTTAGTCCTATTCAAGGTCGCAGACTAATGGAACCTAATCTTACTGAATATGGAGGGAAACATCCGAGGCATCACTACGTTACAGAGCAAACGAAGATAGACAGACCTAACCATTACACTTATGTGTGATTTGGTGTCACCAATTCACCCATATGGCAACTTTTTTGAGTCTCCAACACACCCGACTAGTGTGTCGGCACAGTGTCAACGTGATTGTAGAGTCCACGCATCAACACAAGTGATTTATATGTTGATGAGGTGCTGATATACTTATTAGCAAGATGATTGTAATCTAGGCAGGGCAGAACTTCCCTGCAGCCGTCAGGTGACACCAGCATGGCAGATAAGACCTTCTTACTCTGCTACGCTGACTGACCTGCACTGACAATGGATTGGGACAAAGTGAACATAGATTACACACTCCATCTCATGGGCAATAACAGAACAGCAGGGAGCATTTTATGGCTGTTGCCGACTGTGTCGTGTGTCACTTTTAACGTTTGTCTTTAACTGATGGGATTTGTTGTATTGTATTTAAAATATTGTATCCTGTTTTATATCTTGTACCTGTTTTTAAGATTTATTGTTTTTATTGTAAAGTTGTTTTATTGTCCTTTGTAGAATTTACCTCAATTTTGGGGTCATGGTTCGGTACATTTTTGAGTTAATATTTCTGTCTTGTATTTTGAAAATTGTAATCGATTGGTGGCTTTTTGGACATAATTCTTGCTGTAAAAATTAAAACGTTGGCACACGATCAATAAATATACACATAAATGTCAAGGTCAGTATCCAACATATGTATAATTAACTTAAAGAGGACCTATTATGCTTTTGTGCTTTCCCCTTTCCTTTAGTGTGTTATATATGTGCGATATTAATGTCCAACATGTGCAATATTACTTCTTTTCTCATCATATGCAATATTACTTCCCTTTCTGTTTTTTTTTAGCTTACTTTACCGTTTTTATTTTACTTATCTTATTTACTCATTTTACTAAATGTATCTTACTTAATTGTTATTCTATTAGGCACTGGTGATAGAAATAGTACTTTTTATTTTATACACTTGTATTTTGTACACTTGTAACTTGTAATGTTGTTGTAATTTTGAGCAATCTCTGGCACAAGAATTTCCTTCGGGATTAATAAAGTTCTTTCTTATCTTATCTTATCTTATCTTAGAGTTTTTTGTGCATGTAAAAGGTCTGCAAAGTTACAAAGCCCAAAGTCCACGCCAAAGGGAGTTACTCTCCCCCACAGAAACACAGCTCCTGAACTGCCTGATACGCCTCGCTTAAAGTCCTGCCTTTTCTTCTGGTGATGATACTTGGCTAGCGGCTAGTTTGGCACGCCCTCAAACAAAGCTAGTTAGAGCAGAGCTGGACCGGAGCCCGAAGAGTTTGGTTCAGCTGACCAATCAGAGCAGACTGGGCTTTTCGGGGGGGGGGGGGGGGGGGGGGCTAGGGGGTCAAACAGAGCATTTCAGACAGAGGGTGAAAAGAGGTGCTGCAGCACAGCCGGTATGAGAAAAATATAGCGTTTTAAACATGTTCTAGTAGAAACCCAAAATAGCTGAGCATAATAGGTCCTCTTTAAATCGACCACTACAGCCTGTAATGTAGTTTCAGCTTTTTGCATTTAGCTCAACAGTTTATGCTCATACTCAGTCAAGTCTTTGCATGCCGTCTCCTTGAAAACGTTGTAGACGGGGCTCATTCGAGGTAGGCAAGAAACTGACCCGTTCTGTTGAGGACTACAATCTTAACTTTTTAAGACTACAAAAATCCCAACCTATTTCAGCATCTCACTATCATCACTATCTCTGTTTAGGAAGGACGACATTCAAGTTATTTCTCTGTAGCCATTTTAAGCCTAGATGTTGTATGAGACATTTATCGTAATTATATATTTGTGAAATGTAGTAATGTGGCAGATGGGATGCTTGTGATTTAGGAAAAAATTTCAGAGATACTGGACAATGACATATAATCTCATAGTTGTCTCAAGGTGATTCTTTGACATGGTGGAGAAGGCCCATACGCAACTGGGGGCATCAAGACGAGCCTTCTTCATAAGATATTGATTTGGAGTTGGCAAGCTCTCTACTACACATGACCATCTCCAAGAAATAAAACAAAGCAGACTGGGTTTATTATCAGCATCTGAAAGATACCTAATCAGCAGAGAATGAGTAATTCGTTAAAAAGAAGAGACAGTCTCATACAATTACGTACAAAACTATGTTTATTTCAAAAAACATTCTCAATTCAACTCCACAACGATGAAAGGAGCACCAAAGTATAACCCTATACATCAATTACAATATAAATGTATGGCTTTTGTATCTATTTATAGTTCTCTCCATATGCTGCTTGCTGATAAATAAGGTGCACCGTTATCAGATGCTTTATGCAATAGTCTTAACTGTAGATGGATATTGACCTCATGATGAGTGGTAGTGTCATGGCTTTGCTAACAAGATTAAATATTTATTCAAATATAATATAAGATTACACCATGATAAAAGCGCAGAGACATCATAAACAACTTTAGCAGATTACATTAAGCTTACCTTCATGTAACTTACAAATATTAAAAATAAAACATGCTCACATTAAGCTGCGTCTTTGATAAAAAAAAAAAAAAAAAAATTGTACATCGTAATAAAAATGTGTTTGGATGTTAACTGTGTTCAAAACAAGCTTTTTAAAACCCACAGAGCTTTAAATTGAATACCAAACCGTGAAATCTGGATTCATAAGAAGCATGTGGGAATGAAACATTTGGTAGTAAGAAAACACAACGGATGACACTAGTGATTGTCACCTGTAGGCTCCTGGTGACTGATGGCGTCAGGTTCTTGTCCAAGTCGGGTTCCTGTGAACAAAACCACAGTCCAGTCCAGCTCACAGTCTGGCCTCACAGAGGAGGTGGCGGTGCTCTACTGAGCCGGCTCCGTCTTGTTCTTCTTATTCAGGACTTTGCGGAGGCTCTCGGGCATCAGGTAGGGCCTCTCTGCACTGCCGTCGTTCCTCTCAAGATCCTCCACTGGTAACAGATTTTTAAAAAATGGTCATTAGAGCCACAGAGACAAGTACTTTTAATGAAGGTCAAGCTTCACAATTTAGTTAAACTGTAGGACAAAGATAATTTGGCTCGTTTCCAGTTAATAAACGTATACAGCTTTGATCAATAGTTCAGACAATCACCAACAAAATGCTTCAATTTAAAGAGTTTAAAAGGTGCTATTGATAACATTCGGCAACTGGATGTTGCATTCTCCCTTCCCCGTTCCATTGCATTTACTTCACGACAAGTGGTTGCCAGACACTTACCGTCAATCTCAGCCATTTATCTGTTTTTTCCACACTAACTGACGACCAACAGATACCAACGTGGGTTTACTACACAAGCCTTGTTAGAAGTGGGAACCGAACGTCAGATATCTTCCACAGAGATAAACAAAACATTCATTTTGGACCCGCAAACATTTTTAAATTATTAATTCACAATAAAAAAAAAATATTCAGGAAAAGCCACACTTTTATTCAGCACCTCTCTAAAAGCTCTGTGGATGTATTTTCTTTTCTTTTTTTAAATATTTGTCTACACAAAAATGTTATCAATAAGACCTCTCAATTACTTTGTTCCGTGGCTTGTTGCCTCAAATACTGTTTATTAAATCAACTTTACTGCCAAGCACACACTCCTTTGTAAAAAAAGGTACTGAATGCAAAACTACATACATTAGTTTAACAGTAAAAACTTCAACATAAGAGACTGCAAAGCAGCTAACCTCAACTAAAAAAAACAATCTTCACTTATACAGATAAAAACCTGTTTGGTGTTAACAGAAATTAAAGTGCATATATAGTGCAGCACACTAAAGAAGTAACGCTGATAATCACATGGTTCTGATTGCATTAAATGTAAACTATTAGATACCCTTTTAAGTCAAAGGGTGCAAATAGACCTACGTTAACACTGTCAATTAGGCACATGAACGGCTTCAAGTTTCTATTGGCCAGTGGCAGTGGGAGGAACTATTAAAAGGCTAAAACTGAGTTTAAAAATGTCAGTTTGTGGCATAAATGTCACAGTAAGCCAGGGTTACTAACAAGTTCAGGTGTACCATAATCAAGCACCATGTCATTAAAGTGAAGAAAGACCTGGCTGTTAACAAGAGAATCTTTCCTATCTCCAATGAGAGACCATTAATTATGCAACAAATTACCCACATTTTAAAGTGCTCTATCCAAAAGACATGCTTGATGTTCGATTGACCATTCGCTAATCCCCAGTTATTGTTTCTATGCCTGTCAAGCTTTCCGTTCACACATATTACACATTACAGTGATAACTGCCAGATTCACCGCTCAAAATTCTCAATAAGTTTTGAAACAATTGATCCTTGATGTCAGACAGAGGTAGACGAAAGCAGGCTTCTCATTTCTAGACACATTGATTTTTCCATCTGAAATGACACCTGTCGCTGGAAGTTGTGGCTTACTAGCTAATTGAGCTAACGTTAGCTCCGTGAGATGGTTGAAAACGCCGTTTCCAGCCAGATAAAATCATGCTGTGAGACCGACGCTAGGATGAGGAAAACTGTGAGACCATTTTGTTCTAACATAACCCTGTTTGGCTGCCTAGCTTACAAACGTATACCAGAGATGGGAACTTAAACCTCAAGTGGCGCACACGGTGACTTGAGACTTGACTTGGACTAGCAAAAAATAACTTGTGAGCATCTCTGGGTTTGAGAGGCTAGAGGGATGTGTTAAAGGTGCTAAATACGGGATTGGGAGCATTTCTATTGCCTCCGCACGGCTCTCAACATGGCGACAGCTCAGCTGGCGGCTTGTAGCTAAAGATGCTAACAGCGCTGTAACGTTAGTCTATATCCATTTTTAGGGGCAAAATACGGTTATTTACTTTAAAGGAAAGTTTTCATTGTGTATTTTTGTCATATTGCATTGCAATAGGCTGTTTAAAATGATCATATACCAAACAACTAATCAATGCTGATACTGTATGCTAAGAGATGAAGGAGGGATGATACAGTAAATGCTTTGCATTCCTTAGATAAAGCTATGTTGTGCTCTCAGCAGACCGGATGGCGTGCAGCAGATGATAGAACGTTCATTATAACCATAACAGACTTGAGACTTGAATTGGACTCGCAAAAATTGACTTATTTACGTATCTCTGAAGTATACATTACAGAAGTTAGATTTATGCTCTACTGCTAATTCGCTAGCAATTCTTAAACACTTTGTTTAAAAATCCAGGTCCCCCTTCCACACAATGGGAAATACTACACAGTGAATATGCTTTTTTTTTTTTTTTTTTTAACAGAACCTGTAACCCCACAAGATAATGTAGTATGAAATGCTCCTTTGCGTTTGAACCAACAATGGCTTAGTACTATAGGTTGTAAGCTAGTTAGCCAAAAATGCCAACACTCAACTGAGCTTAATCCATTTCATAAACTTTTGCTCTTAATGTTATTATTACCTCCGCCAAGGAGGTTATGTTTTCGGTTCGGTTTGTTGGTTTGTTTGTCTCTTTTATAGCAGGATTACAGAAAACGACTTGCCCAATTTTCATGAAACTTGGTGGAAGTGTGAAGCATGGGCCAAGGAAGAACCAATTAAATTTTGGTATATATCCGAATCACAGGGCGGATACACGCAACGGCCTTGGCAGCAGTCTGCACTCTACAAGTGCCCTTCTAGTTCAGTAAAGCTACAACTCTTACTACAGCCTCTTGCACACCGTTTCGACATGCGGAGAAATTCGAAGCGTGAAAGGCTAGTTATGGTTGCTAAGCTATGATTGGACAATCATTAATTTGGGGAGAGGTTTAGCAAATGGTCAATTAAGAAAATCCTTCACATCTTGTTTCCCATGTTTCCTTGTGTTGAAGGGCAGATAAGGTAAAAGGAAACACTGAATCTCCACTTTAAGGCATAGTGTTCTGTAGCTGTATTATCTGCCTCTGTGACATGATGAGTGGGTTAAGTGCAAAGGAGAATTTCCCAATGGGCAACAACAAAGTCCTCATTATCATAATTAAAGATTAACTAGAACTAGTTTAAAAAGTGTTGCACGGGTTTCGTTATGCCCGTAAAATCTGTCTTTTCCCACAAAACTCCTCTTCTCTAGGCTGCGTCCTCCTCCTGAGCCTGCTGTTGTTTCAACTGGACGTCTTCATCGTCCTGTTGCTGAGCAGGAGGCGAAGACGGATCCTCGGCCTTGTTCTTCCACAGAATCTCATGAAGAGTTGAGGACATGTAATAAGGCCTTGCGGCTGAGCCGTCATTGCGCTCCAGGTCTTCACCTTATATTGTGTGTGTTAGTGGTATTTGAACGTGTTAATGGATGGAACAGAAAATTAGTATTGAAATCAAGGTTTAAAAAAAAAAAAGGTAAGTTATAGGGCCAGTCGGAGGGGGAAGGGGAGGTGGTGAATTGTGAGAAAGTGAGAAAAAAAGGAGACAAAAAGAGACAGAAAGTCAGCAGCAAGCAAGCAAAGGCACCCACAGGCATTTCAGATTTTGAAAGTTAACAGTTCAACACCAAGCAGCAGCAAATACCAGATCAACATACTGTTAATTTTGAAATGGCAGTGAAATTTTCAAGTGTGGCACACCATATTCATGCAATTTAGAATTAGTGACAGCCCAACACCAAAAGCAATGAGAGACTTGAAGAAGTGAGAAAAGTTTTGATTTTGATTCAGCTGATAATTAAGTTTTGCATTTTTATATCGAGGCCTTTCTTCAATGCAACAGATCTGGTTCCTTTTATGTATCTGACACTGGACAATCTAAGAGAAACACATGGAAGGGCCGAGGAGGTGCTACTTACAGAAACAGAGGAAAAGAGTGTCCACACACATGGCGTACACGCTGAAGAATCCATGGGCAATGAGGTAGGAGCCGACCACCACAGTCTGGTGAGGACAACAACCATAATTACATATTTCATTCACAACACACATAAATACATATTAAGCATGAACATCATTGATCAGAACCATAAAAAGCTGGGAAATCTTTTGATTAGATAACAATGTTCTTCCTGGGAAGAAAAGGAGCAGCACACTCACCAGGATGGGAACCCAGTAGTAGTGGAGATGGGGAGCTGTATTCTCAAAGGCCTTCACTCTCCCAGAGAAGAAAAAGAAAGCAAAGATCCCTGTTGAAGAAAGAAAGACCATAAAACTCACACTTTGATTTGATGAATCAAATCATGTTGAATTCTTGGCTTTTCTTATTGATAACTGTTAAACAGTACTTTATGAGTTACAATCCCCATAGACATCCATTGAATTTACATATATATGTATTATGTACATATTCCAGCCGCTGTGCACAATACAAACTTCTTTCAAACTTCAAACTGCTCTGTGTTGAACACTGATCAGCTGTGAATTAACTCATTATGATGACATGTTGATATAAGTTACATAACACATTAAAAGGATAGTTTGGGTGTTTTGAAGTGGGGTTGTATGAGGTACTTATCCATAGTCAGTGTATTACCTACAGTAGGTGACATTTAGGGGAAGTTAGGGGAATCAAGCAGGGGTCGCACAAATCCACCAGACTCCATTGAAAAAACCTGCTATTTTACCTCGCAGAACACGGGGGTTGCTGGTCTACAAGCTGCCTCGATCGGTTAGTTTGTTTGTGAAATTGTGAGACTTTGGTTAGTTCGAATTCACCAAAGTCACACAATAACACAAACTAAATAACCGATCAAGGCAGATGTAGACCAGCAACCCCCGTGTTCTGCAAGGAAAAATTACTGTTTTTGTCGATGGAGTCTGGTGGCTTTGGCAAGAGCATAGATAACAGCTTCAGTATTCCGTTGGAAACATAGAGTGAATAGCTATCTGAGGGCAAGGTAAAGTTGTGAAATACTCTAAATATAGTGTACACCTAAACTGATATTGATTTTTTTTAGGTGGGCCTTTGCTTCCGTGCGATAACTCGGTCTGTTTCTCCAAACTGCGAACGTGCCGACTGTCATCTACTGTAGGTAACACACTGACTATATATAAGTACCTCTTACAACCCCACTTCAAAACAGCTATCCCTTTAAAGTCTATGGAAACCCATTCAGTCTCATTCTATTTGTAAAACAACATCTGTATTCCATTCAAATTCCAAACGCTCAGTATTTCCCACTGATCAAATGTAAATAAGCTCATTATGACGACATGTATAATTTATGAGGTGTATTTTGCATTAAAGTCTATGAGGCCCATTCAGTCCCGCTGTACTTACAAATACAGCACCTTTGTACACCACAGTGGTTGACTGTGAATAAGCTCATTATGATGACCATGCAGTCTGAGTTCAAACTGTAATGCATGAAGGTCTCATGCTTATGTGTTTTAAAGCTCCCGTTCACTCCAATTGCATCAATAACTCAGCCAACGCATTCAGATCAATGCGTTTTCATATTATAAAAGCGTACCGAACAGCATCAATGCGCACATATATCAAACATGTTTTCTTTTCTAGTCTAAAATACTGTATATGTTCAATGGAAAAAGTCACGCATGAGGGATAAGGGTGAAATAAACAGACTCACCCACGAGACCAACAATGAGCAGTTTGCCCAAAAACAAGAGGAAATCTGTCACTTTGTCCAAGACAGCCACCCTGGGGGATTAAAGAGAAGCATTTATCTTTTGTAAAAGAGACACTGCCAGTCATATGAAATCAAACATGAAAAAAACCCATTAAATATATAATCACGCAAAATGATATAATTGCAAACCCCATGTCCACTCACCTGATCATGTTCCTCATGAGGAGGAAGAAGGCATCTTTGGCAGACGTGCAGAAGTTTTTGCCATAAATCGCCACCTAGAGGCCAAATACACTCATTACACTAAAATACTTAACATTACAAATATTTCTATTTGAATGATGGGCTGAGTAGAGTGAAATAAACCACACACGCACCATAATGTAGGCGTTTCTGTTTAGGAACTTGACGAATTTCTCCAGACACCAGAAGCAGCACTTCAGACAGCACAACACGAACCTGGTACACTTATTATGGGCTCCTGTGGATGAAACCGCGATTGACAGATGAGCGACACTGGAGACAGGTTTCCCAGGTTATCCCATGTTGCATGAGAACAGTGGTTCCCAACCTTTTAAGGGACCCCTTTTCTATCACTGATTAAACTGACAACCTCTGACTAAGTGACATTTTATGGATATTTCATATTATATTCAATGCAAAACAATAACAGCACAGAACAACTGATAAACTGTACAATAATCCCAAATAATGAACGCAATAACTGCAGGAAATTTGTGTAAAACAAGCAATTTGGATGAATTGAGCAGATTATTTCCTGTGAATATTGCATCAGAGATTCATTTTCCCTATTATATTCAGGAACTTTTAATACAAATCTATGCCTGTATTATGAATTTTTTATTTTTATTTTTAACAATCATAAATACTTAATGAGCTTCTTTTTTGGCAAATTCAGTGTTTTCTTCTCCCTGACGCTTGGCTGTTGTTCTACTAGCTCTTCGGTTGTTTTAACTGTGTACTTTTTACATTTTTAAGTTTATAACAATAAATAAATAACAATCCAAACTTTAAAAAGAACAATTTCATTTAGTTTTCTTCACAGAAATGATTAAACTGCTGAGATATAGGCCAACTGTATATTTAAAAAAAAAAAAAAAAAAAGTTGTCATACACCCCTTAAGATCAAAAAGGCCTTGTGAAACCCCCTGAATCCAGGCTAGCTAGGCAACCACTAGTAGGGGTCGGGACCCCCAGGTTGGAAACCAGTGCATTAGAAGGTAATGACTTTGCCAATTGTGCACGTCATTACTTTAACAATCAGAAATACTGAACAACAAACAAATATACTTTTACATCACTGACATTTTTGTAGCTGCCATTTACCAGGTAAACCCTTCCTGTAAGTTAGCTTGATCGAAGGTTATTGCTTGATTCAGGACTGTATGCTACACAAACTACGGATTGTAGCCTCGAGCAGACATCTAAATGTAGTCAACAACAGTAACAGACCTTTCAGCTTGTGGTCCAGATACTCCAGAAAAACCCTGATGATCTGAATGATTGAGAGGATCAGGGAGCCGAACGCCAGAGTTCCTGTGTGATACCTAAGACAAGATGTGAAAATAGCATGTGTTATGTGTCCAATGTTAGGCGTGAGATGTACTGAAACTTCCTCCACACACACACACACACACACCTGAGAGATCTCCCTAGGGCAGAGAACACTGGGAAGGCAGGCATGTCGTCCGGCTTCTTGAAGGCCCAGTAGTACGAGGAGAAGGCCCCGGCCAGGGTCATCTGTCCCAGAGCAGTGACGAAGTTGGCACACCAGAAGAAGAGGAAGACGTTGTAGAACTGCAGGCCGATCAGGTATTTGTGGTAGACGGTCTCTCCGCCGTAGAAAGCGAAAAGGCACTCGGAGTCGGGGCACTGCGCCTTTTCAAGACTGGTCGTGTAGTTCTGAGCACAGATGCAGGTTATATAGAGACCTCCTATAAACACTTTGGAAATCCACAAGATTTCTATTTAATGTGATGGAACCACATATTCACTCAATATGAGCACTGTGATGGATCAAGCAACTGGTGATGATGTCAAAAAAATACATTCATAAGTGAAAATTTAAGGGAAGAATCGGGGTTCAAAAGGTCAACATAAGGATAACTAATTAACAATGATGTTGTCTATAAACTGTAGCAAGATTAAAAAAAATGCTGCCTGGAGGATCCGACACAAATATAAATTGAGAAAACAAATAAAATGAGAAAACTTACCGCTGGGTCACAAGTTTTTCTTGAGTGGTCGCACACTGTCTCGTTGAAAACTTTGTAGATGGGTTCATTAGAGGTAGACAAGAAGCTGATTAAGTTCTGTCAAGGACGATGATCATAAGGTCTTAAAGGACTACAAATCCCATTCAACACCCCACTATTATGACATTATATTCATTTTGGCACACTTTTGTCAGCAGTAATGGCTGACCCACTCTACCACCTGAGCTTAATTACTTATCCACATGTGCTTTTTAAGTTAATTTCTGCTTAAAGGGGCTATATGTAAGAATCAGAAATTGCTTGTTCACAGCGACACCTGTGGCCGCAATGTCAACGAAAGTCAGTGTCCTGTTGCTCGCGCTCGCGCTTGTGCTCGCGCTACATTGACATGAACGAGCACCGGTCTAAACAGTGAGGCGACACACGTCAGCTAACACACAATATCACTCTATATTTCACCTGCTTGGCAGTAATGTTAGCTGACCAGACGAAGGTCTCTCCATGGATCAATGCTGATTCTAGTGCTGGCTTTCCCTGCTTCAGACTCCCGACCGCGGAGGGAACGGGGGGTGGGGGGGGGGGGGGACACCGACACCCGGTCGGGACGATAACATAACTCGCTGCGGAGCCCCGTCACTTCACAAGACACGGGAAACCTCTGTTGGTCTGGAGGAGCTGCAGCATTTATTTCTGCAAAAACGTTCACTGCACATTCACTAGATATTCTCAGAGCTAAACTAACTCTTCTGCAGTGTGCGAGCGTGCACGTGGAGTTGGAGCGAGCCGAGCGGGTGAGAACAAGCGCGGTGTGCAAGCAGGCAGCAGGAGCAGCGCGTACCCACACGCAAGCGCGCATGGGATTCCGACCCGTTATGATTTATGCGCGTGATAAGTTACAAATAGTCCCTTCAAGGCTCAGATCAGACAGAGCGCCATTTAGCGTTTAGCGTGCTGCTTTTGTGTTGCTGAGCGCATTTTATTTTTACAGGTGCTACCCTGAACGCTTCGAGTTGAAAAAAATTTAACTTGGAAAAGCGCCTGACGTCATTAGCATTTTTTCTCATTGTGGTGACTTTTGCTGGATATCTGGAGCTTTATGACTTTACCAGCCGTAGTAACCATGATCTGAACAGAAAACAGCAGGAGGCCAATTAGTGCGGTACTTGAGATTTCAGGTAAGTTGTTTTCACTAAGTTAAACTGTACTATACAGTATAAACCAAGGGTCAGCAACCTTTACTATCAAAAGAGCCATTTTAGGCAAAAAAAAAAAAAAAGAAAAGAAATCTGTCTGGAGCCACTAAACATTTGAGCATTGTGATGACGGTGACACAGTTTATAGTCTAAATATATAGTATATAAGTCTAATGCAGTGAGGGCCAAAGTGCAAATGTACTGCGGAGTATTAGGGTCATATTGAGGGGGAAAAAAAATCTGAGATTTCCAGAATAAAGTCATAATATTACGAGAAAAAAAGAAAATAACAGGCAAAATTACTACTTTATATTATTATGACTTTATTCTCATAATATTAAGACTTTTTTCTCGTAAACCTATGACTTTATTCTCGTAATATTATGACTTTATTCTCGTAAACCTATGACTTTACCCTCGTAATATTATGACTTCATACTCGTAAACCTATGACTTTATTCTCGAAATCTCAGATTAATTTTTTTTTCCTCAATGTGGCCCTAATACTCGTCGTACCATAGACCTACAACAATGATAAATAAAAATGAAAATGTAAACAAAAAACAGTTATTCATTTCAATTTTTAAAAATCCACAGGGAGCCACTGGAGAGTGGCTAAAGAGCTGTATCTGGCTCCAGAGTCGCAGGTTGCAGACCCTGGTATAAACTATTAGGTAGTGTACAGTTCATGGTTTGTGTTAAGCTTACGTTAGGGTGGTTGCCTAGCAACAATATAAAAAAAGATGCAGCAAACTGCAAAAAAACGCTCCTACTGATCGGGCAACAAAAAGGCAGTGTGGAGCGCCTTGCGTTTTCCACCTGCAAAACGCGCTCTGTGTGTTCAGGGCCTAATACAGTTGCACACACTTACATCTAGGAGCTAACCGCAGGAAAACTTAAAGGTACGTGTCCACAGACTCCGTTCTTTCGACGCTTCCCATTCATTGTCTACGTAAGCAGCCGTGCAATGCATTCTGGTAGTGTGGCGGCGTCGCCCGCTCCTCATTTGCATTAAGTTGAGGTTTAGGCTACTTTATGCAAATCACGGGTGTCCGACGCGACTCGCCGCCTCTCGAAACTCCCGAGAAACTTTTAAACTAAGCGTTTTCGACACAGACTAAAGACATATTCAGCAACTGCATGGCTTATTTCTTGCATAAGATTTTTCAAAAACACATTTCGGTTAACTATTTTCTTGAAATAAGAGAAGAAAGTTTCCAAACAAGTTGCCATGTTGTTTTCCGGTTCGAAAGCTGGGAGCAGCAGCCCACGAGGGAAAGCGTTCGTCCAATCAGGTGCCGAGTGCCTTGTGTCTAGTGGCAGCCCAGCAAGCGTCCAATGCTGGACGAGATGATCCCTCGCGATAAAAAACGCCCCTGTGGACACGTACCATAAGGCTGAATAAAAATGTCTGGACTTCGACGCACTTGCAGACTCCCAAACTTAACGGCTGCGTTCCCGGGATGTGCCTAAACCTGTCTAAATCCACAATGCATCAAGTCCACAAGGGGCTCGCCTCAAGCAGACTTTCTGCGGACTTCTCCTCAAAATTAACTGGACGGTTACCTTGTACTTTTTTTAAAACTACTCAAATGGAGCTGCCAGTTAGCACAACTATACGGTTGTTTGTCAAGACAATGACTGTTCATCTTTATTGTTCCTGATGCGCCTCTGTCTCACAAAATGTCTCGTATATCAAAGTTTCAAGCGGTTACTTATCTTTAATGAGTTATTTCAAATCACATATGGAAAGTAGGCCACCGAATCATTTTCTTTGAAAGCTATCACTCCACTGTAGGAGCTGGTGGTTTAATGCCTGGCTCATGGGCAGTTCCACAAGCGTTGCCGAGTACTAATGTTCTCTACCTGTTGCTCCTACGTTTTTGACTACAGTCGACCCTAAATAATAACCCTGACTGACAGGAAGTTGAAAGGATACACAGCAGTAACTGCCCAGTAGGCGATGACCATGGCCAGCAGGAGGAACGTGAACAGTGGGTAGAAAAGGGAAGACATCACATGCGCGATGGCTCTGTAAACACAACAGCAACATCACAACCAAGGCCAACAAAAAACAATCATCACTAGGAGTTGTATTTCGATAACTTCATCTATGCCTGCGCTATTAGTCAGATACTTTAATCCATTACTATGAGTCACAGTAAAAAGAATGTTTAAGTCATAACAATTTAACATTGATCTGTTTTTTCCACTCCTCCCCATCCTCTCCTCTTAAAAACAGCTCTAATGTGAAGCCTGACCTGCTGGCTTCTTTGATGAGAGCGATGGCGAGGAGGATCCTCTTCCTGAGGAAGATGAGCAGCAGGATGATGATGACCTCCACGATGGCCAGGATGATCACTACAGGAGACGGGGAGCAGAGGGAGAGGTCATGTTGGGTGTCCCCCAGTTTACAGCAACGTGTCACAATCTATAAACATGTAGATGATGTGCTGTGTACTGACTGAAGGCCAGCCAGGTCTGTCTGATCTGCAGGTAGACGGCGAAGTCTGTCTGGAAGCCCAGATCCTGTAGAGTCACATCAGCGCCCGCCTGTCCTTTCAGAGCAGCGTACTCCATGTAGCAGTGGAAGATGCCTAAACAGAGATGCACCACAAAACAGACACATTAAAGATGGCAATAAGCAACTGGATTTTTCAACCAAAAAATGGAAGCAGTGCGCAACAAAACAGAAAAAAATGGGATATAAAAAAAATCTTCTAATGTGTATGCATTAGAATATTAAAAAACACCACTTTAAAAAAGTGTTAATTGGACAGCAAACATCAGCGGTGTAGCTGAAAGAATAGAGGGGGCTTTTCCAGTAAGAGGGTTCAGTGAAAACTGAGTTCGTTAAACGTGAGTTGATGGAAAGTTTTTCCGTTCCAGAAACATATATAACTCTAGCTCAGGGTCAGTTACTGTGGTAACTTACTGCGATCCTACAGTAACCTGCTCGCTGGAAGGTTCTCTTACTAAAGTTCCTTTTAAAGCTTTTCTGCACATTTCTTTTTACAGCAATCTTTGTCTTGAGCCCTTTTTCAGACATGGAATACGCAACATTGCTGGCTTCGTCTGTCGGTTAAAGTGATGGCTTTTTGTCATTTAGACATAGCTGACTTTTACATTCAAGGTTTAGTTTGGATTTTTTTGTTGCGGTTGTATGAGGTACTGCTGTGGACGGGGCCGTCAGCAAAATGTATTTTAGCCACCTAAAAAAGAAAGGCTCACCTGAAAAAAAATCAATATCATTTACGCTATATTTACAATCTGACGGGGAACTCAAACCGTTATCTACAGTATGCTCTCTTCAAAGCCACCAGACTCCATTGACAAAAACAATCATGTTACAGTCACACAATAACACAAACAAACTGACCGATCTAGGCATCGGTAGACCAGCAACTCCTGTGTTCTGCAAGGTAAAACTACTGATATTGTCAATGGAGTTTGGTGGCTTTGACGAGAGCATTGATGTCGGCTAAACTTCCCTGTCGGAAGGGGCTGTCTGACAGCAAGGTGAAGTGGTGACAATATTCTAAATATGGCGTACACTTAGGGTGCTTTCAGGGACCAGGGACCCGGGGCCCGGATCCGAGTACGCCCAAAGTCCAGTTCGTTTGATTAGCGTGAACGCTCCGTACTGCACTTCCACTTGAAATGGTGGTCTCGGGCACGGATCATGTGTACTCGGGTACAGTTCGCATCAGGTGTGAAAGCCAGCCGTACCAAAACACGGAATTGGACTGCTATTTAACACGAGTAACGTTAGCAGTTAGCGAGTAGTTTTGAAATGGCAGGCTGTTTTCAATGCAGCCGGTCTCCTCCGAAATCTGTATACATAGATATAAAAGTGTTTCATATCTATGTCTGTAGATGCGCGCAGTATGCGCCGATCTCACCCTCTGAACTGCACGGCCGTGGATAATACAGCAGGAAGGCAGACGAGAGGTTCCTTAAAATATAAACAATAGTAAGCGATGGGGTCGGGCGATGTTTGTTATTTTATTTAGCTTATTTAATTGACTGTCTGCGAAGAACGAGAGCCGCTCAGCTGCTCAGCGGTCAGACAGAGAGAGAGACTCTAGTCGGCCTATTTTCACATCAAACTCAAATTGAAATAAGAGTTTAGTCAGTGATTGTTGGAGAGACTAACGACGACAGTTTTGGTGAGTTTTATTTTGTTTCTGTCGAGTTTGAATGAAGTGTCTTTTACGATGCGCCACCACAAGAACAGCTGAACTTAACATAAACAAATACACGTGGATGATGATGCAAGCGTACTCGGATCAATCGTACCCAATATGGAAACGCCCTTAAACTGATATTGATTTTTTTAGATAGACCTTTCCTTTAGGTGGCTAAAATACATTTTCCTGCAGCAGTACATTGCTTTGCTCCAGTGCTCGTAACTCCTGAAAATATGAACTAATTGTGTTCCCAGGAACATCTCAGAAAACAAGACATAACCATTAACATTTTTGGAAAAACATTCTGCTGTCTCTCTGAAGTTTACTTAGCAGTGGTATTCTAAAGTCGCAGTTTGCTTGAAGTCTGACAGCACAAGTATTGCATCATTTTCTTTTTGTATTGAACGGTAAGATAAAATGTTGATTTTTTTGTATTCCAACTGTATACAGTTAATATGTAATATGGGATTGGGACACAGCATCAGAGTTAACATACTCAGTTCTCTGATCACCTGTTGGTGAGTATGACAAAACATAGTGACTAATGTGCTTTGGCCCTTACCATATCCTATGACCAGTATCACCAGGACAATCATGACCCAGACCATGATCCCTGCCAGGAAGCGCAGGAGGACGATGAAGAGCAGGCTGGTGAGCATAGCGATGACCAGCCCTCTAGAGAGAGTGGACGGTGTGAGGAGGGAAGGGAAGCACAGACAGTGATGGTTCATTCTTTGCACACGAATTGGATCGAAGAGAAAAAAGAAGCAGATTTACAAACGTAGGAGGGTGACTTACATCAGGATCCAGTACCAGGACTGGGTGTAATCCTCAAAGATTTTCATGACCACCTGACGAGCCTCGATAACCACGGTGGCGTTCCTATGGAGAGATTCCTGTGTGTTTATATGTTTAACTATGGAATTCTTCGTCAGGTACCGTTCGTAAAATCTAATTTGGCAGGTTGGGACAAGTGGCGGTAATCATTCTGTGATGTACTCACTTGACTCCATCCAAGAGATCCTTGGCATCTCTAATTTTTCCACTTCCATCGTCAAAGTGAGAGCTGTTTCCCACAGTTATCACCCCCCCTTTCTCTCCCAAAGACGGGAAACATCTACGAGTGACTGAAGGAAAAGTAGAGGAAACGCAAAAAAATTTAAAATGAGGCTAAAGAAGAAAAAAAAATATCACAAAATACATGTTTGTATGCCAGAACTTTCCAGATCTACACCAGCAACCTGGATGCATACAGCATGTAATTATATACTTTATTTTGGATCCAACTCACAGGGTTTGCTGGGGGTCAGCATGGCAGGACAGAGACCTAACTTAAGGATCTCTGGTATACCCTGAAACACAGAATACACAGAGTACAAAACAGATTGTCAGAATGGACAATCTAAATAATCGAGGTAGTACAGAGTGGCGTTGGAAAGAAGCATCCAAGGAGGTTTAAAGCTGCAGTCGGTAACTTTGAGCAAATGTGATAAAACTGTATCCTGACAGCGAAACTTGAAGTCTGATAAACTAGGCAGCGCTGATCAAATATGAATCAAGATTCTGTTAGTGTAATGCCTATTCCTCTCCTCAAACCTTTTCAGAAACTAGGGCTGTCAAAGTTAGCGAGATAATAACGCGTTAACGCAAATTTGTTTTAACGCCGCTAATTTCTTTAACGCATTAAAGCAACTTGCTATTTTTAGATTGTAGCGGGCTCAGTTTAAAGCTAGAGTGAAGATACTGGTATCATATGAAACTAGAAAACCTAAGGAAGGAGGCTAAATAATGCTCCAAAGTTACGCTAAATTTTGGCAAGG
Organism: Sebastolobus alascanus; assembly: GCA_916701645.2. Lineage (NCBI taxonomy): Eukaryota > Metazoa > Chordata > Actinopteri > Perciformes > Sebastidae > Sebastolobus > Sebastolobus alascanus. Next base: position 390,204 of record CAKAOJ020000230.1, read on the forward strand.
AACAACTGGCATGGCCATTTTCAAAGCGGTCCCTTGACCTCTGACCTCAAGATATGTGAATGAAAATGGGCTCTATGGGTACCCACGAGCCTCCCCTTTACAGACATGCCCACTTTATGATAATCACATGCAGTTTGGGGCAAGTCATAGTCAAGTCAGCACACTGACACACTGACAGCTGTTGTTGCCTGTTGGGCTGCAGTTTGCCATGTTATGATTTGAGCATATTTCTTTATGCTAAATGCAGTACCTGTCAGGGTTTCTGGACAATATTTGTCATTGTTCTGTGTTGTTAATTGATTTCCAATAATAAATATATACATACATTTGCATAAAGCAGCATAATTGCCCACTCCCATGTTGATAAGAGTATTAAATACTTGACAAATCTCCCTTTAAGGTGCATTTTGATCAGATTAAAATGTGCGATTAATCGCAATTAACTATGGACAATCATGCGATTAATTGCATATTAAATATTTTAATCGATTGACAGCCTTATCAGAAACATTTTGTTGTGTACTGTTCAGCTGTAAAATGACAAAGTTTGTGACCCGGCCGCCATGTTGAAAACAGTCGAGGCAAAACCAAGCACGGCCCACCGGCCGGAGCAAACTTTCTCTAATTTTACAGCTAAACAGTACACTACAAGATGTTTCTGAAAACATTTGAGGCGAGAAATAGGCATTACAGTAACAGAATATTGATTCATAATTTATCAGCGCTGCCTAGTTTGACCGTTTGATCGGAGTTCACGAGCAGTAATTGACAACTGCTTTTAGAGACTGCTCGGCACTCGCAGCTCATCTGTCTCATGCACTACTGTCAGAATATAGTGACCGTTTTATAAAACGTTTTATCATATTTGCTCAAAGTTACCAACTGCAGCTTTTATCTCTCAACAACTTTAAACTCACCATCGTATTAGTCACACCTTCCTTGCAGAATGTCTTGTAGTAGTCAAAGTCCTTTCTGTTGGAGTAGGCTTTGACTAATGTCATGAACTTTTCGGGGCACTTCTCCACACACATCTGAGGAGGGGAAGCAGACACAGTTACATCAAAAGCAGGAGAAGCATTCACTGGTCAGGATGTTGGATACAAAATGCAGCACAGCAGGAGGTTGAATGCCAAGACAAACTATTTTTCAGACCATGGTGATAAAAGGAGAAAAAACACAAGCAGTAGCTGTGCATCAAATCCAGACTACACACTAATACAATGACATGATGAGAGAAGAGTGGAGTTCACACCTGTGAGGTGGGACACTGGAACTCCAGCAGCACCATCGGGCTGGCACACTTCATGATGTTGAAGTAGAACAGCAGTCGCTTGTTCCTGTTAAAACACACATGCAAAATGGTCAGAGGAAGGAAACGCGTTAGCAATATCTGTGCAGTTCAGTTCAATGACTCCACAACTCCTCAACAGACTCCAGTGCACCATGTTTCAGTCATGTTTTTGGCTACTTTGCTTTTGTCAAGTACACAACAACATCATTGTCTTCATCCTAGTCTTATCGGGTTGGTACATCCATAGACATACAGGTAGAGTGAGAGGAGGATTTCATGGTTTCCAAGTGGAAAAGGGCGTGTGGGAAAAACATCAAGAAATGTATCCAGTTGCAGCACATTTAATGGAAATCACCCAGTCTCTTTACTTAAATATATGGGAATTGAGATGGTATGTTTGTCAAAGAGAGGGTGATTAAGAGAAAGGTGATCCTTATGAGGGGGGGCACTCTGGATTCCCCAAATTGGGCTCTTTGAGCCTGAGAGGGTTAAATAAGGAACTAGACTTGAAGCCACGTTTAGAGTCATCTGGATTATATTTGTTCTCAAAGAAAGAAGGGTATTTTGGACATTTAGTTGATAGATGGATGGGTTAAAGCTGAAGTAGGCGAGATTGGAACAAATATGATTAAAAAAAGTTATTTTTATAAAACGGTCGCTATATCCTGACAGTAGTACGTGAAACAGGTAACCTGAAAAAAATCATGTGCCTCTGTGTCCTCCGGTGTCCTCCGTTGCTCCTAACGGCATCTGCAAGATTTCACAGACCGGAGGAAAAAAAGCAGTAAGAGCTGATCTGAGGTCTGCTGTCCATGAGAGCCGGCTGTCAATTACTCGCGAACCCCAACCAAACGGTCAAACTAGGCAGTGCTGATCAAATATGAATCAATATTAGGTTACTTTAATGTCTATTTCTCTCCTCAAATGTTTTCAGAATCATCTTGTAGTGTATGGTTTAGCTGTAAAATGAGAAAGTTTGTGACGCCGCCGCCATTGTGAAATCTGGTGAAGGAACGCCAAGTTCCGGAGCGAAGCACAGCCAATAGGGACGCTCTCTCTCTCTGAAATTACCTGTGATTGGTCAGGGTCTCCCGTCACGGGCTAGATTTTTTTAAAGCCTGAAAACAGAGCCATGAGGAGGAGCAGAAGTCTAGTTTTCTCTCAGAACACTTGAATTACAATATGCTGAAAGGTTATTATGGAATTTTTGCCCGATGATGCCATAAATATACTGCCTACTGCCACTTTAAGGACTTAGATTAGTTAGGGTTATCCATAAATATTATGACTTGGAAGAGATCTGAGTAAGCTTTGTTTACCAGGCGTGACAGCCTGTGGCTGGTATTGTTTTCATCTTGTGAGTTTGTGTGTGTGAGTCATCACGGCTAAATGTGGTCCTGGAGACACAGACTGTAGCGGCAACTACAACAGAGAGGTTTTGGGTTCTTTGCCAGGTGTTTGTATTTCTGTCTGTTTGTCTGTGGACAGATTTTGTCACCGCGATGGTCACAACCATGCAAGATGCACGGAACTTTACAGGCATGTAGTTGAGATCACAATGAAGTTGATGAGTTGATGATTGAAATGAGTTCAAAGATGGATGTGGTCTGTGGTTAAACTGCCCCCATTTACTTCACTTTTCTCCGTTTTCTTATTCTCCGTTCACCGCGGAGGCATGCGAGAAAAACTACGTTTTCTTCAAGAATTCAAGGTAACACTGGGTGAGTAATTGATATACAAATGGTCATTTTGTGGATAAAGTATTCCTTTAAGATGAAAGATTGTAACTGCCAGAGAATATTCTGAAAAGATGATTGTAAAATAATATGTTTTGTATTTATGCTCATTTATCTTTTTCCTGCAATGTTTGTACCAACTAAGAATAATGGTATTATGTAAAACGTATTTTGAGGAAAAGGATGATAATAATGTTGTTTGTATGCTTTACCTTCCCCCCCGATGGTACACATTTGGTGAATAAAGCATGGTGTTGTTTTAATGTTGATGGACATTTGCTGCCCTGAAGCTCACACCGGTCTCACCGGTCTGCTCTCACTGTGTGTGCGTTCTCAAAGCAAGACGTCCAGCAGAGAAATGGGGACAATTATAATTATAATCTATACTTGGAAAGCAACTCACTCCAGTGGGGTGCCAGCCTGCCCACAGAACTGGCCTCGACTGTCTGTGGGATAGATCACCTTCCTGGGGTCACCCTGGGACCAGGCTGGAAGCACAAAAAGGTAAAGGTTAAAACAAGTTTATTTTATATTGTTATAGGTTATAGATTGTGTTTTTAGAGGCATACCAAACTGCAGATCTGTTTACTTACCGAGTATTCCCACTGCGATATATCCCAGTATGGCGATAATGAAGAGGATGCAGCACACGATGTCCGTGCAGCCCCTAGAGAGAGGAGAGAGAGCAACGTTTGAAAAAGAAACTCTTTGTAGCCACTTAAACACAGTTAAGTAAAATCACATCTCTATCTCACCTCTTCTGGATCGGGCCCTTGAAGTTCGCGTCATACTTCCTTGGCTCGCCTACAAAGAAGAAAAAAAGACTCTTAGCATTGTGACTACTGAAAGCATGGCTTGGTGAGAGGTCTACAACCGTACGTGCAACATTAGAGATGCACCTTGCACCCAGACTCAGTTTTATAAAGGGGAGCTGATTTAAAGGTTAAGAAACCGTACGCCCCCCTCTCTTCCTCCCATTCTTCTGTCAGATGACTTTCCCCTCTGGACAGACAACGCCTGGCAACACAACAAATTCCTCCCCGGTGACTAAGCAGAAGCGAAACCATGTTGCTCCCCGGGCGCTTCACAGCATCCCGCTGCTCCTAAATGCTCAGGAGGGGTTAAATTCAAAGGTCAAATTACATGTATGCACCTGTACGTATATGAAAAATGTAATAAAGTTGCAGTTTTTTTTCCAAGTTGAAAGACGGAGCCAACGTGACTTGTACGGCCACTAGAGGGGGCCTGAATGATTTATTGCAGTACATTACTTTGACAGGGCAATAATGTCATCTTGTTATAAGATTTATGCCAATACCAAAAAAGCTTTTTGAAAAGGTACAACTTGAATTTAAAGCAACTCCATTCAAATCAAGAAAGCAAAGCACATTTATTTAATAATCACAGATGCATCCATGGGTTTGCAATGCACGAAGTTGAAACATTTAAATTAGGGCTGTCGATCGATTAAAATATTTAATTGCGATTAATCGCATGATTGTCCGTAGTTAATCGTGATTAATCACAAATTAATCGAACATTTTTAATCTGCTCAAAATTTATCTCAAAGGGAGATTTGTCAAGTATTTAATACTTTTATCAACATGGGAGTGGGCAAATCTGCTTGCTTTATGCAAATGTATGTATATATTTATTATTGGAAATCAATTAACAACACAGAACAATGACAAATATTGTCCAGAAACCCTCACAGGTACTGCATTTAGCATAAACAATATGCTCAAATCATAACATGGCAAACTGAAGCCCAACAGTCAACAACAGTTATCAGTGTGTATTGGTGCTGACTTGACTATGACTTGCCCCAAACTGCATGCAATTATCATAAAGTGGGCATGTCTGTAAAGGGGAGACTCGTGGGTACCCATAGAACCCATTTTCATTCACATATCTTGAGGTCAGCGGTCAAGGGACCTTTTTGAAAATGGCCATGCTAGTTTTTCCTCACCAAAACTTAGCACGAGTTTGGAGCGTTATTTAGCCTCCTTTTCGTAGCTTTAAAACTGAGCCCACTACAACCTAAAAATCACATGTTGCGTAAATGCGTTAAAGAAATTAGTGGCGTTAAAACAAACTTGTGCTAACGCGTTAACTTTGACAGCCCTATTAATTACAATATTTTACTATCAGGACAGCCATGCCTTAATGCCATTTGAGATTATGAGCATTCAACTGATGCTCTGTGGGTTCTGATAATGACTGCAGACTCAGGCATTTAGTGAAGTTTGCTGCAGGTTATCTGAGGTCAGCATGTCAGAAGCAGGAGGCAGAGCTTCTATTATCTAAGTAAATTCATCTTGCTGCTCTAAACTGAAGTCATCGGGGAGCATTATCTTCACTTAGCAGGCCAGTGCTCTCCAGGAAAGAAATGAGGAAGCAATGTGTGCCACATTATTACCAACATCAATCCAATACTATACTACCACAGCATGTATATGTACATATGTAGCTTTGGATCCTGACACCTTAGAGTCTAGACATGGGGTATGATATTCTCCGTGGCGTCTTTGCTTATTAATTATGTATGTGGTCCGGAGGATAATGCTGCAGCAAGCATTTACCAGCTGGCGAGCCCTTAGAGAAGTCACAGCTTCCTGTTAGAGATAGCGTGGCTGTTGCATTTCATATACATGGTGTGTGAAGTCGGCATGGTCACTCTGGGGTGCTACTTTTGACAATTTTAGACAAGTCTAATTGCTTTGATATTAATTGCAATACCTGAGCATTCCCGTTGATTAGCCCATTTGTGCCCAAAGACTATATTTAGTATGGTAAGTAAAAATGCCACAACATTTGTTCTGATTGGTCAAAAGTCTTGAAATTTGGTACGGACATACGTCGAGCAAGTATGTAACGGTACAACTTTGAAATTTTTTAGATCACATGAAAAATCCCTTTTATTAATAGTTCAAAATCGAGATTTTTGAAAAATTTGGAAAAATGCTATTAAATGTTTTCAATATGAAATAATTTGTTACACTTAATATGTGTTTATATCTTTGACATTCAACTTGTTAGGAGTTCATAGATACCAAAATATGATTGTGCTCCTTGTAGTTTAGATACAGCCATTTTCTTATCATACTATATCAAGTATTTGGGCCCATGGGACTACTATTTTTTCTTAAAATATAATGGAGTCCCATGCAAAAACAGTAGTCCTATGTGCCCAAAGATTACTAGACTATATATATATATATATATATATATATATACATATATATTACTAGACTAGATATAGTATGAAAACTTTTCAGCCAATGGTTTGACCGATTTTGCAAATTTCCTCATATTTGTGCTTAGGCAGCCCAGAGAACACTTCCAAAGGGAATTAAAAATATCAGTTGCAGGCACAAATGGGTTAATATAAGGTCAGACTCAACAAAGAAAACGGAGGCCTTGTTAACTTCAATATGTAGCTGTAGGAACCGGTGACAAGCTTAATGAAGCATTGATTCATTAGAGGAAAAGCCTGCTCTTTCAATGTTTATCCACACACACACACACACACACACAACACAGTGATGTTTGTGCAGGAGAAAACACTGATAAAAGAGCTCCCTGCTCTCACACACACACCTGTATAATCAGCAGAGCTGCCAGCAGTAGCCAGTTGGACACAGTCACACACACACACCCATTCCTTCCCCACAATGTTGACATGCTGATACTGACGCTCCAGTTTCACTCCACACGATTTAGACAGATTCATTTTTAAGCAGTGAGAAAAGAAAAGAAAGGGCTAAAGATTAACCGATAATCCTCCAACTTCTCTTTGATGAATACAGACAGAAAAAAAAAGCTGAGAATCAATAGAAAAACTAAAGCAAAAACGAGCAGTTACCATGCTTTCCATAAAATTCTCCTTCTCCTTCCTCAGGCATGTTGAAGTTCCTCTCTGGGCCAAATGTTGAACTGTACAGAGAACCCTTTTCACTCTTTCCACGGCCACTTCTATCTCCTCTCTGCTGGTATAAAAGAGCGAGAGCAGGGGGGAAACACGGGTATTGTGAAGCGAGAAACCAGTCCAACCTGTCCCTGAATAGCCCTGAGCCCGTGCAGCCAGCAACGCTCCACCTCACCTCAGACTTCCCTCTGTGTTTATCCTGAAACAACTGCCTCCTCTCCAATCTGTGCCCCACCTGTGCATCTCCCTCTGACTCCTCCCACTTCCAAATGACCTCTTTCTGTCTGTATTCGCACTTTGTGTCTGTCTCAAAAAGCCATCCGAACAGGCAAATTAAGCCACCCGAACAGGCAAATTAGCTAAACCACGGGAAGGCTGTGAGGGAAAAAGAGAAGAGGCGGGGACATGTGAATGTGAGGGTGGGGACTGTTGTTGTATAGGAGGAGGAAAACAAGTTGGTTAGATGTTATCAAAAACATGTGTTTGGAAACAACAAAGAGCCCCCCGGTGGTGAGGAGGCATGATTAGATTCAGGTGTGCTGGATATTTGGGGCAGCGAATACCAACACCTGCAAGGAGTTTACAATGTTAAGCGCAAAAATTCAGAATTTTGTGATATTGGATGATTGCCATTAAACCGCCACGTGGAGCAAAGAATAGGATCCACTCAAGTGTTTTCCTCCATCTTGTGGGGACATGGCAGTATTGCACTGGGAGCAGGTGAGATAAAACATAAATCTGTTTAGATCCTAAGATCCTTTTTTAAGCCCCATTTTCGACCCCAGGAACTTTCCCCCAGAACTAAGAACCTTTAGAGGAACTCAGTCGTTTCGACTGCAGGGACCGGGGTCTAAATTAAGTTCTGGGGACATTTTACAAGGCCTTTTTAACCCCCCAGAAAACACACACAGCGCCACTGCTTCAACGGCTTCAACTCGTGTACTGCCAGGGCCGGCTTAAGGCATAGGCCATATAGGCGGTCGCCTAGGGCGCCACCTTCTGGGGAGCGCTGGTCACCCTCTAAAAAAAAAAAGAAATGCAAGTGGGCGCCCTTCCTCATTTTCTGCATTGAGGAAACAAACGAACAAATAAATACATAAAGAAAGAAATACACTTTTCACCCCTGTAACTCTCGTTGAAGAGAAACTGACTGAACACTTTTAAGCCAACAATAGCTGGAGCCAATTGTTTAGTTATATTATAATAAATACAGTTATTTATGAAAATTAAAATCTGAATTTTTGTCTTAAAACTGTTGCGATGTCTGATGTGTGTTGCGGTTTACGGGGCTAGGGTTAGGGTTCCACAAGGGCTAGAACCGGCCCTGTGTACTGCTTCATTCATGCTTCATTCATAAACAAGGAAGTACTCTAGTATCAATTTAGGACCATTAGGATGAGGGGAGAACATTTCTCTTTGTTTGATAACATTCAAAGTAAAGTTAGGCTCTTCTGTCGGCTTCCCGACTCATTAAAAATAAAAGAGAGAGATAAAGAGAGAGAGATTGTGTGAGCGAGCTGAGAGGGCGAGCGGTAGAAGTGAGAGAGACGTAGCGCGGTAGTACTGTGAATGAGAGAAAGAAAAGATATTTTCTGATTGTTTCACAGCAGTTACGTTCTAAAGCCCAAATGAATAACCCTCAAACAGATGATTTACTGTGGAGACAGACCCTCTTAGTTTCATTTTCCTCGGACACACTGAAGTGCAGGCTGCAGAGTGTGTTTACCGCGGTGACTACCAGCAGCCCTCGTCTCTCATCATGTTGATTTTCATACGTCAGCGGACTAATTTGCCTAATCTTCGCAGCTCTTTAGAGCGCGGTGGAAACGCAGACAACAGTGGGCTGAAGGAACCTTTTAGTTCCATGAAAAGTAGTTCCAGGGACTAAAAATCCCGAGAATTTGAGGTGGAAACCCAGCTTTAGCGCTTTCACGCACTGGAATATTTTGGATAACTCTCTGTATTCAACAGCCAAAGGCAATCGGAGTATGACAAATCTAACAAAGAGTCCACAGAGGGACTAAATGCCGCAGATCTTTTTAACAGATGCTGACAGAAACTTTCATGTCAGCTGAAATGGCTGAAAGTTTCCATCCACTCTGTTCTTGTTTCAAGGCCAATGTTGCTGTGCATGGGGATTCCCATCAGGCGCCTTGGCTTTGCTGTGATTTCCATTACAAAAAAAAAACTTTTTCAACATGTGATTCAGGAGAAACAGAGGCCAGTAGTTTCGGGGGAATTCGGTTTCTTGGATGACGACACGAGACACAACAATAGTTCTTCCTTCCATCTATTGTCCTTTCACTGTTGAACCGATGCTACAGGTCTAACGTCCATGTGCAGTTAATCCTGAACCTTTAGTTTGACATGTGGGACGGTGCAGCGAGCGACGGATGACGTATGGTGAAGTAAAACCCACCGTTCTGTTTTTTAAACAGGCTTGAATTATTATTGGTAATCGTTGTTCTTTGGTGGCAGTGAGCAACTGTTTTAATATGTTAAAAGCTCCCCAAGGGATGTAATCTAATTCCAACGAGCCACCACTGTGCAAGCAGACAACCCTTTAGCATTCACTAAAATCATTAAAGAATATAAATGACGTTTGCTACATGTAAGAGCTTTGATTTAATTATGAAATGCCATACTGTTTTGTTCACATTTACAGAGAAACAATATATCTTCATATTGTGCTTTTGTGTGTTTTGATTATAAGTGCAGTTTTAATGTATCTATTCATTGTGTTTATCTATTATTTAACAATTAAGCAGCGTTAGAAAGGAAGAAAAACTTCCTTTGAATACATAAACACTCCTGGGTCATATTGTCATAGTTTATGTTGTGTTGGAGGAGTTCTGTTTTCACGGAAAAGAAAATCAAAAGCGAAAGTGAAACCGAACTTGACGTTGTTTCTCAGAATGTTTCTACTTACAGACACAGGTCTTTCCTGCTTTATTTTCTTGTCACCGCCCTTTCGGACTGTCAAAGCAGGAAAGGCACAGGTGGAACTTATAATGCTAACGATGACTCCTTCCCAGCAATAGGCCCCTTTTCACAGCAGCCATTTTCACATGTCATTGCAGGGTAAACGCAGGTGTAATTAATAACATTAATTATGGCCCCGTTCCATTTAGATAGGCCAGGGCCCTGGTATTGTGCATGCAATTGTGCAGCAATTAATACTGTTATTTGTTACACTTGTATTTGAGGTCCGTTCAACATTTGCGGTCATAACAAACTGGCAAGGGTTTGAAGCGTTTTGACTGGTGAAGTTGCTTTTGCCAACCGACATTTTGCCCGTGTTGTGCAATAGTACAGCCGTACAATTTCTGCTTTTACTTCCTGAGAACTAGAACAGTCAGTACAGTAGGCAGACTTAAACACCATCTAAAGGTTACAGCTGCTGCCCTCCCTGCCCATCCCTTTCATTACAGTAAGAGGGTGTGGACTGTTTAAGTTCACATCTATTTTTGGTGTTTAAAGGGAAGCAACACCACAATCACACACACATCTACATTATATACCCACACTGTAAGTAAAATGGTGTATATTTGGCACATCTGTCTCATAATATCTGGAAGTGAAGCAGCAAAAACGTTTCCTTGTTGCTAAGATTTGACAGTTTGATATGCCATACTCCACACAACAGCAGGAAAATGAAACATTTTTTTTTCTACACTTGATCTCTAACCTCCGCTCCTAAATAACCCTCTCGCAAAGTTTACCTTTAAAACGTGTCACCTCTTATGACCCTATGCCACACAACAGTGTCTGGGTGAAACGTCTGCTCCCATTTCTGCTGAACTCATAACGTCAACCCCTTATCTGTCTCGTAACACCCGATGTAGCAGCTATTTGTGTAACTCAGATGAGAGAGATCCAATTCATACGTTTAGGCTACGTGAATTAGCTAAACTATTTACTGACACAAGTGGCAAACAGGAAGCAAAGACAAAGACATTTTTCTAGACTAAACATTCTCTTTTTGAGACTTCATTCCTTAGATACAAATGCACAGTCCGGACTATGGTATAGAAGAGACATTTCAAGGAACATTTGAGGAAAATAACAGCTGTTAAAATTCCCCAAAAATGTGATGCTTTCCTATTAAAACATTCCTCATCAATAAGGAGCGTCAGTAAGATCAGCCAAGATCAACAAACACAGCTACTGGTAGAAGAAACTGACTAACACAGGGGGTGGTCCCGCTTCCACATCCAAAAGACTCTGCATTTGTATCTCTTCGTCTCCCCAAACTCATGTCCCCGACCTTAATAACCAGCCTCACACTGCTCTGAACATGCCTTTGTATTTCACACTGTGGGCAAGTTGGCAGAACCGCTAGACAGTTAGCAGAGTCACATGATCCAGTTTGGGTTGTTAGGGTATGATGGAGCGCATTTAAGTGGAAGCGGGTGGCTGCAATGACCGAGATGTTTCGTGGCTGTTTGTCAGGGAGGGAAAGCTGTAGCTTAGGGGAACAGAAGAGAAAACTGAAACAGGACTTAATCTGCAAATGTAGCTCAAACGAACTTAAACAAACTGCTCGAACATGAAAGAGAGGCCAGAGAAGCTCGGCATCGGGTTTCAAACCACTACTCCTAAATATGGCTTATAATTACACCTAATCTTCACCAGGGCATGGCAGCCTGCCTTCCTTAAATCCTGTCATTGAGGTTTCTTGTTATATCTCAGCCTGAAATTACTCCAACATGTGAAACTATAGTGGATCCTATACAGTATGTTCTGAAATGGCATGTTTAGGATAATGTCCTTGTCTGCTTTTTTTTTTTTTCCTAAAGTGTTGCACTAAAAGTTCTAAAAGCAGTAAAAGACAAGGCTCTCATCTCAAACCTCAGTAATTTCTTAAGTGAATTTGCCACAGCCATCTTCCTCCATGGGTCTAAATATAATTATGTTCCTCCTCTGTTTTCTCCCTGTCCGAATCCTCGACAAACTGTCCGTATTTTGGTTATTACAAACAAGCACAGACGGTGTGCATTGTTCTGCCTTCTGTGGAGGCTTCGTAATGTGAGTCAATTAGCCATCATGTGGCAGGCGGAGTGGGAAAGGGTGTGTGCAGAGAAGAGGAGAAAAACACTACATTAGAGCCACATTATGAAAGCCAGACAGAAGAAGTACCTCCCATTGTTTTAATTCCTACTTGATAACATCCTGCAAAAGCTAACCATGCTCAACATGTTGCTGCAGAACAATATGAATTGCAAAATCTATTTTTTAAAAGTGATAGAGCCAGAGCCCATTTAATTTCTCTATATAAAGTAGGGCTGTCAAAAGTTAGCGTGATAATAACACGTTAACGCAAATTTGTTTTAATGCCACTAATTTCTTTAACGCATTAATGCAATCGATCTTTCGGAGGTTGTAGCGGGCTCAGTTTTAAAGCTAGAGTGAATCTATACCGGCATCATATGAAACTAGAAAACCTACAGAATCCATTGGTACCAACCACGTCATACTAGCTTGTCGCAAAGGAGACGCTACGAACTTGCGCTTAGTTTTGGCAAGGAAAAACTGTCATGGCCATTTTCAAAGGGGTCCCTTGACCTCTGACCTCAAGATATGTGAATGAAAATGGGTTCCATGGGTAAGCAAGCATATTTTCCAACTCCTATGTTGATAAAAGTATTAAATACTTGACAAATCTCCCTTTAAGGTACAGTTTGAACAGATAAAAAAATGTGTGATTAATTTGCGATTAAATATTTTTGTCGATTGACAGCCCTAACATAAAGACACCTAAAACAAGGCCTTTCCAGCATAAACATGCTCCCTTAACATGCTTTTTCTTCTGTGAGAATTGTTCTTCCTTCTCTAATGAAATGCACTTCCCTTGTAAGAAGCAAAGAGCTGCATATCACACCCAGCATAAAACAGGGTGTGTCACTTCATAACACAATTATAATAGATATTTAGGGGGGCATAAGTACAACCACACAGAACCAGAGTGGCAATCCAAGCACTTAAAGTGATATGTGGCTATTGTCTTGAACAATACAAAATATATTGAAATTGGATTTGATGAAGCCTCGTATGACACTGAGCCTAACATTTATAATATGACACAACCAAGAGAGACTGAAGGCGTGTGGTTGACAAACAGAGACCCTCTCTTCACATGTTTGTGGTATTTTCTAATAAGCTCTATACATAGCTGGGCTGTATAAGCTCCTGTTGCCTTGCTGCCCATACCAGTCTGAGGAATGTGGCAGCAACTGGACGAGCACAAGATAAACTGGGGACATTGTACACGCTGACAATACACAAGACCCTCTGCACCACCAGCTTACTTACTGTACATAAAACAACCTGAATATTGAAAACATGACAGGCAAAAAACTTTACACGCATGCAGTGTATCTGTAACGTGAGGTACGAAGTGACCTCACAACGTTACAAGCTCATATTTAGGTTTGTTTTGCATCAAGTACGCAAGAGAAAGTGGTCCACTAGTGCCAGCTAACTTGAGACAATAAAAAGTACACCACAAAAAACACGTCTTATTCTAAATACTGGAACTATTCCAAGAACTATTTGCAGGACAAATAGTACCGTTATCGTCTATCGTCTCCAAAAACACAACTAGCTAACATTGTTTATAGATAACGTTCACAGTGAGTGGCAGCTATCCCGGGACAAAACCAAGTGAAGCGTGCCCGTGTTGGACTTTGAATAATTACCATATCTCGGTTTCTCCTCCGGTTCCATGCTAACAGAGTCTTCTTTCTGGGCCAAAAGGTGCCTATAGGTGACGGCTAACTACAGCATATTTCCAGCCTTGACAGAGGTAACCGTGTGGCGCTTCTGCCACTTTGAACACTTCAGGAGAAATCCGCTCCAAAATCTTCACTTGTCCAGCTAACATTTAAAGGGAGATTCTCAGAGGAGAAGTGTTGACCAATGAGAACGCAGGACGCCGTGATTGACAAGGTGCTAGGCCAATCGCTGAGCGAAGGCGGGTGTTTATGTTCCTGGACTGGCTTCACTGCTCGTACCGTTAACTGATACAGGCTAAACTGTCCAATGAGCTGCTATAAGTGTCTAATAAGCATCAAATACAATTAATCTCAATATTAAATCAAATGCAAAGAGGTCTATATCACTTGTGTTTGTCCATAATTACTCATTCACAGCAAAAATCTGTCTACTTCAGCCAGGAATACAGCAAAACTAATGGCATTGCATAACTTGTATTGGGCCTGATGAAATTCAAGGCAACATTAATTATAAAAGCAATCTATTCATTCATAATTCATATTGCCTGGTTTGACTCTGCACTCTGAGTCCTGACAGCTGCTAGTCGGCTGCAGAGGTGGAAGAGATCCAAATAGTAAAATGAGAAATACCACTATGTAAAAAACTACTCCATCGCAAGTAAAAATCCAAATTTTACTTAAGTAGTAGCCAAATACAGAGTTATTATGAGCAAAATGTAACAGGTTTTTAAAGTGAAATCATTCACTATGCAAAATGCACCTTTTCATGGGATGTAGTGTGGATTGTACTGTATTGAGCATTAACCTTTTCCACTCCACCCCTCTTTTTCATAGACCCATTTTTGTCCTTTTTAGGGGAGTACAGGGGGGATTTAGGGGGGAGATAGCAGGTCAGCAATAGATGTCCCATAGAAGTGGTGTACATCACCTGAACATTATGATAGAAGTACAGGTATGTGGTGGTCTTGCATGCAAAAGTTGAAGCAGCAATTTTTGGGTTGATACCAGTTGTTACACAGATTTGGTGCTAAATTTAAAAAAATGTTACCACTCAAGAATTGATAAAAGATATAAAAAATCCCTCAAAAATACCACATTGAGACAATAAGACCTTGAGGAACACCATAGAAAAAGTCATGCTGTGATTTGGTATCAAAAACTTTTGGCATTTGGAGATTTCTGGAAGAATTGTATTTTTCAGCGATTGGATGGCGAACCCTTTTGTTGTGTAAACTGCTCAGAAACCCCCTTATTGTCAATCTTCCTAGGGAAGCCATCCATCCTCCATCAATGCTCTAGGTCTCTAGTTTGTGGTTGTAAAGTTTCATGAGGCTGTGATTATCCTAGAGGTCACCACAGGTCATTTTATACAGTGAGGTCAAATTTAAAAAAATGGTCTCACAAAATGGCTACTATGGGGACTAACATCATCACACATGAATACAGTTGGGCTCCTTGGAGCCACAAGAGTCTCAGCTTCAAGCCCTCAAGGAGTGGAAGACCACAAATACACTTCAAGTTCACTTCACTCACAAACAGCACTATAAAAGTGTGAAAACAGTTGTATAATGTCATCTGTGCCTCTGGAAGGAGCTCACAGTCTGAACAAATATGTGACAAATATTTAATCCAGTGTTACAAACTGGGCTCATGGAGTTTGAAAGACATGGGCATTTACCAGGCAGTAGATGGGTTGCATTATTGGAAATGTAGGATCCAGTGTTTTTTAGGCTTGACCCATATTTGAGAATAAAAGTCAAGATATTTCAGACTCTGCTGCTTTGATTTTGACATTTCTTTTAAAAATGTATCTCTTGTTGGTCCCCCAACTTTACTGAAGTGCAATACCCATTCACTGCCCTTAACATGTAAGCTACATGTTGTTGCTGGTACAGATGGAGCTAATTTTAACAGAGCTTAATGTTGCAGTGTAATGTATATATGAGCTGACCATATATTAAATTTTATCTGCAAAGTAAATACCGCTGTCAAATAAATATGGTGGACTAAAAGATTTGTTTGTCAAAAAAAAAACCCTGATACAAACAAATCCAGAGTTCTCTTTTTTCATGGAAGTTTATTTTATCGAATGCTGCACCCTTCTGGTACTTTTATGCCATGCTTGCACTTACTGTATGGAAAATGGTTGCATTGAAAAATCTTATTGTTGGCCTCCTGACCTGCACTGAAACTTTTAAAATTCTCAGACAACTTATCCCTGAGTGGCTCTGTTAATGATAAGTCTACAGAATGTGTAGATGTAGATCACATCATTCAGCAGGCAGAAGTAGGCTGCTGGTATGAGAACAATTGAAGTGCTTATTGTGTCGGCTGTCAGGACTGGAGGGCTGACCCTAATGGGAAACTGGCAGCTACTAGAGCTCATCCTGCTACTGTTTTATTCTGGGAACTAAAATATGACCACAGCCACTCCTCCAACATCCACGCCTCTGCTAAGGAGCCAATCACAGTCGTTTAAAGTCGCTGAAGTATCCCCTTTAGGTGATGGCCACGAACACAGAGTTCATTCATAATGTTTTATGTCTTAGTTTCATATTGTATATATACTGCATTCACATAAACAACATGATTTGGTCTGTAAAAACATAAAAACAAAGTTTAGCATGGTTTAATCTCTGGCACGTGGTGGCGGCACGTCCTCCTTGGAGTGCTTTACGTGATGACGTCAGGTTGTGTTTTGACGTTCAGTGACGTTGCGCCATCAACAACCTCCGTGGCATAACAGGGAAAGCAGAGCAAGTTGTCCCACCTAACACAGGTAAATGCTCCTTATACAACCACCACAATGTTTTTTTTACTGCTATACTCAACACACAGCGGTCATACAGTATATTGTTACCATGGTTATTTGGGAATTATGTCGTTAACAGCCAAGTTACAAGCCAGCTGTCGTGAGCTAGCGCTGTTAGCTTGTAGCTACAATAATGTCACCTGAGGCCACACAGGTTAAAGGAGCAAAGTTAGCTTAGCTTGGCGCTGTGACAGGTTGCTTCATTAGATATTACAGTGAACAGTTTGACATGGATAAGTGAGAATGCAACCGCTATTAGATATTAATTTCTGACAGTTCGCTACAGCAGCTAGCTAACATTTCTCATCCCCAGCTGTAACTCAACTCCTGCGTTCGTATCAAACTCATTTGTATGTATAAAAAAAGTGTATGAGCCACGCAGTCAAACACTGATTCAGGGTTAATAGACACACTTCATCTGATGGCATCAGCAGTTCAACTCCTGATGCTCTCAATTCCCAGTTTAGAGAGACAGATGTGAAAGTTACTGCCATTACTTTCACTGCAAGCTACTGTACATGGTTGACTGTTAAGTAAATCGCACTGTTGCCAGTGAGTTTATTGAATGTGAGTTAAATGTTAAAACATGTGTATTTTCTAGACTTATCTTCATCATGGCATTGAGAAGTGCCTTGTGTCGTCTCTTGGTCAACCCTCACAGATGTGCCATCATCTCAGCTTCCAGATCACAGGGAACTGCAGCACCTGCCAGAAGGGGTAAGTACTATGACATCGTGCCAGCCACAGATATACAGTAACACTGTTTTAAATCGATGGCATAATTCTGGTTTGAATTTTCCACAGATGCAGAGAAGACTGAGCAGAAGTCTAAAGCACGTAAGTGTTAATAGCTCCTTATGTCAGAGATTTTGAATGTTTTGAATTTGAAGCTCTCAACAGGACATATTTTTAAGCGCAACTTAAAGGTTTATGAGTTGTTCCTCTTCTAAATGTCTGACAGCGAAGGTCCAGTTCAACTGGCGTGATGCCCTGGACCTGGAGGGCCTGCTGACGGAGGAGGAGATCATGATCAGAGACTCCTTCAGGACCTACTGCCAAGAGAAACTCATGCCTCGCATCCTCATGGCAAACAGAAACGAAGGTGAGAGACTAATTTTCATTTATTTTACATGCGTGAGCCAGAGTCCTTAATTCATTACTTGATTTTTCATTTCATTTTAATAAGTCCCCATGTTGCCTTCACGCATAATGTCCAGTTAAGGTGTATATTGGTGTTTATGCTGAACAACAGATCTTTATATTATGTAATGTGTATTACCACTTTGTTGACATACTCGTAGTTGAAATAAAGGAATGTAACTCCTCTAAAACCTCATGTGACAGCTGCTTGTGTGATTTTATTCAGTGTTCCACAGAGAAATTGTGTCAGAGATGGGAGAGATTGGTGTCCTGGGCCCAACCATCAAAGGTGAGTATACTTGATTTGACAGGCACTTAAACAGAATGGACCATAGATGTGTCTTTATTGTAGCATTTTATTGTGAACTATAAAGTTTCACTAGACTTCTATTGTAAAACAGCCAAATGTCTGTCCCATAAATGACTGTCTGAAATGGACTTTGGCCATGTGCACACTGGACCTGTGTGTTTTGTTTGTTTTTGAGAAATCTTTTACGTGAGTCTGTCCATGACAAAAAGGTTTTAGCTCATTAGATTGTACTGTATTTCCTAACTTTAATTCGTTTTGATGCTTCACATTCTAGTTTTAGTAACACCGACAATAACTCCTCTTCCTGTGTTTGATATAAAGGTTATGGCTGTGCTGGGACGAGCTATGTGGCCTACGGTTTGATCGCCAGAGAGGTAGAGAGAGTGGACAGCGGCTACCGCTCAGTCATGAGCGTGCAGTCGTCGCTGGTCATGCACCCTATTAATGCCTACGGCACAGAGGAGCAGAAACAGAAGTACCTCCCCAAGCTGGGTAAGAAGGAGAAAACACAGTCAGTTCATCTATCAACAGTAGATGGGTTACAATTAAAATGGTTCACAGTGATGATCTATTGTCAGATATAAATGCATTAATCATGATAACCCAGTGATGAGTGACTGAGCTCTTGGTTTACTCCCAGCTCGGGGAGAGATCCTGGGCTGCTTTGGCTTGACGGAGCCGAACCATGGCAGCGACCCCGGCGGCATGGAAACCAGAGCCAAGTACAATCCATCCAGTCGCACCTACTCTCTCACTGGCTCAAAGACCTGGTGAGTAGAGGATATATAAAAGAACAAAATAACAAGAGATATTTCTTGAGCTGTGAATCCATATATAACATCTCATTGGAGGATACACTTTTGCGGAATTCAAACTCGGTCGCAGATTTTTGAGGTAAAATTCTCAGCAGCAATGGAGACAGATTGTCTCACTGCAGGGTTTACACTTTGCAGTTTTACTTATTACATTACCCTAACAACTCGGATTTGCTCTCTGATTGAGCAACATTAAATATATTTCATACCAGTGTGATGCTTTTTTCCCCACTGTTTTGTCTGTTAGCCCACTACTGATGTCTTAAATAATATTAACACACAAGTGTATGCTTTTAAACCTTTTAGAAAAGGCATGTAAGAATATAAATCAGGCTATTTATTACACATTACTGCAAGAGCAGATATGTGTGTGCCCAGTTACTCTTAGTCCAGGAAGACTATTTTAGGGCTGCAACTAACAATTATTTTCATTGTCGATTAATCTGTCGATTATTTTCTCGATTAATCGATTAGTTGTTTGGTCTATAAAATGTCAGAAAATGGTGAAAAATGTCGATCAGTGTTTCCCAAAGCCCAAGATGACGTCCTCAAATGTCTTTTTTTGTCCACAACTCAAAGATATTCAGTTTACTGTCATTGAGGAGTAAAGAAACCAGAAAATATTCACATTTAAGAAGCTGGAAACAGAGAATTTTTTTTTTTTTTCAATTAATCGATTATGAAAATAGATGATGATTAATTTAATAGTTGACAACTAATTGATTAATCTTTGAGACTCTATACTATTTCAAAATAAAGAAAACAGCATCATGTGTCTGATGGGGAAAATTAACAGTGAGAGTTGATTTTAATAGTCGAATCAAGTGTCAGTATGTCTGCAATCACTTAAAAAATGATGACGTTTGCATAATAATAATAATAATAATAATACATTTTATTTGTAACGCACTTTACATTTGAAACAAATCTCAAAGTGCTACAAAGTAAAAGCAGGTAAAATCAACAATATAAGAAACAGATAAAAAGATAATTGATAATGTATCTGATGTTAATGTCAGGTATATTTATACCCAATTATTCTGAATGAATTCTCTGTAAACTGAATGGTATACAACAAACTACCCCACGTTTTCTTTTAGTGACCTTAGTTGTTTGTTTTTTTTATGGTAGTATTTCTGTTTTCAAAATAAAGGTTTTTGTTGTGGCATGTGACGTTAGTTGTCCACAAGGTGGAGCTCTTCACAGTTAAAGTACTGGATGAGACTCACAGACATTGCCTTTTTCTCTGGGGTTTACTAGTGTCACATTTGATTAATCAATGAGCATACATATTTCATTTTTTAAAATCAATTTTATAACTTCATACAAGTAAATAAGGATATAAGGATAACCATGCTGTAGGTCCAAGGCAAAAGTAATATTAGAAAAAATATTACAATAATACAGTACACCAGTTAAGTACCCACCATCATACTGCATAGTTACAGTTCAGCTCTATGTTGTTTACTCTTTATAGTAAAATGAGACCTACCTGTGCATCTCCCTAACGTTCCCTTTGCTTCCACCCTCAGGATCACCAACTCCCCCGAGGCGGATATTGCTGTGGTCTGGGCCAAATGTGATGACGGGAAGATCCGCGGCTTCATCTTGGAGCGTGGCATGAAGGGCCTCTCGACACCGAAGATTGAGGGGAAGTTCTCGCTGAGAGCCTCGGCCACCGGCATGATCGTCATGGAGGAGGTGGAGGTTCCCGAGGAGAACCTGCTGCCCAAAGCCTCCGGCCTCGGGGTGAGTGGAGTCAAACCGGCAACGTTCTAGATGAAGTAATGGAACGTCATTAATAAACTGTGCACCGTTGTTCTGTTACATTCATAATATGCTCACGTAATAAAGTTTGTGACTCACCTACAGTTTCTAATAGGTATTTAACTTCATGGTGTTTTACAAGTTAAACACACAGCGGTAATTAATTAATCGCTCATCACACTCCTCCTGCTGCTTCCAGGGTCCTTTTGGCTGCCTGAACAACGCTCGTTACGGTATTGCGTGGGGCGCTCTGGGCGCTGCCGAGTTCTGTTTCCATGCGGCTCGACAGTACACACTGGACAGGTCAGATATAATGTCACATCTTATTTGGTCAAATTGACATTTGTTCAACAAAAGGCACACATTTTTACTTCAGTTTGGACAGATATTTTCGTGTTACTTTGATTATTTATTGACACATTTTTTGAGGAGTATAACACCGTTGTTGTTTTCTATACCAGAATCCAGTTTGGCGTGCCGCTGGCAAGGAATCAGCTGATGCAGAAGAAGATGGCCGACATGCTGACAGAGATCACCATCGGCCTGCAGTCCTGTCTGCAGCTGGGAAGACTAATCGATGCTAAAAGGTGAAGACAACTTTATCCTCTAAGTGAAGTGTATTAGATGCGATGTGACAAGGTATTAATGTCCATTAATGATACTAGTGTTTCCTGAGGGGCCCATCCATCCATCCATCAGACCACACAGTCACTCTGATCTCTTTCTGTCAGGTTGTAAAGGAAGAGATATTTTCTCCCTCGGTTCTCAATGGTGTCATGAAACTGTTAGATACTGTAGGCTACTGTGTCTCATTCTGGTGCCTGGCTGTGTATTTTAATTCATATACAGGCGTTGCATACAGTACAAAGTTACAACGAAACACATAGTACATCTGTGGCTGATGCTTATTTGGTCATAAAGCAGTATTGGCAAAAATAAAAAATTTGACCTGATGATGGCACTGGATGAAGAGTTAAAGGGACTCTATCTAAGAATCAGAAATTGCTTGTTAACAGTGACACCTGTGGCCGTTAAGTAGACGACAGTCAGCGTCCCGTTAACATAGTTTTTTTTTTGTGTTAGCGGACTCCATTTCTAACCGAACGTTAGCTATGGTTGCGCACTGTTAGCCCTGTAGCGGAGCTGAAGAGAGCAAAGGCACTCGCGAGCGCGCATGACGTCACATCCGTTGGATTTTCCCGGAAAAAACGGCCCGGATTCTTTACATGTAAAGCAGTTTACAGGCTGATAGAGGAAACCAAGAAAGTCGCGGAAGGCCTATTATTTTTGGTTAAGTTACAACCTGTTCACTCATTGGCAGTAAAAATGATTAAAAAACGTTTATACATGTAAAAACCTACATACAGTCTCTTTAAAGGATCACCAAAGTTTTTAGATTCATCCAGAGAGGAACATGAATGTCTCTTAATGGCATTCCCATTCCCTTTCTCTAACTTCTTTCAGTTTGGACCAAAGTGGTTGATGAGTGGTTGCCAAACTAACACAAAAGAAAATGTGGTGTTTTCTTTAACAGAGCAGCCCCAGACATGATCTCCATGCTGAAGAGGAACAGCTGCGGTAAAGCCCTCGACATCGCCAGGCAGGCCAGAGACATGCTGGGAGGAAACGGCATCTCAGACGAGTACCACGTCATCCGCCACGTCATGAACCTGGAGGCTGTCAACACATACGAAGGTGAGGAGGAGGAGGAGGAGGGGGAAACGGTTTGAAATGTACTTTAGTTCCACGTGAGATTTTCATGAGATTATGTAACTATATACATTTATTTTTCTGTGACAGAGGATATTAATCCGATAGTCATGCGTACCATGTGTTCATGCTGGGTTGTCTCCTCCTCCAGGTACACATGACATCCACGCCCTGATCCTGGGCAGAGCCATCACAGGACTGCAGTCCTTCACTGTGGACAAATAGATCCATCCAACAGGAACCTGCTGTCAGAAATGTAACTCCCATGTCGACTCTGCAGCAGTTTTAAGATTGTTTTGATGAATTCCCATCCGTATAGTGACGATGTTTGTTTTCACTCAGGTTTATAGAATATATATATTTGAGTGCTTTACTTTGAGAGAAAGAACAAGTCACGTTTAAAGTGTGTCTGTGTCTGTGTGAACTGTTGTGAAGTGTAATTAATTCAGAGGTCGATTTTTCAACTTTAAAAGGGCTATTTTTTTACTCTCAATAACAACACTAAAGGAGCTCCCTATTTGCCTGTTGTATAGACAAAATGAAGTTTATTGTACAGACTTTAATGGACACTACTGTAGTGAAGTAATAACGCTTCTGAATGAGGTCAAGATCTAGATTTGCTGCTGGTTACTGCAACGTTGATACTGTAATTCTGAAGCAACAAAGCATAAATGGCCACCACGTGTTTGGAATTGCATGTGAAGCTTTTTTATTTTTGATTTGATCCAATTATGCAGACGTTGTTATTGTATAATTGGTGTGAGAGTAGATAGATGACGAGATCAGTTACTATTGTTAGGTTCACTGTGGTGATTACTTCTAGCACTGTTCTGGCTCAGTCACTAAGGTGTAATAACTCGGTTTGCCAGAGGTCAAGGATGTTGATCAGAGCTTTCATAAATAAAAGATATTTAAGTATCTAAAATGTCTGCAGGGGGATGATGTGTACGTTTGATAAGGTAGCCACACCCCTCTAATCTGCTGCTATGTATTCAGATTTCAGATTTTTCTCAAATCTTTGAATTTTTTTGTGCATTATCGGATAATATGATCTCTTTGGGCCTCAAACAGGTATTTAAATGAAACCCTTAATTTAGTTACGTCAATTTATTTGAGATGCTGTGTTCATATTTGAAACTGCAAGTCTCAGACAATGGTCCCCGCCTGTTGATTCATGCAAATAGATCCATGCAAGTCTAAATTTTGACTGATTATTTGATGATTTTGTCTTAAATAGTCTCAATTGTCACATTTTCTCACTATTTTGCAGTTGAAACTAGTAGTTTTGACTTTAAAAAAAAAATTAAAACTGGCTCAAAATGGCCTAATTCTGTCTAAAAAGGTTTTAATTTTGAATTAAAGTCATAATTGTAGACAGATTTTTCTTTAATCTTTGCTGATTTATGCAAAATTGGATGATTTGTCCTCTTTGGGCCTCAAACAGTTACTTAAAAGAAACCATCTGAGAAGTTTAGAGGGAAAATCTCTCTATTAAAGTGCTAACAACTCAGACATATGAAAGATGACAGGGATCCCCAACTGGAGGTCACAAGCCAAACTGGTTAGGAACCACTTTAACAATGCATTGTATTTTATAAGCTTATCTGTTTTTGTGTAAAATCCTAAACTGAAATGTAAGTAATATGTACAATATTTCCCACTGCCTTTAGTGTAGATTAAGATCAATATAGGATTGTTTTCTTTTATCTCAGACTGTACCAGCTCCACGAGGTGCCTAACACTACCTCCATAACCCCAGTCAGCATCTCCTCTCCCTCATCAAAATACATTTATATATCAGCTGCCATGTTGTTGTTTGAGGACGTAACCGTTAATCCTCCTCTCCCTCTATCACAGTTTGACCTCTACTATTCATTTTAACATAGACCATTATCATGAGATCCGTAGTGAAGATGGGAATCAAAGCTTTAGTTACTGAAAATAGCATTTAAGCTGATATTACATAACAAAACACCTCAGTCGGATGAAAACAAAAGGGTGGCAGGAACGCAAATACTAAAAGGTGTTTATAGCCGATACTTGAACATGTGAACAATGAAATGATAAACATGTGCAAAAGCCACATGTCGGTCAGTCAAACAGAAGAGAAAACACTATCAATATGGGAATTAATAACTCAATGATACTGTAGATGCACCTACATCCTACTTGCTACACACTGAATGTAACCTTCAACTGATTTACTATTGAAGAAGATTCATGTTAACCAACATCAGTATGAGACAGAACACAGGATCATGTTACATGTCTTGAGTTTTTGTTTTTATTTGACTGAATTGAACATGAGATCAGTCCAGTGTGTAAAGTGTGGAGCTGAAGGTCAGGAATGTGGATCCTTCTCCTGGTCTGCTGTCAGCGTCAGTGTCTCCCAAACTTCAGCTATAATAATCAACTATGAACACTAATTCGTGTCTAAATAAATAAATCTGCATTAATCAGTTAGTGTCACAGGTTATTTGAGTCTGGAAAACATTTGTTTGACACTGTTGAAGCAATGGGACGTTATTAAAGAAGGTAGCTGTAAGACTCGTTAGCATGTTAGCTTTAGCATGTCACCACTTTATGTCACTGTTGCTACTTTTGCAATCTTAAAGGAACAGTTCAACATTTTGGAAATTCGCTTTCTAGCAGACAGTTAGATGAGAAGATACCACTCTCACGTCTTTATGGTAGCAGCCGGTTAGCTTAGCTTAGCTTAATGCTGGCTAATTATCAGTTTTACAGTTGAGTTTTTGTTAAACAAACGAGATATAACGTGTTAATTAGTGAACTTCAGAGGTGCTGGATTCAGTTTCCTTTGGACAGAGCCAGCCTCTTTCCCCGTTTCCCATCTTCATGCTAAGCTAAGCTAACCGGCTGCTGGTTGCAGCTAAATATTTACAGATATGTCTGAGATTGGTGTCAATCTTCTCGTCTAACTGCTGGCTAGA
Organism: Sebastolobus alascanus; assembly: GCA_916701645.2. Classification (NCBI taxonomy): domain Eukaryota; kingdom Metazoa; phylum Chordata; class Actinopteri; order Perciformes; family Sebastidae; genus Sebastolobus; species Sebastolobus alascanus. The sequence continues at coordinate 415,398 of CAKAOJ020000230.1, forward strand.
GAGTGAATAATATGCATATTTCCCAAAATTACAAACTATTCCTTTAATGTGCATCTTACTTACTTAATCCACGAAAACAGAGTTGTTCATTTCTCTTCTCTCCGTCTTGTGGTCCGTCATCCATCTGACTCGGTCGGGAATCATCATTTCTTCTTTGTCGTAAAGGAGCCGCTGAACTACAGGAACACTCAGTCTGAGTCTCTGTAAAAATACAAATAAACAATGGTATTATATATATATGTATAAACAGGTGTAGCATACGGTATGTAGCTAATTTCTCTTTACAAAATAAAGTAGTTTATTCCAGGTCATACTCACCTTTTTGTCCACAGGGAACAGCAGCAGCTCAGGTGGTGGAAGAAGATAAGAGTAGAGAACAATAGATAATGATGAGTAAGACAGACAAATCATCTTTGAGCTTTTAAATAATAATACATACAGTATGTAGCTAGTTTAGCGTTAGGTCGTGGCGCTCAGTGCTGGAGTCCAAAGATGAAAAGGATCCACCTGATCCACCTGGGGGTGGGGGGGGGGGATAAAAAGGTCACATTGTGCACTTTTTAGGCAGAAATCAGGCTTAAAGGCCGAATTATTCCCATGTACCTCCACTAACTGTGAATACTTTACTGCAGGTATATCACAAGCACCTTGTAGAAAAGCCACCAACACACAAGGTGCTACTAGCACATTTAAAAGTAACACCAAATATTGTGCAGTTCTGCCGCTGCTATTTTGAACATATGACAGGATGAGAGTCATGTGATGCTGCATTCACCCTGGAATAAGAATGATTCTTCACACCATTTCTTCTATTAAAGCAACGCTATCATCTCATAAGTAACATACTTGATTAAATATAGTAATACCACAATTAAAAAATACTCCATTACAAATCCTGCATTCAAAAGCGTAGTACAGAAGTGTTCTCAGCAAAATGGATCTAACGTATCAAAAGTCAAAGTATGTATTATGCAGCAGCAGGATGTAAGTGATATATTACCACATATTATGTTATTGGATTATTACTACTGATGCATTAACATGTAAGCAGCTTTTGGTAAATGGCTGCATTTACATACATTCTGGGTAGTTTAATCTGTAGCAAGGCATCATGTTTTGTAAACTGATCACAAACAAAATCTTAATGTGCAAAGTAACTACAGCTGTCGGATAAATGGAGTGGAGTAAGAAGTACAGTATGTGCCTGATAAATGTGGTGGACAATAAATATTTATTGACGTCCCACCACCGTTTAATCCTCATTCTACCAACATATTTAACATACAAGGAGTCCCAACAAGGAAATCTGTGTGTGTTGCATCTGTGCCTGTGTCCTTATAATGACTGACAGAGTGCCCTGACCCCCCTGATATTGTGTGATACTTTAAATTAGGACCCATGGTAAACATCTATTTATTCTATTTTATCTATTTAAACTGCACAGGCTGTGCTTTTGACAGGGGTCCCCTAAGACCCCAGTACTTTGGTATTAAAAATGATTATCTTAATACATCCATGGATGCACAGGCCTCTAATGAGGGAACCGGAAGTGCTAAAATGCTAACTCATTTCTGGGTTTTAGGACGCAGGACGCGCACAGTCACTGTATGACAAACTCTCCATTCTTCAACCTCAAAACTAAAATACCAAATCACGTTTCAGTACATTATGAAAATGATGAAAACAGCGACATGTCAAGTAGACGCTGTAAGAGTGATGACTGAACACAACAGCTCTGGCTGCAGATCCAGTTCACTTTATCTCCTTCACTCAGGCTCAGATAACAACACACATCTGTTGCTGCGTTTTGACTCGTTCGTGAAAATTATAGTTCATTAATTTTCTAAACTTTGAACATGAAATGATCCGGTAACAGCTCCGGATACATTTGAAGCAAAGCTTCAACAATCACAACAAACAAACTCAACTATCCACATAGAAGAACCGGCTTGGTTTGTTTACACCTGCATGTATTTACGTCCTGACGTCATCAGCTCATCAACGTTTCATCGTCTCCATGGTGATGGTGAACAAAACAAAACGACTTTTTGGCATTATTCGAAAAATGGCCCAGTCGCCATCTTTTTTTCCAAATCGTTGATAACAAATTAGTAAAAATTGATGCCCTCAAACCAAAACAACAGTGTTTTCATACCACTAAACCATTATTAACACATTCTGTACTGGCCCGGGAAAATCTGCACATTTCTACCATTAAATATTCATCTTAAACCGAAAAAAAGTCGTGTGTGCCATCAAAAAGTGCTTTTCACAATGTTCGACTAAATGTCCATTTTAAAATTCAACAATTTAAACTATTATTATAATTTTTTTTACCAAAAACAAATGTTTTAAGGATCTCAAGAAGATGAATTGATAAGTTAGGTGTGATCTGAGAAGACGTCTTACCTTCCTGGTAGTTACAGGAGTCAGATGAGATGATCAGGCGCCCCTCCATGAAGATACATTTTATTAATTTCGACATTTTCATGTCAGCAGCAGCAGGTCACTTTAACTAGAAAGTTAATTCCTCTCGGGTTTTCTCGGGTTCAGCTATCCAACAAATCGTTTTCCAACAGAAGTTTTCCAGTCGATCAGTTATCCAAAAGTTCAGCTTCCAGCAGACAAGTTTTGCATCGGGGTCAACTCGCGTCAGGTCCAAGCGCAAATGATAAATTAAAAGGCCGCAGCTCTTATATATAGCCTCGGGTCACGTCACCGTTCTGTTGCCATGGCTATCACTGACGCACGTGCGTGAGTGAGGGAGATGATGGACAGTAAACGATGATATTAATTATTGGACTTCTGTGTGATTAGTGATGTGTATGATATTTGATTTCACTCTATAAACTGCCAGAAACTCCCGCAGCACCTGAATGCATCTACAGGCTGATGATAAACACACTGTGATTATTGGTTTATTAATTCTTGATTCATGCTAATTACAGAGACAAACGCGTTCTCAATATTATCAATAGATTATTAGTTTATTTGAGTTTCCATCTGCTCAGAACTTGTACTCTGATATGACTGGCTGAATGCAACCTTTTTGATCAACTTTTAAAAAACAAATATAGATGTTTTAGATGTAGGCCTCTTTTTATTTTTACTTTGCGTACTCGATGTGACAGGACAGGAGTTTCACTCTTTCTCTCTAAATGCAACATCCATATTTGAAATCACATTTGGGATGCTGCATAATAAAATTGAGATGCTATTAATATTTGAAGTCCAGCATAATATTCCTAACATTAATTTACTGCTTTATATTAATGTAGAACTTATATTTATAATAGTTTGTTGCACTATAGGCAACCCTGCTGGTCTACCAAAAATAAATGCCATTACAGGGGTATTTCGGGATATACCTGAAATATCTCAAGATTTTAAGCACCCAGTACACCGCCTTAACACTGACATTTTCACCTTTAGAGAAAACTGAAGAATCTGTCAAATAGGCAAAAGGTGGAATAAATAAAATGCAGGTGAATCTAAGAAAAGGAGTTGTGATTTACAGTATTTTATTTTTCTTATCAATACATTAACAATGTATTTTGAAAAGGATTATATTGGGGGTAATATTGTCAGTATTGGTGGCAGTCATAACATGCCATTCAGGAATTAATCTGGGAACAAAACCTAAAACAACTTCAAATTGCCAAGATGTGTTTAGGTGACTTTAAAAAAAAAAAAAATCAACACCTGAACTTCCTCAATAATACGAGAATTCCTCCACCAGAGGGTATCTTTATTACTGTCATAATGACAGTAATATCTTACTGTCATTATGACATGCTAAAGATAATTCAAAAAGATGTTAAAACATTATTTTACCATTATTATGCAATTATTATTATTAATATTATTATTATTACTTGTGAATTGTTTCACATTTTGTTTTAAAAAGGATTTTTCAGACTTCAGGTAACTTCCAAACGGTAATATATAAATATTGTAGGCCCTACAATATTTATATATTCGGGGAAATCATAAAATAATATAATAATATAATAAAATCACATTATTATTATTATTATTATTATTATTATTATTATTATTATTATTATTATATAATCCTGGAACAAAATATAAAACAACTTAATATTGCCAAGATGTGTTCAGGTGACTCAGGATTTATTATAATTAACACCTGATCTTCCCCAATAATACCAGTATTCCTCCGCCAGAGGGTATCTTTATTTACTTACTCTCATTATGATATGCCAGAGATATTTAAAAAAAAAAAAAAAAATTCTTTACTATACACTAACATTTTGTTGTACAGTTCTGCCATGAAATGAAAAAAAATATCATATATTTTATAATAAATGTAATTATCATTACACAAAAAAATTTAACGAAGACTTACTTCAATAAATAAATAATGTTACAGTATTTGGTGTCATTTTTTGTAATAGACAGTCAAGAATGTGGTTCAGCATGTGGTTCAGTGACCTCCAGTGGTCACCAAACAGTGGACATGACTGCATACTTCATGTCCGGGGTGTGGTTCAGTTACAAAAAGCAAACATGTGGCCGCATTTCTTGGTATTTAACCAGCATTAATAATGGTAAATATTTACCATTATTAATGCTGGTTACATATATATATTTATATATATTTATATATATATATATATATATATATATATATATAATATATATATTTAGCCCCTGCACCTTTAAGATAAGGTGTATGTGTCACCTTCAGTGGCTGATATTTCAATGTATTTTGTTATACACTGCAGTCTATGGTTATACCTGAGGTGGTGAGGCCTCAGTAAAGTTTGTGGTGTGGTTATACTGGACTGCATTGTAAAGTAGAGTGTCCCTGCTATATAACTCATCCACAGCCCCTGCTCCCCTTACATCAAGGAAACTCCAAACAACTTGGATCAGATCAGCAAGGGCTTGATTGAATTCCTACGAGGTGACTTCTCGGTAACTTGAGGGAATTAAGGACACGACGACGACAGCGGCCTGTGTAAGCCTGTGTGTGGGCAGAGTTGAAGCGGAGCTAGATGGACGAGTGGTCCAAGTGGGCGGACCTGACAGTGAACACCTGCGGGCAGAGGGCGCGCTTCATTCAGCACCGAGGACCGGACAGAGAGAGGCGGCAGCAGCTCCTGAACGCCTCACATAAGGACACCAACAACTGCCCTGCTAAACTTATTCACTCAAACATTTGGATGGATTCGGAGCTTCAAAATAAGGTTGGAAATTAAATGCAAAAGTATTAAATGCTTTTCCTCAAATTCGTTTTTCCTCACACGTGTTTCTCTTGTTTTCTTTGCAGGATTTGAGGATTCGCTCATTCGGGTTTTTGCTTCATGTCCACTTCTGAGTGAGGAAGGAGACAAAAACAAGTAGCTGTCGGTTGGAATAATAAGTCCCTAATCATGAATGGCTATATTTCCACCGACTTGAACGCCACTTTTGAAGCACAGGTTTACCCGTATTCAACGTCAATAGACGACCCGCTGTACAGGCAGTACAAGCCCCCGATTAAGGACCTCATCCCGCTGCCGAAGGCCGTGGTGTACCTGCTCATGGCGGTCGTGGTGGTTGTTGGAGTTGCCTATGCTATTGTTGGACATCTCATCAAGGATCTGGCTATTGACATAGCAGGTATTGCTTTCTGAAAATTAAAAAATGTAAGATGTAATTTACAGTATTATTCGAGTACACACACTATTTAACATACAGTGAAATGAAATGTATGATTATCACTCTAATATCTCATACGGGGTTTCAGTAGCCTAGTTGTTGGTCAAGACAAATGCGGCACACCTGGCTGCATAATAATAATAATTTAAAGTGGCAGTATGCAACAATTTTTTGGCATAATTTGGCAAAAATTCCATAATAACCTTTCAGCATATTGTAATTCAAGTGTTCTGAGAGAAAACTAGACTTCTGCTCCTCCTCATGGCTCTGTTTTCAGGCTTTAGAAAAATCTAGCCCATGATGGCAGATTTTGACTAATCACAGGTCATTTCAGAGAGAGAGAGCGTTCCTATTGGCTGTGCTCCGGTCATGTGACCAGAACTTGGCTTCCTTCAACAGATTTTTACAATGGCGGCCGCGTCACAAACTTTCTCATTTTACAGCTAAACGGTACACTACAAGATGATTCTGAGAACAGTTGAGGTGAGAAATAGGCATTACAGTAACCGAATATTGATTCATATTTGATCAGCGCTGCCTAGTTTGACCGTTTGGTCGGAGTGCGCGAGTGATTGACAGCCGGCTCTCATAGAAAGCAGCTGGACAGCGGACCTTGTTTTCCTCCGGTAAGTGAAATCCTTCAGATGCCGTTAGGAGCACCGGAGGACACAGCAGGACACAGAGGAACATGATTTTTTTCAGGTTACCTGTTTCATGTACTACTGTCACGATATAGCGGCCGTTTTCTAAAAATAACTTTTTTAAATCATATTTGCGCCAATATCGCATACTGCAGCTTTAAGTTTGCATTGGTACTAACGTTACCAGTGGCAGTAGCATTATCCGTTACTTTTAGCTAGCTTCTAGCACTATGGCAACTGTTTATCCGTTACTTTTAGATAACTAATGTTAGCTCGCTAACTTTATTTAAACTGTTTATCCATTTCATTTTACGTCAGCTAACTATTTAGCACTGTCCGCCCATTAATTTTAGCTAATGTTATTTTACAAATTTCCAATAAGTTACTTTTAGTTAACTGTTTCAACTCTTTATTCATTCCATTTAACGTTAGCTGTTTAGCATTGTCCACCATTAATTTTAGCTAACGCTAACTCACCATTTAATGTTAGCTGGCGTTATCCAATAAGTTACTAGCGTTAGCTGTTTATTAATTGCTTTTAGCTAACTATTTCAGCTATTTCATTTGAGCTACTCCTCCATTTATTTATACATCTCTTTAAAGGGGCTATATGTAAGAATCAGAAATTGCTTGTTCACAGCGACACCTGTGGCCGCAATGTCAACGAAAGTCAGCGTCCCGTTGCTCGCGCTCGCGCATGTGCTCGCGCTACATTGACATGAACGAGCACCGGTCTAAACAGTGAGGCGACACACGTCAGCTAACACACAATATCACTCTATATTTCACCTGCTTGGCAGTAATGTTAGCTGACCAGAGGAAGGTCTCTCCATGAATCAATGCTGATCCTAGTGTTGGCTTTTCCTCCCGATCCGGAGGGAACGGAGGGAACGGGGGGGGGGAGACGGGGGGAGAGACGGGGGGGCGGGAGACACCGACACCCGGTCGGGACGATAACGTAACTCGCTGCGGAGCCCCGTCACTTCACAAGACACGGGAAACCTCTGTTGGTCTGGAGGAGCTGCAGCAGTTATTTTTGCAAAAACGTCCACTGCACATTCACCAGATATTCTCAGAGCTAAACTAACTCTTCTGCAGTGTGTAGTGTGCGCGCGTTCACGTGGAGGTGGAGCGAGCCGAGCGGGGAAGAACGAGCGCGGTGTGCAAACAGGCAGGAGCAGACAGCAGGAGCAGAGCTGCTGCGCGCTCGCGTACCCACACGCGAGCGCGCATGGGATACCGACCCGTTAAGATTTATGCGCGTGATAAGTTACAAATAGTCCCTTTAAGCTAACTATTTCAACCATTTATCCATTAGTTTTAGCTAACCAGCTAACTGCTGGGACTTCTCGGCTAGCTCGCTAATAGGCCCTTTTCACAGCAGCCATTTTGACATGTCCTTGCAGGGTAAACACAGGTGTAAATGATCAAATTAATTATGGTCCAGTTCAATTTACGTGTCACAGCCATTCCAGTGAGCCAGCATACACAACACCAGGTCCCTGGCCCACCTAAATGGAACAGGGCATAATTAATGTTATTAATAACACCTGTGTTTACCCTATAATGACATGTCAAAATGGCTGCCGTTAAAAGGGTCTATTGTTTTCACCATTTAACCCGTGGTGTTCAGGTGTTGCAGCTGACTCAATATATTAATACGTACATGATTTTTTTTTCTTCAAATTTAAATATACACATTTAAAAATTCTCTCCAATAATTTGAGCTACTCCATAGTCTCTACATATTCCCACTACAGAAGTAGCCCCTGGGGGGGTTAGATAATGCCTTACTGATTTAAGGCTTTATCTTTACAGTAAAGAATACTACACTTCAGCAGCCATTGTTCCCACACCCTTTTTATTATTGATGGTATTAAATCCATAACCCCTGTCTCCCTTGTTTAGATTGTGTGTTGGGTCCGATCGGCGATGAAGACAACGACAAGGACAACAACCCGCAGCGCATGGCCTCCAGCCATCCTCCCGCGGCGCATCCGTTTGCCCACAATGCCTTCCACGTGTGGGACCAGGACGACGTGGTCATCCCTCTGCCCCACGAAGAGAGCCCCCAGAACAGCCCGCTGCTGATGGTGTCCATGCCCTACATCCCCTCCTTCTTCCCACACACGCACAGCCCGAGTCACAGCTCTCTGGCTTTTACCGCCAGCCCGGGGCCAGTCAGAGAGATCAGGGAGCTCTGATTTTGCCCAGGACCACGATCGTGAACAGCCTCGATGACTGGCAACCTTACCCTCTTACTCTTTTAAAAGATTTCTCAGAACGATGCTACGTGACTCAAGACTCTCTTTCACACATCACATCAACAGACAAGTCAAAGCAAACAACCCTGAGAAGGGGAACCCAAGGACAAAAGGGATTATTGGAGAAGGGTCTCTGGATATTGTCTCTGTGTGCCTGAGCTTCATAGAGAAGCTGTTGGACATGTTATTTTAAGTTTAATAAAGCCCAGCTTTAGTGGCTGTAAGACCATATGAGAGTGGAGCTACTGCATGTGATAATGTTTGTACTGGCAGCAAGAGATCTATCTGTCTTTCTGAGTATAAAATGTGTCTTATTTGTTGAACTTGCTGGTATTTTTTCCATTACTTTTGTTGTTGTTCTTAAAGTGCACGTTATGCTCTGCAGGAAGGCACAGGAGATCAGACTGTTGGTGGAGGGTTACTTCATTATCTCTTGTCAACAAAGCTGTTTCCAACCAGCTGGCTGTCTCACACACTTGAGTAAAATGTTATTTCAAGACACCGAGGGATTAGGTTAAGAGGAAGACTTAACGGAGTTCCAGCAATTCAACATGTACACAACACGACTCCTAATCCCGCGGCCTTAACTGCAGGTGTCACACGCACTCATGGATTCTCCCGTGTGGAATGCACAGCCCACCAGCACAGCTTATAGCACAAAAAGTATACATTATGTGCTGGGAAAGTGAGCTAATTTCTCATCAGTTTACACTTAATATAAAGAAATCACACCTTATTTTTCAGCTTTGGTTTGGCTGCTTTAATCAGTTCTCAATTAAATTTTAATGCAATTTTTAAAGCTCCTGATTGGCCTAAAACATATTTTAAATGCAGAACAAAATCCAAAACAGTGGGTGATCTACTTGCGTTTAGTTGTTTTTTTCCCAAACAGTAGGAAAGAACAAACCTATGGACAGAGGTGAAACGATTCTGAGAAGTTTCGATCTTTTTGGCAGACTGAAAGAAACTCCTCTCGTCTAGCCAATGTCATGTGGTCAGTTGTCGCAGCATGAGCTTAGTAAGTTAATTTGGGCACTGAACTGTCTCTGAACTAGAGTCTGGAGAAAATTAAGAAAACTGGATATCAGATGAACTGTATTGAACATGTGTTTTAAGATGAAAATGTATAAGTAAAAAAAAATCATTACAAGGGATGAAGGATTACACAGGGATCAAATGGAAGTAAAATTATGTATTTCAAAATATTTCCATTCCAAGATGTGTTCACACATTCTTAGAAACGTCTATAAAGCAGCTTTTACATGTTAACATGATGCCAGATATTTAAGGACATTAGGGTTGTTGAAGAAGTTGCGACAGTCAACAGTAATCCCACATCCTTGTGTGTTGTAAATATATAATATCAAAGTCCCATCATGAGGTTTTCTATATCAGGTGTTTTGCAGATAGAACAATTTAGCAACACTTATTTTTTCAACTTCAACTTTTACTCAAAACACAATTGAAAACAAAGAAAAAAAGTTCCCCCGCTTACTGATTATGCTTTCTTTCTCGTTTTTACGTTTGGTTCTCTGTTTCCTGTTGTCCCTCTTTCTGTTGTTTCGTTGCAAGTCTCTTTTTTTATACTCCGACATTTACTTGAACTTTTTTTGCCTGGACAAGCTCGGTTCACCACAGTCACTGTCATCGTGACGTATCTGCTGCAGTAGTTATAAACAGACAAGCAACAGATCACCAAAATGTTGCTCAACTAGCAGCTAGAAACCTGTTAAAATAGACTTTTTTTTTACTGCAGACATTTTTGACTTGTCATAGGAGGAAAAGCTCAGGTGGAATTAATGACATTAACGATGGCTGAGCTCCATGAAGTGTCCCGGTAAACCATTCCAGTGAGGCAGCATGCACAATATCAGGGCCTCCATCATTAATGTTATTAAATACACCTGGGTCAAAATGTCTCAAAAAGTGATCAAAGGTGTGACATTAACATTAGTAAGCTAGCTGTCTAGCATGGTAGCTAATCATAGAAATGAGCTTTTCACCAAGCTCAGACGAGACTTCAGTTGGCTCATGTCTCAGTGTCTGATAAAATCATCAAACCTTCTGACTGCACACTATTCTCTTCAGCCTCAGTCACAGAGCAGTGAGGTGAAGAGGCAGGACTTGGTTGGTCCTCCTTTGTTCATTCTCAGCACTGACTGGCTTTGTAGGTAGAACCTTACACAACCAAGTTAGATGAGTTTGGAGATATGATATTTTAGGGCCATTAAAGCATAAAATTAAACTTCTTAAAACATCTTATCTTGTCAAAACATAGTGGCATGTAAATATATATATGGTAAAAACGATAACGAGTTAACGCAAATTCGTTTTAACACAACTTGCGTTTTTTAGGTTGTAGCGAGCTCAGTTTTACAGCTGAAGTGAAGCAGAGTGAAGGTACTGTATCATATGAAACTAGAAGACCTAATGAACCCATTGGTACAGGTGTCAGGAAGGAGGCAAAATATCGCTCCAAACTTGCGCTAAATTTTGGCGAGGAAAAACTGGCATGGCCATTTTCAAAGGGGTCCCTTGACCTCTGACCTCCAGATTTGTGAATGAAAATGGGTTCTATGGGTACCCACGAGTCTCCTCTTTACAGACATGCCCACTTTATGATAATCACATGCAGTTTGGGGCAAATCATAGTCAAGTCAGCACACTGACACACTGACTTGAGTTGAGGGCTTGAGTTTGCCATGTCATGATATAAACATATTTTTTATGCTAAATGCAGTACGTGTGAGGGTTTCTGGACAATATGTGTCATTGTTTTGTGTTTTTATGTGATTTCCAATAATAAATATATACATATATTTGCATAAAGCAGCATATTTGTCCTCTCCCATGTTGATAAGAGTATTAAATACTTAGGGAATACAAATCTCCCTTTAAGGTACATTTTGAACAGATAAAAAAATGTGCGATTAATCGCGATTAACTCTGGACAATCATGCGATTCATTGCAATTAAATATTTTAATCAATTGACAGTCCTTATATATATTTTTTTAAAGTTGAATAGAACCTTCGATCTCAATATGTCACTCTAGCGGTGAGGTTGCAGATTGCTACCAACTGAAACATCTCCTGTGTGCCAAGCGTGTCGGAGAACAACGGTGGCCGACGCGAAAATGCGAATGTCCCTCTCTAGAGCAAGTGTTTGGTTTGTCCGTTCTGGGCTACTGTAGAAACATGGCGGCTGGCTCCGTAAAGAGGACCCGCTCACTGAGTAGATATAAAAGGCTCATTTTAAGGTAACAAAAGCACAACGATTTTTATTTTCGGGTGATTATACTCTAAAGAAAACATACTTATTAATATTATATTCCATTTCTGCCAATAGATCCCCCTAAATGCTACACACTGTTCATTTAATAGTGAAAAATTATGTCATGTACATAACTTCTTAAAAAAGGATGGAACCTTAGATCATAATTTTTCATGTTTACGACAACAAACAAGTCAGGTCGAATTGGTATTTGGAAAAAAAAACTTTTTATTGAACCCCTGTCACATTCCAAAATTAGTATTTTTCCTGTACAAATAGGTCATGTTCTGTAGTAACTGGGGCAGGGTGATGTAAAGGAAAGAATCTGTTCTTAGTACGTAACAAAGTCAAGACCAGCTGGTTTTACTGGCTGAGCTGGGACCAGCAAAGGTGAGACGTAGAAATGAGGTGTCCCGTGGTAAAGGTCAGGTAACTGATAAAGGCTGGATGAACCTCAGGACTCCAGTCGACATATGGGGCTGTCGTAGACCATCTGTAGGTTCACCTTGTGTCCCACCAGCTCCCTGATGTTGTTGATGCCGTATTTAATCATGGTGGGCCTGCGGGTCAGAGGAGAAGAAGGCTGAGTGAGAAACAGTGTTGCGTCTATTTCCAGGTCTGACAGGTCAGAGCAGAAACACAGGGTTGGGTTGGAAGAGAGAGGATTACACAGCGTGGATTATAAAGCAGCTCACTCGCTCCGTAGTTATTAGCCATGACAGTTGTCCTCAGGTAAAACTCTGATCTAAAAGTATTTTCTCTACCATAAGCAGTAGCGCGACCACTCAACGACTCGTATGGTGAGGTTTACGTCAGAAAACTGAGAACAAAACAGGTAGATTTGTGGAATTAAAGTACAAAAATGTCCTGGTGAATATATCTAAAAAAAAATGTATATGCCTTGTAGCAAATTAACAGGATTTTGACTGTCTGTATAAAGCCAACACAATGACATATAGTTCATAATAATATTATAATATTATAATTATAATAATAAGATGAAATAATTCCAATAAATAATGTTAATTTAAATCTAAACAGGAATCATCCTCTTCAGACAATAAAGCTAAGTATCTAGAGATGCAGGTCAGATGTGAGCTCAGGACCGATGACGTCTACAGACAGACTGAATCACACACGTTTAATCCTTAAAAGGAAAGAGATTAACAACAAGGTATAGTGTACACAGACATCCAGCTGTGCTCTCATTATCAAACCCATTACATGGCTGTAAAATGAAAATGCAGGTCAGTTGTGTTCTTTCCAAACTAGTGAGCTACTGAACAGTTGGTAATCTCTGTGTATGTAACAGATTCAGTATTCAGTCCTTTGTGTGTGTTCACCTTTCCAGAGACAGTCCCCAGGCAATGACAGACACATCCTCAGGGAGACCCATCGGCAGCAGCATCTCTGGTCTGAACACCCCAGAGTTCCCCACTTCCACCCACTTTTCTAGTCCTGTATGTACGGAGACAAATTATACACAGTTGGTGGAAGGACCAAAACCACAAAAACAGCACCAGACAGAAGTTGAGAATATGGGATTACAAGTTTTCAGGCTTGTTGGTAAACTCTGACAGATAGAAAGGTTGTAATACCTTCATTTTATGAAATATAACCTTCAAAGTTCCTCGTAACGCACATAATGCACACTGCCTTTGGATAATCTTCACAGAATGTGAGGGGAAAATACAGGATTTACCAACAAATATGTTCTTTCAGCTCTCTTGTGCATTTTAAAGGTGCAGTGTGTAGGATCTGGCGGCATCTAGTGGCGAGGTTGCAGATTGCAACCAACTGAAACTTCTCCCGTGAGCCAAGTGTGTAGGAGAACTACGGTGGCCGACGCGAAAACGCGAATGGCCCTATCTAGAGCCGGTGATTGGTTTGTCCGTTCTGGGCTACCGTGGAAGCGCGGCGGTGAAACGCGGCGGACTCCGCTCACTATGTGGATATGAATGGCTCATTCTAAGGTAACGAAAACACAACCATTCTTATTTTCAGGTGATTATACACTAATGAAAACATAGTTGTGAATTTTATATTCCACTTCTGCCAATATATCCTTGAAATCCTACACAAAGTCCCTTTAACTAGTTTAAGAAAGTAAACGTTATGATTATTTACAGTCTGTACTTTATAGGGATTAAATGTAATCCTGTTTTTCTGGATGTATTTTTGTTCTTCTATGAACATTTATATTTAAAATCAACGTAACACATTAATTTACTATTTAAATATGTGATTTCAAATTAGCATCACCTCACCAGATCACACGAGTTTAACCGGTGCCAAAAACCGAGATGGCAGCTACTGTGATCTCGTGATCTGCTAAATTAGTTAGCTCAGCAGGAGTTTAGTCTGGGTTTTTCCTCCATCATGATTGGATTGAGCTGCTGCCTCATTTAGTTGTGGAGTAACAAAGGGAAAATCCAAGATGTCAGTTCATCAAATGGATATTTTTCATTTACAGATGCCAGCTTGGCTTTAGCTAAAGCTAACTGTAGCCATCTCACAGCTAGCGTTCACTCGTGTTTGATGTGTAGTTACTGCCGGTTGCCTTTGTAGAGCAGAGAACCTTTAACCTGTTTGTGTTCACAACTGAAATTTTTAATTTCCTTTGGTGGAAAATCGATCAAACCGTTATCATATTATATCTAGACTTAGTGCACATGGGACTATACTGTTTTTGCAAAAGACTCCATTATATTTTAAGAAAAAATAGTAGTCCCATGTGCCCAAATACTAGATATAGTATGATAAGAAAATGGCTGTATCTCAGAAACTACTAGGAGCACAAAAATCCTGACTTTGACCGTTAATGAAATTGTGATTTTTCATGTGATCGAAAAATGTCAAAGTTGTAGTGTTAGATACTTGCCCCAAAGTACCAGATTTCAAGACTTTTGACCAATTAGAACAAATGCTGTGGCACTTCTTTGGGTCTTTGGGCAAAAATGGTTTAAATATTTTTTTTTTTTAAAAAGCATTGGGCATCCCAACCTCCCATTTATTTCATTCATTTTCCAGCTACCACAAACGCACATTAAAAAGAGAGGAAAGCTATTCGTTGGTTGAAACTCTGTAGCGTACACAGATGGAAAAACGGCAGCCAGTTAAACTAACAGAGTGTCGATGGTAGTAGATTATCTCGGGGGGTTTCTACTATACCTTCATGGTAGCTGAACACCTCCATGCTGGGCTCTGTGTACGGGTTGTAGGCAGGCTTGAAGCGGAGTTTGGTAATTCCTAGAAAGGAAACAAGATTTGTGTGGCTTGAAATGAGAAGGCAGACACAAACAACAATCAGCAAAACTTGTCAAAGTGATCAAAACGTGGCAGAAAATGTTATTATCACCGTCTGTGTTTCATGTTTCTAGTTAAACAATCTAGTTTGCAACAACACTGATGTGTTAGGATTGTGTGAACATATTTATAGCCCTTATAAGGCCATTCAACTGAGTTCTTGACCGTTAGTTTTCATTCACAGTATTGTCTCCTGACCTAGTTTAGTGAAGAACTCGTGCAGGATGCCCATGAGGTCTCCCAGTGTGAGCCCGTAGTCGGCCACCACGCCCTCTATCTGGTGGAACTCGGCCAGATGGGTGGCATCCAACGTCTCGTTCCTGAACACCCGGTCGATGGAGAAGTACTTGACGGGGGTGAACTTCTCCTGGTGGACGGTTTGACATAAGGGTGGGAGATGAAGAGAGAGAAGAGGTCTATGGTTAATGACAAAAAACAGATGCTGGTGTTCTTGAAGAAAAAATAGGGATGAAACCTTCAAACAGCTACAAAAAAGAAAACTTCTATTCCTGCTGCTGTGAGTGTCTGAAGTTGATGAGTCTGACAGCATAGTATCGCGATACACTGATGTCACGTATCGATCTTTTATTACAGGTATATAAACTATTAATCTCTTAATCTGCCACTATTCTGTCTCTCAGAGGTTGTAGCGCGGTCAGTTTTAAAGCCGAAAGTGAAGATACTGGCATCATATGAAACTAGAAAACCTAATGAATCCATCGGTACCAACCATGTCATACTAGCTTTTTGGAAAGAAAACTAAATAACGCTCCAAACTTGTGCAAAATTTTGATGAGGAAAAACTGGCATGGCCATTTGCAAACGGGTCCCTTGACCTCTGACCTCAAGATATGTGAATGAAACCTCTGAGATGAACAGATTTAAAAACTGTACTTTATTAGATCAAACAGATGTTGACAAACTGCATAATTTGCAGCTGATAAAAAGGTAATAAATCGCACTGTATCTTATCGCAATACTCGCCATATCGCAAATGTTTAAAATCGCAATAAGATGGTATCGTTCCCGAACATTTGAACTAGTGTGTAACTTTATGTGCAACTCACCTGTTGTGCCAGTTTATACAACATGCGTGCGCTGACTGCTGTAGTGTGAGTGCGGAGGATGTTCTTCTGAGCCTCCTCGATCTTCCAGTCATATTTGTACCTGAAAGACAGCAGCATGTTAGAGGATAATGTCACAGGCTTTGTTGAAAGCTGATTAAATGATGATGGGGATGATGATGATGGTAAATGTATTGTAAATGTAAATCAGATTGTATTGTCACAAATTGTACATAACACAGCACAGCACACAGTGAAATTGAGCTACTGCATTTAACCCATCCTAGTATATTAGGAGCAGCGGGCAGCTACTATACAGCGCCCAGGGAGCAGTTTAGGGGGGTGCCTTGCTCAAGGGCACCTCGGCAGTGCCCAGGGGGGCAAACTGACACCTCTCTACGGTCGCAGAATCTGTTTGTTCTTCGCCAACATTTGACGTGACAGTGACGTAGTTGGAGGCAACGAAGAACTACAGGCTGCTATTTCAGCTTGGATTTCAAGTCTCCGCCTCTGGGTTGCCAGGGATGTGCCACGTGTGCTCGAGATCACACAAACACAACTTCCTTGTTCTCTTCGCTTGTATTGCAAAGTAGCTACGTTTCCAAAAGCAAAAATCTGCATCCCAAAATATGAGTGCAGATGTTGGACGAGGACACATTTACAGCGTTTTTGCTGACTCGGATATTCAGCCGTATACGGCCGAAGAAACGCAGCGGAGAGGCCGGGGCTGCATTAGCCACGAGAGCCGGCGGGGACCCCGGGCGCCAGAATCACACAGGCAATGCACCCTGGTACATGTAGGCACTGCCAGCATAGCTCCACAAGCAGGAGAACTCAGCTTTCTCAGTCAATATAGCATGAACTGAGGAATTTATTGCTTCAATTGACTACATTTACCATCAACACTGATTGGACATCCACATAAAAAGGTGGCAAATGTTCCCCTTTAGTTTTATTTGTGATTGTGTCTCACCCTTGTGAACCGAAGCCTCCCTCTTCGTGGACCTTCTTCACTCTCTGCAGGTAGTCCTGGGGGAACTCATGGGCGAGTGCCGGGTCTGAAATGAGATGTTCGGAGTAAACAATCATCAAAAGTGACTCGGATACAACTAGGACAGGACTCAGAGAGAGGAATGACGTGACACACAGGGCCTCACCAGACAGGAAGAAGGTGTCGTGCTGGTCTCTGGCCGGGTGCTGCTGGGGCTGGAACAGGGAGTCAAAGTTCCAGAAGGAGCTCTCTATGAAGTTGTTGGTCGGCATCTCTGTGAAGCTACAGGAAGCACACCGTTCGTTAGGCAATGACTACGAACAGTTAAGGTTAGGATAGGTTGCTGGGCAGCAAACCTTGCGAGAGTTTTCGCATGTTTTCGCAACTTGTCGGTTACCTTCTAGTCACAACCTGGGGTGTGTGCATTTTTTTTCCACTGTGGTGTTCACAGCCACTCACCCCATCTCCAGGAAGATCTGCCGGAACTGTGTTCGCACCTTCATCAGCGGGTGCAGGTGACCACAGTCGGGGGCCACGCCCATGGCCTCAAAGTTGTACGGCTTAAATTTCTTCTCCTTCCAGCTGCCGCTGCAACACAAGTGACAGGACAAATAAAGAGTTGTTAAAGGGACAGTGTGTAAGGATTTGGCACCATCTAGTGGGGTGGTTGCAGAAGGCAACCGAGTGGAACCCCTTCACTCGCTCCTCCCTTTCCAAGACTGCGGTAACGTGAGCCGTTGAGTGCAAAACCGTGGTAACTTCAGGAGCAACAGAAGTCAGACGGCGGCTGGCGGTGCCACGGTTTCGCACTCTGCGGCTCACGTTGCCGCAATGTCAAAGGTGTGTCGGAGAACTACGGTGGCCTTCAGGTAACGTAAAAAACGTGAAAGGCTCTCACTAGAGCCGGTGTTTGGTTTGTCCGTTCTGGGCTACTGTAAAAACGTGGTGGAGCAACATGACGGATTCTGTGAAGAGGACCCGCTCACTGTGTAGATATGAAGGGCTCATTCTAAGCTAACAAAAACACGATTCTTAGTTACAGGTGATTATACACTAATGAAAACATAGTTATGAATATTACATTCCATTTCTGCTAATAGATCCCCCCGAAATGTTACACACTGTTCCTTTAAGGGAAGAAGAGTCTGAAAAAGGAAAGGACTGAGTGCAGCTTTGACTTCTGCTGTTTCAATAAACTACAGCATCGCTGCTTCTTTATAGTCAGGTTTCCACAATACATAATCTCCCAATCTCTCCCAATTCATTTAAGCATGTTTAATCTGAGCTGAGATGATTGAGAGCATCAGATCTATGGCGTGCACAGTCAGCACAGAGAAGTAAAAGCAGCATCAGAATGAATATTTGGCCAGGAACATCTGGATGCTGCTTTTAGCTAAATCCCCTCTATGATATGATTTCATGCAAACCGTTTCATTCTGCTTGCATTTTAATGCTTCATCCTGAAAATGTATAAATGTAATAATAGCACAAAAATATAAGATGAATTATTTATCCTTGTTTCCCCATTTCAAAGTACCTCACAGGAACAGTGACTATTACTGGGTTGCCAATTTAAAATGTTATGTAAAATAAGGCTTTGTCACTGAAAAGGTGAAAGTTTGCATGGCTGGTTTAATTTCTCATCAGAAAAGCAGCACAAAAGAGAGAATAATAATAATCTCATAATCTCAAGAGCATTAAGAACATTTAATATAAATAACATTTTGTCCTGCCCTGCCTTTAGGACAAAGTCCCCATCTGTGGACTTGTCCCCTTTTATGGGCGGAGGTTTCTCTTTGTCCTCTGTCTGAGGTCCTGCACACCGTCACTGACAGACAGAGGAGGGCAGACGGGACACATTTTATAGTTGTATTAAAGGGATAGTTCGGGTGTTTTGAAGTGGAGTTGTATGAGGTACTTATCCATAGTCAGTGTATTACCTACAGTAGATGAAAGTCGGCACGCCTCCAGTTTGGAGAAGCAGACAGGAGTACCAGCATGGGAGCGAAGCAATGTACTGCTGTGGACGGGGGCGGCAGCAAAACGTATTTTAGACACCTAAAAAAATCAATATCAGTTTAACTCTATGCTATATTTAGAATATTTCCACAGCTTTACCTTGCTGTGAGACAGCTATACAGTCTATGTTTCCGACAGGGAACTGAAGCCGTTATCTATGCTCACTTCAAAACCACCAGACTCCATTGAAAAAAACAGTAATTTTACCTTGCAGAGAACAGGAGTTGCTGGTCTACCGCTGCCTCGATCGTTTAGTTTGTTTGTGTTATTGTGTGTTATTTTGGTTAGTTCGGATTCACCAAAGTCATCCGAACTAACCAAAATAACACAAACAAACTAACCGATCGAGGCAGCGGTAGACCAGCAACTCCTGTTTTCTGCGAGGTAAAATTACAGGTGTTTTCACTGGAGTCTGGTGGCTTTGAAGAGAGCATAGAGGGATACAACGGCTTCAGTTCTCCATCGGAAAGAGCTGTCTGACGGCAAGGTAAAGGGATGAAAATATTCTAAATAGCGTACACTTAAACTGATATTGAATTTTTTTAGGTGTCTAAAATACGTTTTTCTGCTGCCCCCGTCCACAGCAGTACGTTGCTTTGCTCCCGTGCTGGTACTCCTGTCTGCTTCTCCAAACTGGGGGCGTGCCGACCGACATCTACTGTAAATAATACACTGACTATGGATAAGTACCTCATACCCGAACTATCTCTTTAAGCAGACAACAGTAAAAATATTTTAAATTTGGCTAAATAAGTAGCAGCTGTACTCACTTGGCAATCATCTCAGGCGTGAGCTCCGTCTCCTGTTTGGTGATGGTGGTGCTGAAGGAGCTGCCCTTAGTGATCCAGTACGACTTCACCGTCCTAAACACACAAATTAAAATCACTTCAAACAACCATAAAGATACTGTGGTTGGCTTAATGTTAGAGGTGAACCCCTGTATGAATATAACAGACTTATGTTACAGAGTAAAGGAACCAGAAAGATGTTTTAATTGTTATATGACACAGATTCAACTGTATGGTTGTGTTTGCTGGCGCTGTATCGAACTGCATGACGACAGTGTTTCTAATGTTTGTACGTGAAACCCAATAACAAATCTGATCCCAGCTGTTTTTCTGTAGAGCCTCATGTCAATATGAATATAGGTCATGACAATGGAGTATTTGGTTCATTGTTTTTTATTGTCAGTGGTCAATATTTCCTGATAATATCTATCCAACAGGATGCTTATTTATATCAGCTTAGTGCATCTGTAGTTTGGGCTGCCAGTTTATGAGAGATTACTTTCTGAGTAAGAGGATTTTGGAAGAAAATGCACCCTGGTATCAATCCAGAGTATATTTTAGTAGGTTAACACCAACGTCCAAAATGCATTCATCCACTTGCATTCTAGTTGTAGTTGTTAGTTCTGCATCTATATACTGACCTGCTGTTCTCCAGAAGTACAGAGGAATTATTACAAAACTGTTTTGAATATTTAGATATCAGCAACAGCAGATTGAAAGTCTATTCACTACATTTTATGCATCATGTTTCCGCATCTGCAAATGGTCTCCAACACTGTTGTAAAAACTGAGAACAAAGCAAGTAAATGGGTGACGTAGTTAATACGGTTCAACCTGTAGAGGAGACTTCTACACAAGTGTAGAGTCGTAATAAAGAAATGGGTTAAAGTGTAAACACATACTGGCCTTCTAGCCTGACTAGCTCTACGTTGAGTTCAACAAGTAAATCTACTGAACATTCACTGTCCCAAAAGATCTTCCCTTTACCTCACAAAACCGCACAGTACATTCTTGAGCAAAACCCTGTAGCAATTCATTATGTAATAACTGCATATAATGTAATTATTTAAATGTAATAAAAGCTCATAATGTAATAATCAGCACATAATGTAAGAAAACCATGAGCGCATTAACGTAATTTTACAGTTTTGTGCATAATGTAATAAGTTATTACATTATGAGAAAATTATTACACATGTAATAAATTCAGCACATAGTGTAATCATTTTAAACTAAAAATTACAACCTTTCGGTTGTATGCCTCCACCAACCAGTCAAGTTGCAGTTCACATCCATGTCTGTCCAAACTTCATCACTTCATTTTAGCCTGTTAGACATTTGTGTAAAATTGTCATAATTGAGCAGAGACTTCAGCCCTGGAGACCAAAGCTACGGTCTCCCCTGTGTCTTCTTGCCGCGGTCGGGGGGGCTGGAGCAGGATTAGTTGACACTGTTTTGCAGGACGGGCTTCACTAGATATAACTTTGCGGTTTTGGTGCTTCTGTGTAGTTTGTGTACTCACACGGGAGCGCGCATGGGACACCGACCCTCAACGATTTATAAGAGTGTAAGTGTAAGAAGTTACAAGCAGTCCCTTTAACTGATTCAGTAGAATACAGGCATGAAAGGATTCCGATCTAAATCCCATTCACAAAGCTTTGTCTGCCAGCATCTGATGAAATGTTGGTCGGCCGCAGCACTCACAGAAGCCAAGAAGAAAATCCCATATTTCTGGCACACTCGGGTCTCATGAGGAGTTACATAATGAACGCTGGCAGCAGGAGCAGGATGTATCAGAACAATTACAATCACTGCTCTGTTCCCACCAACAGACTGGTGGTAGTGTAATTGTATCATCCCAGCCTCATGCTGACTTGTGGAAGACAACCACAGAGCCACAACAAACCTTCTCCTGCCACCTACTGGTAGACACGGGAACACAATCACCACTAGTGTATAAAGGACTCACACTTCAGAGAGCAGCTTCCTCTTCTTCAGCTCGTTCTTCTCTTTCTCTTCCAGCTGAGAGTTGCTGCCTTTCTGTACCAGCAGCAGCTTCTCTCTGACCTGGTCCTCTATGCTCTCCACCTGGGGAGCCCACACATAACCACACATAACCACCCTATTCAGAATGGGGGATCACAAAAGGCCATGATAATAACAGAGTCGATATAAAGTTAACACGTACGGTCCTGAATATCCGTGGGCCGCCCTCGTGTGCCTTGTCCACTCTGATCCACTTGTTGGACATGGCCTTGCTGAAGCCGATCTTCCCAAAGGACAGTTTCTGCACGGGGACAAACACCAAGAGGCACAACAATGTCACTGAAAATATCACACATTTAGAATTACGACAGTATGTGCAGTCCGTTATGTGTTTATATATAAGTAGAAGGACATGTCCATTATTGTGGATGTTATTTTTTTTTCCCATGCATAGTTTACTTGAGAGACTTTTTAACCCCTGGCTAAGCTAACTCACTCCTTAAGTTACATACAGTAGAAAGATACAAAGTAAACATAACATGGGACACACAAGAAACACAATAACACTTTCTTACTACATACACTGTCCCTTTACCGGTCTGGGATATCTAGATGTAATTTGTTTTACTTATTGTAAAAAATTGAATCTGGTATAAACCTGTAAACAAATATATTTCCACTTGGCCTTTATTATTATTTCTTCTCCAGTGTCTCCATGCTAGTCTTGTACTTTCTGATGGATCATGGAATGGAGAAAGTAACAATGAATAAAGGATAGATATGTGATATGTGATTACCATAAAAATGCATTTTCCAAAAAGGAGAGAGCGAGTTCAACCAAGAGTTATGCTGCATTATATCTAAATCGTTTGTAAATGTTTTCAAAAGCGGGTATTGGGATTTTTAGTCTTTTGTTTTAACTTTGTAATTCCCCTTTCAGACTTTTTTTTTAAATACAGGGTCAGAATTGCCAGGTTTCACATAGGCATTCCCCCGAATTGAAGAGAAGAAAAGCGAGCACAGACAGATCCCAGATTCAGGGCAGCATCTAACGATTATTTTCATTATCGATTCATCTGCAGATCATTTAATTCGATTTATCGTTTTGCCTATAATTTTATAGTGAAATAGTGAAAAAGCCTGTTATAATTTCCCACAGACCGAGATGAGATCTTCATATGTCTTGTTTTGTCTGACCAACAGTACAAACATCCAAAGATATTCAGTTTACTATGACAAAGACGGTCATCAAATCCTCACATCTCACAAAATCTGGGCCGGCTTAAGGCATAGGTCATATACTGTAGGCGGTCGCAAAGGGCGCCACCTTCTGGGGCGTCCTTCTGCATTGAGGTTACACGTGAACAAATAAATAAAGACAGAAATTTTTTCACCCCTGTAACTCTCTTTCTCAAACTTATTCATCTGCCCGGCTGCACTTTTAAGCCAATCATTTCAGGGACCAATTATTTATTTATATTATAATAACTGGTCAGTAGTTTTGTTTTAAAACCATTGTGATGTCTGATGTGTGTTTCGCTTTATGAGACTAGGATTAGGGTTCTGGGGGGGTTGAACCCTAACCCTAGCGGTGGCGGCGGGGAGCTCCAAATCCGAATTTCACCTAGGGCACCCAAAGGGCTAGAGCCAGCCCTGATCAAAATAGTTGTGATTGATTAATTGACTGTAGATATTGCAGCAGTACATCAATTCCCTTTTGAGATGCAAGTTTAGGACATTTTATATACAGTATATAGGCAATGATTCAGTCCCATAAACCTTCATACTTCAATATTTACCATACACCAATATTTCTTTTATATATTTACCATACACCAATATTTCCTTTATTATTATTATTATTATTATACTGTATATTATTGTAAATACACTATTATTTTTATTTTATTTTTTACTTTATTTTATTATGTTATTCTTTGCTACTTAACCTACTGTTTATTTTCTCAATGGAGCTTCCCAGCAAAAAGTATTTCACAGGATTGTACCTGTATAACCGGCGTGACAATAAACATTTTGGATCTTGAATCATGCTTCATGCTGCCATTCTCCATCAGGCTTCATAGGAGGCCTGTTAAAAACTTCCCATTTGTGTTTACACCTGAACCAAAACCAGGATGAATGTCCCCACCTGTTTCTTTGTTCCCTCTCAGCCCTACAGGTGATGTATGTGTGTGTTCGACCTGACCTGTCCACTGTAACACTGTAACACTCACCATGAGCTCACTCTGAGCGAGACCCTCCGGCGGGATGGAGCTGAAGACCCGGGCTTCATGGCTGCCCTGCTCGGCTATCTCCGTGCCCTCGTCCGACAGCTCCCAGTGCTTGGAGGAGCGCAGCTCGGCTGAGATTAACTGCACACCGGGGGAACAAACATGACTACTGTCAGCTCAACTGAACGGGACTAAAACAGTGTAAACATTCATACTAACTGGCTGAATGCACTTTACTGCTGAGCTAACTAAACCCGTCTGTCCACACAGCTCCGACTGACACTTCTCGTCTCTTTAATATTGACGTTATATTGCATCAGTCGCACTGAATGAACTGTGTTGACGGTGACAGTCTGACTTCCGGTTGCCACTCAGCCCGAGAAACTCACGTCTCCGAGAGCCTGCAGACTCTTCACGGCTCCGACGATGACCTGGTGGTCCACCCCGAGGCCGTTCGCCTCTTCAAGGCTGTCCACACCGTCCTCCACCTTCTCAATCCGCCGTAAGAGCGTCTCCACCACACCGGTGTCCGCCATGCTGGAGCCCTGCGAAAGCCCGAAAGAGACCGGATGTGACGTGACGCTTCCCCAATGGCCGAATGTGCTGTAGTAGCGCGACGTCAAAAAAGGTGGAAGCGGAGTACCGTAAATATTGTAGTTAAGATTTTTTGTTTTTGGAGTGCCCTTTTAGTCTTATTTTGAAAAAAACATGAACTTTTGGGAATTTTGGAATATAATTTTTCAGTTTTCAGCTATATATTTATAATCTTTCAATTCCATTAGCAAAACAGTCTATTTATAAATGCAAATTTATAGGTAAAGGCCTAATTAAATGGTATTCACAAAGGTCAAAAAGGACATTGACTTGATTCATTTCATTTTTGTATGTGAAAATCATAGAAATTTGTTTTTTGTTTTATGTCTTTATATGAAATGTAACTCCTTCCTATTCTAACAGTATTCGATCCCAAATATATGGAGCCTTGAAGCCCAGAAAGATGTTATTTCAGAATTTCTTTCTTGGATATAAAATATATTTCCTAATAGTTTTACCACTTTCTTATAAGATAAACTGTATAAATAATCTGTATAGGTTGCAACTAATGGCTTTATTAATGGTTAAAAACCCATGCTTCATAGATCAGTTGTTAGCCATTAATAAGAACAAGTTTTGGGTTGCCAGGTTGTGAAAAATCTCTAGCTAGTGAGCCCTTTATAGTGACCTAAATAATAACTATGTTAATAACTACTTAACGATGTCATTAATTAAGTAATTAATAGGTCATGTATTTCCCACTTTATCAATTGTACAAATACTTGATACTTTAAGTCAAAACTGTAATAAAGACCTCAATTCAAAATAAAAATCATTTATTAATACAAACACACTTTGTTTTACATTAACAGGAACAAATCCAACCCAATGAGAAAGCTACATTGAGCAGAAATGTGGGTCTAACATCAGAATGTTAAGTGTATTTTCCAGTAACCTCCAAAACCATTTATTAAAATAACTACATCACGTTAGGTAAATTACAAAATAAGCCGAAATTACAAGCAATGCAGAAAAGAACGAGCTATTCGGGTCTATTGAATTATTACAAAAAATACATCAACCTCTGTAGTTTAAAACTACAAGATTTTACTAGTTTCACATGAGAAAACAAAACGGCTGTCGTCACACAACTCTTTATAAGAAAGGAAACCAAGTCAGAGCTAGTGAGCGAGTAATTTGTAGAATCAGCCTAAATATTTAGTGATGAGGATGAGGACTGGTAGCATATATTTAAAAAATAAAAATGAAAAAATAAGAATAACCTAAAAACACAAGACTCTGCACTGACCAGACCACTGAAACAGACCACTAAATTCAGCCGCAACTCAGCTCCGACTCTTACAAAGTCACTCAATTTGTGCCCACATGTGCTACATATACAGTAAACCCAAAAGCACATAGGAAGCAAACATGGAAAAGGCCGAGAGCACAGGCAAGCCGTCAATCGCTTTCTTTGGAGAAGGCTCGAGACACTGACGCAGGGTGCCGATGATTCACAGACGGAGTGATGGAGAGTTTATCTGTACTGGTAATTCATGCTGCCGTCTCCCCTGCCGTAGCCTACTGGGTTGTGGTACTGAGAGTTGTTGGAGCCAAAGCCCTGGTTGTTTCCTCCGCCGTTTCCTCCGCCGCTGCCTCCTCCTCCTCCTCCTCCTCCTCCTCCCTGGGAGTTGTAATTGGACTGGTTGTTGAAACCTACAAGGAAAGTGTGTGATAGTTAGTTAAACTATTTTCCAAAAAAATAGGTATTACAGCAACAATTTCCCTCGAGATAAATAAAGTTCCAACTTATTTAATTTTTTTTTTTTAAAGCTGAAAACGGCAATAAACATTTTTTGGGCCACTTGTGGGCAGCGGAAACAAGCTTTGAACACAATATTGACATAGCAAGCTTAAGTGATGTATTGTTATAACGAGAAGTGAAGACGGAATAATTTGGTATGTAGTAATACCAAGAAAATATCAGAGCACAGTATATCTTCATGGGAAAAGGATCTTGTTAAAACAAGAATATTATCTTAATAAACAAGACACTGAGTAAGTATTTTTTTTGTCATAGTGGCTGGAGCCACATCTAAAAACCCTCAACCATACCATGTAAACCAGTCATTCTTACAAGAGTAGTGTATTTGCTTTAGGCATTGAATGGATTTTCTCACTTGAACACAATGGATCTTTTCTAAAATAACATAAGCAAGAAATGTTTGTTTTAAAGATACATTGGTTTTGTGTAATAATGAGAAATATCTCCTGTTATAATGTTAAACCGATTTCCTCGTTACAAAAAACTGAGTGAATACTTTTTTTGTCATGGTAGCAGCAATACGCTGCTGAAATTGGTACAGGAGATGTAAAATCAAATTCTGTATCAAATTGTCTCAGAACCAGTAAACTACAACGGAAATAAGCAGTGATAAATATTTTTAGTAAACTGAAACTAAATAAAAACAATATTCTTAAAGAAAAACAAACTAAACTGAAACAATATTTCCTGGTTAAAAAACTACTAAAATCATTTTAGTTTTTTAGCTATAATATATCCCAACTGGAAAAAAAGGAGACAGCTTGAATTTCCGTCAACTCTCGTGACGTTGAACCACAGAAATTGAACAGACTTGATCTTCCAGAAGGCGCGATGCCGCAATTGCTTCACTAAAGTCGCCCAAAGATTAAACATTATGGCCATTCCCACACAGTTCTCCAACCATGTATATGTAGCTACATATTTCTGAGACATTACACCTGGCTCGAACAAAAACAAGCTAAAAATAAATGAACTAAACCTTTCTGAAAGAAACTACTAAACTAAAAATCTAAGTCAAAACTAAGAACTGATCATCTTGAAATTTCCATTAAAAAAAATCCCTTTAACTCACCTTCATAACTGTAGTCTTGGCTACCTCCAGCACCCCCCGTCACCTGGCTTGGATAGGCAGTGCTGTACGAGTATCCTCCCGTCCCCCCCTGGTTCTGGTTCTGGTTGAAGCTCTTCTTTCCCTGCCCATAGCCCTGGCTGTACTGGCTGTAGGAGCCCTGCCCCGGGGGGCTGCTGGGCTGGTACCCCCCTAAAGATCCACTGTTGGCCCCTGGGGAACCTGCAAAGGGCATCTTCCCTCCTTTGTGCATGGGGGGTTTCTTTTTGGCAGTTTTCGCGGCAGAAGTGGCAGTGTAAGCTCCGTCGTTCTGGTAGTATGAACCGTAGGATCCTGATCCCGATCCCGGTGATGTGCTGGCCGGAGGGCCGGGTGACGGGCTGCTCGACGCCCCGCCTCCTCCTCCGTTAGTGCCACCGTTGTTGTAGTAATCTGGGAAATAACAGCATGGCACAATCTTAAAGTGGGCATAACTTGATATATTTTAACAGATACTGCATTAAGGCTCTGTGCAACACATTTGTCATGTACTCAGAAATTAATTCAGACCCTGGAGTAACACAGTAATGAATGGTGACGTCACATTTATTTAAAAAAAGAACAAAACATATAAAAAACAGCTAGAGCAAGAAGTCTTCCCTTCCCAAACATTCATCAGATTTCCTAATTCACCAAGTCTGCGAGTGCAAACTTAGTGCCAACAGCCTCGGTTCATCAATGCCTAATGCTGTAACAACTACCAAACACTGCCAAAGTTAAGACCGTCATGCATTCAGTGTAGCCAGGACTTAACAGTGTTGCTGATATGACACAGAAACAGCAGATTCTACAGAAACAATGTGGCCATTTTTTCAAAAGCAAAACAGAAATATAAAAACAGAGCAATCAGGATTTGAAGTGACAAAAATGTATTAAAATGAAAAAAAAAAAATTGTGTTAAATGTTCTCAATGTTCTCTAATCTAAGTAAACAGTATGGGGACAGAGAGAGGGAGAGACCAGGCTGTTGCAGTCTTTACAATAATCCAAAAGGCAGTATGTTGTCCAGCTCCCACAGGCCTTCACTTAATCATGATCCAAATAAACAGAAACAAAGCCCCGTTCCCGGTCCGACACATGGAGGCAATCCACAATAAATCAGCCCTGCGGTTGGGGGGGGGGGGTCCAGGCGTTCAGGTAATATCCACAGAAGGTGACTTATGACTACATGCATGCAGTGGCAGATCGTCTCCCCGGGGTTTCAGGACATGACAAGTGGACTGGCAAGACAGGGTGGAGGGGTTGTTGTCACTTTATTTCCAGGATTGGTGGTGAAGGGAGGTCGTGATGCTGCTGGAACACTACTGAGAATTTTGTCCATTTTTTTTTTTTTATAATCCTCTCTACAGGACTGTTTTTGATTTTCTAAGACTGGGGGGGGGGGAGATCTATGTCGCAAACTCGTGGTAGCCATAGCAGTCTGAGACAAAGTCACCTAAAGAGTGAGACAGGGCAGAGAAAGGAAAAAAAAAATCAAAATTAGATTTATTTTTTCTGCCGTAAAAGAGGCAGTTGAATGACTCATTTGGTCAGATTGCATTCAAACAGTTTTTTTTTTTTTTTTTTTTTTTTTTTAGATTTCTCTGCTCCTGTCACGCTCAGGTAGGTCAGTCCTCAGAACAGGCTGCCAGAGGGAAGAAAAGGGGTTCTCATAAGAGGAGGTTTGTCAAAAACAGATCCAATCCTGTGGCTTAAAGCAGAGAAATGTAAAATCATTGAACTGGGAATATCCCAATATGTTTGACGTTTGCTCTGTAGTGAAACCGTTTTCTATAATAGGTTACATTCCCTTGTTTGGTAGATACACCGACTGTATATAAAGATGGACGACATGACAGTTCCCAAAAGTGAAGCCAAAACATTTTGATTGCCTCCTGGTGGCTAGCTGCAGTATAGGTCTTAAATCCCACCTCCTCCATGTTAGCTGATGGGACATGGGCAAAACTAAAGAGTCAAAGTACTCGTCAAATAATTCTTTCAAAAAGATGGTTTCTGTCATTTTAGGTAGTTCTTATCACGCTGATGTATGTTCAAGTGTTCACTTTTCTGATAAGTTTGGTTTTAATTAGTTATTTGATGCTATAAAAAGGGGGTGAGACGTCATGACTGACAGCTGCTCTGAGTGAAGTAGTCGCGGAGCCGGAGGCTCAGAAGGAGATGTAACTTTAACTTTCCATAACCGTCACGAGTCTGTGTAATAAAACATGTGTCAATTTGATCATAAATGTAGCTACAGAGATATTATGGATAGTTGTTGTGTATTTCTAGCCAAACAGCTATCGGGGTGCTAACGTAGCAGCTAGGTGGCTCACGCTAACAAGCTGCAGCCGTGCTCGGGTCGTGATTGGCTCAGGCAGGTGTGTGGGCGGGACCTTGATACCGCGCGTCCAGCCCCCCCGATCACTACTGCGCAGACTCTGGCTCCAAGTGACCTCAAAATCTCAAGATGGCAGCTCCCGTATCTGGAATATTTTGGCTTCACTTTTGTACAGTGGAACGAAATGGAGACGTGTTGTCCATCTATATACACAGTCTACGGGTCGGTATAACAGGCAACAGTCCTGGCCAGACGCACCTGTCCCCGGACACAACATCCATTTCTTACATGGTACATGAAAGCCTAACTGCAGCCCAGACAACGTCAATATCCAGTCAAACCAGAATTATAATGGGTGAAATGAATACTCACTGTATCCGGAGTTAGCATTGTTCCCGTAACCATATGTTCCGAAGCCACCTGGCAGGATGAAACACATTTAATATGCTGATTTGACACCCCGTCTATCATGTTAATAATGTCTACTAACTTTTCGCCAGTTCATACAAGGGATGCCACGAGAACCGATACAAAGTTGATGCCAAAATTCTGAAAACGTGATGGTACTGGTTTATCTACAGTACCGCAGGTACCTTAAGTACCGTCATGGCTTGAGACGAACGTTGTCCCGTCGTCCTGGGAACGATAGTAAATACGTTGGACGCACCCTATTTTTTCCATGATCATGCTACATTGTGAACAACAAATCCATGCTGAAATCAGCAGAACGAGAGCTAGTTAACGTTAGCTGTTAGCAGCCGGTAAGCAGCGCAGTCCTGCACGGAGCTAATAGGTAACGTAAACGGGAGGTGCCATTGATTTACATTATGTCATATACATTATGATGTGTTCAGGCCAGTAAAAATTAGTATTGGGTGATGGTAAACTAACGTTATCATGATGTGTTCAAATGTAATCTTGTAAAATGTAGTTTTTGGTGAGAAACTTGAATAAATCCAGTTGTTTGAAGGAGATGTTTTCACAGCAATATAAAATAGATTTTATAGAGGGAATTATGACCTGTTTAACTTCCTAACAAACACCAGTATGTAAACTGTGATAAAGGAGTGAATGTTGAAGTACATGGGATTTATTGTTTTACTTTTGTTTTTACCGACCGGTGGAGGCAGATGGCCGCCCACCCAGAGCCCGGTTCTGCCCGAGGTTTCTACCCTGTAAAGGGGAGTATTTCCTGCCCACAGAGCATTACCATAACAATGCAATGCTCTTGGGGGATCTCTCGTTGGGTCTCTTAACTATAGAGTGCGGTCTAGACCTGCTCTCTGTAAAAGTGTTTCGAGATATCTTCTGTTATGATTTGACGCTATATAAAAATAAATTTAATTGAATTTTGTTTTTTACCATGGTATCGAAAATCATGGAATTTCACTGGCATTGGTATCGACTACTAAATTTCTGGTATCATGACATCCCTAGTACATACAGTATGTCTGCAACAGTAAAAGTGTGTTTTTACCTCCTTGGCCGTAGCCTCCTCCGTTATTGAAGCCCCTGCCCCTTCCACGACCTCGTCCTCCTCTCCCTCGGCCCCTGGGCGAAGCCGCGTCTCCGGAGGCTCCCATCATGCCAAAGCCTGGCGAGTGCTGAAGAGGAAACAAACATTTAATTTGTACTTTTCATCAATGTTGAACAGTAATTGATTAACTGCAAGTGATTATAAAAAAAACCTTTTAGGGCAGTTTTATTATTTTTTGTTTGCATCAGATGTTATACATTCAGCATTTGTGGCAATTTATGTATCTCTACTGATTTTTTTTATCTTCAGAAACCAAAATCACATTTTGAGGGCATTTATATATGATTTTTTAATTCTATTTTACATTTGATATGCAGTATATTATATGTATATATACACTATACCTATAATATATGTTATACATATATACAGTAATAGACATGCATATTTTAAATAATAGTTGACTGTTTTTATTGATTTTTTTGTGTTATTTTATCTCAGTTTATTGTCCTCCATCACATCACTATATATTGTACTACATACTATTATATCTATCACATTTTCTTCACTAATGCACACAGAAGATTTATGTACACTGGCCAAGAATATTGCACCATTTACAGCTTTACAATTTATTATATAGTTCTTCTAGTTATTGTTTACTCTCCCCCACTTAAATGACCTACTGCATCATACTTGTTACATACCTCTCCAACATGATATCACATTAAAATAATTTCAATCTTACCCTAACAAAAAAAATCCACCTTTGAGATTTAATTCTGTTTTAGTGGGTGCTTACCATGGGTGGTCCTTTCTTCTTTTTGGCGGCATCAGCCATAGAGCCTTCAGGGAAGAGGCGCTCCAGAGCAGCCAGGGCGGCGTAAGCCTTGGCCACCTTCTTATTGGATCCCGTCCCCTGAAACTTCTGACCGTCTATCTCCACCTCCATGACGAAGCGCTTGTCGTGGCTGCCGCCGGTCTCTGAGATGAGCTCGTACTTCAGGCCGCGGCGCTTCTCGTTCAGCTCCATCACGGGGTTCTTGCCGTGCTTAGTCAGGATTGGTCCCTGTTGGCGAGCAGCCTGATAGTTAAGACACACCATCAGGAAGATTAGTGCACACGCGTGCACACGCACACGCACGCGCGCGCACACACACACACACACACACACACACACACAAGCACGCACACGCACACGAGCTGTGTACCTCTACAGCATCAGTGGTGTCTGCATTGGCTCCTCCTGTGGCAGTAGTGGTAGTTTCTATGGGTGTTATGATTGGCTTCAGTTCTTCCACAGTGACAGCTACTACCGCCTCCTCTGATTTCACCGTCTCAGCGGTCTTTAGTTCCACTCCTGTGGGCAGGCCCATGTCCTGGAGGACCTGCAATTGTCAAAACAGCTTCATTAAAAAAAAACGCAAAAATAAAAACTCAATTACAGTGAAAAACTGTTGGGTTTGAGATGACATCAAAATGTATCATTTACTTGAGATATTTGCTGTGAGTGCTGCGCTCACCTTTACAGCTACGTGCAGCTTGGCAGTGCGTTTGGATGGACCAGAAGCCTCAAAGCTCTTCCCGTCCACTTCTACAGCCATAGTGAAGACGGGGACATGAATTGGGCCGGTCTGAGAGACCAGTTTGTACTGGAGACCCGGCTTCAGCTGGTTGAGCCTCATCAGAGCGTTCATAGCCTGGGGAGGCTCGGCCTTCTCCTCTGGAGCTGGATTAACAGCACGACATACAGTAAGAAACATATCTGATCCATTCATTTTTTTCCCCTCAATCAGTTGATTAATCAAGTCAAATAATTGCGAGGTGACACTTTCAAATTGCTTGTTTTGTCCAAAACCAAAAAGGTATTCAATTTACAATTATTAATACATTTTCAAAATTGTTGTTTATTATTTTCTGTTAATTCACTAACTGATTGACAGACTAATCCGTTTCCTTTACCAACAGCAACAAGGCCATTATATGGTTCATTTTGATGTAGGAATTAGGGATGTCACAAGAACTGATACTAAGTCTAATACTAAGTCGATGCCAAAATTCCTAAAAACGTGACGGAGCTCGCTTTTCTACAGTTCTGCAGGTACTGTAGGCACCATCAAGGCGCGAGACTAACGTCGTCCCGGGGACAATAGAAAATGTGTTTTGGATGCAGTAAACTCACTATTGACGTGTCCAGGAGACGCATCCTATTTTCCCCCTGATAATGCTATATTGTGAACAACAAATCAGTGTTGAGAACAGCAGCCCGAGAGCTAGTTAACGTTAGCCGTTAGCTCGGTGCAAGACTGTGCTGCTTACAGCTTACGTTAACTAGCTCTCGTCCTGCTGACTTCAACACGGTAGGTGCCGTTGATTTATATTTCGACATCCCCAGTAGGAACGATTGATAACCTGTGTTTTAAGTTTCAACATAAATACAGGAGCTAAAAAGAGTACTTACATTTCTTCTGCAACTTTTTCTTCTTCTTATTTGGACTCTTGTCATCTATTCCCTCCTCTTCCTCAATGGGCCTTTTCATTGGTGGGGCGTACGCCGTGCTGGGCGGGATTTGCACTGCATCACACATACAAAATTAGACCATCAGAACATGCAAGGCATTCTTCCAATTCCATGAATCTAAAAATATAACCAACAGTCTCTACTGTGGATTGCTAGCCTGGTTTACCTGTGTAATCGATAGGAGTCTCGCTACGAGGTTTCTTGGGCATCTTTGAGGGAAGGGGGTCCATTCCAAGCACTTTGTGAAGCTGTCCGAAAGCTGACAGCCTTAAGGCATGCTGAAGACACGAGACGCAGTGTGAATTACACATCTACTAAATTGTGAACATGCAGTACACACATTTTTTTTATCTTACTCACCTGTGCGCTCGCTGTGATGTCTTCTCTCTGCTGCTGGTCCAAGTGGCCGATAGCATCTGTGGGCTCCTTCTCGCACGGATCGGAGATTCCAGCAGCATCTACAATTCAAGGAGAGGACACGACACGGCTCAACACTTGAAAATGAAAAAGTGCAATTAAAACTCAATTAAATAACATTTAGGAGAAGATACACATACATGTACCTGCCATGAGGATCCCCGAAGCCAGACACTCTAAGACTCTCCGCAGAGCTTCTCCTGCCCCCATGGGCCGGTTCCCTGTGCCAATGGCTTTCTCACAGATCAGCTCCAGTGGCTGCGAAGCAGAGAGAGAGAGAGAGACTCGTTGTGAGAGGGGGCTATTTTTAAGCTCGGCCACTAACACGGAGAGATTTTAGGTCACTGCGTTGGGATAGGATTTCTGCAATTTAACAACTGTGATGGTGGGGCCTTTTTTTTGTATCCAAGCAGACAAAGTTTTATCAAAAGTAAAATGTAAATCATGATATAATAAGAGCTTTGGGGTTTTGATCAGCCAGCTTGGTCTTATGAAAACTACCTCCTACATATTTAACAGTTCTCAGAAGCCACAATCGCCGGTGCTTCAAAAAGACTTCGGTATATTAAAGGGGCTATATGTAAGAATCAGAAATTGCTTGTTCACAGCGACACCTGTGGCCGCAATGTCAACGAAAGTCAGCGTCCTGTTGCTCGTGCTCGCGCTTGTGCTCGCGCTACATTGACATGAACGAGCACCGGTCTAAACAGTGAGGCGACACACGTCAGCTAACACACAATATCACTCTATATTTCACCTGCTTGGCAGTAATGTTAGCTGACCAGACTAAGGTCTCTCCATGGATCATTGCTGATTCTACTGCTGGCTTTTCCTTTCTCAGCCTGCGGACCGTGGAGGGAACGGGGGGGGAGACACCGACACCCGGTCGGGGGGGGGGGGGAGACAGCGACACCCGGTCGGGGGGGGAGAGAGACAGCAGCGACACCCGGTCGGGACGATAACGTAACTCTCTGTGGAGCCCCGTCACTTCACAAGACACGGGAAACCTCTGTTGGTCTGGAGGAGCTGTAGCATTTATTTCTGCAAAAACGTCCACTGCACATTCACTAGATATTCTCAGAGCTAAACTAACTCTTCTGCAGTGTGCGCGAGTGCACGTGGAGTTGGAGCGAGCCGTGCGGAGAGCGCAGTGTGCAAACAGGCAGGAGCAGGCAGGAGGAGCAGCGCTGCTGCGCGCTCGCGTACCCACACGCGAGCGCGCATGGGATACCGACCCGTTAGGATTTATGCGCGTGATAAGTTACAAATAGTCCCTTTAAGGCTGTAAGATAGACTGTATATAAGAAGTGGACGTAGACACCGTGATGTCACCCATGTGGTTTGTGGACTGCTGTTTTGGAGTATCGAGTTCGGCAGTCGCCATCTTGTTCTTTTGCAACCAGAAGTGACACGAGAGGGTGGAGCTAAGTACAACCGAACGCTGAATAAGACATTTTTAGGCGACCACAATCTTACAATTAACTTTCATGACCTGAAAACACACTGTGAAAGGGTTAAAGTTCTAAGACAAAAATGCTTACAACTCCCAGACCGGACAATGCCGTGGTAGCGACCTGTCAATCACAAGGTAGCCACGCCCTAAAGCATACCCTGCTTTATGGTCTATTTGACTCTAAATGGGACCATATTTTACTAAATGAACATCATGCTGTATTGAAGAAGACTTGAAACTAGCGATTGAGACCATAAACTCATGTTTACAATGTTTACTGAGGTAATAAATCAAGTGAGAAGTAGGGTCATTTTCTCATAGACTTCTATACAATCAGACTTCTTTTCCAACCAGAGGAGTCGCCCCCTGCTGGCTATTGGAAAGAATGCAAGTTTAAGGCACTTCAGCATTGGCTTCACTTCTCAGACCTGGAGGTAGCTCAATGAGCTGTTAAGAGGAGGCTTTCACTCACCCAGCCACGAAGCGGAGCCCATGTTGGGACGCGAGCGCAGAGGTCCCTTAAGATCCGGATGACGATGACGCAGGAGCGCAGCCCGTTAGCTCTGGCCTGGGGACACAAGCAGGGAGGGGGGAGGGATGGGGCACGAAGAGGACAAGCAACCTTAGTCAAAGAGGAAGACTATGTGAGGCACGAAGCAACACAAACATCCAAATAAATGAAAGTAACTTAAAAATGAAGCCACACAGACTATAATAGCTTAGCTTTGTCATTATGGAAATATTGGATGATAGAATAATGTTTGAAGACCCTACTTATGATCACTGACATTCATCTGTAAGTAGAAAGCCAACGGGATTGGTGGCGTTGTCATCAGACGTTAAGACATTTCGGTTTGTGTTGAAAACATGCTTGTGAATCAAGTTCAGGAAGAAAAATGTAAATAAAGCCACCTCAAACTTAATACCAGCTTTAATGTGCGAACCAAGTGAGCTATTTTAAAAAGGGTGTGCTTGCGTGTGTTGTCATTGAAAAGGGGTGATGGTTAGGTCAGTGACAGTCAAAAACAACAAAAAAAAGAAACTACTCAAGGTGCAATATTCCTGTTGATTTTGTGGCACACAGAGTGACAGAAAAGCCAGAGAGCGGGAAAAGTTGGGGCCACATACTCTACAAATGCTGCAGAGATGGAGCGCTGGTTGTTATAGTGTGAAAGCCAAAGATGACACGCGACAGTGCTATAATGAGTTATTATTAACACGGTTCACTACAAAAAAACATCTCTTCAAAACTACAGAATGGGGCAGCAACAACTCACTCACACCAACACTGACGTTATAGAAATATTGCACCTGAATACATGGTGTATTAGTCCCAGATTTTTTCACTGATTGAGTTAAGCAGCTGTGAGGGAGACTAAAGGGACTAAAAAGCAGGATTGAACCTCTTTTAAAAAAAAAAGGCACTGCAGTAGAACCTGTTAAGTGAGCAAAGCAACTCTACAACAGTGTAATGACAAAGGTTTCCTAAGAAACAAACATCCAGATCATCAAGTATTACTACAGGAAGTACACTTCAAAAGAGTAAAAGAAAGGAAAAAACACATGGAACGCCCAAATAAAAGACAAAAAGAACAAACAGCGTAAAACCAAACTCAAAACTACTTCTGTTTTAGAGACAAATAAAGACAAGATCCAAACCTGGAACCACTTAGCGTGGCGGAGAGACGCCAAGGCAGTTAGGCATTTCTGCCTGTCCAGAACATCCGGGGGATCGTTGACTGAAAGCGATTCTATTGGCAGGTGGAATAAGAAGACAAGGTACAGTTTGACCAAGGGGAGTTCTGTCAGCCGGCCAGGGGGAACACAGGCAGCCTTCCCAAACCACAGGCAGGAGGGGGAAGGGGAGGGGGACCCCTCCACTGCAGAGCCACCAAACACTCTCAACCTCCCAGTTAATATGCTTTTGTACGGCCCGGCACAAAGTGATTAGACTTAAAACCCAACGGAACGACAGTAATGTTCAGTGGGTTATAACCTGACTCAGTAAAAATAAAAGTCATTGTAATAAAAATCCCTGTCATAAAAAATAAATGTGCATTTTAGTAAGGGCTTGTATTAAATGGGAGGTTGTCTCTCCAACTTAGATGGATGCTTCATGGTCTGCTTTTCTTTTTCTGGCGTCAACAGGAGGCAGAGCCCCTCCCCTTTGCCCCTATACTGGGTACACTGCACTTTGCCCCTTCCGAGACAGAGAGCGGCCAGTTGGTCAAAGGTCCAGCGTCCCTAAAAATTGACAAACTAGAAGGCTTGACAGAGACAATCAGAATTGGAACCACAGGCAGAAGTTATCAGATGCACAAAAAGTGGGTATCAAAACAAGTCCACACTGCAGCAAAACTGATGGCTTAAAGAAAAAAAACAAGACCCAAACTGGGCATCACTGTTAGCACGGGGCTACAGATAAGGTCAAAGTTCAACACCTGCTAAAACTGACATCCTCACCAGTGTCTGGTGCTCTCAAAAAAGAAGGTCAACTACTGTGAAATCTTACGTTGTTCTTGAATAGCTACAATTAACTGGGGCCGATCCCCCTGGATTTTGAGTGTGGTTGGACATGCATGCAGTGTCCCTTGTCGTTATCTGTAACCCCGAGCATTCCCTGCTAATGAACATCAGAGACAGTCAATAGCCCACTGTTGGGTCTTACAACCAAGGACAGTTTCACCACATGTTTTTGCTACTCATTTTTGCTGCAATGCAAACCGTTCATCATCGATGATAAAAACACATGCAAACAAAGTGGTCTCTCTTTTTGGTTAAATTCTCAGTAAGCCTTCATTTCGGTGGTGACCTTGATCATTAAGAGGTGGGGGGGAGAGAAAGCCATGTCTTCAGCAGTCAGTAAGCTACCTGCCCTATACTGTATATTGGGCCATCAAAAATGTACAATTACATCACATGGAACTACGAGAGAGTCTAGAGAGCTATAAGCATAGCACAGTTTCGTTATGTGACGGTGCATTTGTGTCCCCTAGCTCCATTGAAGGCCCAATAAACAATATCTGTCTAAACTGGTTTGCCAGCCTGGCCTCCCTGCTGGAGGAGGGGCGGCACTAAAAAAAAAAAGAAACACTGAGGCCGTCGGGTAGGAGCTTACCTCCAGAAGCAGCCCTCTCAATATCCTCACGGACCAAAGGGGATGTCAGGTGGATGGTGAGGGTGAGAGGGGGCTCCTTGGTGTTCATGATGACGATACTGGCCTCGCGGATGTGCTGGGTCACCACGTACTTGTCTTCTGTGATCGCCTGTGAAAGAGCAATGTTTGTGTTGAAGATCAGACTATTAGAAGATAAGACGATTAATATTTTCTCAATTATAATCAATTAATTGTCGAGCCTATACCCTGTTTTTTGTTGTGAAAAATCCCTTCATGATTCCCAGGGCCAAAGTTGACACATTCAAAGTACTTGTATTAACAATAATAATTTTATGTCTATATAAATTCAAATTCAAAAAGGCTTTATTGGCATGGGAAACAACATAAGTTTACATTGCCAAAGCAAGTATGAAATAATAAAAAAAATGTACGTACAATAAGTATATATATATATATATCAGGGATCTTGTTTGTTTTTATAAAATGGATATTTGCAAATATACTGTTTTTTATACTCTCAAATATAAATATCTGCATCAACCTCAAAAACCCAGTTGGTTTGGGCTCTAATAAAAATGTTATCACAGTATTCGGTGCACTGAATTAGCTGAGCCATGTTCTCACCTTGAGCTGCGTAACCAGGTTTTCAGACACTTTCTTCAGCAGATTGATGGTAGGCTTTTCCTTACAGAGGAGCAC
The DNA here is from genome assembly GCA_916701645.2 of Sebastolobus alascanus. Classification (NCBI taxonomy): domain Eukaryota; kingdom Metazoa; phylum Chordata; class Actinopteri; order Perciformes; family Sebastidae; genus Sebastolobus; species Sebastolobus alascanus. The sequence continues at coordinate 455,096 of CAKAOJ020000230.1, forward strand.
CAGCTCCAGGTCCAGGTCCCCCTTTAGTAGCAGGCCCTTGGCAACCAGGCCCACCCTCATTACGCCACGCAGAGAGCGGGTGGCCTGATCTCTGGGCTCACTACCAAAAACACACAGCAGATACAACATTTTTTTACTAACTGACTAATTTTCTACCAACTGAACATGAGGAACGACGTCCCTGACACCTCCTCACCTTTCCTTATCGGTGTCTGCGCTATCGGAGTCAGACTTGGAAGTTCCCTTCTCCTGCTTATCCAGCCAGTCAGAGACGGCCTTGAGGGCCCGCTCTGTGTGGGACACCATGTTCTGTACGCTTTCCAGCTCCTCCTGAGTTGGGTAGATGACAGAGTGTTTGGCCATAACATGGCGGTCGTCGTTCATGAAGACACGCATGGAGCGGTGGCGCATTGGAGGAGGCTAGGGGTGAGAAGACATGATCATTGATAAAGAGGAAATACCAGAGAGGTTCATGCTGTGACGGGTTAGCAAACTCATTTTACTGTAGACAAGAACAAACAGGTTATAAACAAACCCTAAATACTGACATCATGGTCTGGAAGCATCCAGGAGAGATGCTATTAACTCTGTTATGGTGCACAGCAAAACCTTGACATCTACTTTTGCTAATGCATGAACACCTCACTGTGCTGTGAGAATTAAAACAACAGGTCATTACTATTTACATACAACAGAGAGCTGGATTACAGAGTTAAGGGATGTCATGAGAACCGACACTTTGGTACCAAGACGATGCCAAAGTTCTGAAAATGTGACAGTGCTCGTTTTTCTACAGTACCACAGGTACCAGGGATCAGGGCTCGAGACTAGCGCCGTACCGTCGTCACGGGGACGATAGAAAATTTCTCTGATAATGCTACAACAAATCTGTGTTGAAATCGGCAGGAGGAGAGCTAGTAACGTTAGCTGTTAGCAGCCAGTGAGCAGCAGCACATTTCTGCTTGGCTAAATAACGGAGCTAACAGCTAACGTACGGATGTTGCAATGAGTTACATTATGATGCGTTCAAGCTTATTCAGTAAAAATAAGTATTGGGCGAAGGTAAACCAAAACGTTATCATGATGTGGTCAAACGTTATCTTATAAAATGTTGTTTTTGGTGAGAAATTTAAGGCTTATCATTAGGGATTGATAATAAATTTGCAAAAAACAGTATGCAAACGGTACTGGGTGTTTACATTATAGTACATTTTGTTTTGTTTTTTACCATGGTATCGAATTAGGTATTGAGAATCGTGGAATTTCACTGGTATTGGAATCGAATACTAAATTTCTGGTATCGTGACATCCCTAACTGAGGTACCTGGATAACTGGACAGAATAAAACCCAGAGCAGCTCTTTCAACTTCAGTCCATGTTGCAGATTTGAAAATGTTCCTGGTTTTATTCAGAACAGTTATTCAACCAACTTCATTAATCCTGCTTTATGGAACAGGCTTATGGTCCACCTACAAAAAGCATTTAGCAAGATTAAAGGACCTAATTTCTCTGTCAGTCTCCTGTCTCTGATTCATTAAAGTAACACGGTCTCATGTCTAAACCAAGCTTGTAACACCAGTGATTACACAAGACCAGTGTATACACAGGCAGCCAAAGCTAATTTAGAGGCGAGCAGTGATGTGGAAGCACCAGCATGTGTTCCTGAAGCCCCGGGCAGACTGGAGTGACAAAACGCCAGCACCAGAGTCCTGTGACATTAATTAGATGTGACACGTTCACTTGTTCCGTTAAAAGTGATATTTCACAAAAAGGCCAGTGTATCCTGTGATTTGGCCGCCAGCCTTTTGTCAGACATATAAACACATGATGCATAGCTTCAAATCAAATAAAGACTGAATTAAGTCGTTACCATTGTTGTTCAGGGGACCGTGGTGACTTCTATATCCAGTGAGTGACAGTGTTAAAAAATTTCTTCTCAGCAGCAGATGACAATGTTGCAGTCCGTCTGTACAGGGGGGAAAAACATGCACACATTTTAACATAATAGTAAGGCAGAATTCAAATGTGACTGTGGGAAAATATAGAGCCAACTAAACATTAAGATCAATAAGGGATGGCTGGATTTAAAACACAATTGATTTAAAGCCATTTATGTACATAACGGAGGCCAGTAACACTGACTGTCTGAACAGGGTAAAACACGTCCCACTCTCTTATCTATCAGTGAAACAAAGTTGTTACCAGCTGTAGCAACAGGAGGAGGATTGTATGTTGGCGCAGCAACACATGCCTCAGGGATTAAATGCTTTCCCAGGCAAAAATGCAGCTCATTGTAATAAATCTGACTTTAAGCGCACAGGCTTCTCTATGTATATATTTATGTATATTTCTAGCAGGCAAACGCGTGATCTTAAAATGTTATTTTTTTAATTAAACACAGTTAAACAGACAAGTAAGAGCAGTGCTGGTAGAAATGATTAATCTCTGAATAGAGGTCAACCCAAACTCCTTCACACGTGACTGGCTGTTCATCTCTGGTGCCTCAAAATGATGTGATTGTGGTTGCTGCTGCTGTGTGAGAACATTAAAATGATGTGATCAAGGTGAAACAATGGGGTTAAGTGGGTAGACAGGACATCTCATTCATTCATTTATAGTGACACACACAGTGCTAAAACGCTCTGGCGCAAACTTTTTAGGATAATTTACAGCATCACATGGATGATTAAAGGAAAATTAAGTGAAACTGTAACGAGCATTTAATATTGACCCTATTTTGTTTTATGTTTCAGTCAACAGGTTACTGGCGCCAAGACCTACAAACACACGTGTTAAACCTGCAGTGATAAACACTGTTTATATCAGGGAGGAAGAGTGACTTCTGAAGAAGTAGCCCAGCAGGCTTTGGACCCCGCAGCTCCATCAGGGGGAATTTAAAAACAGACGCCATTTTAATTCAGTGCAGAGCCTGACTGGCGACGGCAGCCAGCTAACAGGCTAACAGGCTAACAACCCCCACAAAAAAAACTCTATCACCCATCATGTAAAGCCGCGTCGTGCCGCCATGCTCACCGAACCGCCTCACACAGAAAACATATATCATGTTTGTCAACTGAATAACTAAACAGAAGTGCAACAACTTAACGGGGAATAGTGTTTGGGTATTAGTCTGTCCTATCAGACACCAAAATGGTCGAGGAGAAAAGAGCGAGACCCCGTTGATGCTCAGCCTCAGTTAGCACTTAGCATGTTAGCTTAGCCGAACAAAGCCAAACTGATCCATTTCTGAAGCGAATATATCAATTTTAACACCATATAAATACGCTATCGAGCTTCGTTATACACCTTTGCGTTCGGCGCCGACTTCGTATCTAATCCCGGTTAATATTAAAGGCTGAAATAATGTATTTTTCCTCACTCACCGTGGTGTCGACACTGCTAATGGACGGCTGCTGCAGCACGCTCGCTCCCGGTCTCGGCAGGAGAGGAGTGAAAGGGACACGCCCACGATCTGAAAACGGCTCCGCTCATTGGACGGAAATGTCAACGTGACTGCAATTGTAGCCAATTGGGAAAAGGGGGGTACAGAACCAGGGGGCGTGGCTAGTGATGATGAGTTGAATTGAATTGTCAACGCTCAACAGCTGTCTGATTCATTCAGTGTTCTTTGATCAGCCTGCCTTTGCTGATCATTACGATTAAAACACGATCGTGACACTGGTGTAACCATCGTATTATATCGATCGATTCTAATTTCCTACACGTATTACTGTGGGAATTCTCCAGTTTGGCCCCCCAAAGAATATTTATACTGATATTAACCACTTGCTTTGCCCGTGCTCTGAAAATCACGTGCAATTTAATTACACAGCTGGAGTGTGTGTCTTGTTATGAGATTGAGAAAAAGACTCATTCTTATCCTGATACAGAACATAAAGGCATAATATGATGGCATGTCACATCCTTTGTTTTGTTTTGAGGGAGCTGTAAAGAACTAACACAAATCTGCATAAATGACACTTGAAATATAAAGAAAAATATATCATCGAGTGATAGATATCAGTCATTTTTGTATGTTGACTCAAAATTAAGTGCAACTGCAGGTACTTGAACGAAAAAGAGCAGTTCAAAGCAGTTGCTGAGGCAATTTCTTTGATAATCAGCAAATACATTGTATGTTTGCATATTATTTCAAATGTGAATCCCGCCCAATATTCCCATCCACTGGTTCCGGTCTTACTTAAAAGACAGCAATAATTATTATCTGTGTTGACAATCTTACTTCCAGGTTAGCATGACCTGTGGAGTTCCACAACGATCAATACTTGGTCCCCTTCTATTCAGTCTATATGTCACAGAAAAGATACAGTTATAGTGTTCACTTGATCCAATATTGCATGTTTATTTATTTATTATTATGGATTTTATATTGTGTGTGTGCATGTATTTTCTATATTGTTTTTTTATTAATGTTGTGGTGTGGCATGTTTGCCAGTTTTATATTTGCGTGGGTTTTTATATTTCATATTTGGTTTTATTGTGTTGTTTGCAATTGGACTGGACTACGGATCAAGCTGATTAACTGATTTGAGACATCTGTGACAAACTGCTTCGCACACCCCTGACAGCCCTGATTGGCGGACAGAGACGCTGTGTGTTTTTTAAGTTGATTGTGGACAGGTGCGCAGGGGGTCGGACAAACAGAGAGAATCGGCAGACACGAGGGAGTGAGGACGCGGAGCTGGACACACGAGTGTGAAGTGTGGGACTGAGGAAGCTTCACCAGCACGTTTTGCCGGAAGGAAACGGGCCGACAGAGCGAGAGGGCGGCCGGGAAGAAGTAACAGACGAACCACTGCGGGACGAGCCAGGTGGAAGTGAAAAGACTTTGTTCAACGCGTTATATACGATAAGTAAAGGAAAGTGAACCAAGCAATCCACTCTGCTGTGTGCGTGTGAGCTGCTATATTGTGTGCACCGGCCACTGAGATTCCCTTTTCTCTCTGTAGCGTCAACGACGGACGAGGAGCTGCAGGGCCGGAGCAGAGGAGCCGACGGCCTCAGGACCCCCCTCCCCCTCTTGATGAACTGCGACTTAAACTCTCCCCTTTCTTTACTGTTTATTGCCCGCTGTGCCGTTGGACTGTAGCACCCCCATTTTAAGGACATTTATTGTAGTTTTATCTCAATTGCCACTGTTTTAACTGATCTTTTTAACTGATCTTTTAACTGATTTTTTATCTGATCTTTTATCTGTTTTACTGGGATGGTTTTAGCAGTTTAAATAAATCTTTTAAACTGTTTATGCTGCTTTTGGTCCTCCTTAACAGTGGAAACACCTTTTAATTGCTGGTATCAAAATAAGAACCTCACACATTTGTGACATTTTTGGCGTTGTCGGCAGGATACCAGCTCCACTGTTAAGAAATGGACGCAGCCCAGCAGAGTAATGCTAATGTACCCATAACTGCACAGTTTGTTATGCCATGGTTTATGGGGGCTGCTTGGATCCCGAAATTTAGTGGTGAAAAAGGAAAGTTCACAGAATGGAGGGTTCAGATGGAGGCTATGCTAAGGGCACAAGGACTGAGCCAGCAGCAACAGGCTGATTTTGTGTTGGGTGCCCTAGAGGGAGATGCTAAGCGTGAGCTGCAGTTAACTAACCCAAGGGATAAAGACAAAGGACAGAAAGTGTTGGATCTCTTGGGAAGACTGTATGCCAAACCAGTTACCAAAGCACAGCTACGGGCTAGTTTCTTTAATTGCAGACAGCGGACTGATGAAAATGTGAATGCTTTTATTTTAAGACTGCGGGAACTCTTTTCCAGATGGCAGGAGCGGAATGAAGGTGAAGATGAAGAGGGTGATGATCTGTTGCTTGACCAGTTGATGGTGGGGTTACAAGCCGGACCCATAAAGCAGGAGTTGAGCCGACAGATGCGGCGGAATGAACGGATGACCTTTGCAGCCACCTGCAGAGAAGCTCGGGCCTTGGAACAGGAGCTGCAAGATGGGGAAGACGCCATCTTGTCCCAGAGGGTTACTGTCCCAGCCCGATCGAGCACAACTACAGCGAATGTGGCGCAATTAAAGGACCAGATACAGGCTGAGCTGCAGCAGGAACTGATAGGAGAGATGAGAAAGGAGATCCTAGAACAGATGAAAGCCCTGTCTGCTAACCTAATGGAGGAGGTAAGGACACAATTCTCCACCAGGGAGGTGCCTCCAGCCCCTACAACCCAACCCAGGGACCGTCATATACCACAAGCTCCCCCGGCGAGACAACGGCAAGCGGGCACCATGGCACCCGTCTACCAGTGGGATGCACAGGGCCGACCCATCTGTCAGAGTTGTGGTGCAGCCGGACACGTTCAGCGTCGGTGCCCCCGCCGACCATCAGGGTCTCAGGATTTTTAATCTCCCCTACAGCTGAGGGTCAAGCAGTGGGGGCAGTCACCCAAGATAAGGAGCCCACATCACAGCCTAAGCCTGCCCTGGTCGGTGAGTGTCTCGATGTTATTGTTAAAATTAATGGATGCTCTATACCTTTTGTACTTGACACAGGATCGCAGGTTACACTGCTGAGCCGAAGCTTGTTCAGGAAGCACCTGGAAGGGACTGGTGTGACCAATGCTGCAGATACCCCCTGGCTGGCCCTACGTGCTGCTAATGGCCTGGAGATCCCCTATGTGGGCTATGCTCTGGTCGACTGTATGGTAGGAAGTGTTCATGTTCCTGGAAAAGGAGTGATAATTGTCAATGATGAATGCTTAGGACCTGACAAGGGCATACTTGGCATGAACATTATTAAATCAGTATGGTCTGCTCTCACTCAAGGGAACCACCCAGGGCTGTCAGCTTTTAAAACTATCATGCCTCCAGCAGCCGGGCAGGTCTGGGATCGAGCCTTTGCAGAGTGCCAGCGAATCACCACCAGAGGTCCTCTTCCACTGTACCAGGGCATGGCAAAATTACCACGACAGCAACCAGTCATCGTTCCGCCTTACTCAGAGATGGTCCTGTGGACACAGGTATCTGAAGGTGCAGCTAACCCCTCCTGTAATGTGATTGTTGAGCCTCTCCCTGACAGTGACACCGACTGGCTTGTGGGGCGGACCCTGGCCACACTAAATGGAGGACGAGTGCCCTGCCGGATCTGCAACCCCAACCCTTACCCAGTTGAAGTCCCTCAGCGCCAGCCATTGGCCCAGGTGACAGAGGTGGCCAAGGCCGACATACAAGGAGAACAGGAACTGGTTCTCAATAGTGTGGCGCCAGATGTTGTGGAGGTGGCGGTAAGACGGGTGGGGGTTGCAGAAGGAGTCGCGGACATTGATTCGCATCCTGTGATGTCCCTACAGGGAGATGGGCTGACCCCTGACCAGCAGAGGGGGATGACCAGCCTGCTACGGAGATGGACGAAAGTGTTTGCGAGCCATGATGAGGACTTCGGCCGCACTGGTGTTGTGAAGCACCAGATACCAACAGGTTCAGCACCCCCGAGTCGTGAGAGGTATCGACCTGTCCCCCCAAGCCTATACGCCGAACTACAAACCTTGCTGCAGAACATGCTGGACAGTGGTGTGGTGAAGGAAAGTGCAAGCCCTTGGGCAGCCCCTATTGTGCTTGTCAGGAAAAAGGATGGAAGCTGGAGGTTCTGTGTGGACTACAGGAGATTGAATGCGCTAACGCATAAGGATGCCTACCCCCTACCCCGCATTGAGGAGTCATTGACTGGGCTCAAGGCGGCCAGATGGTACTCCACACTGGACTTGGCAAGCGGATATTGGCAGGTGGAAATGGACCCCGCTGACAGGGAGAAGACGGCCTTTACAACACCATTCGGCCTGTACGAATTCGAACGGATGCCATTCGGCCTGTGTAATGCCCCGGCCACGTTCCAAAGGCTGATGCAACGCTGCTTGGGAAACCTGGTAAATGACTCTCTGTTGATCTATTTGGATGATGTGGTTGTGTTTTCTCTTGATTACGACAGCCATGTGCGTCACCTAGAAGAGGTTTTCCAGCGACTCCACCAGCATGGACTGAAGCTACAACCCAAAAAGTGCCACCTATTCCAGCGAGAGGTGACCTACTTGGGACATGTCATCAGTGAGAAAGGGGTGGCTACGGATCCAGCTAAGACTGCGGCAGTGAGGGACTGGCCAATACCCGAGACAGTGAAGCAAGTAAAATCTTTCCTTGGCTTTGCTGGTTACTATCGGCGCTTTATATCTGCTTTCTCAAAGATTGCAGCACCATTAAATGCACTGACACATGGCACCACCGCACAGAATAGAAAGACGGCTCCTGTTAGCTGGTCCCCAGAGTGCCAGCAGGCGTTTGACCAGCTGAAGGAAGCCCTGTTAAATGCACCGGTCCTGGCCTATGCTGACTTCTCTCTCCCTTTCAGACTATATACCGATGCCAGCTTTGAGGGTCTGGGGGCAGTGCTGGCACAGGTACAAGGAGACAAAGAACGAGTAATTGCCTATGCCAGCCGCAGCCTCCACCCAGCGGAGCGTAATGACCAAAACTATAGCTCCTTCAAGCTGGAGCTGTTGGCCCTGAAATGGGCAGTCACTGAGAAATTCAAAGACTATCTCTATGGTGCAGAGTTTGTTATTTTCACAGATAACAACCCCTTGGTACACCTTGAGACTGCCCGGCTTGGAGCGGTGGAACAACGATGGGCGGCTCAACTGGCGAACTTCAGGTACACCATCAAATACCGCCCAGGTACGCAAAATCGCAATGCTGATGCTCTGTCCAGGTTATCTGAGCAGCAAAGAGGAATGGCGCCAGTGCATGCAGACCGGATAATGGTCGAAGGAGATGAGACATGGGAGGAACGTCAGGTCAGGGACCCAGACCTTTTCCAGGTACGACAGTGGAAAAGGCAGCAACTACCCCGTCCTGAGGTATGTGGTTCCTTCTCACCCTACATGAAACAATTGCTTGGAGAATGGGACAAAATTATACTGCAGAATGGCATACTGGGGAGGTTGTGTTGTACTGGTTCTGGGAGTGAGGCCTTCCAAGTGATTGTTCCAAAGCAGGAAGCCAAGGGTGTGTGGAGAACATACCACGATGAAATGGGCCACCCAAGCAGTGAGAGAGCGTTGGCAGCGTTACGGCAGCGCTGTTATTGGCCCAGGATGACCCAGAATGTGAAGGAGTGGACTGAAAACTGCCTACGGTGTGTGTGTGCTAAGGCTGGACCTGAGGTGAGAGCCCCTTTATTACCCATTACAACCTCATATCCATTTGAAGTTGTTGGAGTGGATTACCTTTCTCTGGGACGCCCAGATGACCGGTACCCCTATATCCTGGTGATGACTGACTTGTTCTCAAAGTATGCTCTTGCAGTGCCTACCAAAGACCAGTCTGCCAACACAACAGCCCACGCTCTGTACAGCAGCCTTATCCAGACATTTGGCTGCCCAGAACGTATCTTGACAGACCGGGGGGGAGCCTTTGAGTCATCACTACTAAGTGAGCTTTGCCAACTCTACGGATGCCGAAAGAGCCGTACAACAGCATATCATCCCCAGGGGAACGGGGCCTGTGAGAGATTCAACCAGACCTTGTTGAAGCTCTTAAGTTCCCTGACAGAGACCGACCAGGCACAGTGGCCCAACCAGCTGCCAGCCCTCCTCCAGGCTTACAACAACACCACCCACAGTACAATAGGTATGACCCCGCACTACGTGGTATTTGGGAGGCACGCCAGGCTACCTGTGGACTGGGCAACTGGCCTGAGCCCCACCGTGGAGTCCCACACTCTACAAGGCTGGGTAAAGCAGCATCAAAAAGCCCTGAGTCACGCCTACCAGGCTGTGAAGGAACAGTCCCAACACAGACAGGAACGGGATCGGGCCCGTTACAATCGACGAGCCAAGCTAGCACCCCTGCTTCCAGGTGAGCGGGTGCTCGTTCGCAACTTCCGCAGGAGGGCCAAAGGGAAGCTGACCCCGAGATGGACCCCAGAACCATTTGTCGTGGTAACACAGCTACGGGAGGGCCACCCAGTTTATGTCCTTCGGCCGGAGGGTAAGGAAGCACCCACACGTACAGTGCACCGTAATAATCTCCGACCATGCCCTTTAGATGTGTTACAGGACAGCAGGGAGCCGGTGGGAGCACCAGAACTTTCAGTAGTGGACCCGCCAAACCAGTTGCCCCCTCCCACTTGGTGGCTTCCTGGTTTGATTATGAACTCTACCCGACCACTGGCAACCCAGTCAATAGACCCAGCTTTGGCCGAACTACCTGACCCTCCAGAAGGACCAGCAGCCCCCAGTAGTGAGCCTGAGCATCCAAACACACGTCGCTCGCGGCGAGCTAATTTTGGGTTGCCCCCAGCCAGGTATCGCATTGAGTAATAGGTCGGGACGACCATTATTAAAGAGGGGGGGAAATGTCACAGAAAAGATACAGTTATAGTGTTCACTTGATCCAATATTGCATGTTTATTTATTTATTATTATGGATTTTATATTGTGTGTGTGCATGTATTTTCTATATTGTTTTTTTATTAATGTTGTGGTGTGGCATGTTTGCCAGTTTTATATTTGCGTGGGTTTTTATATTTCATATTTGGTTTTATTTAGAGGTCGACCGATATGAGTTTTTTATGGCCGATGCCGATTTTTTACAGAATCAGGACAGCCGATGGCCGATATATGATGCCGATTTTTTTTTTTTGCCTATATGTTTGGCTGGTTTTCTTTTTTTCCTCAATCTGATAAAATATAACAGCTTAATAATAACAAATAATACACAAAATGTCTTAATTTAAGTAAACATTTATTGAACAACACTTATGGTCTGTCTCTCCAATTTGCACTTTGTGTCTGCACTGCAGTGCATATTTTATTTGTGCATGATGGTTAATAGTAGTAATAGTACAGGGCTCAAAACCTTTTAAGCACCTTTCCAAAACTGTCCTAAAGCATGTTTTTTATTTATGTTTGTTGACAGACACTGTTACAAGCTATATGGCCATAATCTAAGTGATCAAAACATAATAATAACTTTGTTCACTCGTATTACACAGCCTGCTGCTCATATCTGCTGCGGACTACAAACAGGCCAGTGACGTCATAGAGGCTGTGAAGGACCCGTAGAGACGTTTAATGAGGAAGTGAACTTTTTGCTAAATGTTTCGACAAATTGCTCGTGTTTCCGCCCTCACACGCAAACTTGCACTTATGACAAGCATTGTCAGCATCAACTCTAGTAAAGTGTAATCACGCTTTATAAGTTTAGTTTTCTCCGCCATAGTTACTAAGAGCAGAAGCTCTGTGTGTGTGTGTGCGCTGCAGCAGCGTGTCTGTGAGAGCTGCTCCGCCCCGCACACAGCTAACGTCAACTACGGAGAGAAATTCTCCGTTACCAAAAACAGAATTGATAACGTCGGAGCATTTCATATCTAACCAATTAAATATATAGGGCTTTGAAAGAGAAGTATGTAAGCCTACCGGTTTCTCCCGGCAGAATGGCAATTTGATTGACACACAAGGGGCGGAGTCACACGTGTTCCACAGCAACAACAACACTGGGCTGCCCGCAGATGTGCCTGCTTGATAATCGGCCTAATATGCTCAGGCATCGGCCGATGCCGATTATGAAAAAATGTCAAATAATCGGCCCGATTAATCGGCCGACCGATAAATCGGTCGACCTCTAGTTTTATTGTGTTGTTTGCAATTGGACTGGACTACGGATCAAGCTGATTAACTGATTTGAGACATCTGTGACAAACTGCTTCGCACACCCCTGACAGCCCTGATTGGCGGACAGAGACGCTGTGTGTTTTTTAAGTTGATTGTGGACAGGTGCGCAGGGGGTCGGACAAACAGAGAGAATCGGCAGACACGAGGGAGTGAGGACGCGGAGCTGGACACACGAGTGTGAAGTGTGGGACTGAGGAAGCTTCACCAGCACGTTTTGCCGGAAGGAAACGGGCCGACAGAGCGAGAGGGCGGCCGGGAAGAAGTAACAGACGAACCACTGCGGGACGAGCCAGGTGGAAGTGAAAAGACTTTGTTCAACGCGTTATATACGATAAGTAAAGGAAAGTGAACCAAGCAATCCACTCTGCTGTGTGCGTGTGAGCTGCTATATTGTGTGCACCGGCCACTGAGATTCCCTTTTCTCTCTGTAGCGTCAACGACGGACGAGGAGCTGCAGGGCCGGAGCAGAGGAGCCGACGGCCTCAGGACCCCCCTCCCCCTCTTGATGAACTGCGACTTAAACTCTCCCCTTTCTTTACTGTTTATTGCCCGCTGTGCCGTTGGACTGTAGCACCCCCATTTTAAGGACATTTATTGTAGTTTTATCTCAATTGCCACTGTTTTAACTGATCTTTTTAACTGATCTTTTAACTGATTTTTTATCTGATCTTTTATCTGTTTTACTGGGATGGTTTTAGCAGTTTAAATAAATCTTTTAAACTGTTTATGCTGCTTTTGGTCCTCCTTAACAGTGGAAACACCTTTTAATTGCTGGTATCAAAATAAGAACCTCACACATTTGTGACATATACATGGTGCCATTTAGCAGAGCCGACCCTAGGCGGATAGGCGGCATAGGTAATTGCTATTATTTCAAAAATATTACCAACTACGGTGGCCTTCAAGTGACATAAAAATGCAAAAGGTCCTCTCTAGAGCCAAACTGTTTGGTTTGTCCGTTCTGTGCTACTGTAGAAACATGGCAGTGCAACATGGTGGACTCTGTGAAGAGGACCCGCTCCCCTACGTAGATATGAAGGGCTCATTCTAAGCTAACGAAAACACGGATCTTAGTTTTAGCTGATTCTACACTAATAACAAAACATAGTTAAGAATATTATATTCCATTTCTGCAAATAGATCCCCGAATGCTACGCACTGTTCCTTTAAGACAGAGCCAGGCTAGCTGTTTCCAGTCTTTATGCTAAGCTAATTGAATGCTAACTGACTAAACATGAGAGTGCCTTGCCTCATTACTCAATCAGAATATAGCTGAATATAGGAAACATGACCTGATCTCGACAAAGGCGTAAAAATATGACATCAATTTTGAACCACAATAAGAGGAAACATCAACCATTTATTATCAAATGTTACATTCCCTTTTGTTAACAATATCACATTCAATTAGCTTTTTTTGCAGCTTCACTTCAGTCCCCCAGACACTCAAGGGGGGTAAAATACTGTAGACACATTTACAGACACACAATAACAGACACACATTCACGTTCATGTCACAGCACAACATTTGGACACACACATGGTGTTCTTCACATATTCAAGCTGAGGTAACAGCACAGCCTTTTCTTTGGCTCTCTCATGTGAGCATTTATACAAGTCATTGACTTTTACATTGTGTCAGAGAACAAAATGAGACCTTGAGATGTTTGTTTTTTTATGACTAGATACAGTCTTCACTTCAGCAAAAAGTTAACACATTATGCTCCAACCGACAACATCTTTTTTTATTTACATCTGCTCTCGTAGAGGACAGACTGCCATGCAAACATTAGCAGTTTATAATTCCATTTGTAGTCTAACACTGGCTCATACAACAACCCAAGAGGTTATCATTAGCTGGTCAGTGATATTTCAAATCTGGAACATCTTCCATTTTTTGACCACTTTGGATCCCAACACATATACTTCATACGCATAAACCAGGGGTCTCATTCCAAACCAGCCAAGAGAAACAGCTCTTTTCATTGGGACCTTTGACCCATTGGGAGTTTAGATCCATGATGGACTGCATGGGCTCAGTGGTGATCCCGCTGGCAAGAGGCAGAGCATCCCTAAAAGATAGTGATAGATGCAACGTCCCCCTTCCTTCCTCTATAAGTCCATTTAAATCTTATTACTAACACTGATTTTCTCCGAGTTGTGAAAGGAGCTGACCTCACAGCGAACAGAGCGGAACGTGCTCCCCTTGAAGCTGGCCTGTCTTTTGGTGATGCGGTAGATTTTCCTGAGGACGGCACGTCGCAGCAGGATGTAGACCCACGGGTCCAGGATCTGGTTGCAGGTTGCCATCCTGACACCCGTCACCATCAGCCCCCTGTAAGTGTCTCTGTCACTGCCCAGGAAGCCGCTGTAGGACTGTGTGGCTGTCATCAGTCCAAAGACCTAAAAAAAAAGAGTGAAACATGTTTAGGCTCATCTTGTACCATCTAATAAACTACAATCTTGTTGAAACATGATAACTAACAGCTACTGTTTAACCCCTTAAACCTCACTCATCATTTGTTGCAAACTCATACAGTGCAGCCTAACGTTGTTCAAACCCACAGAAGTTTATTTTAAAGCTGAAGTAGGCGAGATTGGAGCAAATATGATTAAAAAAAGTTATTTTTATAAAACGGTCACTATATCGTGACAGTAGTACATGAAACAGGTAAAAAATCATGTTCCTCTATGTCCTCCGGTGCTCCTAACGGCATCTGCAAGATTTTAAAGACTGGAGGAAAACAAGCAGTAAGAGCTGATCTGAGGTCTGCTGTCCAGCTGCTGTCTATGAGAGCCGGCTGTCAATCACTCGCGAACTCTGACCAAACGGTCAAACTAGGCCGCGCTGATCAAATATGAATCAATATTCTGTTACGTTAATGCCTATTTCTCGCCTCAAATGTTTTCAGAATCATCTTGTAGTGCACTGTTTTACTGTAAAATGAGAAGTTTGTGACCCCGCAGACAGGTTGGAAATCTCTTGAAGGAACGCCAAGAGCACAGCCAATAGGAACGCTCTCTCAATGAAATGACCTGTGATTGGTCAAAGTCTCCCGTCACGGGTTTTCAGGCTTTTTAAAGCCTGAAAACAGAGCCACGAGGAGGAGCAGAAGTCTAGTTTTCTCTCAGAACACTTGAATTACAATATGCTGAGAGGTTATTATGGAATTTTTGCCCAATGATGCCGAAAATATACTGCCTATTGCCACTTTAAATTTGGTGGAGATGCTAAAGTTTCCAAAGATCCCAAATATGTCAGTCTGAAATTTGGGGATATATGTCTAAAATGATGAACGAGACATGTTGAATATTTACATTTGATAGAATGGTGCAGCCATAGATGTGAGCACACATAAAATTTTTATTGGAATATTTCACTCCATGTAAACATCCAGCCCAGTCGCACAGCAGTCACAAAATTGATTGCATTGATTCGTGTACATAGACACGAATTTCAATTTTTTTTCGTGATGGTCAGCATGAAATCAATTCATATGTAATCTACGTAATTGTGAACCGAGAAGTTTAGAGAGCGGCGAACGCCGCGTAGAGAGCAGGTCGGGGTGGATGGGTGCGTCAAAAAACACATCACTTTCACCCAGAAGGGTTATTCTATGGTATTCGTGTCCCGTGTGAAACCACAAGTCAAAGCTGATTTATTTGTCCCGTAACTTCCGTACTTAAGTTACGGCACTCGTTCTTTTCCTAAACCTACCTAAGTAGTTTTATTTTGAAAAGACTTGAGCGTAAACGTTGTTGAAAGTCGTGCTGAGCGTCACGGGAAAAAAAGGGAAATTCGTGTCTATGTACATGAATCAAATAGAATAAATTTGATGACTATTTCATGAACTGCCGTGAGATTGTGTTGAAACATCATATAGCTCCAATAAAGAGCTGGAACAAGAAGATCCCGAATATATAAATAACATGATTTTTCTAACCTTAGGGGAATTGAAAAGGGCGTATGCATGTTTTGAAATATTGTTTGGCATTATTTAAGAAAAATAAATTTCTTGGGCAGCTGCTAAGCCAAAAGGAATGTTAAGGCAAGGCAACAAACTCTTCTCAATGTTTATACTGTCATGGACAGAGATCTGTCAGTGCTCATTAATCTGAATCAAAGCTGTAGTTGGTAACTTTGAGAAAATATGATAAGTTATTTTTATAAATCTGTCACTATATCCTGACAGTAGTGCATGAGACAGGTAGCCTTCGAAAAAAAAAAATCAGGTTCCTCTGCCTCCTCCTAGTGCTCCTAATGGCATTTGTATTCAAAGTGTCCGAAGGAAAACAACCAATCAGAATCGAGCAGTCTCTGGGTAGCTGTTTGCAAAACTCACTAACTCCGATCAAACAGTCAAACTAGGCAGCTCTGATCAAATATGAATCAATATTCTGTGACTGTAATGCCTATTTCTCACCTCAAATGTTTTCAGAAACATATTTTAGTGTACTGTTTAGCTGTAAAATAAGAAAGTTTGTGACCCATGTTGGAAACAGTCGAGACGAAACCAAGCACTGCCCACCGGTCGGAGCAAACTTTCTCTCATTTTACAGCTAAACAGTCATATTCATATTTGATCAGCGCTGCCTAGTTTTATAGTCTGTATGGATGCACCGGTCCGACTTTTTCAGACCCGATAGCGATACCTGAGCTTTTGGTATTGGCCGAGTACCGAGTACTGATCCGATACCAGTGTTTATTTAATAAACACTTGACTTAAACATTGCTTTCCTAACTTTGTAAAACAAAATGTAACATATAAATACAGAGATGTAAATTGACTAAATTGTTATTAATTATTAAAATAATAAATCGTGCAACAGCAACTTGGTAAAAAATCTTCAAAATTAACAGGAATTACAATTCAAGTTCAAAACTGAAACAGGAATTAAAATTCCTGTATATTATATGTATATATATATATATACTTATATATATGTATATATATATATATATATATATATATATATATATATATATATATATATATATATATATATATATATATATATATATATCTCGGTGCATCCCTAATAGATGGATTGGAGTTCAAGTGGCCTGCTCGGATCTGATTGGTTGTTTTCGTCTGTGAAATCTTGCAAATGCCATTAGGAGCGCTAGGAGGACACAGAAGAACATGATTTTTTTTCACAGATTATCTGTCTCATGCACTGCTGTCAGTATATAGTGACAGTTTTATAAAATAATATTTTACGATATTTGCTCAAAGTTACCAACTGCAGCTTTAAATATGCTAATATATAGAAAGGGTGTAGAAAGGGTGTATGTGGCAGTAGGCAGTATATTTTTGGCATAATTGGGCAAAAATTCCATAATAACCTTTCAGCATATTGTAATTCAAGTGTTCTGAGAGATAACTAGACTTCTGCTCCTCCTCATGGCTCTGTTTTCAGGCTTTAGAAAATCTAGCCCGTGACGGGAGACTTTGACCAATCACAGGTCATTTCATTGAGAGAGCGTTCTTATTGGCTGTGCTCCGTCATGTGACCGGAACTTGGCGTTTCTTCACCAGATTTCACAATGGCCGCGGCGTCACAAACTTTCTCATTTTACAGCTAAACCGTACACTACAAGATGATTCTGGAAACGTTTATAGGCATTAGGCATAGGCATTAACGTAACATAATCTTGATTCATATTTTATCAGCGCGGCCTAGTTTGACCGTTTGGTCGGAGTTCGCGAGTGATTGACGGCCGGCTCTCATAGACAGCAGACCTCAGATCAGCTCTTACTGCTTGTTTTCCTCCAGTCTGTGAAATCTTGCAGATGCCGTTAGGAGCACCGGAGGACACAGAGGCAAATTATCTTTTTCAGGTTGCCTGTTTCATGTACTACTGTCACGATATAGCGACTGTTTTTTAAAAATAACTTTTTTTAATCATATTTGCTCCAATCTCGCCTACTTCAGCTTTAAGGGGATTTAAACTATTGTTTTGGCGGATCATTTCCTGACAGACTGGAGTGACTACATTTTTAAAAACAGTGGTGCTACTCAGTTGGAATGACTGTGAAATTCAAAACTTCCTTTTTCTTGCTGTTCTCAACAGCTTGCTGTGTAGTGATGCAAAGCAGTAAACTGTCCATTCTCACCAGCAGAGGGCTCCAGCAGATGCAGGAGGTGACCATGATGCCCACCAGCTGGACCACCATCTCAGTGTCCTGGGACCCGGTTGAGCGGTGGCGGCAGCAGGACCTTTTCTTTAGCCGGGCCCTCACCAGCGTGATCCCGCTGACGGTGTTGCACACGAAGGCCGAGGCCAGGGAGGTCAAAGCCAGTCCAGAGAACAGCATGACGAACGCCAGATCTGTCGCTCTGGTGCCCTCCATCACCCTGATAAAGCACCACGTCCACGGGTACTGGTAGGTGTAGGCGCCCAGGCTGAAGAAGGGCAGAAGGGCCACACATAAAGCCAGCAGCCAGATCAGGGCCAGCGCCATCTTCGTCCGCGCCGTGGTCACCAGGCGAGCGTGCAGCAGAGGCCTGGTGACGCCCAGGCAGCGCTCGGCGGCCATGGCGCAGCCCAGGAAGAGAGGGCACAGGCCAAAGAACACCATGCAGCCTCCCAGAAACAAACAAGACGCGTCCGGGTTGGCGGGATCGCCTCGGAAGCTGGAGACGGGATCAGCTGTGCTTGCTGTGTATCTCCTCAGCACGAGAGCTCCGGGGATAACGTGTCCGGCCAGATCTGTCGCCACCAGGCAGCTGGCGAAGAGCAGGAACGTGGCCTTTGACCGCCGCCGGAAGCGGTTGTAAGCCTTGGCGAGGATGATGAGGGCCACCACGTTGAACAGGATGCCCAGAGTCATGGTGAGGCCGGCGGCCGTGGGGTCACTTGGCGGACGCGTGGCATTACGCGTTACTACGGCCTCCACCTCAGGCTCCTGCCCCACGGGGGTGTGGTTGCAGGAGGGAAGGGAGGCGATAATGCCTGAGGAGTTGTAGTGCTGCATGGCCAGCATCACCGCCGGGCCCCGGGCCTGATGTGGTTCCTCTGGTTGAGAAGATACTGAAAAGAAAAACAAGACTACTGAATCATATAACACCCTCTTCCTTTAATGCCCCCCCCCCCCTTTCACACCCTAATACTTTTCACACAGTCCCTAACAGGTTTTCAAACATTACATCAAGATCACACTGGGGGATCACTTCAAATAAAGCATTTCATTACTGTCATCTCTACGAGTGAGCAAAGCTCCTCAGGGCGACGTGAACTTTAAAACGCAACAAATTAGTTGTCAGCCCTCTCCGAGAGCCTCATTTTTCTCTTTATATGAGTCAACAGGGGAAGTCTGAACAAGTTGTGACCGTTTTTGTTGACACTGAAAACTCCTGCGCACATTCCTTTAAACGTGCTGTTACCATGCCGCAGAATCAGCAGCAGTACTGACACTGTCACTACGTTAAATCATTACCTCCATACTGTACGCAGCTAAGAACAAGTCGTACATGCAAACATGCAAGATTTACATACAGACGGTTGTGCATAGCATAATGATAGGTGAAACATATTGCTCAATATATATTACGTAGCTCAGTGGTTCTCAACCAAGTCTCCGAGGGAGTTTCAGAGGATTTATTTTCACTATTTAATTCACTATATTAGTGAGCCCAATGTGAGTAGGAGTCATAAGAGTGACTGTTCTGATCATAGCTTTAACTTCCTCCACGGTTATAGTTGTCAAATATAGAATTCTGGTCTTAATCATATCTAACAACCAACATATTTTTTCAGATAGAGGTCCCTGAAGCGAAATCTTATCAAATAGGGGTCCGTGACCTAGTGTATCAATTTAGGGGTCTTTACAAGAAAAAGGATGAGAACCACTGATGTAGCTGACTTTTTTTTTTCAAAGTGATTATACTGTTTATGGTAATGTGTTTAATGTTTTACTTTTCTTTGTACATATTTCATTCATTTTTTCTTTACCCAAACATGATTTTTATTGCCGTTTGTTTTTCTTTATTCTTTAATTCTAATCTCTATTTTTACTCACATGGTGTTTTATTATGTGGAACACATATTTTATTTACTTACATGCTATGCTCTATCTTATTTGTATTTTATTCTGTTTTGTTGTATGTTCTGTAACTATATAATTTCTTTAAATGCAAAAAAAAATAAAAAATACTATGCTCTGTGCCTGCCGACTATAAAATGTATTAATATATTGTCATAAACATGATAAATAAAAACTTTATGAAAATTACAAAAAAAGCACATAATGATGATAATACATCATGATACACACATAATAATGACAGCCAAACATTGCCTCTGTAGCCCCATACAGTTTAAAGAAACATTTACCTCCATTTTTCTATTTGATTTGAGGGCGTTTAATTTCCTTACCTGTTAATTGTTTTTATGAATTAAAGTGAACATTCTCCAAATAGTTTCAATAAATCCAAACTGTAAATGTTACAGTAAAATGTGAATATTTTTTTACTTAAAACAAACAAACTGAACTTTGAACAAAAAAAAGAAAGCCTCAGGGCATACTATTTGTCCTTTACGTTAAAGATATATAACCTACCTTTGAAATGATAAATCCATGGAGATGATCGGGATCACTCTGATCTTGACAATTACACATAACTGAAGATAAACTTCCAATAAATGAATCCAGGCTGTTCTTGAGATCCTCTCGTGCTGTTCCAAAGTCAGAGGACTTCTTCACCTGAAGTGTTTCCTCATTCTGAGACTATATAGTAACTCTCCTCTCAGAACAGGCAGCCTCCCTGTAACATTGCACAAGCATGTCCTCTGTCACTCCAGCTGCTGCTGGCTGCTTTTATACGGCGGAGCTGCACCGCGCTCACACCGCCTCTGGGTGTCTCAGTCGGTCAGTAACCTCCTCTCAGCAGAGACAGGATGAATGAGCCTATACTGTATATCTAATGTTTAAAATCCAGCTGACTCACTCCTAACTCCACCTCACCAAACAATTATGAGATGAAGGGGCTTAAATATTAAGCCTATAACGGCAACAACCTGTAGGATTGTAGACCTGCCTGAGGCTGCAGGAAAAAAGCTCCTTTCAACTATCACTTTTACAAGCAGTGATGTAGTTCCTAACTAACATAAGCATGACTTCATATCACAGAGGTTTAGACAAAAATTAGTTGTAGTTTTATACTGATTAATGCCAGATTAGACTCCTGCGTTACATACTTGCTTTTACTGCTTGAGATATCTGTCCCTTGTTTGCTCATTGTACAGATATTAAAACACTCCCCTGCTCTACTGAGCCTCATCTGAACAACCTCAACATCCCTGTGGTCAGCTCATCAATGTGAACCAGCTGTGCTCCCGCCTCTACAAACACAGTCTGTAGCTGCAGCTGTGACTGCAAATGGTTTTCCAGTTCTCCAGAAGACTGGTTAGACCGCTGGACGTTAGGATGTAATGCTCCAGGCAGGCCTCACCTCAGTGAGGAAAGAGCCCAGTGTTTTTTTGTGATAAGCACGCAGAATGAATATACAAACATCTAACCCTCTGAGATCCTCTGAGACCCTCTGAGACCCACTTGGACCGGTTTTTGCCTTTTTTTAGGGGGGTGTATGGGGTCTTTAGGGGGAGGTAGCAGGTCAACAGTAGATCACATCACATGGAAGTGGTGTACGTCATCTGAAAGCTGGGAATCTGAAGAATAATTTGAGATGCAGCTAAGCACTGTGTGTCAAGTTGTTCTGGTCAAAAATCAGAAATAAACATGAATTCATTCATGAATTATTCTTAAACCTGCAGTAGGCAGAATGTTTTTGGCATCATTTCAGCATAATTTCTTTCAGCATATTGTAATTCAAGTGTTCTGAGAGAAAACTAGACTTCTGCATCTCCTCATGGCTCTGTTTTCAGGCTTTAGAAAATCTAGCCCGTGGCGGGAGACTTTGACCAATCACAGGTCATTTCAGAGAGAGAGCGTTCCTATTGAGCGTTCCTATTGGCTGTGCTCCGGCTGGTGGGCGGTGCTTGGTATTTCCTCAAGTGATCTCAACATGGCTGCCGGGTCACAAACTTTCTCATTTTACAGCTTAACAGTACACTACAAGATGTTTCTGAAAACAGTTGAGGAGCCAAACAGACATTACAGTACATCTTATGATCAGCGCTGCCTAGTTTGACCGTTTGATCGGAGTTCACGAGTGATTGACAGCTGCCTCATAGACGGCCAACGCCATTAGGAGCACCGGAGGACACAGAGGCACATGATTTTTTTCAGATTACCTGTCTCATGCACTACTGTCAGGATATAGTTACCGTTTTATAAAAATAACTTTTTTTTTAATCATATTTGCTCCAATTCTACCCACTGCTGCTTTAAGTATTAAGAAGTATATTCCCATGTTCTATTATGTCTCATAACTAGCTGTAGCAATTTTTGAGTTGATGCCATTTGTTACACAGATTTGGTGCTAAATTTAACCATTTTATACCACTCAAGAATGGAAAAAAATTCTGGAAAATCCCTCCAAAATATCACATTAAAGGTACTAATGATAACATTGATAACATTCAGCCACTAGATGTTGCATTCTCCCTCCCCCGTTCCATTGCATTTACTTCACAACAAGTCGTTGCCAGGCATTTACTGTTAATCTCAGCCATTTATCCATTTTTTCCACACTAACTGACGACCCACAGATACCACGTGATACCAACGTCGTTTAACTATTGGCTCACAAGCCTTGTTAGAAGTGGGAACCAAACGTCAGATATCTTCCACAGAGATAAACAAAACATTAATTTTGGACCCGCCAAAATCTTTTCGATGATTAATTCACAATTATAATATCTTTTTTTAGGAAGAGCCATACTTTTATTCTGCACCTTTCTTAAAACCCTGTGGTTGTATTATTTAAAAAAATATATTTATCTTCTTAAAAATGTTATCAACAAGATCTTTAAGACACCAAGACCTTGAGACCTCCATAGAAAAAGCAATGCTGTGATTTGGTATCAAAAACTTTTGACATTTGGAGATTTCTGCAAGAATTGCATTATTTGGCGATTGGATAGTGAACACTTCTACTCTGGCAACAGCTCAGTGCATGCTTTTTACCCAAAACTGCATGTGATTTTCATAAAGTGGGCATGTCTGTAAAGGGGAGACTCGTTGGTACCCATAGAACCCATTTTCATTCAAATATCTTGAGGTCAGAGGTCAAGGGACCCCTGTGAAAATGCCAGTTTTTCCTCGGCAAAATTTAGCCTAACTTTGGAGCGTTATTTAGCCTCCTTCCCAACAAGCTAGTATGACATGGTTGGTACCAATGGATTCCTTAGGTTTTTTAGTTTCATACCAGTACCTTCACTCTAGCTCTAAAACTGAACCTGCTACAGCCTCTGAAAGACAGTAAAGTCGATCCCGCGGGTATCAGAGGTTAAAGATCGCCGTGCCAAATGATGAAAAGAATCTGGAGCCTCTCAGGTCCCCATCATCACCAGTCAGGTGTATCTTTGCACTCATCTGAAATTCCTCCTCCAGCGAGAGGCCATTTTCTTTCACTGTCGTCTTATTATGTCAAAACAGTAGAAGGACCCTGCTGTTAAATGATGTTCTAATGTACACAACACAGCTCTTTGTTCATACACGCACCGCAGCTGTGTATCAAAAAATGTCCTTTTGAGGCGAGGACTGGAACATGTGTGCATGTCCTCTGTACATTTAAATAGACAGTTGTTTTAATAATGTGTTTCATAAGAACACAGTCTGAATTCGCCTGTGCATGTCTGCATGTACATGCTGGTATGTGAGGTCTGCCAAAGACTCAGACAGCATGCTATTAGAGACAAGTGCAGCTGTATTTGCTGGGGTTAATGTCAGTCTGCTGTGTTATAAAACCTGGAGCTGGGCTGTGATTAACACCTGAGATGGTTAAATGCAAGAACTCACCGTGAATGCAAAGGAGACGACACAGGAGAGCGGTATGCTGAGAGGACGGGCCATTCGGATCAGAAGTCAGCTCTGAAAAAGGGAAAAAAATAAAAAAGAAGGCATGTTTATCATGGGCCATTTGATATTAACACAGGAGCTAAGCATTGTTTCTTTTCTTTGGTAGAGACACAAAAAGCTGTAACAAGTCTGCAACAACAGATGTGTTCATGTTTTCATTATGGCTAAAAGAGTTTTCCCCCGAACTCACTATTTATACAGTAAAAATCTGTTACCACAAAAGGAGTTAATTTCAGGTTAGATTTAAAAACAGGTTGTGTCCGTAAAAATGCAAACAAACAGCTTTAAATTTAAGTAAAAGGGGAAAAAACAATGGCTGTCAATTGATTAAAATATTTAATCGCGATTAATCGCATGTTTGTCCATAGTTAATCGCGATTAAAGGGAGATTTGTCAAGTATTTAATACTCTTATCAACATGGGAGTGGGCAAATATGCTTGCTTTATGCAAATCTATGGATATATTTATTATTGGAAATCAATTAACAACACAGAACAATGACAAATATTGTCCAGAAACCTTCACAGGTACTGCATTTAGCATAAAAAATATGCTCAAATCATAACATGGCAAACTCAAGCCCAACAGGCAACAACAGCTGTCAGTGTGTCAGTGTGCTGACTTGACTATGACTTGAACCAAACTGCATGTGATTATCATAAAGTGGGTATGTCTGTAAAGGGGAGACTCGTGGGTACCCATAGAACCCATTTTCATTCACATATCTTGAGGTCAGAGGTCAAGGGACCCCTTTGAAAATGGCCATGCCAGTTCTTCCTCGCCAAAATTTAGTGTAACTTTGGAGCGTTATTTAGCCTCCTTTACGTCAAGCTTGTATGACATGGTTGGTACTAATGGATTCCTTGGGGTTTTTAGTTTCATATGATACCAGTATATTCACTTCTAGCTTTAAAACTGACCCGCTACAACCTCTGAAAGATTGATTGCGTTAATGCGTTAAAGAAATGAGTGACATTAAAATGAACTACAGCGTAAACGCGTTATTATCGCTTTAACTTTGACAGCCCTGGAAAAGACGTTTAGTAAAAGGGTTTTATAAGGTCTGGCTTTGAAGAACTTTTCCCTCCTCTGTGTGTGCCATGTAGACATAATCATGGAAAGATCACCAGCTCCAGCTCACAGAAAAAAAGAGTCCTTTTGAGATGTTCAGTCTTTGCTGCTGTATCTTAACTCCACATGGATGTGATTTACTTGTGCAGCCATGTTAATTGCATATTTTTATTTGCACCAACGGGACACACCATAAAACAAGAAACCACACGACGAAAACAGCTGTAAATAAAGTCTTACAAGTGGTTTGGTTTTGTATACTGCACACTGGACCACAACGTACAGGACATCACTTCAGCAATAACCTGACTGAGAGGCCTCAGACACAAGTAGCACCACCACCACCTTGTCCCGGGTTGTGTTTTGGACTGTGAATGCTTCACTTCATTACACAGGAATCTGCTGGCTGGATGGTACTGGACGCAGTAAAAACACCCAGAGTTTTACAGAAACACCAGGCTTGCAGGAAAAGCTGTGTCTTCCTAACAGCCATTGTCGTGTTCGCTAAATTTCCACTTTCGCACTGTTGGTCTAAACTCTTTTTGTGACACCTTCCTTGGCGTCACATCCTCAAATAATCCACAGCAGCAGAAGAACACTGCAGTTTGGTCAGATATGGTTGGCTGCAGTTTGTTTGTCGCGCCATTCTCTGCATTTCTGTAAAAAAAAAAAAAAAAACAGCCACGAAAAATTCCAGGATTTATTTGTTGAAAACCTCATAATTACCAGGCTTTTAGTCCAGACATTTTTGTATAATTATGCATGTCATGCTCGTTGGTTTTTACGCTCAACTGTTCACTGTCTCAGTGAAAGTGCATTTTGATAAAGTAGGTGCTAGTCTTCATAATAATAATAATAATAATAATAATAATACATTTTATTTATGGGCGCCTTTCAAAACACTCAAGGTCACCTTTCAAGGCAGAGTTCAACATAGATAATAATGTAACAATAAATAATAAAATTGACAAAACAAATTTACAGTGTATAAAATCATCATGTATAGAAGATTAATGGGACCAGATGGATAATGATCGAAGTGAATATGCCAGTTTAAAGACATTTGTTTTGAGACGAGACTTGAAAGTTGAGAGAGAGAGTCAATGTTACGGATGTCTGGTTGGAATGAGTTGACTCTGGCATCTTCGTCTTAAATCATCTATCTTTATAGGCCCAGCTGGATTTGTGTGACGTTGTTAAGACTTGTGTGTCTCAGAAAAAGTCTTGTTCTTAGATTTGGATATGGATACTTTATGCTTACAAGTAATGCATCCAAATAATAAATAATAAATAAAAAAAAATAACACTGCCAGAACAAGTGGAAGTATGTCCGTCTGTCTTTCCCGGCATTGTGGTTGTGGGGTCTTATTGGGAGAAGAGACATGTTACAGTTTACAGGGAGTTACAGGGAGTTTTATGTTTCTGAGGAAAATTTCTAAGCAGATAAAAGGTGATGTTATTCTGAAGAACCAGAGTTTGGCCAAAAGGTCATTTAACTGGAACTGGTGCCTTAGTTTTTAAAAATATCCCTTCTCTTGTATTTTGCCCTTTTTTGGTATGCTACACCAGCAATGGATATCAGGTAGATAACTAAAATAAACTTACATGCTTCCAATTACTTAATAGTTTTGTGGCTAGTAATGTTTTTCTTTTTTATCTAATGAATTGCAATTTCTCTGCTTTGGAGTGGCAGTAGGCAGTATATTTTTGGCATCATTGGGCAAAAATTCCATAATAATCTTTCAGCATATTGTAATTCAAGTGTTCTGAGAGATAACTAGACTTCTGCTCCTCCTCATGGCGCTGTTTTTAGGCTTTACAAAATCTAGCCGGTGACGGCAGACTTTGACCAATCACAGGTCATTTCAGAGAGAGAGGGCGTTCCTATTGACTGTGCTCTGGTCATGTGAGCGGAACATTTTTACAATGGCGGTGGCGTCACAAACTTTCTCATTTTACAGCTAAACCGTACACTACAAGATGAGTGGTCGTGAGCTAGCCAGTGGGGCACGCTCACATGCAAAGACATAAACTAAAAACACACGCGGCGGACCCGATTATGTCAACAAATCGCGGAGAAGCTCTGATTACAACACACAAAGAAGGAGAGCGACTTCTTTCTCTGCTCAGGTAGACATTACTCCTCTATATCTTTAAAGACAACAGTTGTTTGCTGCCGCATAAGACAGCATAACCTACAACTCGTTACGAAAGTTCCCTCTTGTGGATGTCGGTCGGAGTAGTATAGCGGCAACGTGTGCACATCTCTCTACTCTACATCATAACAAAAAAGGGAGGCACCACCTTGTGGCACTATTTGGCATTGCAGTAACACCACAACTCTGGCTGTTAACCTCAAGTTAAACCTCAATATCTTTGGAACAATAATAATAGCCACCAATGCACACATCGGAGGTGAAATGGGAAATGGCTGAATTAATGCAAACATAAGAAAATGTTGAATATTCCAGCTCCTCTTATCCATTTTTGAGTAAATAGATAGCAGATAGCGGAGGGGAGAACAATGCCGTGTGAAATAGGGCGGCCAATGGCAGGCTTATACCCACAGTCTACATACGATGAGTCAGATTAGTGTTTGTGTAACTACCTACGTATATCAAAGTGGGGATAAAATAAAATATAAATTCATGGTAAACAAAAACTTTTAACCACCAAGACCTACCCCCCCTCACCCCGCACGTTCTCCCAGAAAAGTCAAATTATCCTAATGACTTATTGGTTTGATCCTGGAATAATCTTTTACTGCTCAAAATAAACTGGATTCCTGCTAATTCCTTTGCACATATTCTGCACGTACAAAAATCACATACACAAGAGGGTTCCTCTGAAATACATGAAGCAACAAAAAAGCAGCAAAGAAGGTCATCCAGGGGGCTGCAGGCCCCAGAGAAAAGACTTCCGAAGAAGAGATGATTCAAACACGTGGGATATTCGAGATGCCCTCGACAAGCCCTATTTTGTCTGTCACGTACCCTGCACACGATATGTTGATAATGCTTTTCTGATCTTGTCAGTGTGAAATGATTGTGTGAAGACGATTTTCCAACCTTAAAGCTGCACTTATCAATGTTTTTATATCAACAATGGATCTGATGAATTACTGTATGTGTACTATGAAAGGGGTCACTTGTAGTGACGAACCCACAGAGAATTCTCACCAGACTCAGCAGTGCCTTCAGCTCTATACGGAGCTTTATAGCATCTTATAGCTCATTAGGTGTTTTCGGACCAGAGGAACCTTTTCATAGTTCTACGAACCCCCCTTTTTAATTGTGTCCGCACCGCAAAAAGTCTGCTCTGCTGCGTCACCCGGGCCCGCCTCAGCTCCACCGACGATCCACTTCTTTGCCCATTTTTGGATTAGCTGTGACTTAGGCTGTATCGTCACTGCCAAGATGGAGACGGCCGGAGCCACCCACTTTGAGCTTCACAACTGCTCTTCAGAAACCTATGTGTGACGTCACGGAGACTACGTCCATATTTTATTCTATCACACACACACACATATGGTCATTTGGGGTCAGCGTCGTTGTTGTTGGAGGTGCAAGCACTGGAGGCAGAGGTGCATGAAACGCATAGAGTGCTACAGGAATGAGTTCTAAAACCCGGAAATGAGTTAGCATTTTAGCATTTCCGGTTCCCTCGTTGGGAAGTAAATGGTTTTTTTTTAATGGGTTTTTAGTTAGATGCCTGAAATAAGGTCAGTGGTTAGCAGACGTTTAAGAGATTTTAACGTATTGTTCTACGATATAAAATACGTCAGTAATACCCCACTCTTGAATTGCTTTACAGCCTTGTTGTTTATACTTGCTATCATGCGACCGCGGTGTAGTTCGTTCATAGCATATTGTTAGCTTTTTACTTCTGGCGATTGCATTCACACCTCAAATATCACAAACCGACCGTGGTTCGTGAAGATTATCTCGCTGAACAAAACGTGTAGCATAAACGCGTGTTCGCGTTTGCAATAATCCAAAATCCAACAGAAAAATCTCTTTGGCTTCTTGTCAAGGGAACCCAGTGCGATGCTAACTTCCTGTCTGGCCTGCAAAAATACGTCATCCCTGGAGCACTCTATTGTGGTGGGCGGCAGCGTAGGTAGAGCGTGGCGCTGTGTGTAAAAGAATACAGTGTATGGGCGCCACAGGTCATCGATGCCATTGCAGGATCAAACCTCCATTATTCATCGCATGGTGACACACGTACCATGTAAATATTGGCATATTTGATTTGTTGTCAAAGCATCGTCAAACATACTCATGTGACTTCTGTTCTGCTTCCCATCCATCATGTATGCCTGGCTATATGCCTATATAACCTCCGCTGCTTGAATGAACAGTTCACTGAGCCGCTCAACATTATCATTCCTGTCATTCACCAGGCGCACGTAATGAACGGCCGCTTCCTTGACTCACCGAAGTGTGAAATAGCTGCAGCACAAGAGCAGAGGCCGCTTATCATTCAGTTACTGTATAAATCGAATGAAAACTCCATTACTGGATGTGAATGTGAAAAACAATGCTCGCTCTCTCTCTCCAGTGTGTGAGAGAGACTGCATCTGAAATAGAGAGGTCGCCATCGCAGATGCTTAACTCCATTTAATGCTTAGGACTAATGTCTAATTTGAGCCTCGACGTTCTGCAGTCATGACAGTGAGAAATAATGTTGGTTTAGGGAGGCTGGTGATGTGAAGTGTGTGATAATGTAATGGTTAGCCTGACGGATATGTGCAATATCAAGGATATAAATGTCCTGTTCTGACACACAGAGTTCAAGTATAGTTATATATATATATAGTTCCTTAATTAAAGGCATGGTATGCGATTTACCCAGTATACACTATTTGTTATATTGGTTGAAATGGTCTTCACACCCCGACAGCAATCCATTTCTTATGAGCTCTGAAAAAAGACCGGAAAAGATCTGTCATCTGTAGCTGCTGTAATCCTGTAAAAACGTCTACCAGTCAGTGCCTCTGCGCCCAGTTGTAAAGAACCAATCAGATGCCTCCCTGCCTCCCTGCTCGTACTCTACCCTTAGCGTGCACCAGCGTGAACTCAAAGCGCGTTGCCGCCGCATGTTTACTGGAGAATGGAAGAGATAACTCAGCTCTTAAAACACTGGACAACGAGCACGAACTTGTACCACTATTACCATATTATCGAAAAATACAACTTCGATTTAGTTGTTTATGTTCTGTTAGTTTACTTTATAAGATACTGCAGGTTTAAACTATTTACAGCTCATAGTGAAGTCAGACAAACAGGATTATCAACGAGGGGAGACGGCGGATATAAAACATTGACAAAATTTACGTTACTCAAACTGCTTTTTCAGTTACAGAAACAAAAGAGTGGACTGATCTCCCTCCACATATTAGAGTAACGTTAAAAAGGGTTGTGTTGTCTCAGCAGGTATCTCTCTGCCCCCTCAGAGGCTGCTCTTTCCCTCGCCACTCTGCTGCTCTGTGGCATGCTCTCCAGCGAGCTACCCCCCCGCGGGCGATTGTGGAGCTTTTCATCTCCAAAAAGGCAGATAAACACATGTTAATTTATAATGGACATTAGTTTTGTGATATTTAAAAGAACTATCCGTCAACCAGGAAATAAAAGCCCCTCTTCTACGAGACCGGTCTCATGAGAGAGCTCCAGCCAGCTCATAGCGGGGTCTGTGTGAGTGACTGCCCGGGTCGAGAGGTGGTGATCCCGGCAGGAGCAAGCTAGCTGTGCCGGCAGTTTGTGGAGCTTCTAAACTCTGACAACGGTGGAGCAAATGTTTGATTCGCCATCTAACATCGTAAAACTGTCAATATTCTAAATCTACACAGTTGATTTCTCGCCTCAAAATTTTTCCGAAGTGAATTTAGTGATGAAATAGCTACGAAAAATAGTAGTAGTTATGATGCGGCGGTGCTCGTGCATGTGTGTGGGGGGCGTTGCCTTGGAAGGAGTTTCGAGGGGAGGGGGGGGTTTAGACGGAGCTCCTGAGGCAATGCTACTTTCAAATTATGCTAGCTTTGCAACATCATAGACCCTATCTTTAAGTACTTGTTTTTTTTTTTATTTATATTATTATTATTACATGCTATTACAAAGTTTCAAAATGCATGCACATTGGTGGAAAGTGAGCCCTTATTCAACAGTATTTTCACTCTTGTACAGACCATTGTTCCTTAGGGAAACACTGGGTTTTCTCACAGCTTCTTTTCCCATTCTAAAATACACTGACATGGTGGTCTGAGCTATTTTAAACTTCACTGCTGGTCTCCGCTCAAGGCTGTTACATTAATCTTGTTCCTACTTGTCCTTGCCCTTAACTGTCTTCTCATTGAGCTGAATGGTAGGCGCTGGATGGTGATTCACTTAGCTCTCCGTCTCCTCTGGTATGAATGGATGTCGACTACAGTAGAAAAGCAAATTTTAATTACCGGAGCTTTTTCTTAATCAATCAAGTCATAGGACATCATGACTTGGTGGGTTAATTACCAAAGCGTAATACATGTAACTGGCTGTTTTATTAGGGCCCGCATAGAAACTGTAGGAATTATTATTATTATTATTAAAATGAATTGCATTTTTGAGGGTCTTAAGGTGCTCAGAAAGTTGTTAAACTTTGCACACTCATCACAAAAGTTTATATTTTTGGGGTCTCAGGCTTGGGTGTGGCAACATGTCTCGCTGGCGACCCCTATAAAGTTGGAAAAATGAAGCCCCTCGTTCGGGATTCACCAACATGTATGAAATTTGGTAGGCGGATATAACATGTGGAGACGTAAGGAAACATGTTGATTTAAATAGACAAAGGTCATGTTTAGCCAAAAAGCTGCTTCCAAAACAATTGACTTTTTCCAGTTTGGAAAGGTTTTTTTTGCCTTCATTCCTAATGTTATGTGAAACGGGGGGGGAAACAAATTACAAAACAACAAGCAATATAAAGTATATTAGCTTCTATCCTCTGATTACGCTGGCATTTGTCATCAGGCTTACCATCACAGCTGAAAAGAGACCTTTAGGAAATCACGGCAAGACTTTCACTCAAGTGTGAAGTCTAAATTGTCTGTCCTGTGCAATTATAGTTTTTTTTTTTCTCTGCAGTCAGTTTTTCCACAGAGGAGTCCAGTCACTTGCTGGACTTCTGGTGTGTAGTACCCCAAAGCTTGTCAACACAAGTCAAACATAACAGCAAAGCCTGCTAGCAGAGGAAAGACTGCTGAGAGCTGCTAAGGACACGCAGGGGAAAGTTTAGTCATCAGTTCTTTTCGGACCAGGTGTTACATTATGTAAGACCTGATTATCTTCTGTGGTACCCGTACATCGGTGGCGGTTCTAGACCATTTCAAATGGGGAGGCCAGGCTGAGGCCACATGTGATTTTAGGGGTACCAAATACATTGGCCAGGGACCCCTTCAACGGGAGAAATTTTTCCAAGGACCCCCTCATAATCGTAATACCGATTAAGCATAATGCTTACTACCATTTGTACTCTTAGATGCCATTGGAACTATTTGTATTCTAAAAATGTTTCAACCTAAATACTTCAGACCTGTTTGATAGTGATAAACAGAAACACATTTCCATTTAGATCATGTTAACACCACTTTGTTTTGCCCTGATATTCTGGATGCTTTGTAATCAGATGTCGCTTTAGCTTGGCCGGCTTTGCTAGCACCTGCAGACACATGACGCATTTTAGTCTCCCGTCGCTGTCGCTCGATATAACTGTCGTCATATTTTCTCAATTTAGCTAGTTTGGTCTTAAAGTCACTTAACGATGTGGACTGGCTCAAATATTTCTCCATGCTCGCCAGCTAGCTAGCTGGCTAATAAGCTAAGCTAAGCTAAGCAGTGGGAGGAATAGAATAGAAAGCCTTATTGGAACGGTTCGTTGCGCCCTGAGTGAAGTGACTGATTCATAACGTGATTTGTCACAATCATATCAGAGTTTCTATTGGCCCAAAGCTAACGTGGGTGGTAGTAATAGACACGATATGCTTGTTTTATTGGCGCCCAAATGGTCCCCATCTGTAGATGTGTACTTTTTAATGATACAGACAGGACAATTTTATAATTTATAGCAAAATATTTCGTGGACCCCCTGACAGAGTGCCACGGTCCCCTGGGGGTCCCCGGACCCCGCTTTGAGAATCACTGCATTAAGCACAACTGTTACATTTATTGTAATATGCTATTGTTTTTATTTGTGTGTGTCTAACTTTTCCATTTGTAATGCTTTGTATGTAGGTTATATCACTTATGTGTGTTTTGCTTATGTTGCAGATTGATGTTTTTTATTATATGTACAGCCCTTTGAGGCATGCTTTGTGATATTGGGCTATAATAAAAGTTTGAATTGACGAGTTACTGCAAAATTGTGTAATAGTGTGAGTCACAGTTTTGTGCACACCTTACAAACTTGTGCAGTTGCATACACTGTACATAACTCCTTCACAAATATTCACTGACCCGGACAACATGTTCTCAGTGCAGTGAGCTAAAGGTCCCATTGTTGGAATCTGGCCTTGACATCAATCTGGTCTTTCATAAGTTGATGGAAACACACTTAGCTTGTCCCGTACAGTAAACCTCGCCCAGTGAGGGGGCACACTGGGGCTCACAGACTTGTTAAATGCTAGAGTTTTTTGCACAGAGCTGCTATCAACTCTTAAACTGTTTGTTTTGACTAAACATCAGAACTGCTTGGAAACTGCAAAATGAGAACATGTCTCCACATCATTACACGTAATGGGCAAATGTACAATTTTACAACAACAAATTCATACTATTTTTTTCCAGTGTTCTTGCATGTTTATAGGCCACGATCTTTGAAAAGCCTGAAGAAGGTCTGACAGACCAAAACGTTGTAATTAAATAAATATTTCAGCAGCGAGCGAGACAGTGTGCGGGATTTCTTCTCATGTTGTTTTCATGTTTATAGGCCACAAATACTTAATCCTGCTGTACCTCCTAGGTCGGCTTTGGTTTCTATTCATTTTCAAGTGGATTTTCGTACCACAATTGCTGCCTGGAAGTCAGGAGTAACACAATATAAAAATGTGCAGCACGATTTGGACAATAGGCCGCAGTAACATAATGTATATGTGATTTGGAAACAGGGAAAGGGCTGCTCATTTAAACCCCTACGCTGCATCATAAATCAGGCTAATGAAGACAATTCTGTGTAATTATCCAGTTTACAGTTAGTCTATAAATTCCATATTATTAGCTCATGCTGCCCCTCCATTATATGTGAAATATCCAGTGAATTTCATGCGTACACACACACCCCCAGGCAGCAAAGTGCTTTTATTTTACACAGGTATCGTGTGGTGCTGGTGTCCTCATTGAAATGATTTATGATTCACATTGTGAGCAATTTACAGTATTCACCCTGAGGGATTTTCCTCACAACATTCCCACAACACGGGAACTCAGACACCTCACCTCAAAAAACACACTAATCAAGAACACACACACCCAGAGACGTGCATGATTTTCTGGAACAATTTTGGTTGAGTTGTTACAGAGCAAAGCTAACGATCAAATCTCTCAAACAGAGAGAACTTCTAGTGAATCATTTATAACATCATATGACGGCACCATCTGTACGGAAGGCCATTTCTGCCTGGAAAAGAAAGTAATAGCTCAAATATATGATGAGTCAACATGAGAGTGTGTCACTTAGTCAAAATGATGACAATTTTAAGATACAATTACGACATAAGTTATCAAAATTGATGAGTTAGTAAATAAATCATAATGATGACTTGAAAATTATGACCCACAATGTAAAAGTCAGGAATTATTACATAATAGTGACCTTGAAAATAATTTTGTATCCTAAAAAGTCAAAATTTTGAATTATTATTTCATAATAACGACCTAGTATTAAATCATTTCAACCTAATAACTCAAAATTCTGACTTAATTTCTCATAATTATGACCTAAAAAGTCTACATTTATTTTATTATTATTTCATATCTATAACTAAAAAGTTAAAATTTTGAATTATTCTCATAATGACTTAAAAAAATCAACATTTGGAATTATTATCTCACATCTAACACATAATAATTTTGACCTAAAAGTCAAAGGTTTGACCTAATTTCTCATAATTATGACATCAAAGTCACATCATTTCTTATAATCATGACCTAAAAAGTCAACATTTTAAATTATTATCTCATAATTATAATATA
The DNA here is from genome assembly GCA_916701645.2 of Sebastolobus alascanus. Lineage (NCBI taxonomy): Eukaryota > Metazoa > Chordata > Actinopteri > Perciformes > Sebastidae > Sebastolobus > Sebastolobus alascanus. Next base: position 490,071 of record CAKAOJ020000230.1, read on the forward strand.
GCATAGTTTATTTTAAATTATCTCACAACTATGATTAGAAAGTAGGGCCGTCAATCGCAATCAATTAAAATATTAAATCGAGATTAATCGCATGATTGTCCATACAGTAGGTAATCACGATTGATCGCAAATCAATCACACATTTTTTATCTGCCCAAAATGTACCTTAAAGGGAGATTTTTCAAGTATTTAATACTCTTATCCACATGGGAGTGGACAAATATGCTGCGTTATGCAAATGTATTTATATATTTATTATTGGAAATCAATTAACAACACAAAACAATGACAAATCTTGTCCAGAAACCCTCACAGGTACTGCATTTAGCATAAAAAATATGCTCAAATCATAACATGGCAAACTGCAGCCCAACAGGCAACAACAGCTGTCAGTGTGTCAGTGTGCTGACTTGACTATGACTTGCCCCAAACTGCATGTGATTATCATAAAGTGGGCATGTCTGTAAAGGGGAGACTCGTGGGTACCCATAGAACCCATTTTCATACACACATCTTGAGGTCAGAGGTCAAGGAACCCCTTTGAAAATGGCCATGCCAGTTTTTCCTCACCAAAGTTTAGCGCAAGTTTGGAGTGTTATTTAGTCTCCTTCGCGACAAACTAGTATGACATGGTTGGTACCAATGGATTCCTGAGGTTTTATAGTTTCAGTATGCCAGTATCTTCACTCTAGCTTTTCTGACTTTATTTAATTGTATATCTTTCATTCCTAACTTTTCATGATTTTCTTTTCTTTTCCAAGCAGAAATGCAATCTATCTGTGACATTCTCTTTGACATAACTATTTTAGTTTGCACTGTCAGATTGCAAAGTCTCAAAAGTGAACATTTAGCCAATAGTCTTTGCTGACACAGCAACAGGTGTGAAAAGAAAAACAGGATGGCTGGCACTTATATATAATTACACGTATTTCAGGAGGGTTTCAGTGCCAGGCTGCTCAAAAGAATCACATTTCACACACAAGCAAAACAGTAGCATCCTGTGCTGATTTACCAATGCGACCATGTTCATTTTACAGGGACGACCATCTGAGGCAAGATTGGTCAGTTCTTCACTAAATACACACTGGAATGTTGTAATGTGAGCCACACTCACCCACCTACCAAAAATGTTTGTGTGGCAGCATGACATGTTCATGGCCAAAAACTAACTTAAATGTTAGCGTGTGGCTTGAACTGGCTGTTTTTGGTTCACAGAGTCGTGTCCAAACCTCTCATAAAGGCCTCATTCACAAAGTGCCAGCCAGGGAGTAATGGTCCTGCCTGTGGCCTCCTAGATTGAGACCAGATGCTGCAGATTCTTCCCTCTGCAGCACATCAGCCCAACGCAGACCTCTATCTCTTCTATCACATCCTGTTCCTGGATTCATATTTGCATTTCACCTTTCTTGAGTTAAGAAATCATTGTAAACCGATCCAGATACTGTATGTTATTGCAGGGTAAACACAGGTGTAATTAATAACATTACTTATGGCCCTGTTCCATTTAGGTGGGCCAGGGACGTGGTATTGTGCATGCTGGCTCGCTGGAATGGCTGTGACACTAAATAGAACGGGACCATAATTAATGTTATCAATTACACCTGTTTACCCTTCAATTACATGTCAAAATGGCTGCTGTGAAAAGGGCCTATAGCTGGAACAAAATGCTAATACTGGTGCCTCGATGAGTTGCTCCACTAGTGGAACTCACCGTTCGCTAGGCCACGCTTCCCTTTCGCTACTCCTATCAAGCTTTCCGTTCTTTCACGGCACGTATAGGCTACATTTTACAGTAACGGGCAGATTTAAAGCAGTTTTTCAACAGTGCGATGCGAAAAATGCAGTGCGGGAATGCAGCACATTCGCATGCTTGTCCGGTGCGAATTATCCGCGTAGGTAATTATTATGCAGAATGACAGCGCTCAGTTGGAACAAAGGATTTCATTCCGCTGAAATCGAGGTCCGTAGGATTAAATTTACCCACAACAAATGTCCGTGAAATAGTCACGAAATTGAATGTATTGATTCGTGTACATAGACATGAATTTCACATTTTTTTTGTGATGGTCAGCTTGAAATCAACTCGTATGTAATCCAGTTAATTGTGATCCGGGAAGTATAGAGAGCGGCGAACACCGCAAAGGGAGGAGTTCAGGATGGATGGATGGGTCAAAAAACATGGACTTTCACCCAGGACACCGATTTTCGTGTCCCGTGTGAAACCACAAGCCAAGGTTGATTTATTTGTCATGTAATTTCCCTACTTAAGTTGCAGCATTTCTGGTATTATTTTAACCCAAACCGCGATCTTTTCCTTCAGCAGTTTTTGTCACGTAACTTCAGTACTTAAGTTACACAACTTCTGGTGTTATTATTACCCAAACCATGATCTTTTCCGAAACCTAACTAAGTAGTGTTGTTGCCTAAGTCTAACCAAGTGGATCTTTTCCTAAACCTAACTAAGTAGTGTTGTCGCCTAAGTCTAACCAAGTCGATCTTTTCCTAAACCTAACTAAGTAGTGTTGTTGCCTAAGTCTAACCAAGTGGATCTTTTCCTAAACCTAACTAAGTAGTGTTGTCGCCTAAGTCTAACCAAGTCGATCTTTTCCTAAACCTAACTAAGTAGTGTTGTTGCCTAAGTCTAACCAAGTCGATCTTTTCCTAAGCCTAACTAAGTAGTTTTTTTTTTTAAAAGACTGGAGCGGAAATTGACACGTGCGTTACGTGTTGCTGGACATTCGTAGGAAAACAAACAAAAAGTATGTTGTTGAAAGTTGTGCTCAGCATCGCAAAAAAAAAGGGAAATTCGTGTCTATCTACACGAATAAAATAGATTCAATTTTGTGACTATTTCACAAACTGCCGTGAGACTGTGTTGAAACATGCTAACACAGGCCTGTGGTCATAGATCATCAAGTGTTGCAATGTATATATTTGTGACAGCTGATGTAAGTAGTAATAGACCCTTTTCACAGGAACAATTTTGACATGTCATTGCAGGGTAAAAACAGGTGTAATTAATAACATTAATTATGGCCCTGTTCCATTTAGGTTGGCGGGGTCCTGGTATTGTGCATGCTGGCTCATTGGAATAGCTGTGACACACTGAACAGAATGGGACCATAATTAATTTGATCAATTACACCTGTTCACCCTGCAATGTAATGTCCAAATGGCTGCTGTGAAAAGGGCCTATTTGTCACATTTACGATGGTATACATTGAGTGAATAATGAAGGCCTGATTGTGTAGAAACTCACATGACAAATAGCTGCGGTCGTCTATGACGTCAGGTCATTGTTTGTTCATATCTGGCTCAGAATCCCTGCTGGCACAAAATAATACAATAACACCATTGAAAGATACTATCTCTCCTTGTTCCTATCTCTCTCCTTGAAATGTCAAAAACTGTGCAGTCATTCTCATTTCTGTAGCGTTCATCCAATCACCTGCTGCAACTTCCTCTTGACCTCCAAATATAATGGGCCCTCCTTAGGGGAGTGCTCTTATATTTGAGCACCATGGTCCACACAACAATATGGGACACTTCCCGGATGTCCTATAGTTTTATTTACAGAAGACCAAGAACTTAAACTTCCATACCAACACGGAGGAGCATAAAGACAGAAAACCCTGGCTCTGCTGTCGCTGTGTTAGCATCTGTTGAGCAGCCATAAGAGTAGCTCAGAGCTCAAATACTCACTGACTGAGTGCTTGTTGTTCCAGTTTAGGATGCTTATGCAAACAAGGCATCAGCAGCTGCAGGGACTTCATTTCTCACTCATGATGTTTTAAGTTTTTGAACCATGCAGCGTAGATGTGAATAACAAAATGGAGCAGCGTTGTATGTGTGAGCATGAAAACAAACGATACAGTACATCACCGCCCGTGTATTGGCAACTAGGAGAGATAATTGCAGTCCATCCACTGATAATATCCCCTATTTGTTTCCTTTTGGCTCAGTTACAGCTTTGCAATTTAGTGCTGAAAGCTTCTGCTGTCTCTGCACTTCACACAGATGCCCTTTAAACTCTGGTCCCTCTCAGCCCATTAGCACAGCAACAGTACATAGTGTGTATCAGAATATGTTCTCTTGCCTCACCTAAGGCAATTTTTGACCTGGATAAAACAAATTAAAAACCATTCAACAAATGTGCTGTTATAAGTGAATTAGGGCTGTCAATCGACTAAAATATTTAATTGTGATTAATCGCATGATTGTCCATAGTTAATGGCGATTAATCGCAAATTAATCACACATTTTTTATCTTTTCAGAATTTACCTTAAGGGTAGTATTAAAGTATTTAATACTCTTATCAACATGGGAGTGGGCAAGTATGCTTGCTTTATGCAAATGTATGTATATATTTATTATTGAAAATCAATTAACACAAAACAATGACAAATATTGTCCAGAACCCTCACAGGTACTGCATTTAGCATAAAAATATGCTTAAATCATGACATGGCAAACTGCAGCCCAACAGACAACAACAGCTGTCAGTGTGTCAGTGCGCTGACTTGACTATGACTTGCCCCCAAACTGCATGTGATTATCATAAAGTGGGCATGTCTGTAAAGGGGAGACTCGTGGGTACCCATAGAACCCATTTTCATTCACATATCTTGAGGTCAAGGGACCCCTTTGAAAATGGCAATGCCAGTTTTTCCTCGCCAAAATTTTGTGTAAGTTTGGAGTGTTATTTAACCTCCTTCGCGGCAAGCTAGTATGACATAGTTGGTACCAATGGATTCCTTTGGTTTTCTAGTTTCATGATGCCAGTATCTTCACTGTAGCTTTAAAACTGAGCCCGCTACATACAACCTAAAAATTGCAAGTTGCGTTAATGTGTTAAAGAAATTAGTGGCGTTAAAACGAATTTGCGTGAATGCGTTACTATCGCGTCAACTTTAACAGCCCTAAAGTGAATATCTTTTTTTTAACAAAACTAAGAGTCTACAGTCATGCTAGCTGCTCTTGGGGCCGTACAATGGCGCTTTGAGCTAAACGCTAACGTGCAGAGCATTAATATAGCATCAAACAACTATTCACTATGTAAAGATATAGAAGAGTAATGTCTACCTGAGCAGAGAATGAAGTCACTCTCCCTCTGTGTGTGTTGTAATCAGAGCTTCTTCATGCTTTGTCAGCATTGCCTTGCTGCGTGTGCCTTTTAGTGCATGTTCTTGCATGTGAGCGTGCCCCACGGCTAGCTCTCGGCCGCCGCTCTGCACTGCTCTCATACGGCGGTTACAGCTGATAACGTCGTCCCAACCAATGGCGCCATTGTGGAAGCATAGCACTCACACTCCGGATCCCCTCTAGGTAAACACTGTTATCTCTGTCAGCACTTTCGTTGTTGTTTTCTGTTAGCACTTAGCTGCGAGCCGCTGGCCCGCTGTCTCCATGTTGAGAGATGTTAAAGCTTCAGTAGGCAGAAAGATTTTGGCATCATTGGGCAAAAATTCCATAATAACCTTTCAGCATATTGTAATTCAAGTGTTCTGAGAGAAAACTAGACTTCTGCACCTCCTCATGGCTCTGTTTTCAGGCCCGTGATGGGGGACTTTGGCCAATCACAGGTCATTTCAAAGAGAGCGGTCCTATTGAGCGTTCCTTTTGGCTGTGCTTCAGCTGGTGGGCAGTGCTTGGTATTTCCTCAACAGATCTCAACATGGCTGCCGGGTCGCAAACTTTCTCATTTTACAGCTAAACAGTACACTACAAGATGTTTCTGAAAACATTTTAAGTGAGAGTTAGGCATTACAGTAACAATATATTGATTCATATTTGATCAGCGCTGCCTAGTTTGACCGTTTGGTTGGAGTTCGCGAATGATTGACAGCTGCTCAGAGACGGCAAGGCTCCAGCTCAGCTCCGATTGGTTAATTTCCTCCGGTCTGTGAAATCATACAGATGCCATCAAGAGCTCCGGGGGGCACCGGAGGACAGATTACCTGTCTCATGCACTACTGTAAGGATATAGTGACCATTTTATAAAAATATATTTTTTTAATAGTATTTGCTCCATTTTTACCCACTGCAGCTTTAAGAGGCAATAGAAATGCTCCAAATCCCGTATTTAGGTTTTACATTCATCCTGAGGGGAATATGAATGTCTGAACAAAATTTTATGACAAAAAAACAGAAATGTCAACATTCTGGTGGCAATCAAGGGTCACCAAAGTCATTAGGATTCATCCTCTGGGGACCACGAATGTACAAAATGTCATGGCAATGCATCCAATAGTTGTTATAGTTGTTGAGATATTTCAGTCTGGACAAAAGTGGTGGACCGACCAACTGACAGACAAGAGCCATGCAACATGATATCCTTTTAAAAATCTAATTTGTATATCTGCTAGTGACTATTTTGAGACAATCAGGTGTTAATTAGTTTTCCAGATGTTGGTGAAATTAGCTCCCCCAGTAAAACACATGTTAAGAGATTCATTTTCAGCAGAAAATGTGGACTTTCAGTGAACCGCGACAAACTCAATCCGAAAAACACGTGTCGTGGTATTACAGTAGCTGCTTCCTGTCCCAAAGGGGAATCGGTCGTAGCCTCCAGATGATTTTGGCATCAGCTGACAAATAAGCACTTCCACTCATACACCAAGTGGCAAAGAGGCTATTAGGGTGTGAATGAGCTCATTTGCCCAATGAGGTAATGGTTACTGTCACCATCATGTTCATTTATTGATCAAGCAAATGGCTTTCAGACAGGATTGTTATGGTTACGCCACCCAAAAGATGGGAAGAAAAACAGCTGAGTCAAATATGACAAAACAATTTTCAGGTAATGATTTTTAACAGCAGGGTGTTTTCCTAAACAGTAGGCCCTTGTCTAGAAACCAGACAGAGAGAAGCCTGAAAGACTGTAACCTGGGGGGAAAATAACACAATCAACAAACCACTAAATCACAGTCCTACTGGAAGCATAAACATGACTTGACTTGAAAAACACACTCCAGACTAAGGGGTTGTGGAAGAGAGATTTCTATCCATCGAGGTCTTCACACAGTTGGAATCTAAACAAAGTCAAATGCTGAGCTTTTTCCTGCAGGATTAAGCCCAACCAGAAGCCTGAAATATGGATTTGTTTTGCAGTCTTCAGTCGTACCAGTCCGGGTTTTTTAGCTGGACATCGGGAAAATCGAGAAAGCCAATGCTCCCTCATGGGATATACATACAGACATAAGAAACAGAACAACAACCATGAAAAAGAGCTGCACATTCTCAAGTGGTATAACCTCGTTGTAAGAAGCCAGGGGAAGCAGATAACAAAGCAAAAGAGCGGGCCACTCACAATGGTCATTATGTGAGGACGACCACTTCAGATACACACTGAATAGTCCATACTGCCAGCACACTCCAGCACAATAACTCCGAGTTAATAACAGGACTTCGAGTGGGAGCCTCGCTCACAGATATGAAGAGATAAACAAGGGAGTGTCTGAGTTGTCACTCAACACCTCTTTTGTCTACTATGGAGCATGATGAGGGATAGCCTACATGCTCCAGAGCCTCAAGCCAAGGATCATAGCGAGGTTAGACGTGTGTCAAGAAAGAGTTTTTTTGAGGGGGAAAAATGAGGATCAAATACAATGGTGACTAACAATTTAAAGGGGACATATCATGCTCATTTTCAGGTCCATACTTGTATTTTGGGATTCTACTAGAACATGTTTACATGCTTTAATGTTCCAAAAAGTTATTATTTAACCAATCACAGTTTTCTGTGGTATCAATGGTTAGATGTCACATTTTTCTGCAATGATTCAAATGATGAGTCAAACTTGATAGTATTTGAGGAAAAAGAAAAGGTCAAATAAATAAAGCATAGATATGCTAAAGTTCTTTGATGCACCTGAGCTCAGTGCGAGGTGCTGAAGAATACATGTAGTGTGTAAATACATTAACGTTGTTCAGGATATGATTACCGAAACCCAAAATGACTAGTTGTACAGCTCACACGTTGCAGTGTTGGTTACAGAGGCTTAACTTCATTCTGCTGTGATAATCTTCTCTCCCGCTCTCTTGGACTTACTGTACGACTGTGTGAGTCCCTGCTGTATTTTTCCTTTTGTGGTCAGGCTTCGGACCCCGTGTTAATCCACACAGCTGTGAAGCCTCACTGAAGAAAGCCTCCTCGGCTCCGCGAATACATAAAAGCTGTCATGAAGTGACAGACAAAGGGCTCTGCATCTAATGAAACCAGACGCTTGTAGTCTGGAGGAATGAGGAAAGAAGCCGATTACTGGATCTTGGCATCTCGTATTTCCTGTTCTGCTCTTTAGGGAAGGTATCTTGTCATCGCACTGTAATAGTTTGGGTGAGATCTGGATCAAGAATGACAGGATGATTACAAGTAATTAGGGGCCTCAAACCATCCGTATGTACCGTAGTGTGCTTTGTTTAATTACAGAAGTCTAACCTTTAGCATACCTTGGGTAGGTAAAATAACCCCTGACCTTCTCCCTCGACCATGTATGTAAAAATCAGAACAAACACCAGCGCCGTGAGTGCAACATTTGGAGGGAGCTTGGGGAATTTTAACAATGTGGAGTTGGTATACAGGTAAGAAACCGAAGTAGGCTAACAATAGCCACATATGGTTGATGCATGATTGTTCATAGTTAATAGCGATTAATCGCAAATTATTCACACATTTTTTATCTGTTCAAAATTTACCTTAAAGAGAGATTTGTCAAGTATTTAATACTCTTATCAACATGGGAGTGGGCAAATATGCTTGTTTTATGCAAATGTATGTATTTATTTATTATTGGAAATCAATTAACAACACAAAACAATGACAAATATTGCCCAGAAACCCTCACAGGTACTGCATTTAGCATAAAAAATATGCTCAAATCATAACTTGGCAAACTCAAGTCCAACAGGCAACAACAGCTGTCAGTGTGTCAGTGTGCTGACTTGTCTATGACTTGCCCCAAACTGCATGTGATTATCATAAAGTGGGCATGTCTGTAAATGGGAGACTCGTGGGTACCCATAGAACCCATTTTCATCCACATATCTTGAGGTCAGAGGTCAAGGGACCCCTTTGAAAATGGCCATGCCAGTTTTTCCTCACCAAAATTTAGCGTAAGTTTGGAGCGTTATTTAACCTCCATCGTGACAAGCTAGTATGACACGGTTGGTACCAATGGATTCCTCAGGTTTAGCTTTATATGATACCAGTATCTTCACTCACTTTAGATTTAAAACTGAGCCCGCTACAACCTAAAAATTGCAAGTTTCGTTAATGCATTAAAGAAATTAGTGGCGTTAAAACAAATATGCGTTACACTGTGTTATTATCGCCCTACTTTGAATGTAAAATAATGAAATAATTCCAATAGGAAATTATGAATATGAGGTGTGCTTTAACTGCTAGCTCTTGTGGCACTTCCACCCATTCATTCATTTGGGTGGAGATGTTTCCAGTGTAAGATTTAGCAACAGTGGGTACACACAGTATTCTAACCAATGTTTGCTTATGTTGTTGTACTTTTCCATTTGGCTGTTAAATGTAGATGCTACTAAAGACCCATATTCATTAGTTGTTCTTTTGAATTAAAATTAAATCATTGACCACAAACTCAGTTTCCTATTGATTATCGGCATAGCTCGAGGCAGCTAATCAGTTACGGATTACTATGCTGGATCTGTGGGTTTTCGCTGTGGGGACATAATTATACATGGCAACACACTGTGCATGAGTCGATATTCAATTTGTATTTGAAGTGGGTTTGCTTGTTGATAAGTTTATGGATATTCCTAATGAATGTCAATACAATTGATTGCCTTCCTCCCATAATTGATGGCCATGTACTCCAGCTCTGTTCTATTGTCACCGAATGGACAATATTTGCCTTAAGATCTTATCAGGATCTGAAGAATTCTCAAGCTTATCTCTCAACCTTGTGACAACAACTGCACAATAATCACGACAGTAGATCTCTATGTGAAGCTTTTCTTCTAATACAGTATCAAGCCCAAATTTATGTATTATATATATATATATATATATATATATATATATATATATATACACATAAATATACATAAATAAATAAATGGGATATATATACATATATATAGTCTGATCTTAATTGTTTTCTCTCCTGTGTTTATGACTTAAGAACAGGTGAAAAAAAAGTTTTGCCAGGATAATCATTCAAAGTTCGTAAAAAAAAAAATCCTCTGTGAAACAGGTGAAAAAACGTTTTGGCAGGTGCATTTCTTTTTTTGTGAGGATCATAAAATGTTTCAAGTGGTTGTTGTTGTAATACTCATTTCGGCCACAAGAGGCTGAAGAGCACCTCTATCCCATGTTATAAATAGGACCAAAAGCATTAATGTTTTCTTCCAGGTGACCAAACAAACACTAGAGAAAGCCTTTACGCGTTTTTACTTGCCACCGTAGTTCTCCGACACGTTTTTGAAACTGCGGTAACGTGAGCCGCAGAGTGCAAAACCGTGGTACCGCCAGCCGCTGTATGACTTCTTTTGCTCCTAAAGTAGTGTTATTATGGTAAGGATGGCCTCTGAGCGAGGAGAACGGCGTTACCACGTTTTTTTACTCTGCGGCTCACGTTACCGCAGTCTTGGAAAGGGAGGAGTGAGTGGAGGGGTACTCAGTTGGTTGCAATCTGCAACCACACCACATAGGTGACACCAAATCCTACACACTGTACCTTTAAGTCATAAACACAGGAGAGAAAATCATTTAGATCAGACTTTGATGAAAAATGGATCATCAGAATTTTTTTTCTCACTTGCCTCTCAGGGCTTCTGTACAAATTACAGTTAAGTGTTGGTCATAAAAGTTTAATGAGCCACTTGATTTAGCTTTGAGCCACTTCCCCTGATGGTAAGCAACAGTTGTAAGAGCAGAGAATGGGTGTGATAGATGTTTGTGTCATTTTACAGCCGCAAAAAATATATACAACCCAAAAATATACTCTCATTTGCAGCATCACCACTTCTACTGGTGTTATTTTTACCTCCCTCTATGTTTAAAATTGAACAGTCCTGTTCAAAGTCACATCTATGGCATTCGCTACGTCTCTCATTGCAACGTAGAAAGGATCCATTACGGAGCCATTAGTTTACGTAATTTGTTATTCCCAGCAATCCTCACAATCTCGCCTCTGTTCAGCCCTTCCGCTCCGAGAGGAGAGACTGCAGGCCAAGCAGGGATAGCAGGCAGCCTAAATAAAGCTTATGCTGAAAATATTGCATCTAAACTAGTCATTAAATAAAAAAAAAACAAAGAAGCTAATTTTAATTCTGTCTACCATGTTACTTTTTAAATGTGACAAAGGATGTTTAATTGCGATTAAAATTAAACTTGTTTAAGGAAAGCACTGATTATATCCTCCCTTCCAATCTAAAGGTTAGCCGAGGTGTCGGGAGTGGATAACATGTTATTTCCTTAAGAGGGCTAACTGCTCGCAGGTCTTTGTAGGGGGCTGGAGGGAGCCGCAGTGCGGGAAGGGGAGTTGAGAAACCCCGAGAGCATGACTCACTACTCTCACTGACAAAACACACAAACATGTGGAAGCTGGAATCACATCTAAATAAAGTTAGATCAAACAACGTTAAATCAAACGTGATGAAAGATGGTGTGGAATTTGGCATTGAAAGGAAACAATTACAAACTCAAAGTGTCCAGCACGATGACTAAACAGTCCAGCGCACTCCAGTATTACTAATCTACACTTTTATTGATCAGGTACACGTGAGTCAAGGAGTGAAAAACATGTGCTGCTCCAACAGATTAGCTGTGGTTAGACTGTGTTGCGATCAAAGAATAAAAACTCGGACAGACATGGACTCAACAGTTTTGGGGGTTACAGCATTACATAATATAACACTTACCAATGTCCATTAATACTGCCAGTATACTTCTCTTTTGGACCTGTTTAACCAGCCTCCATCTTATTTCCAACACCTGGTCTTTCATTTGGCACAGAAACACCTCAATAATTGCACCCATGGAGCACATGCTTGGCCACGTTTAAAACAAACACCTTTTTCTCTAACCGCGGGCGTCGATGACCTTAAAAATCCAATCCAAAAAGTTTATGTGTGAAAATAAATATGCAGTAAATGAAATGAAGCCTGTGAGCGAGGAAAGGCACGCAGTGGGGAATTTATTGCCGTTTCTTTCAAACAGAAGAGGACAAACACTTTCAGCTAGCACATTCACTAGACATTGTTTTGGGTTGAATTGCACTTTAAAGAAACATTATAATAATAAGTTTCAGGGAAGAATATACACAGAATAAACCATACAGAGAACAGTGACTGGACATACATTTAAAGGTCATATTGATAACATTTTTATGTAGATGAACATATATATATATATTTTTAATAATACATCTACAGAGCTTTTAGAAAGCTGCCAAATAAAAGTATTGCTTTTCCTAAAAAAAATTATTATGATTGTGAATTAATCATTGTAAAATGTCAGCGAGTACAAAATGAATGTTTTGTTTATCTCTGTGGAAGATATCTGACGTTGGTATCACGTGGTATCTCTGGGTCGTCAGTTAGTGTGGAAAAAACGGATAAATAGCTGAGACTGAAGGTAAGTGCCTGGCAACAACTTGTTGTGAAGTGAATGCAATGAAACGGGGGAGAATGTGACATCTAGTGGCTGAATGTTATCAATAGTACCTTTAAAATATAATAGTATTTGTGTAGAAATGACCTCATCAACCCTATTGCTACTAAAATATATATATTTTTTTAACTCAGTGGATTACAAAGGCGTTGATAAAATGCTGTAAATAAAATCTCAACTAAGTGTGAATGATGTTATACGGACTGACTCCTAATCACAGAAAAAGAGGGTTCTCATAAAGTAGGATAAACAGGAAAGCAGCGGAGGAGGATGCACGTCTTGGCAAGTAATCAAACTTAGTCGGTCCCAGGCTTTCCCAAAATAAGAAGTCAGCAGGGCACCTTGTTGTTTTTCAGATATAATCAGACCATGTTTGGTGTCTGGGTACGTATTCACTGTACAGAATGATATCCCTGGTCTCTACTTATACAAAGAAACAAAGGATTTGGGCCGCTATATGTGGAGCTGGATCTAATCAGAGGGAACGGGAAGCAGGTGGGTGATTGGGAAGGCCGGGCAGAGCTGAGTAGGGAAGTGGGAACAGGTGTGTAGATGGGTGTGGCAGCCAGGTGAAGAAAGCACTGTTCTTGTATTGCAGTGTAGAGCTAGTTAGTCCTTGTATTATAATAAGGAAACATGTAAGATCATATAGTTATTTCATTCTAACATATCCCCGTTTAGCTGCTTAGCTCACATACTTGGACAAGCAAGACAAATTTTAGATTTATACTTTATTGTTCGTATTTTCAATCAAAATCATGTTTCACTTTGGATGTTACAAGAAAAAAGGCTTTTAGGAAACTTAAAAACAACCAGTGCGTTCAGCGAATGTAACACTACCTTGGATAACGTGTTCGGCTGGCTGCTTCCAAGATATTCAATAGAGCAGGATGGTATCATTTATGTCCCCAGAGTCCTATGTTCCACACTCAATATCCTCTTAATATGACACATTAAGGAGACCTTTCAATGGGTTTTATGTTCTCAGCAATGCTTTTTTCCCTAGGTCAAATGTTCAACATATGTTTCCCTGGGTTAGTTATATTAAAATCACCCACCTATAGCTTATAGAGTGGTGCAGGGATGACGTATTTTTGTAGGCCAACCTGGGTTCCCTCGACAAAAAGCCAATAGGATTTTTCCATTGGGTTTTGGATTATTGCAGAAAATAAACTCTGTGGCAAACACACGTTACACACGTTTACGATACTTACACGTTTTGTTCAGCAAGTTACTCTCCACAAATGAACTTTTATGATTTTTGAGGTGTGAATATAATCGACAGAAGCTAACGTTAGGCTATAAATGAACGATCACATGAGTGCTAGTATACACAAGGAGGCCGTAAAGGAGGACGAGTCGGCGTGATGACGTTTAGTAGTCTCATTTAGCCACTTGTTAGCAACCGCCTTTTTAAAGACATATAAAAGCTTCAAAATTCACGAGTGGGATATTTACTGATGTATTTTATTTCATAGAACAAAATGTTTAAACCTCTTCAGCTTGTGTTAATCACAGACCTTATTTCAGGCATCTAACCAAAAACCCACCCAACCTCAAAAAAAATTTCGAAAGCGGGCCCTGGAAATGTAAAGTTACAAAGTCCACACCAAAGGAAGTTACTCGCCCCCACAGAAACACTGCTCCTGAACTGCCTGAAACGCCTTGCTTGAAGTCCCGCCTTTTCAGTAACGTGATGATGTCACCAAGTAAAACATTTACAAAGCTAGTTAGAGCGGAGCTGGAGTGGAGTCCAAAGGGTTTGGTTCGGTTGACCAATCATAACAGTGGGCCAGCAAGCTAGAGCCGCTACGTTAGCGTACACACTGATATAGGCTGGTAGCATCCTGGACTGGCCACCACACAGTGGAGAAATACAACACAGTGAATGTGCTAGTCATGAACGTATATATATATATTTTTTTTTACATAACCCATACCCCACAAAATAATGTAGTATGTAATTCCGCTAGCCTTGGTTAAGTTGCTGCTGTCAAGCTAGTTAGCCAGACATGCTAACATTTGCAGCTTACATTAGAGTAGTTAAAAACACACAGTTTTATCCATTCCTTACACTTATGCCCTTGTTTCTGAAATTTTCTACAAAGTTTGACTAAGCTCACTTTTTGTAAGGAAGATCAGTAGTTGCTTGTTAGTAGTCTAATTTCAAACCATTTGTTGGTTCTATGATGTTAGCCATGCAATAACCATTTAAATATTGATCATGCATTTGTCTTAGTAGTTAGAGGCCAACAGGAAAATTCACACCACAAAATTCACAATTGAACCAAAGTGAGTGTTTCCAGAGAGTATCACTTATATCATTATGCACTCTATTTGTCAGAAATTGATGAGCAGATGATCTTGTTTCTTCCTTATTGCCTGGTGCCTAATTAACATTTCACCGTATTTGCTTTTTCATCTGTGGAGCGGTTCTGGGAGCGCTCCTCTTCTTAATGCATCCCCAGACTTCTGAGAGCATCGGCACAGATCAATATTGGCTCACAGAGCTGAAAGCTTGTTGTTAGATACAGGTCTGTAAATAACACGGAAATGCCTTTCATCCCACTCATTTCGCCCACACTGCTGAAACTGGACGGGCTCCAGTTTATCAGTGTAAAATGGCTCTCCTTATGTCTGGTAAAGCATTTTGCTCCACTGCAGAAAATAACGGCCTGTGTATAACAGACTACCAGTGAAGTATTAAGAATAACAGACGAGATGTGTAGGAACCTTCCAGAGAATTTCTCTATTTTTAGATGAGGATGGAACAAATCCCACTGGTGTGGACACTGGTCCATCACAGTATCTCTTTTTATGGACAAGTAATAATTGAGATCAGATTAGCAGTGTGTGTGTTTCTAAATAATTATGGAGGCCTGTCAGTAATAAGATCCACTAAATCATTACCTCATCATTATTGAACCAGTGCTACAGCAGTTCTGGCTTAACATTTTGACCTTTAATTACAGCGTCCACGAGTCCAGTAAGCATAATTTATAAAATGTCAGAGCCCACTGCTAATTTGTATGATCCCTACGGTTTGTATGATTTGAGTTCAAAATTCTGCCCTTTTGCTATAATGGATCTTCTATTAAATATCATATGTTAATCAGCTCAGCAAACACACTGTCACAATAACACAGACAAAACACTAAAACTTAAGAACAATGTAAGCAAAAGCCAGCTGGTCAAAGAGGCATCCGAGGACTTAATGACTGAAAATTTCCAATCCTGAATCCAGAAAGTGGTCTGGTGCTTGAAATAGAGCTGACATTAATGGGACATCTCCAGCTGACAATCCATGGGAGCAAAGAGGGCCACATGGTGACTCAGAGTTACGAGAACGCCGCGCAACCCTTGATGCTCTCTGTGGAACAAGTGACATTAACGGAGCCATTAAAAAGCAGGCGATGAGATGCTAATGTGTTTCCTCGTCATCCTGTTCCGGGGATCGTAGACTTTGGATCTTTATGGGCTGCGGTTGATCAGCATTCACCTCTCCAGATGGTGGTTATTACCTCAGCAACCTGGCAGAGAGCCGCTGAGCTTAACTAAAGGGGAACATCATTCCTCGACGTGCCGGCTATAACCTAATTGGTGACCCAGGCAAGATGTGACAATTTATGTTGGATTTAGATTCCAGGAAAGCTACATCGAAAAAAAACATGTTCCCATTATTACTGCCTGTTGACCTTTAATTAGTTAAGTTGAAGGGTTGCATTTAGTTTTTCATATGAGAGTTTCATGCAATGCCATTATAATTCAGAAAAAAGCAATCAAGACACTTATATAAACTGAGAATTCAGGAATAATCCTGCTGACAAAAGTTCAGTTACCCTGACAATCTTGCTGATGTCCAGTGGTTTAACTTCTCACCTTGCTGCGGTGAAGTAAAAGTGTACCGTAGGGTGTGTCAGTACACTGTGACATCACTGTTGGGTGCGGTTACTTAGCTATACCTACGAAAAGTAATCCACTGTAATTCGTATATAGCCCACGAAATCTATGTGTATTAAATCCATGTAATAGTGAACCAGGAAGTATAAAGAGCGACAAACGCCAACTAGGGATGGGTGGGTGAACAAAACACTGTACTTTGACCCAGGAGACTGGTGTTTGTATCCTGTGTGAAACCAGCAATCAGCATTGAATTGGCATTACTTCTCTATTTAAGTAATGCATTCTATTTTAAATTACCTGATCAGTTTTTAGTGTTGCTTTTAGACTTCTTTACGAAAAGAATCCAGCAGGTGTTGGTGAATGGACTTCTTCAGGGCCAAGACTCAGACCATGGTCAGGTCTTACCTGCTTTTGTAGAATGGTGCGATGATAATTTCTTGGATCTTAACGTATCAAAAACCAAGGAGGTAATCATTGATTTTAGACAGAATAATGACACACCAAAAGCAAGCATCATTCATAATAAGAATGTTGAAATTGTTGACTCCTACAAATATCTTGGTACTATGTTTGACTCAAAGCTCAAATTTGATGTGAACACTGAACTGATTGTCAAACGGGGTCACCAAAGGATTCATTTAATGCGTTAGCGTAATTCTTTTAATGTCTGTGATACAATCTTATGTAACTTTTACCATTCTTTTATTGAAAGCCTTTTAACCTTTTCTTTTACCTGCTAGTTTAACGGGTTGTCTGTGAAGGACAAGAACAGTCTAAATAGCATAGTCAAAGTGTGCTCCAAGATAATTGCAGTTCAGCAGAAGGCCGTGGGTTCAATTTGGGAGAAACAGGTGGCTGAGAAAGCAAAAAAAATGATCAGCCAACCAGATCACATTCTTTCGGCTGAATTCTCTCTGATGCCTTCAGGCCGACGTTATAATGTGCCCTTGAGGAGAACGAATTGTTACTCCAAGTCCTTTATCCCTTCCGCTATTAAGCTGCTGAACACAGACCATACCCATTTTAAATGACTGTTATTTAGAGGAATTTTTAGATATGTTGTTCTTATTTATTGTTTTTTATTTTTTGGCTTTTATTATTATATTCCTATGTATTTATATGGTTCTTATTGTAACTAGTCCCTCCAACTGGGTGGAGTGGGTCAAAAAACACAGGACTTTCGCCCAGGAGACTGGTGTTCGTGTCCTGTGTGAAACCAGAACTCAAAGTTGATTTATTTACAGCACTTCCAGTGTTATTTAAACCCAAACTGCGATCTTTTCCTAAACCTAACTAAGTAGTTGTTGTCACGTAAATTCCGTACTTAAGTTACGGCACTTCCAGTGTTATTTAAACCCAAACCGCGATCTTTTCCTAAACCTAACCAAGTAATTGTTGTCACGTAACTTCCGTACTTAAGTTATGGCACTTCTTTAAACCCAAACCGGAACCTTTTAGTTTTGTTGCCTAAGCCTAACCAAGTCGATCTTTTCCTAAACCTAACTAAGTAATTTTATTTTGAAAAGACCGGAGCAGAAATTGACATGTGTGTCACATGTTGCTTAACTTAAAAAGCACGAAAAGTATGTCGTTGAAAATCATGATGAGCGTCATGAAAAAAAAGGGAAATTTGTGTCTATGTACACGAATCAAATAGATACAATTTTGTGACTATTTCAAACTGCTGTGAGACTGTGTTGAAAATCAGATGCTTGACAGTCAAATCTAACATTGAGCTATTTTTTCAACATTTTTAGAACTTCTTATGTCAGATTTTCATACGCCAGTCCCTTATTTGAGTCATGCAGTCCATTTCCTTCCAGCTATGCTTGTTTACTCTGTTAATCCTCAGAAACAGAATTCATCGGAAGTTCACCGTCAAATGTTTAGACAATTTCTTATGGTACAAATTAATTTCCGCAAAATACATCTCCCGGGAGCCTATACAACAAAATCAAGGCACCTGCACCCGGAGACTCGTCCCCGACTGTGCACTGTTCTGTTTACATGAGAATCTGGACAAAGCGAGGAAGCTGAGTGCGTAAATTTAGGGCTGTTTTCTCGGTCAAGTCTGTTTAAGACTCCAAAATATCTACTATAAACACATCTACTCCCGAGGGACGTCAAAGACAAACATTTCACAGTAGCGTGTTTCTCTGTGAGCAAAAGTAGTGTTTTCAGCAGCAGTCACGGATGCGGCATGGTGACAGAATAAACAGTGGCAAACACAGACAGATACAGAATAGACTGTGTATGATATAAACTTGTAGATAAGAAATAACAGCTCACAGCCTGGTTATGACTGAGGTGTTCTTTCTTTACTGGTTTTAACAGAAGACTTACTTGTTTTGTGTACATATCAACAGGCATATTACAAGAAGTGATGATGTAAATGGGACTGTGAATGTGGGAGAAAGTCGCCTCAGGGAGCTATCGGTCTTCAGCCGGTCAGGTTGGACAGACAGAGAAGCTGTGGGTTACATCTCGATGGATAATGGCCAGCCCACTCACATAGCCCGGGATGATGAATGATATCCTGGAGGCGTCATGAGGAGGAACGGTGCCAGACTGTTAAGCCTTTTCTGCTCAGTGTCTCACTGTCCTCTGAGTCCGTAAATTTAAAAGATGACAGATCAAGTCATAGCATGGGGCTAAAAAGACTAAAGATAGCCATCTTGTCTCTTTCCGAATTACGGTTTATCTGAAATTGCGTCACTCAGTGTGAGGCAGGCAGCTGGTGAACTCTTTGACCCCCCCTTTGACCTGCTAGCAGTAAGTGCATCTCCTTCTACGATGCAAAAGATGTATGAAGTTAAAGGAAAAGTTTGACATTTTGGAAAATACATAGTGAGTGAAACTCAGGGGATCACACTCAGGGAGAAGTTCATGGGGGACCACAAATATCTGTACAAAATTTCATGTCAGTCCATCCAATAGTAATGGGCCGACCATAGACTGTGTAGCAAAAGTGGACGTAGTCACCGTGACATCACCCATTGGTTTGTAGACTGCCGTTTTGAAGCCTCGTGTTCTGCATTTTTGCTGTCTCCATCTTGGTTTTCTGCAACCAGAAGTGACACGAGAGGGTGGAGCTAAGTACAACCAAATGCTGAATAAGACATTTTCAGGTGACCAAATACAGTAGGTTATAAATAACTTTCTAAGACGAAAACAGGGACAACGCCTTGGTAGCGACCTGTCAATCACAAGGTAGCCACGCCCCAAAGTGTTCCCTGCTTTATCATCTATTTCAACCTATTTTCCTTGAAGCCCCCCCTACTTGTATCTGGGGAAAGCGAAGCCCCCCTCCATATTTTCTGACGTCATCACCCTTAAAAATTTCTACAAATCCTTAAACGTAATCCTCAATTTCAATAAGGTGATTCAGTGTATTAAATGAGCCAACTTTCCATAATGAATATAACTCGTCAGTTTCATCAACATAAATAAAGTGATGACGTCTTGACGGATTCGCCAAGCGAATGCAGATACATATGATCCTTTTTTTGTTTACTATAACAGTGTTAGAGCCAAAATCGATTTTGTGTTATTGTGGTTGAATAAATGCAATATAATATTTGTTGGATTGCTGCTAGACCGCCGTGTTAATAGTAGGTGCAGGCCTCCCTTTGAGTGCGGCAAGTGGGAGAGCAAATTGGTTGTTTTAGCGCAGTGAAAATGTAGAATCTAATTCTACAAATAGTATAATACTAATAATATAAGTGTAGCCTTGTCTTTATCTGCAACTGTGCAAAATACCGGGTTTAAACAGAATGTGACCTACTAAGTAGCAACAAATCTATCTTTTAAAATATTTTTTATACAGACTTTTTTATAAATTATCCAGTAAGTATGTTATTATGAGTTATACATGTGACCATAATTTACTAAATGAACATCGTGCTGTATTGAAGAGGACTTGAAACTAGCGATTGAGACCATAAACTCATGTTTACAATGTTTACTGAGGTAATAAATCAAGTGAGTAAGGCTAACAAGTAACGTTAAATTCTTAACAAAAAATTTTCACCATTGGACAGTACGTTGGAGACATTTCAGTTACCATGTTACTGTTGTTGTTATTTATTTGTCTGATTGATTTTGAGAGAAAAATTTGGTTTATACAGTTTAAATCCTAAATATAGTACATAGACTATAATCTGAACATAACCTTGCATCAACCTGTATATCACATTCCAAATGCCACACATGCACACAATAACCTGCTGGGCTTCAAATAAACATTGGTGAATTTCTTTTGAACTATATCCCAAAACAGCACACAGAGAGATGGAACAACTGAAGAAAAAAAACTGGAAATGTCCTCCATCATACCCACAATATCTTCCATGTAGACTAAAGTATCATACATATGGTGCCCAAATGTTGAGACATTAATAAGACAAGTTTTCCTGGCACACAGTTGTACCAGACTTTTTTATATGAGGATTAAATAAGTCAAGAAAGGGGCACAGCCACAACATTTTTTCTTCATCATCACTTCATGAAAACTGTTAACATACCACCGAAATGAACCGTGCAATACAAATGTTCTGTGTAAAGAAATGCACCATAACTTGTATCTGTTTGGAAATATTCAGCTGCGGTGTGAGGCAGACTTAGCATAAGGGAAATACTGAAACTACATTAGAAGTGAAAGAAAAAAAATCAGACATCAGTGAGCAGACAGTAAATATGATGGAGGTTGACCACGTGTAAAAACTCCCTCCAATGTCTTTTGATATTACTCCCAAAATTTGTATGTATTTTACGCTGTTGTGTTTTTGGAAAGCAGTACACATACAGTATGAAACCGTATGTTCCATTACAGACTTTCTCCTTCTAGATGCTCTCTGGATGGTGAAGCACCCAGTGTTACAGAATCATTTTAATGATCTAGAGTTTCGGTGCAACATAATAGACCAAAGGGTGTTTTATAGGCTTTTCCAACCAACCGAGAATAAAATGAGTGACGCAATGAATATGTTCAAGTTCTCTGCAATGAAAATGGTAATAAAAAATAAAGTATAGGCTTACTGTACTTCTCCAAGGCTTTGGCTGTGTCCAAAATCATTCACTCATTCACTACTCACCACAGTAGCCTATATAATATATACTCAGCAGTTACCTCGATAATGAGAAGGAAATTAAGATTTCGGAAAAGTATAAATCCTCATCATTTTGCGTCTTCACTATTACTATAGTACTATAGGTCTATAA
The DNA here is from genome assembly GCA_916701645.2 of Sebastolobus alascanus. Lineage (NCBI taxonomy): Eukaryota > Metazoa > Chordata > Actinopteri > Perciformes > Sebastidae > Sebastolobus > Sebastolobus alascanus. The sequence goes on from CAKAOJ020000230.1 coordinate 511,838, forward strand.
AATGCAACGTACGGCATTGTGGGATTGTTAGCAGTGAGTACTTGTATTGTTTCATTATGGGACTTTATTAGGGCTCTATATAGGGCACAAATTCGGATACTCAAATAAAATTGTGGATAGTAAATGGCCACAGCCATGCTAGAGGATCTGTGGGGCTGTAATTATACACAGCTGTGCTTTGAGACAAACACTGACAGCATGTTCACAGTGACAATGCTAACATGCCGATGTTTAGCAGGTATAACGTTAAGCATGTTCACCATCTTACTTTAGCGTGCTAGCATGCTTACATTTGCTAATTAGCACAAAAACAGCTGAGGCTGATGGGAATGTCATTAGTTTTGCAGGTATTTGGTCATAAACGTTATATAGAAGGTAACAATTCATCTTGAGGGGGACATGAATGTTTACCACATACCACAAGATATTTCAGTTTGGACCAAAGTGGATGTGTCCACTGGTCCTTCCTCCGTGACACCTGCCTGCCTGGTGTGAGTGTGTTTTTATTATTTTTCTGCCTTTTAATATGAGTGACGTGTGTTTGGTGTTTTTTTGGTTTTGTCTGTCTGTTTGCTTGACCCCCACCCCCCCACCCTCTTGTCCTCTCTCTCCTCACTACTCACCTGGACATGATCTGCAATCAGCACTCCTACCAGTCTCCCGCAATCAGGACACCTGCCCACCAATCAAGCCAGCTCCTCTTCACTTCATAAACCCTGCTCCAACAGCCACGCTTCCTGCTCCTGCCAGTGGTCTTGCCAGTTTGTTTCCTATTTGCTTGCTTGCCTGCTGCCTGCCTGCTCGCCTCAACTGACTGCTGCTCTCCACCCTCCAGGAAAAACCTACCTGCTGCTTAGCTCAACCGGCCCGCCAGTCAGCTCACATTCCCAGAACCCCTTACCACCGCCAACGCCAGCCTGCAATATCAAAAACTCCTGTACTAAAATGTTTACCTTTTCACCTACCTGTTGTCCAGCATCTGCATTTGTGTCCAACCACAGAAACCCTGACAGGATGAGGGGCAAACCGACTTTGCCGTCCCTGGAGCCTTGAGCTATAGCGTGGCTAAAAACCCATCAGTTGAACTCTAGCCTAGTGGTTCCCAAGTTATTTTCCTTGAAGTCCCCCCTACTTGTATCTAAGAAAAGCTTTTAATAGTTTTATATAATGACTTTTGTATAAATTATTCAGTAAATGTGTTATTATAAGGGCTGTCAAAGTTAATGCAAATTAGTTTTAACGCAACTAATTTCTTTAACGCATTAATGCAACTTCCGATTTTTTGTTTGTAGCGGGATCAGTTTTAAAGCTAGAGTGAAGGTACTGGTATCATATGAAGCTAGAAAACCTAAGGAATCCATTGGTACTAACCATGTCATACTAGCTTGTCGCAAATGAGGTTAAATAACACTCCAAACTTACGCTGAATTTTGGCAAGGAAAAACTGGCATGGCCATTTTCAAAGGGGTCCCTTGACCTCTGACCTCAAGATATGTGAATGAAAATGGGTTCTATGGGTACCCACGAGTCTCCCCTTTACAGACATGCCCACTTTATGATAATCACATGCTGTTTGGGGCAAGTCATAGTCAAGTCAGCACACTGACACACTGACAGCTGTTGTTGCCTGTTGGGCTGCAGTTTGCCATGTTATGATTTGAGCATATTTTTTTTGCTAAACGCAGTACCTGTGAGGGTTTCTGGATGATATCTATCTTTGTTTTGTGTTGTTAATTGATTTCCAATAATAAATATATACATACATTTGCATAAAGCAGCATATTTGTCCACTCCCATGTTGATAAGAGTATTAAATGCTTGACAAATCTGTGATTAATTTGCGACTAAACGCAATTACATATGAAATCATGCGATGAATTGCGATTAAATATTTTAATCTATTGACCGCCCTAGTTATTAGAATTTTAGTTATACATGTGCAAATCTAATTTTGACAACCTCAGAGGAGACAAATCCTGGCGCCCCCCCCTATGATCTTTGACCCCTGGTTGGGAACCACTGCTCTATGAGTTATGACTCATAAATTAAGTCAATAATGCGTTTTGCAGGCAAAAGTCTTGAGCGCCCCCGATCGAAGCAGGGAGAAGAAATTCTGGTGTGAATGATGGAACTCAGATTCCAGGGTGTGTGCTAGCATGGTGGTCTGAGCAGCTCTGAGACAGCACTGTTCCTCCACCATCATCCATCACTTTCATCTGTCAACAAGCCCTTCATAAATTTGTGAAGGAGGCTTCAACTGACGTGTCAGACTGATGGATTCTCAACAACTGGGGCAGATCTTGTTAAACAAGTGCACTTTTATGTTTTCTGTGTATTTTGCAAAGAAGAAAGAAACTGCTTGGAGCTTATAAGTCAATTGTATTTGTGATTGTATGACCAGTAAAGTATTGTTCTGCTATTTTCAGTCTGTTTACTTTGAAACTGTTTAGCAAACTGTCTGAAATCCTGATGTTTCCTGCCCTTTGCTCAACTTGGTGTGGTATGTCGGGTTGTTCGTGTGAATTTGTAGGCTAACAATAGGTCCAGTTGGACATTCATGTGGCACCTCAGGGGTCGGAGGATCTAATCTCCACAGAGAGATATGAACTTTTCCTGTTTCCCCGTTTCCCAGTGTTCCCCTCTGAATTAGCGCCTGAAGATTCAAAACAAATGTCAAGTAGAAAATGTGGAAGTATCCAGATGATGGAGGCCCAAAGGGGCCAGAGTGTATCCTGATACAGATTAAGTTGTTAAAATATTTAGATCCATCAGTCCAGACGCTTAATCCCCTCGATGTGGCTCACTGGATTCGTGCGAACAGAAAACAGTTTAAAGGTGGGATTATCTCTCACTCGCACCAAAAATGGATGTGAAATGAAAAGAGTTAATCACAGTAGACTGACCTACGAAGGATCTCCTACTACTTTAGTTCCTCAGCATTTGACTTTTGATGCAACTTTATAGCCTTAAATTTAGTTTGACCTGGAAAAATATACTGCATTCTATCAAAACCCTGTATCTTTTACATTATCATTATTATTATATTGTGATTCAAAGACTTTGCAAGTACAGGGATGTGGTTGAAATATGATTATAGTCAGTATGACACACTCAAAATCACATCACCGAAGCTCTCGAAATGAAAACTTCCTCTAGGCCAGTGGTTGTCAAGGTTCTCAAACTTTTTCTGTCATTCCCCCCTTTGGAGGAAGGATTCCCCCCCGTGGTTTAGAGCCTGGATTTGATTAGTGCTTTTTAAAAAGACCAATTTATTGGGGTCCAGGGGGATCCCAGTCAAATGCATCCAATTACAGCCTGTGTAGTTCAAATATTTACAATAGAATAGATGAGAAAATGTTTGCCATGGGTCTGAATTTAAAGTGTCACACACTATCAGGGGGTAGGGCCACGCTGAAGGAGACAGATACAGATGCAGCAGACACAGACATGTGCTCGGGTCTATTTTCGTTTTACACAATATGTAAATTAACTATAACTTTCCTAAAATAATGATAATCTGTTTTTCTTTAGATGACATTTATATATAACTAATAATGTTTTGAGGGCTTTCCAAATAACTCAGTGGCCATGGTGTGATGAGTGCTCTTGTCGATTTTGTTGAGCTACTGTTGGACAAAGAGAGAGTTTGTTTGCCTGTTTGTCTTTAGCTGAGAACTGTTAAACTACCTCTGGATTTGTTTCTTTTTGGACCAACCGCAAACAACAAAACAAGAACTAAACTTCTTTGACGAGCCCAAACAAACAACCTACAATTTCTTTCCTTTAGTCATTACTATTTTCTTTCACAACCATAGCCTAGACACTAATACAGAGCCAACGCCCAGTCAGTCTCATAAACATTATGGGGGCTCATTCGGGATCTGTTTTCCCAAATTGCTAATTTTGGTTAACAACTCTGTTTTGTGTCGTTGGTGTCGCTGATTAGCTAGTGACACACAGACGGTCCTACGACGGTGGTTATCAACTCGATAAATCAACCCAGGGTTTCTCCATCTGGCTACGAGCGCGTTCACATGAACGGGGCGGTGTTTGCAGCATCTGACCAATCACTAACATGGACAAGTCCATAGACTTGCAGACAGACAGACAGACAGACAGACAGACAACGCGGCACATTTTACGAAGAAAGAGTCAACTATATCAGACAAATACGAAGAAGTTAAACACTTAATCCAGGCTAAAAGTAACACAGTTGAAGCTGCCAAATGCAGGAAGGACAGCTGACAAAAGAAAAAACTCCTGACGTGTGAATGCGTAAATTAACAGACTTATTAATTTAACGGAACACTCAAAAGTCGGATAAAGTCGTCTAGATATAAATAGCCATAAGAAATGTTATGGAAGGATGGGTTACACCTCATTATGCCCATTATTATGTACGAGGCGTGTATAACTATTTCAACCTTCTTTCAGGTGCGTCCTCGTCTCCGGTGGTGTGACACGGACTCAAGACCAAGTAAAAAAATTGTATAAAAATATAATTCAAAGCAGTAAATACCCACAGCATAAATCCAGCTGTCCTTCCTGCATTTGTCAGTTTAAACTGTGTTGCTTTTAGCCTGGATTATGACTTCAACTTCTTCGTATTTGTATAATATTACCATACGATCTCCGCACCGAGCTTTGATTGGTCAGTAGGCGGTGTTTTTATGAGTTGTTCTCTTATCTGGAACATAACCTGCTCCGGAGCAGGTTAGCTGTTCAGCATAAGTTACCATGGCGATCTACCCCGGTAAGAAGTGATCCACCTTCGTTGGACGGAAAACCCAGGGTGAACCCTGAAGTTACCTCGCTAACACCAAATCCTGCTTCGTAGTACAGGCCTAAGGATACTTGGAGTTCACGTGCTGTGAGGCCAGTGAACAGCATCCCAGCACCAACACACAACATATGCTGGTCTATACTGGTTTTTCCAGCAGGGTCGAGACTTGTCTCCAGCTATAGACTCATAGTATTTTAGTGCTACCAATATCTTACTAGCTGCTGAAGTAGACTAGCTAGACTAGCTAGCTTGGTTAGATTGACTCTGATGGCTTTGTGTCAACTGTTAGCCATAGGGATGGCTAATTTAAATTTTTCATCTTTATTTGACAGAGGACAGTGTAGAAATGGGGGGAGAGAGAGAGGGGGGTATGACCGACATGCAACAAATGTCCCAAGACCAAAATCAAATCTGGGAAGTTGCGGTTATATGGCGTGTGCTGTAACCACTGGGCTACTGAGGCGCTCCAGGATGGCTGATTTTAATGTGAACAAACTTTGTCAAACTGACATTGTTATGATTTGTAATCTGAGGCAACCCATTCTCATTCCAAGGGCGTAATATACCACCGCTTTGTTACGCCCCTCGGCGTGTGATGCTGATTCACAAGACACCCCTTAGTTCCTCTATGAAACACACCAGGCTTCCAATTAACTACAACGTAAACGCTGAGAGAAAGCGCTCCAGGAGTGTGGTGATGTAGTTTAAAGACTGAAAAAACACACACAGGGCAGGTGGGATGGGTTATGGATTGTGTCCAACAAACACAGGGCTTCGGGAGACCGGAGTTCGTGTTCCGTGTGTTAAGCCCAATCGTGATGTTTTTTCCCAAACCTAACTATGTGGGTTTGTTATCTAAACCAAGGCGAGTTTTTGTTTGAATTCCCAACGTTAACATGTTTGCTGAAACCGCAATGTGGCGCCAAGGGGTCTGACAAAGCGTCAGTGTGTGACGAGTTGAGATAAGAACACGTTGTCTGAAGAGAGACCACGTTTTCAGTAGCTCAGTACTTTGAGGTAGAGGTTGATCCTCAGCTAAAAAAGTGTGTTGAGATTGTTGGTGTCCTTGTAGAAGTTTTGCGACTGTTGGAACAGCGGGAAAAAGAAGAAGAAGAAAAAGAACGATTTTATTCCAAATAGCTGAATGATATCAGGAAAAGGGTAGAGTCAAGTGCAGTTTATTTTGGCGTCAATGCGCTGTTTGTTATCAATCTTATGAGCATATTAAAACAGCAGATGAGGGCGCTGCAAATTCCCTACAGGGATTTTAGAGAGCAGAGCCGAGAAAGTAAACACCGGGGTGGGTTAGGGACCAAAGGGAAACACCTGGGTGGCAGACAGAAAGAGGAAGTGAAGGTGGCAGAAGCAGAAAAAGGTGATAGCACAGCGCTATATAAATATATAAATGTGATCCTGCAGGGAAGATATTTCCTAAGACTGTGACGCATTTCACAGGTTTTGCTTCATTTTTAGCCTCTTACCACTCAGATCTAATACTGGCTTTGTGTATCCAAACGCTGCCTGCTGGGTACGCGATAAGTGACTGACGAATCTGGTAAAACAGCTGGAGCGATTTATTCTGTCGCACTTTGATTAACATCATGGTAATCAGGAAGCTGTAGACCATCAAAAGATCCCCAGCAGAACATCTTATGATAAGACTTCAAGCAGCTTTTTCTTGGTTTGTACAATTCCTGCTTTCATCTAAATTCATGTCTGCAATCTTTTTTTTTTTTACAATACAAACAAAAATATGGCTGCAGCCGTGAACTGGTGACCATGCAGTGATAAAATTCCCCAAAAGACTTGCTGCTCTGCTTAGGGATTGAGTTGCTTCTGCATTATGTTGGTGCTATTTTTGAATGTTTACAGCATGTGTCAACAGATAAGTGTTTCACTAAAACGTGTCCTCACATTCCATTTTTGACACATTACATAAAACTGTCCTCTTATTGGAATCCGAGAGTTATTTATTTACATAACAAATAACTGTTCTGCTATTAATGCCATCTGCGTCTCATTGGTTAAAGATTAGATTTAATTTGATTTAACTTACTTTTACTGCAGCCTTTTTTCTCATTTTGGATTCAGAGCGCAGCCCCTTGATATTTGCGTGCTCAAAGTGTTTGTGTATTGGCAGGCGGTCAGGGGTGTAACATCTGCAGCTGCACCAGCATGGTGCGATCCTTCTCTTTTTGTTGAAGTCCAAGCTAAACATCCAATTACAGTGTGAATGACCCCTTTTATAATTTGAATATGAAACATTTCCAATCTTTTTCTCCCCTAAGGGCTCCATCAGTTCATTTGTCATCTAATGGGAATTGTTCTGGACAATTGCGGGAAAAGCTGACGCAGTGTCACTGTGTCAAGCAACAGAGCAGAAATAAAAATATTAAGTCAACCACAGAAATATTTTCCACATGACTTTTAATGAAAACTTGTACAAAAAGTTGAAGAGAAAAGGGTGTTTTTTTTTCTTTTTTTGACTCTCCACTTCAGAGGACTGAATTTGCTTTTTTCTCATATTATAAGCCAATGAAAGTGATAATACTAATAATAATCATAATCTAAGTCAAACATAATTACTTAAAAAAAAAACTAAAAAACTAAAATGCCATGGCGAATAAGCGGGCTGACTTATAAACAAATAAACAGACAACAACGACAAAAATCATTCAAGAGTGGACATGGACACATATATGTAAACAGAAAAATACCAACAATGACAGAAAACAACGAGCTCACAGACATAGAACAGAGACATAGAAAATAAGGCCCTTTTTTAAAAACGGTGTAAGATGGGGTATACATAGGTAAGGGGTGCCAAGCGTCAAGTACTGTGAGTTACTAAATCCCATTGCGTGCATTTTGTGGCCTGAGAGATGTGGGCGGTGTATTATCTTGTATTGGATCAGTTGTATTTGATATTTCTGGACATTTGAAAGGTAGATTGACAGATTTGTGTCCAGACGTTGTTATCCGGGTTGATATTGAGGTCCTTCTTCCATTTTTCTATTGCTAAGGATATTGTGGAATCTGATGCAGATAAGATTTAGTAAAATTTGGAGAGTTTCTTTGGTGTATTTGCTATGGTAGCAATATTTTTTATTAATGGGGATGATCTGAGGGGGTTATTGATTATTTCCATTTTTGCTTTGATAGAGTTCCTTATTTGGATATACTGTAAGTATTGTTCTTTGCCTATGTTGAATTTGTCGTTTAACCCTCTGAGGTCGAAGCTATTTTTTTCCTATTTTTTTCTCACCTGGTCTCCTTTTGTAATAATTCATGTAGAATCTCAACACTTTAATGCACAATCATGACATTTACAAACCACACAGAGAACAATAAGGAACAAGGTTTTGGGCTTTTGAAAAATGTTCTCCCAAGTCTTGGGAATCAGGGGGTAAAAAAATTATCATTCTAACTAACACACATAAAAAAAATATTTACATTATTTACAGAGAAGTCCTGGCGTTTTTCCATCCATTTTTCTACAAAGATTTATATGTGCCATGACAACAACAACTGCTTTCAACACGGATAAATGGATAAATACTCACAGAAGACATTCATTGCTGGATTTATTACCTCCGCCAAGGCCGAAGGCCTAGGAAGGAGGTTATGTTTTCACCGGCGTTCGTTTGTTGGTTTGTTTGTTTGTTGGTTTGTTTGTTTGTTGGTTTGTTGGATTACTCCAAAAGTCCTAGATGGATTTGAATGACATTTTTTGGAGGGGTGGGGTGTGGCACAATGAACAATCCATTAGATTTTGGTGGCGATCTGGATCATGATCCGAATTCAAGAATATTTGTAAGAATTCCGATCAGCCTGAGCATTAAAACCACAGGGTATAACACATGCGCAGTGTAGCTGATGACGCGTTGATGATGCATGACCTCGCCTTCTTCCTTCAGAGAGAGAGAGCAGCGCGGGGGGTGGGACTGTAGATTCAGTGTTTTTTCCACATTAAACTCGGTTAAATTACAGTTGAGTTCGACCAAAGCACACTTGGTGATTGTTAGAAAGAGTAACGACGACGGTTTAGGTGAGTTTTATTTTGTTTCTGTCCACTTTGAATGAAGTGTTTTACGATGCTCCGCTACGTACAGCTGATCTCAACATAAACTAAAATACATATGGATGATGGCGCGAGCTGAACGGAGAGGGGGGCGAAGGTCTGCGCTCTCCGAGTGCCATTCTAGTTATTTTTATGAAGTCTCTGAAAAAACACTGTTGTTCCAAGCTGGATCACAAACCGTCCGAAAGGAATATCGATCCCGACCCCTCATTAGAAAGCTAGGGTGGTCACGAAGCAGCTACAAGTTAAAGTAAGCTCTGGAGATAATTTAAAAATAGTAACTGGACTACTTTTCTGTCGTACACAACAGTGTCGACCTCAGGAGGTTAACTGTTCAAAGGATGATAGCGAGTTATTTGTAAAGAGATGATGGAGGTGTGTGATGCCCTTGTCCCTTGCATTTTATTGGTTGGTTATTAATTCTGAAATCAGGGTTTTGCCAAAGTGGGGTTAATGTGCACGGACTGAGTGTGACATTTATCTTATTATTTGCTTTCCACCAGGCTTGGAGAGTATTGGAAATGGTGAGGTAGTTAAAGCAGTTAATGTTTTGTGATGGATTGGGAATGGAAGGGCAGGTCTTGGGTTGATAATTCTTCACGAGCTGTTTGTTCAATGTGTAACCATGGCTGGTGGGGTGGAGTTGAGCGATGATGTATGTCAGTTGTCTTCCTAAGGATTTTGATTTTTGAAGGGTTGTCAGTTTTATTCTTATTTTTTTGTTTAGAACTGTGTAATGAGTGAGTCCAGATTTTTAGGGTGTTGAGTTTTGAATGAACCAAGAGTTTTCGAAGGTACACAACAGATGTATCTCGTACTTTGATGCTGCAGAAGTGGACCGCCCGCGGCTGTGTCAGTAGTTCAGGTCTCTCTGCTCTTCCCCACACTGTTACTGTTATCTCAGAGTTTCCCATCACTGAGTGAACTAAAGGGAATAAAAACAATGTGATCCACTCAGATGGTTCCAGGACCAAAAGACACCATTGTCCACTCGGATGAGTGCGGGAGCTGCATGTCCAAGTAAAACAAAGAGGTCCCATCAAGCTGTACACCAGATTCAAGGGTATTTGGCCAGAAAATATAAGCCACTATATTGATGCACTATATTGTTTGTCCAGTGATGTCAGTCAATAAGGACAGAAAGTTTCAAGATCTTGGAATTTACTGCTAATGCATACAAACTTACAACGCTGTGCAGCCAATTTAGTCGAACTCATTAACTTCATCATTGATTAGAATTATTGCTTTTTTCTTGAAGACACGAGTCAGGTTAATAAGAATTGATCTAGGAAGTGGCATCCTGGGTTTCAGGGTGAGGGAATTGCTGCCATAAAACATGAATGTCATTAAAGTCATTCTGTTGTGCATGTTCATTTGTCTCCTCTCCGAGCTTATGAGGAAACACTCTTAAAGGAGGCTGCTCTGCCACATTAAATCTGTATTTAAAGCAGCTACTGTATAATCAATATTCTTATATTGACAATTGATCACATGACCGCTTGTATGTGCGATGTTGACGAACCCATAGAGAATTATTACCCAAGTCTGCAGTTCCCATCAGCTTTACGGCACTTTTTAGCATCTTTCAGCTCATTTGTTGTGGTTTTCCATCCCGCAGCTTTACTGTTGAGAGACAGACACAATTAGCAACTAGCCGGTGAACATAGTGGAGCATTCAGCAACTACAGAGACAGATATTTTATAGTTTAGCTGAGATCAAAAGAGGAGTGAATACTGCGTAGCCAGTATAGATATTCTTCTGCTCTGCCTGAGACTAAATCATCAGCTTTCCAGCTTTTTTTCTGAGGCATGTGGGTGCACCCAATTTCACTGTTATCAGGCCATCAAAATGTGCGTTATCGGTTGCTATAAGCACCATAGATGTGGGTCATTAGGAGCCTACTACACCTACTACGTTGTAAAAGTGACAGGGAAACTGAAAAGCAACACCTTCTAACACGTAAAACTGAATGAATGTTTAGGCAACAAAAACACTCTAAGTTTAGCAAAAATATGACCTATTGGCTTAAACGAACCCCAGCCTCCTGGGTGAAAGCCCTGTGTTTTGTGTTCATCCATAACCCCAAACCTTCACCCCATATGAAGTTTCACGCTGTCTATACAACAGCGCCTGAATTCCGCTTTCGCTCCTGTCATAATTGCTACGGTCGCTAGAGGCTGCTGTTGTCTTCTTTTATTCCTTCTTTCGAAGCTCGCCCATGTGAATCGATAATAAAACCTACTAGTGGGTGTAGCAGGAACCTACTGACCCACATCTATGGGGTTTATAACCACTGATAATGCCCATTTAATGGCAAAAGAAAACAGTCTAACCGGCTGAAAACCCTAAAGTTGCATGTCGCAAAACCAAAACAATGAGTTAAAAGACACTAAAAAGCTGAGGGGAACTGCAGTCAGGAGATAATTCTCTGTGTGTTCACCACTACAAGTGACCACTTTCACGTTACACATAGTCAATTGATCTATTTTTAATATGGCTGTCAAAGTTAACGTGATAATGTGTTAACGCAAATTCGCTTTAACACCAACAATTTGGTTTTAACGCAACTTGCGATTTTTAGGTTGTAGCGGGCTCAGTTTTAAAGCTAAAGTGGAGAAACTGGCATCACATGAAACTAGAAAATTCATTGGTACCAACAGTGTCATACTAGCTTGGTTAAATAACGCTCCAAACTTACTCTAAATTTTGGCGAGGAAAAACTGTCATGGCCATTTTCAAAGGGGTCCCTTGACCTCTGACCTCAAGATATGTGAATGAAAATGGGTTCTATGGGTACCCACAAGTCTCCTCTTTACAGACATGCCCACTTTACGATAATCACATGCAGTTTTGGGCAAGTCATAGTCAAGTCAGCACACTGACACACTGACAGCTGTTGTTGCCCGTTGGGTTTGAGTTTGCCATGTTATGATTTGAGCATGTTTTATGCTAAATGCAGTACCTGTGAGGGTTTCTGGACAATATCTGTCATTGTTTTGTGTTGTCAATTGATTTCCAATAATAAATATATACATACATTTGCATAAAGCAGCATATTTGCCCACTCCCATGTTGATAAGAGTATTAAATACTTGACAAATCTCCCTTTAAGGTACATTTTGAACAGATAAAAATGTGCGATTAATTAATTAATCACAATTAACTATGGACAATCATGCGATTGATCGTGATTAAATATTCTAATCGATTGACAGCCCTAATTGTTCATATAAAAATATTAATTATTGCAGTTTTAAATAATTTTGGAGTTATTAAGCATAGTTAGATGATGATATATAAGAATCTGGTGTAAAATATTTTAGTGGTCATATGGTGTGTAAACCTGAATGTTGGGAATAAAGAAAAACAGAAGAATGAATAGTACATAGCTGGTAAAAAAATATATAAGCATACCATAGGTGCAACTAAGTGACAAATATGAATGCTTTTCACATAAGTGACCCTCCCTTATAAACAAATTAGAGCTACTAAAAATGTGTCTTTTACTAACTAAAATTTGTATTAAGCCCCTCTGTTATATATTGATGGTTACTTATAACTACATCTAATGTCCATTTAGTAGCTGTTAGGGAGCTTTCAATCATATCAAATGATCTTCATCAGCAAATTGAGTTTAGTTATTGTAAGTGTAGAGGTTGAAATTTCTAGGTTTTTTTTTTCTGAGGACATCTCATCCATGTTGGGTTACAGTTAGACTGTTTTGTCAACCTCTGTTTCCAAGGGAAAGAGTGAAGTTTGAAACTCTCCATCTGGGCCTTTTACAGTGATGTTGTGTTGTTTTGTTCTAGATGACGTTCCTCAATTAACTGTATTGTTTTGTGTTTATACAGTATGTATTCCATGTTGTCGAGCCAAGGCAATTTCCATATTGTGGTCAATTAAGTTCCTAACTAGCTTCTGTTTTCCCCATCCATCTAAGGGTGTATTCAAGTCTGCCTGGAATTAACCGTGTAACCATCATAGAGCTGACACTGTACCTCCCCCTAGTGGACAAAAAACATTACAACATTGAACACCAACCTCCAACTCCAACAATCGGACCAAAGATGGGCGATGTGCTGTGATGTTACAATAAAGGCGACGATTCAGAGTGTGAAATTGAAATCACATTTATTGTTTGTTCTGGAGTTGATTCACTTAAAACTTAACCCTTTGTGTACAGTACGGTTCTTTCCCCAACTGCATCTTTTTCTTCTTAATCATCACGGTCTTTTTTACACACTCGTACGCACAAACACACACACATACGCACACAAAACAGCCGGTTACACCAGCTGAGGCTTGTTCAGGTAATCTTAAAGGGGAACTCTCAATGCACTGGCCTGCGTCTCGCACAGTAAACGCCGCCACAGACCCGCAAGAGGCCACGGCATCTGTTTACTCTGTGAACGCAGGAGAGGATCATATCTCACCAAAGTGCACAGTGGTCCCCTTTAAGGCCTGCGTATTAGAGTCCCTTGATACCAGGACGTGACAATCACATTAAAACGTCTTCAGTCACTCGCCGGCTCCCGACCCGCGACATTCTCACCAGCACCAAAAAGTTTCAGCTTGGAGAGACTAACGGATAAAAATAAAAAATACTCTAAAGATTCACCTTGCAGGACTGCAAATACAGAAATGCACAGAGCAATAAAAAATTACATAGCATCAAAGGTTGAAATCAAATCACGATAGAGGAATTAAGATCACTTATTTTTTTTTAACTACCTCGCTAATAGAACTGCTGATAGCTCTACTAGCATCAACAGTTTCTTAAGTACATGTAGTTATATAGTATGTTATCTATACTCCATAAAAGGGTTTGGGTGTCGATTGGATCGAACAGTCATGTTTCAAACATGGGCAACACTGGAACTCTAAAAGGTCGCCAGCCTACGTGGACTCTTTAGTTATTGCTTCAGTTCTGGGTTGAACGCACTCTGAAGCAACGTAGGAAGAAACAGACCGCAGACGTGTTTCTGTGTTTGGACTGAAGGGGCTGGCAGTTCTCAAGAGCCCTGCTCGAAATCAAGTTTGGTTCGTGTTTAATTGGAATAATCTAACCCTACAGTAACAACACGAGTCCCACGAAGCCGCTCCGAGTCTTCTTCTTCTTCTCTGCCGTGCACGTAGTGGATGCTTATCGCCGCCGGTTCGGTCCATTGTTCAGCGCGGCGGAACTTCAACTCGATAGCTGTGCAGAGTTTCCTCCACCGATCAGGTCCAATGTAAACAGCTTTTACAGAGGCAAGACAAGGAAGTAAACAGACTCTTTGGCACATCCCAACATGATGACGGATGCATTTAAGTCCTGATTAGACTGCACGCAGACAGGCTCCCACGTTTAGTCCACTTTGAGCTCTTCCTATCAGCAGGTTCTCTTTAAATTGGGAAACAAATGCACATCTGCTATGTATGTACACAAACATACAAACTAACACGCACACACACACACACATCGTGCACTAGTGTAAAAGTGCACCGCTGACCTATTTTCAAACATTCCAGAGTTCTACTTTAGCTTTAAAATGACCTAGCTTAACACATTCAGATGCATAAGAATAAATAAATAATAACTTGGGTTGAATTGGGGGAAAAAAGGCAGGAAGAAAATGGCAACACTGTGAATGGAAAAAACTTGTAACCTTGAATGTTTTCTATGGCCCTGCTTCTCCGATGCAGATTAAAAGGCGGCCGTGCCTTCAACACAACAGCAGACTGTGGAGTAATAACATCATGAAAACTATCAATGGCATAGAAACATGGGGCATATGTTTGATTGTGTGCATATAAAAAGGTATTAATAGGTGCTTTAAGCTACATTCAAGCAAAAATGTATATTTTGGGGGAAAAGCATTACATTATAAAGTTAACAAGGGGGATTTTCCCTTTTTGGGTGTGCTTCCACTTCTTGCTCCTTTAACCAATTGGAATTAAGTGAAATTTCGCCCATTTAAATGGGCGATTCAGTTAAGTGCTAAGTGACAACGTCACCGTTAAAAGTGCCTGTTTTAACACCAAGTGTTACTACATGTTTGAAGTCTCAACCACAAGACTATAGCATGATTAGAAATGCCATTTAATCTCAGTCAGGACCTTCGGGTGAGAGGCTGAGACCAGTGCTACCAGCGTGCCGATAGACATGGTCAAAGTCTCACCAGTCTTAGTAACGCACAGTTCATAAAAGGGAAAGGGGGCAAAACGGTGGGGTTGAAGTTTGATAAAGGGCTACATTAACCCCTAAATCGCCATGTGAATGGGAGGAGAGGTACAGCAACGGTCCACGTCCACAACCTGGACATTCAATATAAACAAGGCAAACGCAAAGCATTAGTTCGTCTCTCCGACACTTCCCACAATCGCCCGTCCCCGGTGCGCAGATAAGCCAGGAGAGCTTGGTTCCCCAGGTAACGGGACTTAGTAACAGTCTAGAAAGCTGCTTCAAAAGGTGCTTGGGGCTCAGAGGGCTCTTTGGAGGGGAAACACTCCTCCTCAACAACACTTTGTGAAGGCCAAAGGAAAGAAACGGATGGACGAAAAGATATAAAAAGGCAGGAGAAAACAAAAGGGGTCAAATGACAGTGATGAATGTGAGCTTACACTGTCTGGGTGGGGAGGGGAATAGATGCTGGAGATAGGGTGGGCTGCTCCTCCGAGACCTTTACAATCTCTGTGGCAGTGACGGGCGGAGCGCGCTCGGCCACCGGAGGCGTAGGGGAGCGGCTGCTGGGAGCTGTGGCGCAGGTCGGGGTGGAGGCGAGGGCAGGCGTGGTGGAGGTGGTACTGGAGGTAGAGGTGGAGGCCGGGGCCGGGGCCGGGTCATCAACTGGGGCAGTTGAGGCTGCTTTGGGTGCAGCGGCCTTGTTGTAGTTCATCTTGAGGATGTGCTGCTGGAGGTGTCTGATCCAGTCCTCCTGCACCGACAGCGGGCCGTGAAACTCCACCTCGCAGAACCTGACGCAGACAGAAAAACATATTAAAGATGGAATTATGCAAAACAACACTACATCAGAAATCTACATATTCTGTGGCTGCGGCACAAAGAAATGAAATACAAACTGACGGTGTTAAATTCAGTGCCTCCCTCGGGAGCAGCCGATTCTGATAAAACTTTTGTACTGCAGTCACATCAGAACTTAAGCACTCATTCGTGTTGGCTGGAAATCCCAAATGATTCAGTATTCTCAATATAGTGCATTAGCCACTAAAAGTGGAGTAGTGCTCAGCAGGGGGTGGGGGTGGGGATTGCTGCTGAGGGATTATGGGATATTTAAAACTTAGCCAGACAGTTCTATTAATGCTGCCGCCTCAAAATATCTAATGTTAAACGGCCCTGAACGTTTTCTCTTGGGCCCCAGAGGTTCAGACTCACCGGCACTTCAGGGTGTAGAACTTGCCCACCAGTTTGACCAGTGGGTAGGAGGGTGGTTTGGGCACCAGGGCGGGGACGGTGCCTGTGCGGGGGGGTTTCGGAGGGCTCTCTGTTCCATCTGGGTAAGACGGGTGCTTCAAGGGCCGACGCTCGAAACCTTAGCAAGAGGAGACAAACAGGGTTGGTGCGAAGTGGAGCTGAGCCACTTGTATGTCAGTGCATCAGTGCAGTATTGATCTTTTAGTTAATTTTGTACAAATATTCTGCAATACATCTGAAGTAAAAATGTAGCCCTTTTGCTACTTTTCAAAAGAAATAACAAATAAATGATCCAAGCTAATTCAATGTCAAAAAATAAAGATAAAAGGCACTGTCACTGAAAAAAAAAAGGCTCGCTCAGTACTGTGGCAAACATTTCATTTATTTCCCCTGATGAAACACCTCGCATTCAGTGTTTTTTTTGTAGCAAAACAGACTCTTTTCATCTGTCTGACAAATAATGTATCCCACAGTTAACCCTGCTATCGTGTGGCCGCCGTCAGTCTCCTTTTTCTTAAAAAAAAAAAAAAGAGTCTACAGAAAAAGATGAGGCTGTTGGGAATATCAACATTTTCGTAAAACATATTATAAAGTTACCAAGAAAAATAATATACGACTAAAATTACAATAAAATAAGTTATTATGCACCGTAAAATGAACTTCCATGGGCTCCGCCATTTCTGACAAAGTTAACAAACACGCCACAACTCGTTAACTCGGAGCTTTCAGAAACTTTCCACTTACGCGGTCGTGAATACGATCTGAGGGGGGTGTTCATATGGACTCATCTCGTAAACACGGTTAACACGACCCCATTTGAAGGCACCAAATGCTAACAGGCTGATGTTTAGCAGCTACAATGTTTGCCATGTTTACTGTGGTCAACATCTTAGTGTAGTGTGTTAGCATGCTAACATTTGCTAATTAGCACTAAACACAAAGTACAGCTGAGGCTAATGGAAATGTCATTAGCTTTACAGGTATTAGCGCGGCTTATAACAGCCAACCAAGCTCAGAGAACTTTCAGTAGTTTAGTAGTAATAACGTTAGATTGTTATAGTCAAATGGTTGAAAAGTTTTTCTTAGAAGCTTAGCAAGCCTAGCACTACCTACTCATCAAGAATAAATTCAATGGGGAATGGGAATGGGACGTCACCGACAGCAGGTCGGCCATTTTTGGAGGATAAAGTGAAAGACTACTTCCCGCTGGCTGTTTAGTAAGTGTCAAAAGCTATCACAAAATACTGCACAGTGAATAAGATTCAAAAGCCGAATTGTAGTATATATAGTATACGGTCAGACACAAAGGTAGGCTAACGTTATGGGTTTCATTTTGCAAGATACCGGTAGATTAAATATGCAGTATTAGCCGACGTTTTGTTAGTATTCCGTTAGCATAACATTAGCTAGCTTATCTTTGTCCAGATGATTGTGTAGTTGGCATTTGGCTTGTAGATCTTAATGTCATATACATACCCGTTTGTAAATTGGACATCGGCTTCCAAAGATTTACATATTTTGAACTGCTGACAGGTGTTCGCCAAAACACATCAGTGACCGTAATGGTTAACTGTCAAGGTCCTCCTAGTTCGTAAGGATCGATATAAACTAACTTCAGTTTTGTAATATATCACCCCTTTGCCTCTGTCAGCTTCTCTTTATATGGGCATTTGTCTTTCGCACGTACTTTATACATTTCTGATGTTGATGATAGATGAATAGACTGGTGATATATAATGATAGTCTGCCGTAGCTACCCTCCAAATTGGTGGTGTGCCCCATAATGCTCCGTGATTCCCATTCCCTATAGACAATTTACAAAACGTACAGAAGTGGGTATATGATTCATGCAGGCATATGTACCTGCCTGAATGCATTGGGAGCAAAAACATATGCTGCATCCTGACGTACCTCTGGGCAGGCGGACGTTAAGCTCACTGCGTGCCACCTGTGCTTGAAGCGGGAGGTCGGCGGCGAGCCGCGAGAAGCTGGGACTGCCGCGGCCCGGCCTGAACGGAGAGTGTAGGCTGGCTTCACCCTCGGCGGTCTTGGAGGAGCCCTGGCTGACCTCGCGGCTCAGCGGCCGCACCAGGCTTACAGCCAAAGAAGAAGACCACTGGGAGGAGGAGGAAGAGGAGGCCTTCCGCGATGAGATGGGGAGGATATGATCAGAATCCGTTGGTGCAGTGAGAGGCGAGCTGCTCTTCTGGAAGAGGGACAGAGATGAGTTTTCTAATCAGCATTACATCAACAGGACACACGTGAGCCGTCGTGTCCTGGTGTTATTATCATAATACTATATTAAACAGAACTAGTTGCACTAATAAGGTCATTATAAGGACAAATAATGCGTAAAATAGCAAATCTCTATCAACATACTCTTCTTCATACAACATTGTTAGCATTATTTATCCTCAGAATAGTTCAACATTTTGGGACGTACTCTTATGAGCAGATTGATACCACTCTCTTTTCTGCAGTAAATATGAAGCAACTGCCAGCAGCTGGTTAGCTTAGCTTAGCACAAAGACTAGAAATAGAGGTAAACAGTTAGCCTGGCTCTGTTAAGGTAACAAAATCCACCTAGCAGCACATTTAGAGCTCACTAATTATCATGTTATTTCTTTCTGGTTTAATTAGTACAAACACTGAAGTGTGCTGGTCTATTTCTTGGCTGGTGCAGTGACTTACTTACTAAGCTAAGCTAACCTAGCTGCTGGCTGTAGGTTCATATTTACCGTACAGACATGAGAGTGGTATCAATCTTCACATCTAACTGACTTGGCAAGAAAGCAAATAAATGGCAATAAATGTCAAAATATTCCTATAATTTGCTGTAGAAAGGATTTTGACTGTCAATGATAGCAAGGTATTTTATAAAATTGAACTTATCGTATTGCATATTTGTTTGGGATTGTTGGGATTTTTAAATTAATTATTTGATTATCTAAATTTTAGTTTTTATTTTTAGGTCTTATTAGCTTCTATTTGCTATTTGAAGACCATGTGATGCATTTGATAGCTCCACAGAAAGCTAGAAAGTGGAGTTAAGATTATTTTCATCCATAAAAAGGCAATTTATTGTTATTCTAAAAAGGGCTAAAAGATAGTCTTAAAGAGATATCTCTTTAAAGCCCCCACACACCTACAGTCCACACACACAGGTGTTTCCTGATTAGACCTCGTCTCAGGACGTGTCTCCTTTCCTGTTTATTTTGTTCATCCTTTCTATTGGTCGTTAGAGTTTGGTGACATCACACAGTTCCCAGCATAGCTCAACCATACTTCAGCCTGACCAGAGGTCTCATGAGCGGCAATTAAACACACCTGTGAGGGTGAGTAATGTGGCTTCTGCTATCAATATGCATCTAAATGAACTGAAGGGAACATTTTTCAAATGTTTTTCAATGTCCAAACATTTCATTCAGCCTTAATGCAAGGATTGGATGGCCTGCCTGCCTGTCTACCTGCCTATCACCTGTCGACCTGTGTGCACTCATTGCGCATCACCGAAGTCTTCTACAAGCTGCTAGCTTGACAGCTGTGAGTACTAACAATAGCCATGTTCGTTGTTTATGTTCATAATGATAATTTTGGGAGAGTGGCTTTGGAATGAGGCCTGAAGGGACGGACTGTCACTGTTACAGACTTGGCGATTTTCTAGCTAGATTTAGGGACTTTTGGAGCTAGTGCTGCTAACACTGGGCTCGTTTTTTTTTGGTTGGATCATTTTTAAAATCTAGTGTTCTCTTGCTAGTTTCTCAAGATCACTGACCCTACTTTAATACACATGCAAATTGCCTGAGATGTTATGAATACTTAACTACACACAGCTCAAAATTAACCGTCAACTATTTTAATAATTTATTAATCATTTAACAGGCAAAAACGCCAAATATTATCTGGTTTCAGCTTCAATATCTGTGGGCTTTGGATTGTGGACTCTTGGAAATTATGATGGGTATTTTTCACATTTTTCTGACATTTAATTGCAGCCCGACAACTAACAGTTATATTCTCGATGAATTGTTTGTTCTATTAAATGTCAGAAAATGGTGAAAAATGCCAAAAAAATCACAATTCCCTGACACCTAATATGATGTCTTCAAATGAATTGTTCTGTTAAAAAACATTGAGTTTACTATCACAAAGAAAAGGAGCGCATTCTTTCCACTGAGCTGCTGGAACTAGGGGATGTTCAGCTTTTTTTTGCCTGAAAAATGACTTAATGATGATCAATTATCAAAATAATTGCTGATTAATTGTCTGTTGATTGACTAATCCATTAATGGTCTACATGG
Organism: Sebastolobus alascanus; assembly: GCA_916701645.2. NCBI lineage: Eukaryota > Metazoa > Chordata > Actinopteri > Perciformes > Sebastidae > Sebastolobus > Sebastolobus alascanus. The sequence continues at coordinate 532,418 of CAKAOJ020000230.1, forward strand.
TAAGTCTTTTTCAAATCATGCTATGAACAGTACGGTACAATACATGCAGCTTAGGTGGGTTCATTTCTCCCTTGATTACAAGGACATTTAAAAGGTGATCCGTTCTGTATGTGTGTCACATCACAGCTCAGGGAAAAGGTGTGACAGTGACGCAAATGCACCAGAAACTAATTCAGGAGGCGAAGAAAGGAAAGAGAAAAAAAAGCGTACGTTTTCTCCTATCAACAGCATGCCATAATTTATCTGAGGATGAAACATAAGCTGCCAGGCACCCTGGTTACTATGGCAACTATCAAGTCAATAGCTGAGTTGTTCTGGCATCTGTCCCCACAGTGCTTTTTTTTTCTGCTGGGTGTAAAGACACAGGATCTACAGTAAGGCTCAAAGCTGTTTGACAACACGTCTCTGAAGCTTTCCAAGACACAAAATGTCTGTCGAGCCACCAGCTGAGGAATGTTAGATCTCCAGGCATGACGCCTATTCAAGGACGCTGGGAGGAAAGAGAGCGTGTCAGAACAGTAGCACAGTAGGTTATGATCTTGTATTGTATGGCTGCCGAGCTTTGTGGGAGGCACAAGTTCTTCTACTGATATGTAACATTTTTTCTCGGAGAAAAAAAAACAACAGTTTTCACACTTGCAACAAAAGGCTTTGCTGAAGTGTCAGAGGAAAGAAGACAAAGCCAAGTAAAGCCAATAAAAACACCCGTATTGACCCGAGTTATCGCCGCTAAAATGAACTGACTGCCTCTCCTCACCTTCTTGAGGGTGGAGCGGTTGCCCTGCATGTAGCTACGATGCATCTCCAACACCTTCTGCGGCCTGCTGCGTATCCAGGCGCTGAGCGTCTCGATGGGGGATCCATTGACACACCACTCGGTCACACCGAACTGCCTCAGGTGGGCTCGCGCGTGGCTGGCCAGAGCCTTACGGTTCTCAAAGTAGAAGCCACACAGCTCGCAACTGGGATCTGAAAAACCACAAGAAAGTGAGAGGTCTCCTTTTTTTTAAAGAATATAATCAGTACGAGATGGGGAAACAGTGACTCACCCTGGTGTCCGTGCTTGTCTGGGGAGGGTTTTCTTTTGAAGGAGAAATCCTGTGGCAGAGGTGAGAAAGTCTTAAGCTGATGTGGCGGCGAGTTCGCGGTCTCCGCTGACTGGGCCTCCTCGGACAGAGGCCTCTTCGCCAGTGGGGACAGCCTGAAAAACTTCCCCGCGGCTGGGGTAGCGGACGTGGACCCCAGGCCCTGCTTATGGAGCCTCGTCCCCGACTGCAGCAAACTGAGCGGAGATTTGCGGTATTTGGAGGACTGGTAGCCTGAAATGCCCAAACCCTCTGAGCTGCCGGTGCCTCCCGTGCTCTCCCACAGGGGGCTGTTGGCTCCCTGGCTCGACTCCTTCTTCACTCCCTGGTCCGAGCGAGAGGAGGAGGTGCCCACCCCTCTCTTGTGCATAACCTCCCTCAGGGTGTCGATGGGCGAGCCGTTGACGGTCCACTCGGTGATGCCCATCTGGCGCAGGTGGGAGCGAGCGTGGCTGGAGAGGCCTTTGCGGTTCTCAAAATATTCCCCGCAAAACTCGCAGCGGATATCTCTCGTAGGCTCCACTTCATGGGCCATGGCTACGGGAAGACCAGAGGGAGAAAGTCAACGACAGAGAATGTAATTATCATAGAGATCCTGCTCAGATCAAAAGAAGAGTATGCAAGCAAGCATTAAGGTTTAATGCAGGATTATACTGTGTCTGCTGCATTACTATTTATGTAATGCGGAATACTATATATCTAGGGCTTTTATTGTGAAAGGTAAGAACGGAAGGAGACAAACACAGGATCCAAGTTACCCAGGTTGAGGGGGAACACGCTGTCGGAGCTGCTCCAACCACAGTTGAGAGCTTCGCCGGAGAAGCCGGCGGATCTCCCCACGGCTCCAGGCGCGGTGACCTCCAACTGCACCGGCTCCGGCTTCAGCTTGAGGATCAGCCCACTAGAAGACAAGCTCGATTTAGACGCCGCGGACTGAGGAGGACTGGAGGGGCGGGCGAAGGCGAAGGGCAGACGGCTAAGGAGGGTGGCTGAAGGGGAGGAGGAGGTCGGCAGAGGCGAGCGAGGGGGTCCCGGAGAGGACGGAGGCGGAGTTTTGAGAGGTTTTAGAGGAAGAGCGCAAGGCAGGCCCCGTCTGTTGATGATCTCCCTCAGGGTGTCGATCGGGGAGCCGTTGACGGTCCACTCGGTGATGCCCATCTGGCGCAGGTGGGAGCGGGCGTGGCTGGAGAGGCCTTTGCGGTTCTCGAAATATTCCCCGCAGAACTCGCAGCCTATTTCCTTTGGAGGTTCACCTAAAAGATGTATTGAAAAAGCGTTATCAGAACAGATGTAATTATGCCCACTTCACGTGAAGGCCAGGATTGTACCATCAGTTCTGCGAAACAGCACTCACTGTGTGGAAGGGCCATGAGCTCGCCACTACTCAGGCGGAAGACCCTCATGGAAGAGGACTTGTGACGCTTGGCGGGCGGGCCGAGTAAAGACGCGGCGGAGGAAGAGGTAGCTTTGGATGTGGACCCGCCCCCGGCCGTGGTCACCTTGTAGAGGAGGGATGAAGAGGAAGAGAGGCTCAGCAGGGACCGCTTCTGGGAGGAGAGGGTGGTCGCGACGCCCCGCGACACCGCGTGGCTGTCGAGCTGCAGCGCACTGGCTTTGTGCTTGAAGTCGTCGGAGTCGATGAGCTGATTCAGGAGGTCGATGGGGGAGCCCTTGGATTCGGAGTACTCCACCCCAAAGTGCCGCAGGTGGGCTCGCGCGTGGCTCGATAAGCCCTTCCGAGTCTCAAACCAGGCGCCGCACAGCTGGCAGACGATGTCCTTGTTGGGGTCCACCTCCAGCGCTGCACATGAAGAAGAAATTAAACTAAGACTCATGACAACAATGTCACTTTTTACAGTGGTATCAGAGGCACTTACTGAGGTTGAGAGGAGCGTCATTCTCCTGCGGCGCCCAGAGGGGTTTGGTTGCGACGCTGGCCGGGGCAGAGAGGTTAGAGGTCAAGCCTTTCATTCCCCCGGCCTTGTGCTCCGGGGAGCGCAAGGGGGAAGACACGGGCAGCAGAGAGGAAATGGGGGCTTTCCTCACTACCGAGGAGGGGGAGGCAGAATGAGGCGGAGCCGGAGAGGCACCAGGAGAAGGCGTAGGCGTGGAGGAGGACAAGGGCGGCGCCGCTTTCGCTGCTTTGGCCAGGACGGAGAGAGGGATGGGTTTCTCGTCTAAGTCCATGTCTTCTAACTCCTCATCTTTCCTGGGAACAGACGGCGAGGAGTTCTTGGCTGGAAGGGGCCGCAGAGGAGATGAGCTTATTTGGCCGTCTGCGTCGCGCTCTTTGGCGATTTGGTAGAGGAGGTCGATGGGCGCCCCGCTGCTCTCCGAAACGCTGATGCCCAGCTGGCGCAGGTGAGAGCGGGCGTGGCTGGACAGTCCGCGCCTCGTCTCAAACTGAGCTCCGCACACCTCGCACTTCAAGTTGTGGACTGCGGAGGCAAAAAAGTGCGAGAACAGCTGGTGAGACATTTATAAATATGCCTTATCTTATACATTTCATAAAGATTTCAAAGTTACGACATTATCTTAAAGGGCGGGTCCATCTGCGTTCTGTTCCGTTTGCGCACAAAGCAAAAAGCAGTGACATAGGTTACCAAAGTAAGCTAATCGAACTAGCTATTTTCTAAGTTTGGAAATAAATGAAAGGGTTAGTTTGGATTTTTTGAAATGGGGTTGTCTGTATACTCCCGCGTTCTGTGAGGTAAAATGACTGTTTTTGTGAATGGAGTCTGGTGGCTTTGAAGAGAGCGACAAAACGGCTTCAGTTCCCCGTCGGATAGGGCTGTCTGACAACGAGGTAATGCGGCTGTGGACGGGAACAGCAGAAAAACGTATTTTAGCCCCCTAAAAAAAAAAAAAACAGTATCAGTTTAAGTGTACGCTATGTTTAGAATATTATCACTGCTTTACCTCGCCATCAGACAGCCCTTTCTGGCGGGAAACTGAAGCTGTTATGTCGCTGTCTTCAAAGCCACCAGACTCCATTCATAAAAACAGTCATTTTACCTCGCAGAACACAGGAGTTGCTGGTCTAACGCTGCATGCATCGGTTAGTTTGTTTGTGTTATTGAGTTGACTTTCGGGTGCGAACTAACGTGGCGTTTACACAGCAGTATATTGCTTAGCTTCTGTGCCACCGACCACCATCTAAGTTACTGTATGTAACGTTAGACTATAAGGATGTATACTGTACATGTAGCAGCGTCATCATGCAGAAACCTACGTCAGGTCACGTGGGGAAACGTTTTTAGAAGGGCTTGGGAAGATACCATTTTGACGCTATAACATACATACTTTGACCAAAATTTGAATGTTCGGATTTGAATACATAAGGGACACCTCTAGGAAGCTACAGAATGATATCAAAACCTAAAAAAATAATAATAATGAAACCACACTTTAACCAAGTACAGCATTAACGCAAAGTTTGCAAAGCAACAGCAGGTGGCTCAGGTTCTTTCAGAGGCCACAGATATCCCAGAGGACACGTCACCTCACTTACCCTCCCTGTCTACATCTTCACCCAGTCTGCACGAACACTCGCCAAGTGTTAGAGGTGCTCTCATTAGCTCCTAAACACATTTGTCTACCTCTGACGATTCCCCCCGGGGACAACCCTCTCTGATGTACTGTCGCCACTCCTCAACGACCGACCTAAGGTCAGTTTTACAATTTCCCCCACTGACAGCCCTGATAAGGCTGCGCTGTAGCAAATCCAATCCCCTGTCAACACTCTGGGGGTCAGCATTCCCATTTTTCTCCTCCCTCACCCTTGGAGTCTGCATCCTCCCCGGGAGAGAGGCTGTCTGAGTCCACGCTGCACAGCCCTGCTTTCTGTGTCGAGCTCAGACCGTCCGGAGCTGGAAGCTGGAGCTCCTCCTCATCCTCTTCCTCGGCTGCTTCCTCCTCCTCACCTAAAAACATTACAGACGATATACATATAAGTGTAGAAACGCCATGTTAATTAGGCCTATTAAAGCAGCAGTGGGTAGAAACGGAGCAAACGGTCACTATATCCTGACAGTAGTGCATGAGACGGGCTATCTGAAAAGAAAATCATGTGCTTCTGTGTCCTCCGGTGCTCCTAATGCCATCTGTAAGATTTCACAGACCAGAGGACAACAACCAATCAGAGCCGAGCTTGAGCCTTGCCGTCTCTGAGCAGCTGTCAATCACTCGTGAACTCTGATCAATGAGTCAAACTAGGCAGCGCTGACCAAATATGAATCAATATTCTGTTACTCTAATGCCTATTTCTCTCCTCAAATGTTTTCAGAATCATCTTGTAGTGTACTGTTTAGCTGTAAAATGAGAAAGTTTGTGACCCGGCAGCCATGTTGAGATCAGTTGAGGAAATACCAAGCACCACCCACCAGCCGGAGCACAGCCAATAGGAACGCTCTCTCTGAAATGACCTGTGATTGGCCAAAGTCTCCCGTCACGGGCTAGATTTTTTAAAGCCTGAAAACAGAGCCATGAGAAGGTGCAGAAGTCTAGTTTTCTCTCAAAACACTTGAATTACAATATGCTGAAAGGTTATTATGGAATTTTTGCCCAACAATGCCAAAAACATTCTTCCTACTGCAGCTTTAAGTAACTGTGGTATTAATCAGGCAGTAGCTCAGTCCGTTGGGACTCGGCTTGGGAACCGGTTCAAGTCCCCGCACGCTGGAGAGGTCGCCATATCGCCTCCTGGGCACTGCCGGGGTGCCCTTGAGCAAGGCACCAAACCCCCCAAACTGCTCCTTGGGCGCTATATAGTAGCTGCCCACTGCTCATATACTACTAGAATGGGTTAAATGCAGAGACTAAATTTCACTTCTGTGTGCTGTGCTGTGTGTGACAATAAAAGCTGATTCACATTTACATTTAAATTGAAGGACGTCTAACAAATCAATCTGATTTTAATTTCTATAATTCTGAAATAAGTCGGTCTTTGAAAGCACATGAATGCATCTTTGAGAAAAAATAAAAGATGCAGGCTGAGAGCAGAATCAGTCTTGTGAAGCTCATTGCCTATAATTAATCAGTCCTTGTAATAACAGCGCATTATAACGTCTGCTGTGAGGAGCAAAATGATTCAAGTAATGAATATCTGTCATAAGAAAAAAAAAGAAAAAAAGTAATAATTGCACTATACTGTATGTATGAAACAAACATGGCAGTCTCGGTTCCCCGCAGTCAGGCATTCCTGGGGACAAAAGTGCCATTTTCTGCGACAAATCGCGTAAATCAAAAGAGACGTGGAGGAGACAGACAATGCTTTCTGTCTGGTGGGCGGCTCTGCGCCTGTCAGTTCATCTCCTGACTGTAAAAGAGCGATGTGACACCTCGGAGCGCAGCGTTATAACACCGTCTATTATAAAAGGAACACAATAGCAGCGCATCGTAATCAGCCCGGCGGCTATTTCTGATTAAAAAAAAACGGGGACTAAAGTAGCAAAAGCGCTTAACTTGACTTTGCATCCATCCAGGCGGAGTGACACCAGAAAGCAGCAACCCGACACTTCCAAGTAAAAAGTGATACTTCGATTACACTTCGTTGATCCGGATAAGTTGCGATAGGATCACCGAGGGTTCGGTGCACAAAGTTATCATGTTTCCTTTGGCATTTTTTACTTTAACATCGCCTCTAAACATGCACAAACGCGTGCACTTGAAAGCACAGCGTGTCCTCTATCAAAAAAAAAATCAAAGCAAAAGTAAAATGGCGAGGATTGGGCAACTGTAGGTAATTTTTAGAGATCCTGCAGCATTGAAAAATAACTGGGGACGTCATCCCCCAGACGTGCACAATAAAAAAACATCACTAAGGAAACTATAACAACAAAGATCGCCTTTAAAATCAGCACTATTTATCCGCGCGTAAAAGAAAACAAAAAAAACGCCCGAAACAATAACAATGAGCCGCTTTGTGAGCTTTTTGACACGCGTGTCACGGAGCTACCTGCATGGCGACATGGATTTTCTATACATAGTCTCACATGATGAGGAGTTTTTTGTTAATGGCTGAACGATGTGACCGGAGATGCGACCGGAGACGCGGGCACTTCTGATCCGAGGAGGGCACGCGGTGCACGGGAGGGGGGGGAATGGTTTTACAGCGCGCGGTACTCACCGGTCCGCAACCGCAGTGCATCGGATCGGACTCCCCGGCAGCTGAAAGCCAGACAGGCTTTTTTTCCGCTATTGTTTGGGTCTACGGGGAGGTGGAAGCAGCCATTTTGCCCCCATATGCACCGCTAAGCTAAGGCGTGACCAATCGAGTGGAGGCGGAGGGTTGGGATGAAATGCACCGAGTGCCACATCAACCGCGGGCATCGGTGACTCTCTCTCTCTCTGTGTCTCACTCTCTCTTTCTCATACTCACACACACACACTGGTTTCTCTCCACAGTCAGACATCCTGATTCAAACACTTCACACACTGTATAGCCTGCAGCGGTGTCACCCAGGTCAGACAGTCCCATTTTTATTCAGAGTGAAAAAGCAAACAGCACTTAAAACAACAGTAACAGCATCTAAAGTCACATTTCACACTGCTTCGCGCATCTGTAACAATCTTCTCCATCCTCCCAAGGCATCACTACTCACTTCTACATAACCTGTGCCAAGTTCAGAGTGCCAGATCACCCAGGTAATAACTGTCAGCAACCCAACACAATAACAAACCAATACTACTACTTTTAAGGATGGATCAATAATGCAAACTTACCTTCGCACTCTTCCGCACCGTCCTCCTTCTTGCAGCGTTGAGGAGACGCTGAAGGCGGCGCGTCAGAAACAGCAGCGCTCGGCGTCCTTTCGCTCGTCTCCCTCTCCAGCTTTACCTCGACGACTCCCTCCCCTTCCTCCTCCGTTTCCTTCTCCTCTTCCTCTTCCTCTTCCTCTTCCTCCTCACCCTCCTCCGGCGAGGAGCCGGGGCTCCGAGGGGGAGCCGTGGGGATCACGAGGTCGGGCCTGCTGGAGAACAGCTCCCTCAGGATGTGGATGGGCGAGATGGTGACGTCCCAGTTGGTGATGCCGAAGTCGCGGAGGTGGGCCCTGGCGTGGCTGGACAGGCCGGCCCGGGTGTCGAAGCCGGCGCTGCAGAACTCGCAGTGCATCACGCTGAACGTGTCCGGGTCAAAGTTGGCAACTGTGGGAGAGGACAGGCGATACGAGCGGAGGTTTAGACATGTGACTGAATGTGACACTGATGCTGTTGATGCTTCACAGCTGTAAACAACAGCTGTGCTGTGTTCCCAACCTGTTTGACCTATGACCCCTTTGAATCACAGCCATGTCTTTGATTGCTTGGTCCACCACTTTGGTCCACACTGAATTATCTCTATTAACAACTATTGCAGACATTTATGGCTCCCTGAGGATGAATCCTACTGACTTAGGTGATCCCCTGACTGTTCCTCTAGCTCCACCAGGAGGTTAACATTTGTGATCATGAGTGAAATGTCACACATTCATGTTCCCCACAGGATGAATAGTACTCACTTTGATGACACTTACAGAGGACCTATTATGCTTATTTTCAGGTGCATACTTGTATTTTGGATTTCTACTTGAACATGTTTTAGGGCTGAACCGAATACTTTCGAATACGGAAGCTTCGACCATTGCCATGGTAATTAATCTCCAAATCAGTATTCAAATGCTTCGTTTTATATATACAGTATATATATATATAAACTCTGAAAAAAAAGTTTGGATATTTGTGTTTGGTCGATTATTTCTCTGTTGTTACAATGCTAATTGGCATTGTATTTTACATCGTTGGAAAGCCTGTTTATTTACCCTCACAATGATTTCCAACTTGTAAGGATCATGCATTTGTGGGATGAGCAGCACAGCTGATTATGTGGGTAGCGCCCAAGTGAAATTTGCCAAAATTCTCTGCCAATGCTAAACAGTGTATTCTCCTGCTGTGCTGATTGTTGCACCGATCGAGTAACAGCTTTTGGTGGGGGGCAGTGTCGTGGTGTGGGGCGGCATCTCCCTCACTGGCAAAACAAGGCTTGTCGTCATTGAAGGCCATCTCAATGCAGTGAGATATCGGGAAGAGATTCTGCAGCCAGTGGCGAGCCCATATCTCCACAATCATGGACCTAACTTCATCCTCCAAGATGACAACGCTCGCCCCCACAGAGCCAGGGTTATCACAGACTACCTCCACAATGTGGGAGTAGAGAGAATGGAACGGCCTGCCAAGAGTCCTGACCTCAACCCAACTGAACACTTGTGGGATCAGCTCGGGCGTGCTGTACGTGTTCGAGTGACCAACACAACCACGCTGGCTGACCTGCAACGAATCCTGGTTGAGGAATGGAATGCCATCCCACAGCAACGTGTGACCCGGTTAGTGACCAGCACGAGGAGGAGGAGGTGTCAGGCTGTTGTGGCTGCGTATGGATCTTCCACCCACTACTGAGGCTCCTGACGGTGTATTAAATGAATAAAGTGTAAAATTGCCAATATGTCTTGTTTGTTCCTTGTTACTGATAGAGAGTTCAATCATCCAATCCACCAAACAACTCAAAACAAGAGTCAATACCAACAGGAGAATACACTGTTTAGCATTGGCAGAGAATTTGGCAAATTTTACTTGGGCGCTTCCCACATAATCAGCTGTGCTGCTCATCCCACAAAAGCATGATCCTTACAAGTTGGACATCATTGTGAAGGTAAATAAACAGGCTTTCCAACGATGTAAAATACAATGTCATTAGCATTGTTACGACAGAGAAATTATCGACAAAACACAATTTTCCAAACTTTTTTTCCCGAGTTTATATATATATATATTCAACATTAATTATCATTAGTTATTCTCAGACGGATATCATTGTTTGTTGTCAAACGGGGGAGATGGAGACAGACAGACAGAAGAACACGTCAGCCTAATGCACCGCGACACGTAGCTTCAAATACCTTCGAATATTTCTCAACGAAGCTTCGATGCCCAAAAAATGGTATGCGGGACAGCCCTAACATGTTTACATACTTTAATGTTAAAAAAAACATTAAAGCTTAAGTAGGCGAGATTGGCGCAAATATGATTTAAAAAAGTTATTTTTTATAAAACAGCCGCTATATCGTGACACTAGTACATGAAACAGGTAACCTGAAAAAGATCATGTTCCTCTGTGTCCTCCTGTGTCCTCCGGTGCTCCTAACAGCATCTGAAGGATTTCACTTACCGGAGGAAAACAAGGTCCGCTGTCCAGCTGCCGTCTATGAGAGCCGGCTGTCAATCACTCACGATCTCCGACCAAACGGTCAAACTAGGCAGCGCTGATCAAATATGAATCAATATTCTGTTACTGTAATGCCTATTTCTCTCCTCAAATGTTTTCAGAATCATCTTGTAGTGTACTGTTTAGCTGTAAAATGAGAAAGTTTGTGACCGGCCGCCACTGAAATCTGGTGAAGGAAGCCAAGTTCTGGTCACATGACCGGAGCACAGCCAATAGGAACGCTCTCTCTCTCTGAAATGACCTTTGATTAGTCAAAGTCTGCCGTCACGGGCTAGATTTTCTAAAGCCTGAAAACAGAGCCATGATGAAGAGCAGAAGTCTAGATATCTCTCAGACCACTTGAATTACAATATGCTGAAAGATTATTATGGAATTTTTGCCCAATGATGCCAAAAATATACTGCCTACTGCCACTTTAAGACTCTGCTTCAGCTCCACTCTAACTAGCTTTGTTTGAGGGCGTGCCAAACTAGCCGCTAGGCAGGTATGAGGCAAATGTGTTAATTGGTGACATCACCATGTTACGGAAGAAAAGGCGTGACTTTGGGCTATATATAAACTGTATAACACACTAAAGGAAAGGGGAAAAGCACAAAAGCATAATAGGTCCCCTTTCACTCTTGATCTAGGCTAAATAACTGTGGTATATGACCCGATAGCAAAATTAAAGACATTCCCATCATCCTCAGCTGAACTTTGTGTTTAATGCTAATTAGTATATGTTAGCATGCTAAGCTAAGAATGTGAACATGGTAAACATTATACCTTTTTTCAGTTTTCTTACTCTGCTAATCATTTTGTGACCCCTCAGAGTTATGACCCTTGCTTCCCCAGGTTGAGAACCACTGCTTTATGTGATAGTAACCATTTCTAAAAGCAGTTCACATCAAGTGTTCCCAGCAAGTAACCAGAAATTTAAAGAGGATCTATCATGCTTTTGTGCTTTTTCCATTTCCTTTAGTGTGTTATATAGTTTTTGTGCATGTAAAATGTCTGCAAAGTTACAAAGCCCAAAGTCCACGCCAAAGGGAGTTACTCTCCCCCACAAAAACACTGCTCCTGAACTGCCTGAAAAGCCTTGCTTGAAGTCCCGCCTTTTCTTCAGTAACGTGGTGATGTCACCAAGTAACATATTTGCATTATACCTGCCTAGCAGCTAGTTTGGCACGCCCTCAAACAAAGCTAGTTGGAGCAGAGTTGGAGCAGAGTCCAAAGAGTTTGGTTCGTTTGACCAAACACAACAGAGTGGGCCAGCTGACCAATCACAGCAGACTGGGCTTTTCGGGAGGGGGGGGGGGGGGCAGGGGGTCAGGAGCTCAAACAGAGCGTTTCAGACAGAGGGTGAAAAGAGGTGCTGCAGCACAGCCGGTATGAGAAAAGTAAAGCGTTTTTGGAACATTAAAGCATGTAAACATGTTCTAGCAGGAACCCAAAACACAAATATGAACCTGAAAATAAGCATAATATGTCCTCTTTAAAGAGAGAGTTAAGACAATCTAAATTTACAGAATGTGTTCTACTGTGGCTGAAACAGGCATTCAAGAAAAGTATGGTATAGCTAATATCAGCTCATGTCAGGGTCATTATGTCAAGCATATATCAAAAACAAAGGCAACAAAAAAAAAGTCTGTCTAGGCGTTAGAATCTGCTCAGACAACATCGACACAGCCTAAAGAAATACATGCAACAAGCGGCTGACCTTTTTTCTTCTTCTTCTGATAGGAGAACTTCTTCTCAATCGCATTGACTTCCTCAGGGGATATGAAGTGACGCACATTGTAGCTGACGCCCACTCGGTTCAGGTGGCCTCTCACGTGATTGGCAAGCCCGATGCCATTATGAAATCGATCGGGGCAGTAGGGGCATTTCCTCTCCACACTCTTGAGCGCCTCCGAGTCCTCATCAATCTCATCGGGCTCTTCATCCAAGAAGCCCTCCGACAGGAAACGTCGCACGCTTTCCTCGTCAATGTCGTCGTCATCATCATCACTGTCAATATCCGCGGGAGCAGCACTAACCCGGTTGCTCCTCCTCAAAAAGAAAACCCTTCCGTCTTTCTCCACTTCCAGCTTGTCTTCGTCCTTCACACACTTCTCGGGGGGGAGCGGTAATGTAGCGCTCTGCTGTGCTGAGCAGTCCTCTATAAAGAAAAGAAGAAAAAAAATCAATTCTGAATAAACAGACAAATCCTATTTAAACTGAAACAGTATGCGTACGTTAAATACTACATGTGCATATTGTGTTGGGACTGAGAGCTCCTGTAGGGCTGCTTTGAGAAGCTCCAAACTTATGCTAAATTTTGGTGAGGAAAAACTGGCACGGCCATTTTCAAAAGGGTCCCTTGACCTCTGACCTCAAGATATGTGAATGAAAATGGGTTTATTGGTACCCACGAGTCTCGCCTTTACAGACATGCCCACTTTATGATAATCACATGCAGTTTGGGGCAAGTCATAATCAAGTCAAGACACTGACACACTGACAGCTGTTGTTGCCTGTTGTGCTGCAGTTTGCCATGTTATGATTTGAACATATTTTTTATGCTAAATGCAGTACCTGTGAGGGTTTCTGGACAATATTTGTCATTGTTTTGTGTTGTTCATGGATTTCCAATGATAAATATATACATACATTTGCATAAAGGAGCATATTTGCCCACTCCCATGTTGAAAAGAGTATTAAATACTTGACAAATCTCCCTTTAAGGTACATTTTGAACAGATAAAAGATGTGTGATTAATCCCGATTAAATATTTTAATCGATTGACAGCCCTATTTATAATAAAAATATTGATGAGTGCAGCTTTAATATTTTCTGTATGATCAGATTTTCAGTACAATTACAAAACAAAGCTATGAGCAAGCAGAAATCAGACTGATCCAAATGCTCAAACCTGATACTCTCATGATAATCTGGTCTTGGGTGACATAATAACTTGTTTAAAAGTGACTGAGTCTGATCCCAGCACTGGTCTTTAGTCATATACTGAGTCTCACCTGTGTTGGATCGTGCTCTGGTGTGCGGTTTCACTCCAACAGGAGAGTTGGCGTCTTGTTGGGAACACTCAATGTCATTCTCTGTGCTCTGATCTTTGTCCTGCTCTTCTTCTTCACTCCCGGTCAGCTTGCCATCATCCAGAAACTTGGCCGGATCGGTCCACGTCTTCCCTCTTCTGCTGAATCTCCTGTTCCCGACGCGCTTGAAGATCGCCTGGCTCGCGGGCCGAGCCGCAGCGCTGTCTGGCGTTGTGCTGTCCTCCGAGGCAGTGACTCCCTCCTGGCTTTCGCCTCGAGTTGCATCCGGCGACGATCCAGACCCGGAGAGATGGTCGGAATCTAAAGTGGGTTTTGAAATTCGAGCGCCCACTTTAGACCTTGAATGCCGGCCAGTCTCATCAGCCTTCGCCCCGCTGACGGAGACCTGTCCTGGGTGAACAAGTTTCTGGTGTTCCCTCATTACAGTTTGACTGGAGGTCAGGAAGGCACAGTGACAACAGGCCAGGGAACATGATGGGGAACCAGGGGACGGGGATTCGGCCTGGAGGGCGGGTTTCTTTCTGTTGTGGGTCTTGGTGTGATTAGCCAGTGCCTGGGAGGTTCTTGTGCTGAAGTTACACTTGGTGCAGACGAAGCGGCGGCGGCAGGCGGAAACAGCTCGGGCCTGAGCTGGAGTTCGAACTGAATTCGGAGGAGATGAGTCGAGAACTGCTGAGTCTGGTGTTGAAACTGGGGCTGGGGAAAGAGGCGGAGATGCGACTATTTCTGGGTCTGACATTTTGCCTGGAATCGAGGCCGGGCTCGCATCTTGCACAAGAGCCGAGTCCGAGCTTATCTGCTTCACCGTCTTACTGTCGGGCTTCTGGATCTCTCTGGCGTTCCCGTTTTCATTCAGTTTCTCAATCTCCTCCAAGATCTTTAGACGGGACTCCTGGTGCCTCCTGTTGTGGTCTGCCAGCGCGAGCCGATTCGACAGGTTCCATCCACACTCGATGCACCGAAAACGGCCGCCCTTTCCCAAACGCCTTCCCCCGCTCTCACAGTGCTCGACTATGTGCTCCTGCAGGTGAACCTGCTTTTTGAAGTAAATGCTACATTCCACACAGGTGAAGATTTCTTTACCTGGCTCTCCCCCGCTTTCTTCTTCTTCTTCTTCTTCTTCTTCTTCTTTGTCTCTTTTCCCTCCTCTCTCTCTGAACTTCATCGGTTCTTCCACCGCTGCCTCGCCGAAGCCGACTTCCTCGAAATCATACGCCGGTCCGCCTCGATTGAGCTGTGCCGTCTCAGTGCTTTTGGATTTTTGAGGACTCGCTCTCGCCCGCTTGCCAGTCTCAGGGGATGTGCGATTCAAGGTGCCAAGTCCGGAGAAGGGCCTGAGCAGCACCCTCTTCTTTCTGCACCGCTGAATGAATGTGCAATGAGCCCAGGGGGCAGGAGGGGGACTCTCGGCGTCTGAGTCTCCAGGGAAGGTGTACACATCCCTCTCAGGCTCCTTGGTTTCTTTTCCCTCGAGCCTCTTCTCTCCCTCGCTGTGGTCCGCCGCCGCCTCCTCCTCCTCCTCCTCCTCCTCCTCCTCCTCCATTTGGCAACCTTCCTTTGGTTTTACTTTGGACAGAAACAGCTCAGCTCCCTCAGATACATTCCACACGTCGCTGTCTGCCACTGTGAAGAGAAAACAAGAGGAATTATGAATGGATAGATATCGAGTGCAGGCAGATTTGGTGTCTTCCTTATGGTACTCACAGTCTGTTGGGCCAAGCTGAGATGTATTTGGCTCTCCTGTCTTTGTGCTCTCATTGTTGTCATCGTGCCCCTCCACGGGGGGAGACGAGTCAGTCTCGCCATGCAAGTGCTGCGGCTTTTCAGGTTCTCGGTCATCTTCGCCGTCAAGTCTGGAGAGCATCGGAAAGGAGAAGCGCCAAATGACATTTGTAACAAGTGAAAGCAGCATCCCTGCCTGGACCAAGTCAAAATTACAGACGAAGTGCGAGCTCTTATTTCTTATTCTCACACGGAGGTTATGACTGTTTTTCTGGAAATGATGTGGGTTTTGGCAAACTGGGGGAGTTCAGTTAAAATCTCACAGGTGGTGAGTATTTGTCATGTCGATTCCAGTATTTGTAGACTCTGTATATTTAAATTTGCTGACTTTTGAAGCAGCAGTCGATAACTTTGAGCAAATATGATAAAAAGTTATTTTTATAAAACTGTCACTATATCCTGACAGTAGTGTATGAGACAGATAATGTGGTAAAAAAAAACATGTTCCTCTGCCTCCTCCTATTGCTCCGAGATTCCAGCGCGCCCGAAAAAAAACAACCAAACAGAGCCGAGCAGTCTCCGGGCAGCTGTCAATCACTGCTCGCGAAACTCCGATCAAACTGTCAAACTAGGCAGCGCTGATCGAATATGAATCAATATTCTGTTACTGTAATGCCTATTTCTCGCCTCAAGTGTTTTCAGAAACATCTTGTAGTGTACTGTTTAGCTGTAAAATTAGAAAGTTTGTGACCCGGCAGCCATGTTGAAAACAGTCGGGCCAAAACAAAGCACCTAGTTTGACAGTTTGATCAGAGTTTGCGAGTTTCGTGAGCAGTGATTGACAGCTGCTGTAGAGACAGCTCGGCTCTGATTGGTTGTTTTCTTGCAAATGCCATTAGGTGCACACGGAGGAACATGATTTGCTCACAGATAACCTGTCTCATGCACCACTGTCAGGATATAGTGAGAGTATTATAAAAATAACATTTTATCATATTTGCTCAAAGTTACCGACTGCAGCTTTAAGCAAACTAATCAAAAAAAGTATATATATATAAAATTAAGTATTTCCCCCCATAATTTCATTCCTTACAGCGTGGAAAAGGCCTCGAAACAGCATTTAGACCTTCAAGTTGGGAAATAAAACAGTAACGCTATATTTATGAATACATAGGAGGTTTCCTGGAAATAACTATATAATTTGGACTTTAGCAGTTCTAATAGCGTTTTAGTTAGTAAAGCAGTAATTTGACATTTTGGAAAATATGTTTATTCACTTTCTTGCTGAAAGTTAGTAAAGAAGCGTTAAAGAAGACATATTATGCTCATTCTCAGGTGCATACTTGTATTTTAGGTTTCTACTAGAACATGTTTACATGCTTTAATGTTCAAAAAAGGCTTTATTTTTCTCATGCCGGCTGTGCACCTCTTTTCACCCTCTGTCTATCTTAGGGGTCAGCAACCTTTACTATCAAAAGAGCCATTTTAGTCACAAAAAAAAAAATCTTTCTGGAGCCGCAAAACATTTGAGCATTGTGATGAAGGTAACACAATTTATAGTCAAAGTATATAGTATATAAGTCTAATGCAGTGAAGGCCAAAGTGCAAATGTACTACGGAGTATTAGGGTCACATTGAGGGAAAAAGAAATCTGAGATTTCCAGAATAAAGTCATAATATTACGAGAAAAAAGTAGTAACATTACGAGAATAAAGTCATAACTTAATGAGAAAAAAAAGTCGTAATATTATTAGAGTAAAGTCATAACTTAACGAGAAAAAAAGTCGGAATATTACGAGAATAAAGTTATAACTTTACGAGAAAAAAAGTCGTACTATTACAATAAAGTTATAACTTTACGAGAAAAAAAGTCTTAATATTACGAGAATAAAGTCCTAACTTTACGAGAAAAAAAGTCGTAATATTACAAGAATAAAGTCATAACTTTACAAGAAAAAAAGAAAATAACACATAAAATTACTACTTTATAATATTATGACTTTATTCTCATAATACTATGACTTTTTTCCTCTTAAACTTCTGACTTTATTCTCATAATATAACGATTTTTTTTCTCGTAAACCTATGACTTTATTCTCATAATGTTATGACTTTATTCTCGTAATATTATGACTTTATTCTCGAAATCTCAGATTAATTTTTTTTCCTCAATGTGGCCCTAATACTCCGTCGTACCGTCGTACCATAGACCTACAACAATGATAAATAAAAATGAAAATGTAAACAAAAAACAGTTATTAATATCCATTTTTAAAAATCCACAGGGAGCCACTTGAGAGGGGCTAAAGAGCCGCATATAGACCAGGGGTCTGCGACCTGCGGCTCCGGAGCCACATGCGGCTCTTTGAGGCCAGCTGACCAATCAGAGCAGACTTGGCTTTTCTGCTCTGATTGGTCAGCTGGCCCACTCTGTTGTGATTGGTCAACCGAACCAAACTCTTCGGACTCCGCTCCAGCTCCGCTCTAACTAGCTTTTTTTTAGTGAGTTTGCCAAATTTGCCACTAGGCAGGTATTATGCAAATGTGTTACTTGGTGACATCACCACGTTACGGAATTAAAGCAAGAAGTTTAAGGCAGTTCAGGAGCAGTGTTTCTGTGGGGGAGAGTAACTCCCTTTGGCGTGGACTTTGGGCCTTGTAACTTTGCAAAACCTTTTACATGCAAAACAAACGATATAACACACTAAAGGAAAGGGAAAAAAGCATAATAGGTCCTCTTTAAAGCTTGCTGGCTGTCGCCAGGTAGCTTAGCTTAGCTTGGCACAAAGGCTGGAAACAAGAGACACTATGACTCATGACCTCAATACTTCTAAAATCCTGATGATCTGCCTTTCTGACATCACCACCAAACAACTCGCTAGCCTTCCTCCTGTGCCATCTCCTCCTCCTCCTCACCTGAGTCCCGAAGAAGGAGATCCTGGGCTGTGAGCAGCCAGACCGTGAGGGTTAGAAAAGTGCTGTAGCTCCTCCTCTGACACGCAACAGCACACAAAACACACAGGAACCACAGGAACATCACTTCACAGCTCAACGGTTACAAAGATACAGTGCATACTGAGAGACTTCTGACTACATGCAGACCGAATAACATTGAGAACGATAAGGGGACAACAATGATATGTACACTGATGGCATCATGTATTAGCTAGATTCACTGCTAGTTCTAATCACTACTGAGCAGCAGGTTCCAGGAGATATTAAGCCGTGTGTTACCATCTAGAGTTTCTTTCTCAGAGTCAGAGTCCCAGCTTAGGGAGGAAGGAAAGGCTGAGGACCTGAATCTCCTCTGTGCGCTCCTCCCTGGGTCTGCACTGGGTGGCTGAGTGCCTTCAGTCTGCTCGGGGCCCTCCTCATCTCCAGCGTGGCCCCACGAGCGTTTGGCAGACATCAGATCGTCTCTCACATTTGGAGAGCATGAGGACTAGAGGCGATAATAAAAAAAAAACACACATCTTATTGTCAGATAGGGTGACCAGATCCTAACAAACCAAATGTGGGACAAAGAGTATGTTTGTGTGGGACAATGTGGGACACGTTACCAAGGCTGAGAGGTATAGTCCACAATTTTGATATAATGTCTATCTAACTTAAATAATAAACATTTCTACTCTGCCCCTTATCTTGTAACATCTCGCCCGAATGCATCCATAGATCGGCACATCTCGTTTTGAGCCGCACGTTTCTTGTGAGACTCGCGCGAACTGTGTCGCTTCATGACGTATTCCCCTTGTGTGAATTTGAAAAATAACTCTCAAATTTCACAAAAAAACTCTGAGAATCTCCTTCCACCGGCTTACAGATACTTATTAGTAGTTTCACAGTTGTTTTTGTAGCTGCTCTTCCTTTTCTTTGTGGTAGTTTCAATCATATTCCACCTAAATCTGCATAGATTGTAACTTTGCGCTGACTCGCAATTCACCCCGTTGAGTAGCAAAGACGGTGAAATGTTAACCTGCACTTGACCCACGTGTGATGACAGCCTTCCCTGCTTTCTTCACAGCCATTGGATAAAAGACATTGGATATTATATTTTTAAAAAGCGTCTCTCCTCTAGTGGTTTGACTTTTGTAAAGTGGGACACCCGGTCGCCTTATTGTCAGATGATGGAAATGACAGCGACGGACGATGACTATAGTTCGACGATGTCTTACCTGTAAGGTGCAGTTGAGGAAGGTGGGGGTGACGGGGTTTTGTGCTGAGTTGAAGGGTGGGGGCCCATAGCTGGTCCCTGGGGTTAGGGGTCTCCCTTCTGGCTCCATGGTCCCCCCCCAGAGAGCAGTATGGAGTCCCACTGGCGACCAGCCGTCCTACATCGTGAAGCCTCCTCTTCTTCTGGAAACATGAACACACACTAAAAACAAAATAAAAACACAGCTTCAAACTTACTGTAGTAACTTACAAACTACATCAAACACGGTAAGGAAGAATCAGAAAGCATGTGAGACTATATGAAAGTGTCAGATCTGCAAGAATCGGTGTGTTTTGGCTGTATTTTTCTTAATTTTTGTACCACCTGCAGGTTTCTGGCCTATTTTCTCAGCACGTGTGGTGTTAAAGAATGAAACAGGGCGCCCAAATGGTTCCATAAATAAGTGGCCTTTCCACTTTCCAGGCCCCATGTCCTTCTCCTGCTGCCCCTCTACTAAAAAAAAGCAGGAAAATGCCCGGGTACATCAAGATGTCCCACGGCTCTGGCCTCTGTTGCCTCAGAGGACGTGGCTGGTATCGATCCAGCCGCTTGTCAGGTGACTAGAACAACAATGCATCCGTGCACGATGCATCTCGACCCCCCAGAACGCCCAAAAGCTGCAGGGTTTTTTTTTTTAGTGCAAAATACTCACTGAATTCGGCCTGGTTTTGGTGTTGCGGGTCGCAGAGGAGGAAGGCTGGCTGTCTGGCTGCTGCTTAAGCACCGCTCGTCATAGTTTGAGGGCCGGAGCTGAAGCTTTTTACGCCCAGCGACGATGCTCTCCGGCGGCTCGGACTGCTCCCGCGGAGGAAGTCGCTCCGTGTAGCCGCCGCTCAGGTTTGGTTCATGGATCCCTGGAAGATGCCAGACAGGAGGACTCCATGTTATTTGGCTTTGCGGGGCACGCCACGGCTGCGTACGTAAGGAACGTCGGCGGCGGGGAGAGGGCGACGAAAGAGTTTTTTCGAGTAGAAAACACCAGAGTCAAGTTGAATAAGTTCAACTTTTTACCGGGTGCTTTGCTCTCATTCTCATTTCATCACGTTTTACGCCGATGTGTGCGTTGAGAGGCTTTTTTTTTTATTCTGACGTGTTTTTAATCACGACGTCACTTTATTCTGCGACAAATACGAGACCGAACCGCGTTAGCATGTCACCATGGTGACGTTTATTTTATGTCTTACGTCATATTATGGAAACAGGTGAAGTGTTAATTATCAATTGGGTCAATTTAGAGTCAGTTAATAGCAGTTCGGTGCACATGTCCACCGCTGTAGTTAATAACATGTTTATAAACCACAGCACAGATGTGTCCCTCGCTGTGAGGTGAGCACAGCTGGAATGGGTTTGTCAATTAGTTTGTGTAATAAAATGTCCTAAATGTTGGAAATCAATAAACGCCTTATAACTGGTTATTACACGATCACATGGCGCCCTCTGCCGGCCGCTACTGGAACTGTGTGTTGGTGTCATCAAGGACACTTTTCACTATAAGTACTCAGATTCTGAAAGTAAAAGTAGTAATACAACAGTGTAGAAATACTAGTACAATGTCATGCATTGTACATTTTACTCAAGTAAAAGTACAAAAGTATTAGTATTATTCAATATATATATAAAGTACTAAAACTTATTATGCAGACATTATTATTTCATAATAATAATGTTGTGTGTTGTATATTATTAGTGTGTTGTTTTATATGATCATTTTAACTTGTGTAAAGTGTCTTTCAGTACTATGAAAATCACTTTATAAACAACATGTATTTTTATTATTATTATTTTTATTCTAATGCATTGTTATATTATTGGATTTTAATTATTGATGATGTAAGCATCACTAATGTTGCAGCTGGTAAAGGTGGAGCTAATTGTTATTACTTTGTATAGTTATAAAATAAATGTTTTTGAATAAAAAGTACAATATTGCCCTCTGAATTGTAATGGAGTGAAAGTATAAAGTACCTCAAAATGGTACTTAATTACAGAGGAGTAAATGTATTTAGTTACTTTCCACCACTGGGAAGAAGTGTTACGATCCCTTACCGAAGTAAAAGTCGTTATATTACACTATAAAGGCACTTCATCACAAGTAAAAGTCCTCCAGTAAAAGAACATTAGTATCATCAGCAAAGTGTACTTAAAGTGTCAAAAGTAAAACAACTGGAACATTAGTGCATTACACTGAACATCAATTTCATTATTTCATATGTGCTTTTGCATACATTTGCTATATTGTGACATATACAGTATCATTACTGTAAAAAAAAAAACTACTATAAATCATATTATTTATATGAATGATGTAACCTGTTCCTACTGATGCATTAACATTTAAGCAGCATTTTAAAGCTGGTTGAAGTGGAGCTATTTTTATACAGTATAATGCTGTGTTGTTTCTATCAAATCATCATATTTTAGACGCAGATGTGCTTTGTATGTAAAATCATACAAGATTTCATGCAACACAAATCATAGTGTTAACAAGAAAATGGCAACAATCAGAACACAAGAATAAGACAAATATTGATTGTGTTTTGGTTTATTCAAGGCTCTTCCTCTTGTCAAGCAGATCATTTTCATTTCTCGACCTCCTAAAAGGAAGGAAATATGAAATATGAGATAAAAAAAAGTGAAACAGTTATGCGGTAGTGGAAGAAGTATTCAGACCTTTTACGAAAGTTAAAGTAACAATACATCAAAGTAAAAGTAAAAATACAGTAAAATGACAGTACAGTATTTATCAGCAAAAGTAACTAACTATCTAACTAAGTATCAAACTTAACTTACTCTCTACTGCAGTAAAATGTCCCTTGTAACTGATATTATAATATATGACATTATTAGATCGTTAGTACTGATCCATCAAACAGCATTTTACTGTATAGCTGCTCGAGGTGGAGCTAGTTTGAACTATACTTTAATCAGTTGGGTAGTTTAGTCCAGTGGTTGTCAACCTAGGGGTCGCGCCCCAACAAAGGGTCTCAAGATAAATCTGAGGGACTGTGAGATGATTTTGGAAGAAAGAAGAACAAAGTTTTGCTACATAAATTTAAATTTGTTTATTGGACTTTAATGTTGTTGGTTTTTTAATTAATATAGGAAAATTTGACCTCTTTGAGCCTCAAACAGTTATATGAATGAAACCATCTGAGAGGTTCAGAGGGGAAATGTCTCTTTGGTGAAACTGCGAACAACTCACAGACATCTGGAATGTGACAAGGAGCCCCGACCAGGCACTGCTATTCACAAGACGTCACAAGCCAAAAAAAGGTTGGGAAAGTCACTACTACTATAGCTGTCAGACAAATATAGTGAAGTAAAAAGTACAATATTTCCATGTGAATTGTGGTGGAGTAGAAGTATAAAGTAACAAAAAAAATAAATGCTCAAATAAGGCACAAGTACCTCAACATCATACACAAGAACAGTACTTAAAAGTAAGAGTAAATGTACTCAGTTACTATCCACCACTGCATTTACAAGAAAAGGAGAATTGTATACCAAAAATACTGTAAGAACCATCGGTTGTGGTAATTTGGAAAACAGAAAAGAGTGCCACTACAAATACCCCAAATACCAAGGTGTTCTCACAGTCATTAGACATGCCATGTCTGTCCTGACATGTCCAGAAAGGAGGATTAAGAGACATAATGAGGGACGGCACGCCCTGATGGAAAAAGGCCACAGAGTCTTGCACCATTGGAGCAGGCTACACCCGTTCTAGTCTGGATACTCAAGATTTGTTACCTATCAGAGACCAGCTGTCTATTTCTCTATGTACGTACCCCATAGTGTTCCCAGCCTCTGATCTCATTATAGAGAGCATCACCGGGACAGGAAGTGTTCACCACCTGTCTGTGTCCCTGCAGGGTGAAGTTGGCTACCAGTCTCCCACCGCTGACGGCGCAGGACGCCAGCTGATCTCTCACCAACCCCATGGAATGCTGGGAGGGCAGGTTGGTGGCATAGTTTCCGATGAAGGAGACCCCGTAGCCTATGGAGTTGTGCCCGAGGGTGTGGGCCCCTCGCCAGAGCCAGCCTCGGCCCTCGTAGATGTTACCGTCGGAGCCTGCGACGTAGCTTTAGGAGCACACAGAATCATTTGTAAGTTGGGTGCCACATACTGTATGTGCGGGATATCTGACGTGAGATCTGCTTGTACCTGTATCCTATGTCGTCCCAGCCTCGGTCCTCCTGGTGGAAGCGCTGCATGGAGCGCATGTCTGCAGAGCACTGCTGGAAGGTCAGGCAGGGCTTGCTCGGCGTGTGAGTGTGGTGGATGTACATGAAGGAGAGAGGGAGAGACAGGTTGGTGGGGGTCCCTCGGTAAGGCTCTGCACCCCACATACAGCGAGGAATGATGGGCGGGCAATCTGAAACACATAATGAGCTGGTTAGTGTATGTAATTGGAATTAAAGGGGATGTATTGTGCTTTTTCCCCTTTCCTTTAGAGTGTTATAAAGTCTTTTGTGCATGTAAGATGTCTGCAAAGTTACAAAGCCCATAGTCCACGCCAAAGGGAGTTACTCTCCAAAACAGAAACACTTCTCCTGAACTGCCTGCAACGCCTTGCTTGAAGTCCTGCCTTTTCTCCCGTAACGTGGTGATGTCACCAAGTAACACATTTGCATAATACCCGCCTAACGGCCAGTTTGGCACGCCCTCAAACAAAGGTAGTTAGAGCGGAGCTGGAGCGGAGTCCAGAGAGTTTGGTTCGATTGACCAATCACAACAGAGTGGGCCAGCTGACCAATCAGAGCAGACTGGGCTTTTCAGGAGGAGCGTAAACAGAGCGTTTCAGACAGAGGGTGAAAAGAGGTGCTGCAGCACAGCCGATATGAGAAAAATAAAGCGTTTTTGAACATTAAAGAATGTAAACATGTTCTAGTAGGAACCCAAAATACAAGTATATACCTGAAAATAAGCACAATAGGTCCTCTTTAAGTCAAGGGCTCCTTTATTATTCTCAATTTGAAAGACCACAATTGTTTTCAGAATTCTTTCACTTACCCATGTACATATGGACGAACTCTTTCATTCCCTCTTTCACCAGCGCCACCAGCTGCTTCTTCTTCTTCACGTCCATCTTTGGGCGCCCCTTCAGTCTCCGCCACAGCTCCACCGACTTCACCACGTGTCTGGCCAGCACCGGAGGGGCGACCAGCCCTCTGAGGTTCTCCCTGCGACGTCGGCTGGTGAGGCGCGGGGCGGCGTCCAGCCCTCTGCTCTCCAGCTGGTGGCAGTAATACTCCGTCAGCAGGCTGCTGAGCTTGAGAGGACGCCTGGACTTGGCAGAGATCTCCATCCCTAGAACCACGCCGTCCATGCCCCCGTTGACCTGAGCGGTGGTGAGCGCGGAGGGGCTGTCCAGGAGGGTGAAGACTCGGGGAGAGGTGACGCTGTCCCAGCAGCCGTCGGGTCCCAGACGCTGGGTGAGAGGAGAGCCGTGCAGGTGTTTGGCCAGGGTGAGCTGGTACAGGCCCCGCACACGGCCTGTCGTCTTGGAGAGGAGACCAGCCTCGATGCCCAGGAGGAGGGGCGCGAGGGCAACGGTGGTGCCATCGGAAGTCAGGACCACGCCTTCCTCTTCAGCATCTTCAGTCACCCTGTGATGCACGGCCCCGTTAATGTAAACTGAGAGGCTCGAGTCCATTTCAGGACCACCGGAGTCGGCGTTACCGAGGAAGTGCTGAGTGAATGCATCATTAAGGCCAGCTGCCCGGCGCAGCCTCCTCAACACGGCCACTGGCCCTGACCCAGGATCCCCGTCCTCCACCTGCTTCACCGCCTGGATGAAGTCATCCATGTGCCAGGAAGATGAAGCTGGAGACCAGAACAGGAAACGCATCATAAATGTCTTTGTCATTCAGATTAAAAATCCATCTCCTCAGCCCTGCATAACCTAACCCTTAAACTTCCAATCAGTTTGAGAGTGATAGCAGGTTCTAATGCCATGTTTTCAATTTTAATACTTGGGCTATATGTTTTTGTATATATATTTATTGTGCCTTTAAGTTTCTAAAGTTTTATTATGCTGCTTCTATGCAACAGACTGGGATAGCACTGATTCACCTTAATTCTGCAAATAAGACATTATTCCAGACTTATTTGGTTGTTTTTTATTATGAAGTACAATAAAACAGTTATCCTTTCTCAGTGTAGGGGTAAGAGTAAGATAGCTTTCCACCTTGGTCTTATGCTCAGGGTATACTGAAAACCGTGACAGTGATATTGTTCTATTAAAGTGAATCTTCACACAGTAATGCTGAAATGTGCTGATATGTCAGATCGTGCAGATGTCCTTCTATGTGTTATAAACACTTCATTTCTGATTAATGTAATAACCTACAGATGCATGTGTACCTGTCAATTCAAGTGTTTGTACAAGCGTGACAATGGATGTATTAAACGGATGGTTTGGGTGTTTTGAAGTGGGGTTGTATGAGGTACTTATCCATAGTCGGTGTATTACATACAGTAGATGACGGTCGGCACGCCCGCAGCTTAGAGAAGCAGACAGGAGTTACCGCACGGAAGCAAAGGAATGTACTGCTGTGGACGGGGACAGCAGCAAAACGTATTTTAGCCACCTAATAAAATCAATATCAGTTTAAGTGTACGCTATATTTAGAATATTTTCACCTGTTTATCTTGCCGTGAGACAGCTGTGCAGTCTATGTTTCCAACGGGGAACAAGCTGTTATCTATGCTCTTGCCAAAGCAGCCAGACTCCATTAAAAAAAACAGTAAATTTACCTCACAAAAGACGGGAGATGCTCATAGACTGTATATAAAGATGGACGACTTGTCTCCACTTCCTCCCCCTGTACAGAAGTGAAGCTAAAATATCCCGGATACAGGAGCTGCCAAGAGAGACTCACAGCTGCCAATCATGACGTCTCACCCCCTTTTTATAGCATCAAATAACTAATTAAAACCAAATTTATCAGAAAAATTTACATTTGAACATACATCAGTGTGATAAGATCGACCTAAAATGACAGAAACCATCTTTGGGAAAAAATTATTTGACGTGCACTTTGACTTTTTAGTTTGGCCCATGTCCCATCCAATAACATGGAATTATGACCTATACTGCAGCCAGCCACCAGGGGGCGATCAAGATGTTTTGGCTTGACTGTTGGAGAGCTGTCATGTCGTCCCTCTTTATATACACTATTACCCTATATACTGTCTGACGGCAAGGTAAAGTGGTGAAAATATTCTAAATATATCATACACTTAAACTGATTTTTTCAGCTGGACCTTTCTTTTAGGTGGCTAAAATACATTTTTCTGCTGCCCCCCTCCACAGCAGTACATTGCTTTGCTCCTGTGCTGGTTCTCCTGCCTGCTTCTCCAAACTGGGGGTGCACTGACCGTCATCTACTGTAGGTAATACACTGAATATGGATAAGTACCTCATACAACCCCACATCAAAACACCTGAACTATCCCTTTAAAAGGGGAAGGGGGCTGGTTGACACTACGCTGATAAGAGGAATGACTAGATGCATACAGGCTGACATTTCAGCTGTGGATGATGTATGCACCTATATGCTTATATACATGGACAAAAAAGATGTATATAAATATATACAAAATATTTTAGCTATTGCTCATGCTCAAATAAAGAATAAAAAAAATTAGTGAGAGTAAAATTTGCCATGTAAGCACACAATTATAACAAATCTCAGCTGAATATTTATCTCAAGAAACAGAAAAAAGAAAAATAATGTACTAAAGTCAGTACAGTTCCTGTCACTCCAACAAATCTGAATACATGTACTACCGTTACATCCAGTGCATCTCACAAAACTGGTGAAAACAAATGTCATTACCTTCTGCATACGTGCTGACCAACACCACAACAAGGGCCAGGGTCCGTTTCCAGCAGCCTTTATCCATCCTGAGGCGTGAACAGCTCCAAATGTCTGCTACCTTGTTGTCTCGCTCTCATTTATACAAGTTCACGTGCAGAGTAAGTGGGTGATTATGCAACTGTTTTGGACATACTGTAGATACGCCTGCGTTCAGTCAGTTGGTGTGGCCCACTAAGCAATGTGGGAAACTGCCACCTGCAGTGTGGTCAGTGTAAAGTCGTTTGTCCTTACCGCTCAAGGTCAAATTATGTACAACATATACTGTCGCTGTGACAGACATGGGCATTTTCAAGAAATTCACAAGTTCTGTAATAAATCTCAGTCGTTAATGTGGCTGGTGCTTGTGAAACAAACCTCCTGGGAATAAAATCAGCCAGTACCAAACTGTTCGCTACTGTGCAAATCATTGGCAGCCCTCTCTGAGGCAATAAGCATCAGAAGACCCAAAGCCATGATGCAAAACTGAGGAAGTCCCAGAACCATGAATCACGTGTGTGCTGAGTGTCAGAAATATATCTGCACACTTCAGCATTGATTTTATGTCAGGTTTATATTGAAAATGCAGCCACGAAGAGTTGCACAAACTGTTACAAACAGGAACAGGAAGTGGATGTAGTCCGCTGAACTGGAACTGGAAAACACATTGCAGAAGGTCTGGGATGCAAATAACAAAGATATAAATCTGTAATAATAATAAAGACCTTTAGAGGGAGGAACAAGAAAGATATGGGGATGTTCACAACAAGACTAAAATGGCCCGTCAAGCACTGGTGTGACTAATAACACTATGTCTGCTGCGTTTGCTGGAACTAAGCTATCATTAATATTGTAAGTTTCATCTGTGATTTTCCTGCCATGACAAGTCACAATACGTGCTGTGAAAATGGTCTGTTAATCTGATTCTTTTGGAAACAACATAGACACAAGGATGCTCTGATACTATCATTATTTATACGATTATATAATTTGGACAGATTTTAGACCGGAAAGAAACACAAGTGATGCTCATTAAGCAAACACATCAGTATGATGCAGTCAAAATGATGATTAAGCTTTTCAGGGGCAGACTCAGGCTGTGTGAGGGGTGTAAAAAATCAAAAGGGCAGCAGCTGCATGCGGTGGGGCACCAGCGCACCGAACGTTTTCTAGCATGTAGGGCAGCCTATATACCACTGCATCATGTTTTCTCCATTTTAAGGGCACCCTAGGGCAATTTATCATGTTTTATCTACCATAGGGTCATCCAAGGAGGCACTTCATCACATTTTGCCACTAGAAGGGCACCCTAGAGGGCACGTCATCACGTTTTCTCCACTGGAAGAGCACCCTAGAGGGCACTTAATCACATTTTCTCCACTGGGAGGGCACCCTAGAGGGAGCGTCATCACGTTTTCTCCACTTGAAGAGCACCCTAGAGGGCACTTAATCACATTTTCTCCACTGGAAAGACACCCAGAGGGCACATCATCTCATTTTCTCCACCTGAAGAGCACCCTAGAGGGCACTTTATTACATTTTCTCCACTGGAAGGGCACCCTATAGGGCACTAAATCATGTCGCCCCCCCCCTGAGTCCACCAGTGAAGCCTCTCTTGTTCTCCAGTTTACTGCCATTATAGGAAACACTTTCGGGGTTTGTATGTGACAATTCTAGCAGTTTTGGTACTGGGCTCTTTTTGCGACTATGTTTCCCCAACATTGCTACCAGTTCATAAAAATGCAATCAGTTTACATGTTGAGGGGGCATGACCTTATTTCCAGCTTCCAAAGGGGAAAAAGAGGTATGTTGGAGAACACATACTTTGACATTATTTATTAGTGAATTTGCACTTTTTGTGAATATTTATTATGTTGTTTATATCATTGATTCTATTTTAGGTTGACATTTCGCCAGGTACAAGAGATAAAAGTGACCCAGTAGGCTAACTCTGGCTCATTTGCAGTTCTTTTTTTCCTGCTGATCAATGGACATCCTGTCAAACACACAACAAAATAAATAAAAATAAATAAAATGTAGGTGTATGGGTTAGTAAAAACAGTGTACTTATTTATATAACTGTTTCTAGTCTATATAGACCACACATACACTGTATATTGTCTTTGTTTATACACTGACGAACTCCTTTGTCCCCCGAGCCATACGGCTGTTTAACTCCTCACAGCGAAGGAGGGTATAACTTACTATAAGACACTGCATTATACTATTACATTGCACTACTATATCATACATTATAATATACTCTGCTATATATTAATATACTCTGCTATATTTGCACTACTATTTGCACTATTTGCACCATTGGCACACTGTCACTTCACTGCTGTAATTATGTTATCTTATTTTTATTTTATTTCACTTTATTCTATTTGATTGTATCTTTTTTAAGGTGCATTGGTGTTGGGACTTGTTGTCTAAGCTTCTGGATGCCTAAATTTCCTTCGGGATCAATAAAGTATCTATCTATTTATCTTGACCATAATTCTATTCCTATGACATTGACGCTCCGGTACAATAGGGGGCGCTGTGCAGTTTAAATGCTGCTATCAAACCGGAAAGGAGGAAGAAGAAGACGTAAACAGGAAGCAGACGAAAACAGGAAGAAGAAAAACTGGACAGTCGGTCGTATATTCTCCAACAAGGTTCGTGTATCTTCAAAGAAATACGTATAATTTATGTACAGTTTTTTACTCTGTATTTGCATTTGTAAAACGTAAATGTTTCCACTCCTGGAAGCGCTTGCGTGCAGTTATCTTAACAGGAAGTAGCAGCTAGCATGTTTGGCTAGGTAGCTAAAGGCTAAGCTAGTGCTGCTCAGCTGTTTGTTGTGTTTGAAAGGCTCAAACTGGGCTTTAGTTAGCAGCAGCAGCAGCAGCACAGAGGGTGGTTCAGCAGACCTCTGGTATTGGTAAAAGCGTATATATATAATGTGTAATATGTATTTGTTATGAGAAAAACCCCGTGAATGTGATGTAGGGAGAACTGTCGATAAGAAGGAGCCACATTTCCCCTCAATCTAATGGAAGAAACGTCACCATGGAGGATGTTGTGTGTGAAAGTGGGATTATTATAATGTCATTTATGGTAAATTATTAGTGACTAGATTGTTTAGTTGATCAACAGAAATTAATTGAGAATAACTAAGAGAGAAGTCATTTAAATAGGTCACCCAGCAATATGCCAAACAATCTGATTGTTTGAGATTTATTTTATATATATTTTTTTTAACTATTTTGACATTTTACATACTTAACCATTAATTTGAAGAAAAAAAAATTAAACATTTAATTAATAGATAGTGGAATACTGTTTAGTTGCAGCTAGAGTTGGAAATTAGCACCAGCCACCAGCCAAATGCTGGTAAAATATGCAAGTGGCTGCTGGATTTGCTTCACTCACCAGCCAAAAAAAGCAATGGTAATCTATTGAGTGGCTGGTAAAATGTGGAATCCACCAGCCACAGTGGCAGGTAGACAAAAAAGTTAATTTTAAACCCTGGTTGTAGCCCTATGTTAGTTTAGGTAGCCTGCAAAAAGACTTCATAATCTTGAAACTGCAGATCTGATATTTGTATGAAGCAGTTTTTATCAATGTGATGCATGTGGGGTTAAATGTTCTCAGACAGATATTGCTGTTTGTTGTGTATAGAGGTGCGTGTGTTTACGGTAGTGCAGCAGTGCCACTGTCCCCTGGCCCTGAAACAGGGGAGATGGAGACAGACAGTCAGAAGAACATGTCAGCCGCGCTGCTCCGCGAAGCGTCGAATACATTCGAATATTTCTCACCGAAGCTTCGAAGGCCAAAAAATGGTGTTCGGGACGGCCCTAATGTGCAGAAATATGTGCTAGAAATCATGTTTTAAAACTCTCAGCTCGTTTAAAAAAGAACATATATCCAGTTCTCCCCTGCTAGCTAACTACACTAACTAGTTCTGAATGATCTGCATATGCGTGTCGGTAGATATTAACCTGTGCTGTGGACTACCGTCACCCACCCAACAGAAAATGGACACGCGGTTCACTCGAGGGAAATCCAACATCTTGGAGCGACCCCTGACCCGACCCAAGACCGAGGTCAGCGTGAGCGCTTTTGCCCTCCTGTTCTCCGAGATGGTCCAGTACTGTCAGAGCCGCGTGTACTCCGTGTCGGAGCTGCAGACCCGCCTGGCAGACATGGGCCAGAGCGTGGGAGCCAGCATGCTGGACGTGCTGGTGCTGAGAGAGAAGAACGGGAAGAGGGAGACCAAAGTGCTGAATATGCTGCTCTTCATCAAGGTGAGCAAATGTGAAATACCACCGATGGGTTTTAGAGTGGCTTTTGAACTCTAACGGTTTTCTTTTTCCTTTAGGTTAATGTCTGGAAGTCTTTGTTTGGGAAGGAGGCTGACAAGCTGGAGCAGGCCAACGATGACGACAAGACGTATTACATCATAGAGAAGGAGCCACTTATCAATGCGTACATCTCCGTGCCCAAGGAGAACAGCAGCTTGAACTGCGCCGCCTTCACCGCGGGCATCGTGGAGGCCGTCCTCACACACAGCGGCTTCCCCGCCAAGGTCACCGCCCACTGGCACAAAGGCACCACGCTGATGATAAAGTTTAACGAGTCGGTCATAGCCAGGGACAAGGCTTTGGATGGCAGATAAGGAGGACTGGAGGGAGAGGGTGGTTTATATTAATCAATACAGGATGAAGTTAAATCATCCAGGTCCAGGCTGGTGTTTGTTCCTGACTGAATTTCTTTGTGGTAACTTATGAGACTTTATGGATGGACGGATGAATGGATGACTGCACCACACTGAGCCACGTCTAGAGCAGAAAAACATGCAGCTAGTCGGTTCAATCCTCCATGTTTTTGTGGATCATCTCACTCGTGTTATACCTCATGAAGTGACAAATTTGTTTACTGGAGATCACTTTTAATTTGCAGTTTCACGTCACATTTTTACGTCACAGATCCTTCATAAAAGATTGAACATATTGGATAATACTTTCACCACATCATGTTGGTGTTTTCAATAGTAATGCTCTGATTTTTAAATCCAACAGGTCAACATATTGTAATTGAAGTAATGTCAACTTAGGCTCTGGGAAATTGTGATGGCCCATTTACACTTTTTATAGACTAAACAATGAATCGGAAAAATACTCCACAGATTATTTGATAATGAAAGTAATTGGAATGTGCAGCCATAAGATGAGAGTGAAACTGAAGAAAAACAACTCCTAAATGTTGGCCAACTAATTAGAGCATCCCTGGTTTATATAACGTTAATAAAAAAAGGAGTGCAACAACATCTCTTTTAATGCTACAAAATATGTTATTTAACAGACAGAGGTCCAGACCAGTTTTTTCTTCTCTGTGTCATTCCAGTTCAACTCCAGCTGCATGTTTCATCACTGTAACATAGATTCTTAATCAGGGCCGTAGCTACCGTTGGCGATACTGAGGTCATACCTTCATCATTTTTATTTTATTATATTATTTTTTATTTAGTGTGTGTGAGCACATAATGTGACTTTGGGGGTATTAGTAATATAGGAGAGTTTACATTCTAATATTAAAAACAAAATTTAAACAGCGTTTTATAAGCGAACTCCAATAACTTTAGATGCTGCTTCTTGACAAATTTGAATACTTTTAAGACAAGGAAATAATAAATGAATAAAGGCTTCAGCGTTACTCTCCCCAGACTTTTATTCCTGACAGCATGACAAAGGCATTGAAACACAGTTTAGACCACCTGCAGGTTGGGAAATTTAAAGAAAATATGAATGAATGAATAAAATATGAAAAATCCAATTCATTATTGAAATACCGAACTTCTTGTTTTCTGGTAAAAAGTATGACGATGGGGGCATCCTGCTGACCAAGTGGTTAAGATGCCTTTACCATGTAAAGGCAATGTGTCCAGTTTGATTCAAGCTGGGGAATTTTTGTTGCATGTCATACCTCTCTCATTTCCTGTCTGTCTATACTTTCCCCCCAAAAAGAATAGTTTGACATTTTGGGAAATATGCTTATTTGTATTTTCCAAAATGTGGTCCATGTTAGATGAGAAGATTGACACCACTCTAATGTCTGTACAGTCAGTTAGCTTAGCACAAAGACTGGAAACGAGGGGAAACAGCTAGCCTGACTCTGTCCAACGGCAACAAAATCTGCCTACCAACACCTCCCAAGCTCACTAATTAAAATGTAATGTATAGGGTGTTTATCTGTGTAAAAACAACACCTGGTTTTACCAGGGGTTAGGTGCCAGGCAAGCTGTTTCCCCCCGTTTCCAGTCTTTATGTAAGCTAAGCTATCTGGCTGCTGGCGATAGATTCATATTTACCTTACAGACATGAGAGTGGTATCAAGATCCTCGTTTAAAGGTACAGTGTCAGGACACTACAGCAGTTGGTGGCCTCTAGTGGTGTGGTTGCAGACTGCAACCAACTTAAGTACCCCTCTGCTCACTCCTCCCTTTCCAAGACTGCAGTAACGGGAGGTGCAGAGTGCAAAACTGTGATAACGCTGTTCTCCTCACTCAGAGGCCATCCTTACCATAGTAACACTAATTTAGGAGCAACGGAAGTCAGACGGCGGCTGGCGGCACCACGGTTTTGCACTCTGAGCTCACGTTACCGCAGTTTCACAAGCGTGTCGGAGAACTACGGTGGCCTTCAGGTAACGTAAAAACGTGAAACGCCCTCTCTAGAGCCAGTGATTGCTTTGTCCGTTCTGTGCTACTGTAGAAACATGGCGTAAACCATATGCGTGGCGTTCAAGTGGTTAAGTCGTGAGAACACCGCTGCTAAGCAACGGCAATATTAATGTTACTGTCGGCGTCTAGAAGCAACAGAGGCTAACAATTTAGCAAGTGGGTAACATAATGCAGGAAATGGAAAGGCATAATATGAAATAATGAGTCCATTGGGAATATCAACAATAAACAATATAATATAAAACAATATACGACTAAAATTACAATATATTCACTTATTATTCACCGAAAAATTTACTTCCATGGCCAACAGCTCGTGAACTCGGAGCTTTCAGAAACTTTCCACTCACGAGGTTGTGAATACCACAAGAGGAGGGCGTTCATATGGACTCTTCTCGTGAACACGGTAGACACGACCCCATTAGTTTCAGGTGATTATACACTAATTAAAACATAGTAATGAATATTTCATTTCTGCTAATAGATCCCTGAAATGTTACACACTGCTCCTTTAACTCTCTTCAAACAAAGCAAATAAATGTATTTCCCTAAATGTTGAACTATTCCTTTAGTTGGAGGTGTGTTGGGGGACTCATGACCTCAGTTTATCTCCAACCCTGGCTTCAGGGTACCCTGCTTTCTTGTGCATATTAATATTATTGATGGCAATGTTTATTTGTCTGTTAACCTTGAATAAAACTGTAATAATAGAAAAAATACAACGAGCCACGTGAGTGTGAGTCATTACCACAGCTAATATTAGACTTATGATGACATCACATGGTAGTTGGACAGCACACGTCACGGTACCGCTCATGTTTTCCAAGCAGCAACCGGGGCAACAGCAACACACATCAGTCACGTGGTGGAGTCACGTGGTGATCAGGAAGCTGAGATCTGTTTACCTAGATGGTGTCATCCATTCACTGCGACACCGAGCATCCTTTAATGTGCGATGAATTCACTCACTACTCGATATTCGTGCTGATAATGTCCTCCTCCATCTCCCCCGTGTGACCGTCACCATCACCATCACCATGGCGACTTCGAGTTACACTTGCATCCACGACAGCGCCACAGGTTTGTCTTTTCTGTTCATATCTCTGGCGTCATGGCGACAATCAATCTGTGTTTACCGCAAACTCTCAAATGCTCGGGTCGAATCATGTCTGTTCATCTCTCGATTGATGTGATTGATATCTATCTGTGTTATGAAAGGAAAACGTTAAATTGATGCTCCTGCTGCATCTCAGTTTACACAGTTAAAGCAGCATCCTCAATCTCATGTCATTTATACAGATACAGGTGAGTCATAGCTTAAAGGGACACTCCACTGATTTTACACAGTCATTTGTCTTGAGTTATAGGCTACTTCCCGGCATGTGAAAATGGTTGCATATCGTCTTGTGAAGCTCTGGAAGGAGGAAGTTTGGGAAAATAACCCTGATGATGTCATCAAATGTTTGACATTTCTGCTTGAAAAATTACTTAAAGCTGCAGTAGGCAGAAAGTTTTTTGCATCTTTGGGCAAAAATTCCATAATAACCTTTCAGCATATTGTAATTCAAGTGTTCTGAGAGAAACTAGACTTCTGCACCTCCTCATGGCTCTGTTTTCAGGCTTTAAAAAATCTAGCCCGTGATGGGAGACTTTGGCCAATCACAGGTCATTTCAGAGTGAGAGCGTTCCTATTGGCTGTGCTCCTACTGATGGGCGGTGCTTGGTATTGCCTTAACTGATCTCAACTTGGCTGCCGGGTCACAAACATTTTAATTTTACAGCTAAACAGTACACTACAAAATGTTTCTGAAAACATTTGAGGCGAGAAATAGGCATTACAGTAACAGAATATGAATTAATATTTGATTAGCGCTGCCTAGTTTGACCGTTTGATCGGAGTTCGCGAGTGATTGACAGCTGCTCAGAGACGGCAAGGCTCCAGCTCGGCTCTGATTGGTTGTTTACCTCAGGTCTGTGAAATCTTGCAGATGCCATTAGGAGCACCGGAGGAGGGTGTATTATAACTATTTTAGTTATACATGTGCAAATCTAATTTTGACAACCTCAGAGCAGGCAAATCCTGGCGCACCCCCTGTGGACTTTGAGCCCTCAGGTTGGGAACCACTGACTTAAATGATTAATCGATTATCAAAATAGTTACAGATTAATTGTCTGTCGATCAACAAACCGATTATTCAACTAACTGTTGCAGCTCAGAATGAAAGATGCTATCCAGTCGCATTATAGGAAGTTTTTTTTTAGCTTGGTTCATACAATGGACTCAAAGTCATGATATGTCTTCCTCTTCGGCTTCAGTTTTGACTGATTTTGTCTCATGGTAGTCAACGTTATGAAAGTGCTTTACTAGATCTCCTGAGTGCCTCTTTAACATTTTATTAAAGCTGAAGTAGGCGAGATTGGAGCAAATATGATTAAAAAGAAATTATTTTTATAAAACGGTCGCTATATCGTGACAGTAGTACATGAAACAGGAACCTGAAAAAAAACATGTTCCTCTGTGTCCTCTGGTGCTCCTAACGGCATCTGCAAGATTTTACAGACCGGAAGAAGCAAGCAGTAAGAGCTGATCTGAGGTCCGCTGTCCATCTGCTGTCTGTGAGAGCTGGCTGTCAATCACTCGCGAACTCCGACCAAACGGTCAAACTAGGCAGCGCTGATCAAATATGAATCAATATTATGTAACGTTAATGCCTATTTCTCGCCTCAAATGTTTTCAGAAACATCTTGTAGTGCAGGGTTTAGCTGTAAATGAGAAGTTTGTGACCCAGCAGCCATGTTGGAAATCTCTTGAAGGAATGCCAAGTACCGGTCACATGACCGGAACACAACCAATAGGAACGCTCTCTCAATGAAATGACCTGTGATTTTTTAAAGCCTGAAAACAGAGCTATGATGAGGAGCAGAAGTCTAGTTATCTCTCAGAACACTTGAATTACAATACGCTGAAAGGTTATTATGGAATTTTTGCCCAATGATGCCAAAAATATACTGCCTACTGCCACTTTAATGCTGATCATGTATAAGGTTAATTATCTGAAACCATGGATGTCTTTGTATTTCCCACCAGAGAAGGACCGGCTCCTCTCCCCCGTGACCAGCTATGGGAGCCCTCGACCCACTGCTCTGGTGGGCTCCGAGTCCCCTCAGAAGCAGGAGGAAGAGGAAGAGGAGGAGGCCCTGAGGAGGAAGCTCAAGTACTTCTTCATGAGCCCTTGTGACAAGTATCATGCAAAGGGACGCAAGCCTTTCAAACTGGGCCTGCAGCTGCTCAAAATCATCATCGTGACTGTGCAGGTGGATTAAGCTTTATGCTAGGATTTGATCACATCAGAACACAATGGATGCTGCTGTTTAATAATAGCCTGTGTGTGTCATTCTGTTCCAGCTAAGTCATAACTACTATTCCGCAGTTGCCTGGTTGTTGAAGCTCATAATGTTTCGTCCCTGCCTCTGCCTCTGCCTCTTAGCTGGTGCTGTTTGGACTGAGCAACCAGATGGTGGTGACATTTAAAGAGGAGAACACGGCTTCTTTCAAACACCTTTTCCTGAAAGGTTATCGGGACAGCGGTCCTCAGGCCGTCCACACGCAGAAGGAGCTGTACAGCCGCATCGACTTCGCCATAGAACAGGTAGCCGAATAACAACTACGAGTTATTTCGGGCTGATTCACCCAAATTACAAAAAACACATTCTCTCTTACCTTACACACAATTTCAACCACATACTTCACTCTGAACAGTTTATGAATGCAAACCTCTTGTTGCCTCTTAGACTTGTATAAAAACAAAACTAAGATTCTACAGCCATGCTAGCAG
This sequence comes from Sebastolobus alascanus, assembly GCA_916701645.2. Taxonomy (NCBI): domain Eukaryota; kingdom Metazoa; phylum Chordata; class Actinopteri; order Perciformes; family Sebastidae; genus Sebastolobus; species Sebastolobus alascanus. The sequence goes on from CAKAOJ020000230.1 coordinate 570,159, forward strand.
CTCTGTGTGGCTGAACACATGCGCAGCAATGCTTTGAGCTAAATGCTAATGTTTGCAGTGCCTGGATTGGACCAAAAAAGGTGCCAGTACCGTAATTCAGCAGTTGCAAGACATGATCATCGCATGTGTCTTGGATATATTTATATGAATGTATTGGTAATATATCCCCACTTCAAATGTATTTTTGTATGCATTACATTACATACATGAGACCTATACGACAGACATTACCACAGTTTGTACATAAATGCATATTTGGTTAATAGACTATGTAGCTATTGATACAAATCAAATTGTACACAAATATAATATTGCATATACGCTACAATAAAACCAACTTGTTAGCATGCTAACATTTGCAAACTAGCACTAAACACCAATTACAGCTGAGAATGATGCGGATGTTATCAGTTTTGGTCATAAACCCAAATATTGGACACATTTAAAACTTAACCTGATGAGGTAGTGGATGTTTTGATATTTCATGTCAGACAGAAAACTTTGGGAACCGCTGCTGTGGATTATCCAGAGTAACAGTGACACACTTCTGGAAAGAGTCATTGATGGTTTTTTGTTTGCTTTTAAAGGAGCAGGTTGTGTAGCATTTCGGGGGATCTATTAGCAGAAATGGAATATAATATTCATAACTATGTTTTCATTAGTGTACAATCACCTGAAACTAAGAATCGTTGTGTCTTCGTTAGCTTAGAATGAGCCCTTCATATCTACATAGGGAGCGGATCCTCTTCACCGAGTCTGCCATGTTGCTCTGCCATGTAGTTCTCCGACACGCTTGTGAAACTGCGGTAACGTGAGCCGCAGAGTGCAAAACCGTTGTACCGCCACTCGCCGTCTGACTTCCGTTGCTCCTAAACTAGTGTTATTATGGTAAGGATGGCCTCTGAGCGAGGCGAACAGCGTTACCACTGTTTAACACTCGACGGCTCACGTTACCGCAGTCTTGGAAAGAGAGGAGTGAGCGGAGGGGTACTCGGTTGGTTGCAATCTGCAACCACCCCACTAGATGCCGGCAAATCCTACACACTGTCCCTTTAAGGGTTTGTATGAATTCTCAACTTTATGTAGCAGAAATCTAGCTGCGTTACCATAGTTGTTTTTAATCCCTTTACCTGAAAGAGTAATCGGATTAATGCAAAAACTGGGCAATACATTACTACATTTTCACCCTTTTGCATCTTCTTCTACTGTAGTGATGTGGCTTTCCAAGATGTCAGCGATTAACTTGATGAGTATAATGTGATTATTGTTAAAAAAAAATACTGGATCTAGAGAGAGCCTTTCAAGTTTTTGCATTACATGAAGGCCACCTTAGTTCTCCAACACGCTTTGAAAGGGATGGGTGAGCGGAGGCGTTTTCAGTTGTAATCTGCTAGATGCCACTAAATCCTACACACTGCTCCTTTAAATGTTATTTTGCAGTGCTGAGGGCACCACAGAAGAAATTCACCTCCACTGTATTGGGGTGGACGCAGAACATCCCAAAATCTGGAGGATATAAGATAAAAACCTACTACTACTACTACTACTACTAGATACCACGAGAAATGAGGAAGTAAATCTGCAATCTTTGGAATTTGGGCCAACCGAGAGTTTCAGTGTCACATGTTTTTTTCACCTTGCCTTTCACCTTGATATGATACCCGAGACGAGTCCCATTATAAGCTGCTTTTCTTTATTTGTTAATATACCTCAAGTTCAGGTTTAATTCTCTGCTTCTCTTGTCCCCTTCAGTACTTGGCTCTACCTCAGATCTCACTGGGGCGGTATGCATACGTGATGGGCGCAGGTGAAAACGCAAGTGCGCTCTCCCTCTGCCAGAGGTACTACAGGAGGGGAACCATCGACCCCGTCAACGACACCTTTGACATTGATCCCCATGTTGACACCGGTAGGCTGACCTTTATCTTTCAGCTTTTCTCTCTTTGGTGTTCGTTGAATGTGTCCCCGGGTATTTGACATTAAAACCCGGGCAGCCTTGTTATTTACTCGGTGCCAGTATTTTCTCGGCCCTTGAGGAGATGACTGTGTGAGTGAGTCACTGCTCCACATATGTCAAGAGGTGCCCTGCAACTGTGCCCTACTTTCAAAGGCTTGAAATAGTTCCTATCACCAAAAATGCAACACAAAAGCTTTTTCCATTTACTTTCGTAGCCTTGGGAAAGGAGTTATTTGCATACAGCTGCTGATTTGGCAGAGATGACTTTTGGCAATGCATGATAAATCTTGTGGCAAAAATAAAGTAAAACAAATAAAACAAATCTCCAAGGAGACGATTCTGCTTTTAAATGCCATGAGGAAGTGTGGTTTGTGTTTCATGTGATGAGGATAAAGGTGGTTTTAGAAATTCCCTTTGTGCTATTTTTTAGTTCCTCTAATGCTATTTCCTGATTTTTGTTTTTTTGTTTTTTTCCAGAATGTATTGGAGTGAATCCACTGAACTACAGTTCTGCTCCAGGAAACAGTGACTACAAGAATTTTACTCTCAAGTTTTACAAGTCAGATGATATTATGTTTGGTTTTTTTTACGTTAGAAATTAAAAAAAATAGGGCTGTCAATCGATTCAAATAGTTAAGCGCCATTAATCGCATGATTGTATGTAGTTAATCGCGATTAATCGCATATTAATCACACATTTGTTATCTGTTCAAAATGTACCTTAAAGGGAGATTTGTCAAGTATTTAATACAATCAACATGGGAGTGGGCAAATATGCTTGTTTTATGCAAATGTTTGTACATATTTATTATTGGTAATCAATTAACAACACAAAACAATGACAAATATTTTCCAGAATCCCTCACAGGTACTGCATTTAGCATAAAATCATAACATGGCAAACTCAACAGCTGTCAGTGTGTCAGTGTGCTGATTTGACTATGACTTGCCCCAAACTGCATTTGATTATCATAAAGTAGGCATGTCTGTAAAGGGGAGACTCGTGAGTACCCATAGAACCCATTTTCATTCACATATCTTGAGGTCAGAGGTCAAGGGACCCCTTTGAAAATGGCCATGCCAGTTTTTCCTTTAGCGCAAGTTCGGAGGGTTATTTAGCCTCCTTTTTTGACAAGCTAGTATGACATGGTTGGTACCAATGGATTCCTTAGGTTTTCTAGTTTCATATGATACCAGTTTCTTCTCTCTAGCTTTAAAACTGAGCCCGCTACAACCTAGAAATTGTAAGTTGCGTTAATGCATTAAAGAAATTAGTGGCGTTAAAACACATTTGCGTTATTATCGCGTTAACTTTGACAGCCCTAGAAAAAAAGGTGTTATTTTTCTTCACGGTGTTAACTATTCACATTGAATTTTGTCTCTCTGTCCCATAATTGTGTCCAGGCTGATCAATGTCACAGTTGACTTCCAGCTGAAGGCCATCAACATTCAGACAATCATAAACAATGAAATCCCTGACTGCTACACCTTTGCTATCACGGTGAACTATTTCTTCTATTATTTCTATTTAAATAAACACCCTGCACCACAGTACAGTACAGATATAAAATCTGACCTAGTTAATCACAACGGTGAATTTGCAAGTTGTATGTTAAAACTGATGGAGATGTGTGAACATTTCCAGGCCCAGAGGTTGTATATTTACTCTGGTTCTTGTTGTTATCAGATCGTCATGGATAACAAGGCGCACAGCGGCAAAGTTAAGATCAGTCTGCAGAACCAGGCCTCCATAAAGGAGTGTAAAGACCCCAACGTGTCTGGACACGGTGAGTTGCAATGGACACGTGATCTGTGCAGATATTCACTCTCCGTCTCCGTAATTTCCTCATTTGCCTTTTGATCCTCTAATCCGACTCCTCTTCTGTCAGCGGAGAGCTACGCTCGGGAGTTCTTCGATGTGCTGGTGGCGATCGTTTGCCTGCTGTCCCTGGTGCTGTGTGGGCGCTCCATCCTCAGAGGCATCCTCCTGCAACACGTAAGAAAGTAGACCAAACATTTATGTGTTTATATTGTGAAAACACTAGGGCTGTCAATCGATTAAAATATTTAATCGCGATTAATCGCATGATTGTCCATACTTCATTTTCAAGCAAATTTATCACACATTTTACATCTGTTCAAAATGTACCTTAAAGGGAGATTTGTCAAGTATTTAATATTCTTATCAACATGGGAGTGGGCAGATATGCTTGCTTGCGTGATTATTATAAAGTGGGCATGTCTGTAAAGGGGAGACTCGTGGGTACCCATAGAACCCATTTTCATTCACATTCATTCATTTCATAACCATGTCATACTAGCTTGTCAGGAAGCAAGTTAAAAAACGCTCCAAACTTACGCTAAATCTTGTCGAGGAAAAACTGTCATGGTCATTTTCAAAGGGGTCCCCTTGACCTCTGACCTCAAGATATGTGAATGAAAATGGGTTCTATGGGTACCCACGAGTCTCCCCTTTACAGACGTGCCCACTTTATGATAATCACATGCAGTTTGGGGCAAGTCATAGTCAAGTCAGCACACTGACACACTGACAGCTGTTGTTGCCTGTTGGGCTGCAGTTTGCCATGTTATGATTTGAGCATATTTTTTATACTAAATGCAGTACCTGTGAGGGTTTCTGGACAATATTTGTCATTGTTTTGTGTTGTTAATTGATTTCCGATAATAAATATATACATACATTTGCATAAAGCAGCATATTTGCCCACTCCCATGTTGATAAGAGTATTAAATACTTGACAAATCTCCCTTTGAGGTACATTCTGAACAGATAAAAAAATGTGTGATTAATTTGCGATTAACTATGGACAATCATACGATTAATCTCGATTAAATATTTTAATTGATTACAGCCGTAAATAAAATATATTCATTGTGTATGGCAACATTGTGGTGAAAATAACCCACAGCAGAACTAAGAAAAACTAGCCTAAAAAACGGGATATAACATTAATTCGTGATTCGTTTTTATCCTTTAAACTTCTATGTCAATTTAAACAAAACATAACACAGCTTCTCATCTTATTGATCATCTTCCATCTCCCTCACCAGGAGTACGTGCAGTTTTTCAAACACAGACTTGGCCGCAGTGTGAGCTGGGGAGACAGAATGGAGTTTATCAACGGCTGGTACATTCTGCTCATCGTCAGCGACTTGTTCACCATTATCGGCAGCTTCATCAAAATCGGGATCGAGTCCAAGGTAATGTGACGCAGGCTGTCACAGAAAAATGATCATCTCTGTTTTTTTCAGCTTTGCGGTACAGTGCTCGGTTTCTGGTAATTAATGATGTCACTGTTGTGATGCAGAATTTGTCATCGTATGACATATGCGGGATCCTGCTGGGAACCTCCACTCTGCTGGTGTGGGTGGGAGTCATCCGCTACCTCAGCTTCTTTCAGAAATACAATGTAGGTGAAAGACACACACACACACACACACACACACACACACACACACACACACACACACACACACACACACACACACACACACACATACACACACACACACATAAAGATAATCTTCTTTTCCTCTTCGTCTTGTGTGTCTGCAATGCTGCTCTTTGTCTGAATATATTTTGCTCTACCCCTCCCTCTCTCTCTCTCTCTTTGTCTTACAGATCTTGATTGTGACTCTAAGAGCTGCTTTTCCTAACGTCATCCGCTTCTGCCTCTGTGCAGCTGCCATTTATTTGGGATATTGCTTCTGTGGATGGATCGTGCTGGGGCCCTATCATACCAAGGTACTGTACACGCACACTGCGGTGGCTCGAACCAGGAATGAGCAAGCATGAGTCATTCAGACGGTCACTCACAACAGCCTAATTAACATAAAATGCCCTCCAGCATATCATCTTTGTAGCTGTGTATTATTAATGAGAGAAGAAAATTGACATTTATCAAATATGAATCATGACAACATTTTGTGGATAGATTGGTTTTGCTTGGTGTAATGTGTTCTGGCAGAAAGAGAGCAATCAAACAACCTTACAAAACTAATGAAACTTCACGTGAGATGATACAAGATTTTGAATTGAAAAGGTGCAGTTAAACAAATTCACACCCTTACAGAAAGTTAAATTCCATAAAGAATCGTGCTGAAATTGGCAGTTTGTGGCATTTCTACAAATTAAAGGGGTGCTTGAGGTGAATTGAATGATTCAGTATTGCACTTCCATAAAGTCAGGTGACACACGAGAGACAGATGAAATAAAGAATGGTCGAAATTGAAGCAGCGGAGGCCAAGATATCCTGACTTTTAGTGTCTATTATGGGTCAATCTCCATGTTAAAAATTCAAGTTTCGAGCCCAAGCCATAATAACCTTGATGACAACATCAGTTAACCGAACTTCATATGTCAAATCGATGGGAGTGACTCTTTTAAAGAAATAGTTGGACTGGTTCCCTCATGGATGTATTAAGAGAACTGGATACAGCGTTGGAGGCGGGGCCCCGTTCATTCAGTTGCTCAGTGGCGCATGATGCCAAAATGGCTCGAACAACTTTTAGGACCTAATGATTTAAATAAGGGCTATTCAAGTGTTCATACTGCGTAGTTGATTCACCTCAAAAAAAATTAGTTACAGACTTCTCTTTCCCAATGTAAGTCAATGGGAAAAAGTCTTTGTGGGCCCAATGGCATCACATGACGGAGACACAGAAGTTGTAGTACCGCCGTTTGGCCACTACGAAAATTGGGATCAACGACCGGCTTTCTTCCTGGGGGCTTAGGTTCCCTCGACTAAAAGCCAATGGGATTTTTCCATTGGATTTTGAATTATTGCAGAAAAGGGTTAAGCTCTGTGGCAAACACAAGTTTATTATACTTACGTTTTGTTCAGCAAGATAGTCTTTATGATTTTTTAAGTGTGAATACAATCGCTTGAAGTAAAAAGCTAACGTTAGGCTGTAGACGAACTACACCACGGTGGCTTGAGCGCGAGTATACACAACAAGGCTGTAACGGCGGACGAGTCGGCGTGATGACGTTTAGTAGTCTCATTTAGCCGCTTGTTAGCAACCGCCATTTTTAAGACACGTAAAGGGCTTCAAAATACATGAGTTGGATATTTACTGATGCATTTTATATCGTAGATCAACACCTTAAAATCTCTTAAGCTTGTGTTAAACGCAGATCTTATTTCAGGCATCTAACTAAATACCCATTCAACAAACCCATTGACTTCCAGAAAAGGGAACCAGAAGTGCTAAAATGCTAACTAATTTCTGGGATTTAGGACTCATTCCTGTAGCACTCTATATTTCTATTGTATTTATATGAAAGTGGTATCGATCTTATCATCTAACTTTTGGCAAGAATGTAAATAAGCGTATTTCCCAAAATGTACAACTGTTCCTATCACATGTTGAATAAGCTTTGTCCTCTCACCTCAGTGTAATTTCCTCATTTAAATACTGTATTAATATAACTTGCATTAATTCCACCAATGTGTGTTGTGTTGTTTGCGTACAGTTTCGCTCCCTTTCCAAGGTGTCAGAGTGCCTGTTTTCTCTGATCAACGGGGACGACATGTTTGTGACGTTCGCTGAGATGGAGCGCAGCGGCACGCTGGTGTGGATCTTCAGCCAGGTCTACCTTTACACCTTCATCTCCCTCTTCATCTACATGGTGCTGTCCCTCTTCATCGCGCTCATCACCGGAGCCTACGACACCATCATGGTACGCTTTCATTTGGTTGCACTCTCGTTTCTGAGCATTTTCAGTGTGGCTGCCAATTGCATTTAATTAATTAATTGCATTTTTTTTTTCTGTTCAAAATGTACCTTAAAGGGAGATTTGTCAAGTATTTAATACTCTTATCAACATGGGAGTTGACAAACATGCTTGTTTTATGCAAATGTATGTATATATTTATTACTGGATTTCAATTAACAACACAAAACAATGACAAATATTGTCCAGAAACCCTCACAGGTACTGCATTTAGCATAGAAAATATGCTCAAATCATAACATGGCAAACTCAAGGCCAACAGGTAACAACAGCTGTCAGTGTGTCAGTGTGCTGACTTGACTATAACTTGCCCCAAACTGCATGTGATCATCATAAAGTGGGCATGTCTGCAAAGGGGAGACTCGTGGGTACCCATAGAACCCATTTTCATTCATACATCTTGAGGTCAGAGGTCAAGGAACCCCTTTGAAAATGGCCACGACGGTTTTTCCTCGCCATTATTAAGGGCAAGGTATTTAACCTGCTTCGCGTGTTAAAGAAATTCGTGGCGTTTAAACAAATTTGCATTATTATTGCGTTAACTTTGACAGCCTTAATTTTCAGCCTTTATGCCAGCGGCCGTCATCAGTTCAAATTAAACTCAGCAACGTGGTTGTGAATCATTAGTATGCAGAGAATGTTCAGCTTTACGTTGTCTTCCTACAGGCTCAAACACAGGAGCAGGTACGAGTCAACGATCTGCACGCGTTCATTGTGGAGTGCACGGACACGCCCAGCTCTGGCAAGTTCCGCGTGCCCGAAGGGTCATCGTGCTCCTTCCTCTGCTGCTGTGACTGGTGAGGAGGAGGAGGAGGAGGAGGAGGAGGAGGAGGAGGAAGAGGAGGTGGAGGAGGAGGTGGAGGAGGAGGAGGAGGAGGAGGAGGAGGAGGAGGAGGAGGAGGAGGAGGAGGAGGAGGACAGAGGGAGTAAGCAGTGGGATTTTTTTTCTCTCTTTAAAGCACATATATTTCCACTCTAGAGGAGGAGGAGGAGGAGGAGGAGGACAGAGGGAGTAAGCAGTGGGATTTTTTTTCTCTCTTTAAAGCACATATATTTCCACTCTAGTGACAGCTGTCTGCATTTGCGCTCCTCTTTCCAAATACCCAGCAGGGACGATAAATGCCTTGAGGGTGAACAGACTGACCTTGGACCAGGTCGTCCTCTGTTTGAATTTTGCATTTAGATTTGTAGTGGAACGGCAGAGCGCACCGCACAGTCTCAAGCCCAATTACCTGCTTCGGCTTTTTGTACTGTATGAATAATTTATCGTCTCTTCCTGAGATGTCAGTTTGTTAGAGCTTTGATGACTAGTAGACGCCAGTAAACATATTCATTGCTTTAGACTGGACACAGGGTCCACTAAGTAAAAAATGGATGTGCATTTTCACTTGAATGATCCACTATACACACACAGAGTGTTATTAGCATTTTAGTTTCCACGTGGCTACCTAGGTTACAGGATTTTTGTCGCCTCTTGATTATGTAAATATGTGTTCGTCCTCTGGATCTTCATAGCAGAGGTAGAATAGACAAAAGAGACAGCTAGGCAAGCTGAAAGAAAGAGGGATCATTAACCGCCGTGCGTATGCATTAGCTTCGTTTTCAGTCAAGGCTGTTCCTCCACTCCCGTTTTCATTCTTTGCTTTGTTCACGTCCTCCTCTGGCCGGAGGGAGAGGACGGCTGCACGAGGAAGGACGAGCCCCGCAGCCAACCAGTTAGTCACCAATATGTATGAACCGTTTCAGAGCCAGGTGACTAATGCACAGCGAGACAGAACTTCTTTACTGTGTGGTTTAAAGTGCTGCAAATGCTGCAAAATAATAATCCTATAGAAATCGGGATTCAAACAACGTCAGCAATGAGCTGCACATTGTGCTAGACTATATATACGGCCTTATGGAGGCAGAGAGCAGTAATTATGGAAATGTTGACGCTATGAAAAGAGAGTTTGAAGTTTGAAGGCTCTTAGCCAAACTGTGTAAAAGATATATTCATTATTAAACCTTCATTTTATGCTGATTATTAGTCATTATCACAGTCCTTAGAGAAAACCTAAAAAGACCTTTCGATAGGGCGCTGGAGAAACACATCTACAAACAAAATACGGTCTTGATTCTTCTTCAGCTGTCTTGTCCATTTGAATTACTTAGAATAGTTATAGATATACTATACTACTAAGATATAGAGAGGTGAAGTCCCTCCTCTTCCGGTGGACCCGATGGGACCTTATTTTGGAAAAAATATGAGCGGTAGTCAACGGCGAGAGACAAATATTTTTTTGATCCCGTTCAAATTGCGCCATGAATCACACATTTGATGTTTGTCAATTTAAAACATCATTTTGCAAGTGAAGAAAGGGGCACTTTGTCTTAGGTTTGTCGTAGTATCATTTAGTTTTGTGTGAAACCGCTCAGTGAACTACGTCTCTCGTGTCGCACAACATACGCCAACACTAGCTAGCTGGCTAACTTAGCTATGTTCCACGCACAAATGAAACGTTGTCTTACCTGATGTGTTTTATCCAGCGACCAGAGAAAGAACGAGCGAGACCCGTTGCTGGTTTGAGTACATCCAAGTAGGAAACACACAGGCATAGTAGCTTCAGCCATTTGGGTGTGTAGTCTTTCTAATTATGTATTTTCACAGTCTGATACTTCAACAGTTTTGCAACAAACTGTAACTTTCTTGAGTTGCAAAATTATCTTAATTAAATTGACAAACATCATATGAGTGACTCATGGCGCAATTCAAACAGGATCAAAAAATTAATTGTCTATCGCCATTGACTACCGCTCATATTTTTTCAATATAATAAGGTCCCATGGGGTCCATCGGAAGAGGCGGGGCTTCGCCTCTTTATAGAAGAGTAATGTCTACCTGAGCAGAGAATGAAGTCTCTCCCTCTGTGTGTGTTGTAATAAGAGCTTCTCTGTGCTTTGTTGACATAGCCGGGCCGGCTGCATGCCTTTTAGTGCATGTGAGCGTGCCCCACTGGCTAGCTCGCGGCCGCTGCTCTACACTGCGCTCATACAGCGGTTACAGCTGATAACGCCGGCCCGACCGACGGCGCCGTTGAGTAGCACCCACCCTCTGGTTCCCAACCAAGTTAACACTGTTTGCTCTGTCAGCACTGTTGCCTTTGTTTTCACGGCTCAACCGTCGCCATGTTGAGAGCTGCGTGGAGGCAATAGAAATGCTTCCAATCTCACATTTAGCACCTTTTTAATAAATTAACCTGTAACTAAAATACATGTAAATACGTGATTTAACTGTAGTTTAACCACATGAAATCGCGCAAATTCCACTAGAGTCAGATGCTGCAGAGATGCTAGTTACTCTGCTAAGCTAGTTTATCTGGTGTTACGTTTTGGCAGAAAGAGAACAGGAGTTTCCTGGAACAAATGGGTGAATTAGCTGTAGCTAATGCTCACTGCAGTTTGGGTTTTACCTCTTACATCGTTTTAGTTCTTGTGAATTTTTCATGCATTTTTATGGTACGGTAAGGTGTCAAAAAGTCAGATGCCTGTCATTTTTGACCAAATATGTAGTTACTGTGTTTTGGCTTTTTAGGTGAGTGCGTAGGCAGCTTAGAGAGTTGTCTATATTTTATATAAAGTGTCAGACTCGGACACTGTCAGTGCACTGACATTGTGTAAAAGGGTAATAACTCTTTTTTTTATTATCTATAGGGCATCTCTACAAACCAGCACTTCTTCATTCACCCTTTTAAAAGAAAAATTATATTCAGAATATGTTATTATATATATATAGAAACTTACTGAAGCGGTTTATGTCTTTCCAGCGTGCTGCGTGGAGGCACATGAAGGGCACTGTTCAATGGACAAAATGTGTTTCAGGACTAAAGGGTATTTTTTTATATTGTTCACTTCACTGACTTGCTACCTTAAATGAATGGATATTGTTTACAGTCACGACAACATGTGTTTACTTTTAATGAATGTTTATTCACACTTACTTATTTGCACTTAATGAAGGCGGATGTACAGCTTCACTTGATTTAAATGTGTCACATGGGAGCAAAGCACTGTTTATGTAATGTGCATCTGTTGGTGTTTTCCTGACACTCATGGGAAGGTTCTTAAATGGCACTTTGATTTAACGGTGTTTTTCTTCACAGTTGTTTCCTTTATATTTTATGCTGTATTAATTATTTTTACCTCTTTCTGAGAAGAAGCAAGCAATAGCTAAAAGGGAGTTTCTCAGTGTCTGTATAGAAGGAACTTGTACCGGTTTTTACCCTCATTTGTATTGAATCTTTTCTGTGACGATGCTGCCTTCTGAATGAAAGTACATGTCGCGCAAATAAACTGGAAAGACTCTGAAATTGTGTCTATTGTTGAGATAAGTAACCCAGGTCAGTGTTATGGTGTCAACACATTTTAATAGTCAGCTGCTCATATTCTTGTTTTGTTTTTTTTACACTTTATTAGATTTTAAAGAAACATAAATGAGACATAACTACATCAATATACTCAAGACAAAGAAAAAATAGAATAAGAATACATTAGAAATTCGATAAATAGAAATAAAAAAAAATAAATGAATATAAATATATAAAGGATTTGATTTTAAAGAAACAAATGAGACATAATTACATCAATATACAAACATACACAAGACAAAGAAAAAAATAAAAAAAGAATATATAAAAATGTAATAAATAGAAATAAAACCAAATAAATTCATAACAATATAGATAAAAATACATTTAAAAAAAATGTTTCTCCTACAGCTAGTAATCCCCAATGTCCAACAAAGAAAAGATATAATAAGAATACCTTAAAAATGTAATAAATAGAACTTAAACAAAATAAATGAAAAAAAAACTGAAAATATATAAAGAAAATTAGACTTTAAAGAAACAAACAAGACATACCTATATCAATCTACAAACACACACAAAACAAAGGAAAAATAAAATAAGAATACATTTAAAATGTAATAAATACAACTAAAATAAAATAAATGAATAAAAATATATATAAAAATTGGATTTTAAAGAAACAAACGAGACATAACTATATCAATATACAAACATACATAAGACAAATATAAAAATATAAATACATTAATTGTTAAATAAATAGAAATAAAACAAAATTAATTGATTAAAATATATACAAAAAATATATTTTTTTTCCTACAGCTAGTATTCATCAATGTCCAACTTCATTCCACTGTGGTCAACATAAAGCGAGGTATGCAAGGCTTCCATCTTGCTCCTAGTAGAGGAGCATATAAATCATCTCCAAAGTCACTTTCCAAGTCTGTATGTTCCAGATAATTAATAAAAGGACCCATCTGCTCAAATTCTTAATGCAATGTTCAATCATCTAAAATATTATCACCATAATGACATGTCCTAGTGTTATTGAGATAAGCATCATGTTTGCTTAAAATACTTTTATTAATTACCCCGTTGCCACCAAAAATACCCAGAAAACCCTCACTGTTTCATCATGAGCTGCTGAACAGTAGTGTAGAAGAGTTTTTGGTCTTCAGCCAGAGTGTAAATTAGCATTTGACATTGTGAAATAACACGAATAAGAGACTTCAGCAATGTAAGCAGTAATGAGAGTCTGTAGGCACAGTTGTGCTTTAAACAAAAAGCTAATATAGGCATGCTCACAGTGACAATACTATTGTACTGTAATACAAGGACCTGCACAGGATGTGCTCTACAGTGTACTCTGCACTGTGTGCTGCTGATATAGGCTGCTACAGAAAATGATAGATATAGGATAGGATAGGATAGGATAGGATAGGATAGGATAGGATAGCACTTTATTTATCCCCATGGGGAAATTGCAGTTTCACAGCAGCACAGATTCTAACAAAAGACGTCAGTACATAAAATAAGAATAGGACAGGGCATACAATAAATAAGAATAAAAATACCCAAGGGATAAGAACACTAGTAAAGTTATATGTTATAAAGTAAATAAAAGGTTAATAAATATACGTGCATTATAAATAAATGATGTGCGGTAGCAGTAGTGCAAATATTATATCCACGTGAACAACATGAACAGGACAACAGGGTCAGTGCAGAAACAGATAGTGTCAGAGACCACCGAGTTGGCTGAGACTGAGGTAAGATATAATACAAAGCTTGGATTGCATGAAGCTGATGAGCCCTTAGTGTGCTGTGGTAGTCTGGCACCACTAGAGGGAGAGAGCATGCTCTGTCTGCAGTCACCAAGCAACCAGTCATAGGAAATCAATACAACCCAGCAGAGCCAATGAAGGAATAGGAATAGGAAGCTAAAACACGGGTACTTAAGGAAGAAAGGAGGGGTGAATGAAACATTAAGAAAGGGAGCGGTTTGTTGCCTTCATTAAAGATAAATAATGCTGACTGTAGAAGTAAAGTGCTTCACCTTAAAGTCTACCATTACCACCAACTACATCTCATCACGAGGCAAATGGACGTAGAGTCAGGGTCAGGCTGTGCCAGCCAGAGAAAAACACACTGGAGATGCAAATGGACAAAAATGAGAGAGAATATGGGACGGACAGAGATCAAGGCAGATACGTGCACACTCACTCCTCTTAGTGCAGAAGAGCTGTCCAATATTCTCAGTACCTGCATGCATTATTTACTCAAGGATGCTACCGGGGCTGAGACGAAGCACTTACAATCAGACTGACAGGAACTGGCCGGCCTTCAGGGTAAAGATGATTAAACAGGCTCATAGAGAAAACATACAGTAGAGCAGAGCAGAGGCTAGCAGCTGGTTTCCCATCCTGGTTACCTGCATTCATATGGCAACTCACAAACACATTATTATTATTATTATTATTATTATTATTAGTATTATTATTACTATTATTATTGTTATTATTATTATTATTATTATTATTATTATTATTATTATTATTATTATTATTATTATTGCATTATTGCATTATTGCATGTGTTCTATGGTGGATATAAAGGGAAAGCATAATAAAGGAAATAAATAAATGAGCAAGGAACATAAATAATATAATAGTAATTATAATAATAATAACAGTATTAGTAATAATAACATCAAAGGGGGCGCTGCCCCGTCTACTGGCAGCGAAGCACAACCGGAGCACCGTCAGGGACCTCCGGAACGGGTCAGCAGGGTCAGTCCGGCAGGGTCAACCGGGTTATTGTTTCATTTTGTAGTTATTGATATAAAATTGGATTTATGCATTTATTCATTCTCTCTCTCTCTCTCTCTCTCTCTCTCTCTCTCTATATATATATATATATATATATATATATATATATATACTGTATATGTTAGGACTGTCAATCGATTAAAATATTTAATCGCAATTAATCGCATGATTGCTCAATTAATCGCACATTTTTTATCTGTTCAAAATCTACCTTAAAGGGAGATTTGTCAAGTTTTTAATACTCTTATCAACATGGGAGTGGGCAAATATTCTTGCTTTATACAAATGTATGTATATATTTATTATTGAAAATCAATTAACGACACAAAACAATGACAAATATTGTCCAGAAACCCTCTCAGGTACTGCATTTAGCATTAAAAAAAAATCTGCTCAAATCATAACATGGTAAACTGCAGCCCAACAGGCAACAACAGCTGTCAGGGTGTCAGTGTGCTGACTTGACTATGACTTGCCCCAAACTGCATGTGATCATCATAAAGTGGGCATGTCTGTAAAGGGGAGACTCGTGGGTACCCATAGAACCTATTCTCATTCACATCTTGAGGTCAGAGGTCAAGGGACCTTTTTGGAGCGTTATCTAACCTGCTTCGCGACAAGGTAGCATGTCATGGTTGGTAGCAATGGATTCCTTAGGTTTTCTAGTTTCATATGATACGAGGATCATCACTCTACCATTAAAAACTGAGCCCGCTTTGGCCCAGCTTTTGGGTGCCTTCAGACCCTTATAGGAGATCAGAAACACATCCTTGATTGATCGTTGGTTCTTTATCTGTATCTGCATTTGCATTAAGACCATCATCACATCTATACAGTATCTGGCCCATACACTGCAGGAGAACACACATGATGTATTGATAAATGCTTTGCTCAGCTTCTTCTATCTTGCCTGTGCATCGTTCCTCTCCTTCACGTGTTGCCTGTCGGTGAGCGCTGTAGCATGCTGCATGTTAATGACATGCTGTGCTGGCACGTTGCGCTCTTTAGGGAGTCCACGCTGTGCACAGAGAGCAGCAGCTGCGCCCGCGTGTGCTTAACTGTATCTGCGTGGCATTCATTCACACACACACACACACACACACACACACACACACACCATTTATAATTGAATTTATTTATTATAATAATATTTGCGGTACTAGAGTGTGAAGTGGTAGTATATCTCGTGCATTTTGAAGCCGACTGTGCTGAGAGGGGTTCGATTAGTGAAAACCAATAGAAAAAGATGGCGACGGGCAGTGTGTGATGTGATGGGTGTGTCTCGCAGTGCTTTCTTGTGTGGTTTGGCTGACTGGCAGGAGACGTCTGTGCAATCTGACTGCACATGAAACACAATGAGAGCATGCCTGTATCTGCTAATGTTTCAAGAACTAATGTGTTGTGTAAGAGCTTGTCAGAGGTAGCAGACCCCAGACTGGAGGCCAGGTTTTGGGGGGCTTGACTGAGCGCCAGCCCCTTTTGTGCTGTGGCTTCCCCAGCTGGACTATGGGCCGGGAGGGGAAAAAACAATGAGATAAATAACACGGGAACTGTGCAGCGGGGGTACACAGCCCTGCCCCTTCCTGTCTCCGCTGCCGCTCACCACTGCCTGTGGGGAAACAAAAACACCTTCCTCTCTTTGTTACGGCTGGTTGACCATGCCAATACGTCCATCAGCATCAAGCCAGCAGGCATCAACCCCCCCCCCCCCCGTCCCCCGGAGTTCCCACCCTCTTCCTGGTCTCCTTTCACGTCTTTCAAACACTTGCACACCTGCATGCACACTGTATGGATCACGTGTTCACACAATGAAATGAAATGACACGCAGCTACAGTAAGTGGGTGTAGTTTTAAACTAAATTCACTTTAAGTGACTTGATTAATCCTGCAGATGTGAATTGACCTTCAGTTATGATTCAACAGCAAGACAAGTGGCATTGTTGAACAGCAGATAACACTGAGCAATAACAGCCCAATCGCACAGCAGTTCCTGAAATAGGCACGAAATTTAATGTATTGATTGATGTACATAGACACAAATTTCCAATTTTTTTCCGGGATGGTCAGCACGAAATTAATTCGTATATAATCCACGTAATTGTGAACCAGGAAGTTTAGAGAGCGGCGAAAAACACAGGACTTTTTTTTCCAGGAGGCCGGTGTTCGTGTCCTGTGTGAAACCATAATTCAAAGTTGATTTATTTGTCATGTAACTTCCGCACTTAAGTTACGGCACTTCTGGAGTTATTTTAACCCAAACCACGATCTTTTCCAAAACCTAACTAAGTAGTTTTTGTCACGTAACTCACGTACTTAAGTTACGACACTTCCGGAGTTCTTTAAACCCAAACCAAGACCTTTTCCTAAAGCTATCTAAGTAGTTTTTGTCACATACCTTCCGCACTTAAGTTATGGCACTTCCGGAGTTATTTAAACCCAAACCACGATCTTTTCATAAAGCTTACCATTTAGCTTTTGTCACGTAACTTCCGTACTTAAGTTACGACACTTCCAGAGTTATTTGAACCCAAACCGTGATCTTTTCCTAAAGCTATCTAAATAGTTTTTGGCAGCTAACTTCCGTACTTAAGTAACGCAACTTACGTTGTTATTTCGACTCAAATCAAAACCTTTTCCTTAACCTAACCAAGTCGATCTAGTAACGTGTCCCACGTTGTCCCAAACAAACATATTTTTGTCCCACATTTGGTTTGTTGGGATCTGGTCACCCTAACTTCAGAGGAACACAAACAAATCTTCCTCTGGAAATCCGACAGATAAAGAGAGACGTAATCAGGTGCATGTTTTTTTGCTTGTTTTTCACCCTCGACTCAAACAAATCTCCCCTCGCCAGCACTTGGAAAGAGAAGAGTGCAACCGCGGGCTCGACATGAAAAGGAGCCGGTCCACAACAGAGCAGCACACAAAAGCCTGGCTCATGTAGACAAGGGCAGGCGGCTGCTGGGAGCCGAGCAGCAGCGCGGCAGACAGACAGACAGGCAGACAGGCGGCATGCCCACCCAGACTGTCTCTGATGAAAAGCCCCGTTCTGTTGAGGAGCACGGCACGCAGAAACAAAAGCTTGTAAAACCACGAAACAATGCCCTTCTGTGACTGAGAGAAAACACACAAGTTAACCCGAAAAGAAGGCATACTATATCTGCTACTTGCTGTCTTCATGTCTTGTTGGCGAGCTCACTCTTTTTCAATTAGATTCTCCCAATTTCATCTCCGATTACTCAGGCTGCAAAAGACTGAACTGGCAGGCAGGTGCACATGTTACACTGCATGGGAATTTTAAATTGTAATTTGACTTTTAAGACAAAAAAATGTGCAAGATCTTAAATCTTATGTACGTATTAGAAGCAGGATTACATCCTCATTTGGAAACAACTTCAATAACTACAATCAACAGGTCTGAAATGTGTTCAGAGATTTTAAACCCTTGATGCAACAGTCACATTGAAGGCAGACAATGCCTGCAACTTGATGCATGTGGGGCAGCGGTAATGCACCGTTAAAGAGTGTGTGTGTGTGTGTGTGTGTGTGTGTGTGTGTGTGTGTGTGTGTGTGTGTGTGTGTGTGTGTGTGCAGTGGGGCATGGAGAAAGGAAGAAAAGGGTTTGAAGAGGAGAGAAGAAGGGGTGCAGGGGGCCTAAAGAGGGAGGGCGACACACAACCGGGAGGAACTCGGGCAAGGGAGTTGGGTGACTTGCAAGAGGTGACATCATCCTTGATTTGAATAATCCCCCAGCTCGGGAGGTGATTGGCTGCGCTTAGAGAAAGCAGAGTTCCCCTGCTATTCGCTATTCACCCCTTTCAATTTCAGCGTGTGGCGCGCTGTCGTGTGCAAATGCTGCCTTCAAGGGCTCGTAGCAGCCTCCTACTTCTGAGGTTGGAAGTTGTAGAAAATGGTTTTAATGATTCTGAAATAAAAATTACTTTTATAGCTGTAATGTCATTTATAGTGATCAAGTGGAGTTATTCTGTGCCAGGAAGGAGCCTATGGTGTTATGTAGTTTTTACAAGAAGGCGGTGACACCCAGAATGTAATTACTTTTCTTTTTATGCGGTGTGAGGATGTGCTGCCACACCAGAAATAATAAGTTAAACAACCATTCCACCCTGCATTTATTTACTTTCCAGTAAACCGGCTGGTTGGGCAGAGGAAGATAGTAGGACCCACCCTTTATTAACATAATGCAAATTATAGCAGTGTTTGCCCATTTGACAGGACAAACAAAATTTGCTTTCTTATTCTTCTGTTGGTATTTATTTTTGATTTATTTTTTAATCTAGTCACACCCACGACTGACCAGTTTAGGGCGGATCCCGACTCCATACAAAGACATCTCTAATGGTGGAAACTTAGGTGTAACTGATTATTATTTAATAACCACTGCATTCCATTTAGGTATGCCAGTACCTGTGGGCATGACTGTAATTAACCTGCGATGGATCCCCGGTGATGAACACCCTGTCCTCTGTGCATTATACACATAACACATTTGCAATTAAAGAAGCCAGTTTTGCACATTAAGGTCAGAACAGGTGTTTCCTGTGCTGCTTCAATTTTGACCTTATTTTAAACTCTGTCTCTCTGAAGTCCCTCAACGTTGTCCCAAACCAACTGACTGCGGCTGCAACTATAATGATTATTTTCATTAATGATTAATATGCAGACTATTTTCATCGATTAACTGATTCATTGTTTAGTTAATTAAAAATGTAGCTAGAGAAGAATGAAAATGACTATTTGCCCGGTTATGGTTGCCCGGCAACTGTTCCTAGCCAAAAAATAGTCGGGCACAAAAAACAACAACTATAAAATGGCAAATTTTCGTTTTATACTTCAGTTTTTGTATTGATTAGACCAGTGGTTCCCAAACTTTTTCACGTAAAGAACCCCTAACTGACACAAATTAGATATGGTATGATATGTTTCACCAAAGAACTTATATTGTCAAGAAGTGAAAGTCAATTGTTCGTTCCATTGCAACATCAGCGCCCAGCAGCAAAGCTACGCTTCCGCCATTTTGGACTGAAAGCGACTACCAGACGCCAGTAAAACGTCCGCCTAAAAAGTGCCTTACAAAAGTAAAACAAAAATATTTCTATTCTATTGTCATATTCTACCAAAATGGCCTGTGTTGAACAATAAAATATTATAAATATAATAAGTGTTTTCAGTCCGGCAGCAGCTGTTGCTGCTCCTAATGGCATCTGCAAGATTTCACAGACCGGAGGAAAACAACCAATCAGAGCCGAGCTGGAGCCCTGCCGTCTCTGAGCAGCTGTCAATCACTCGCGAATTCCGATCAAACTGTCAAACTAGGCAGCGCTGATCAAATATGAATCAATATTCTGTTACTGTAATGTCTATTTCTCGCATAAAATATTTTCAGAAACATCTTGTAGTGTACTTTTTAGCTGTAAAATGAGAAAAAAAGTTTGTGACCCAGCAGCCATGTTGAGATCAGTTGAGGAAATACCAAGCACCGCCCACCAGCCAGAACACAGCCAATAGGAACACTCTCTCTGAAATGACCTGTGATTGGCCAAAGTCTCCCATCACGGGCTAGTTTTTTTAAAGCCTGAAAACAGAGCCACCAGGAGGTGCAGAAGTCTAGTTCTCTCTCAGAACACTTGAATTACAATATGCTGAAAGGTTATTATGGAATTTTTTGCCAAATGATGCCAAAAATATTCTGCCTACTGAAGCTTTAACTCTCTGCAAGAAAGCTATTGCTTTAGGCTACATTATTAATCAAGTATCAAATATTTTTTACTCAGCTTGTTTTTAATCGACAAGTTGAATAATTAACTATTAGTTTCATCTCTACAACTGACCCACAGAGAACCCTGAGGCTTTTGTGGGCCCCACTTTGCCTGTATAGGACCCTGCTTATGTACATTAATATTGCGTTTTACAACAGCTCAAAATGATCGAGGGGTCTTTCATACCTAAACCTTTCATAATTCCGACATTTTCCCGGAGCACCTGAAGGCAGCGGCAGCCCTCTCCTCCGCCTGTCCATCCATCCGTTCACCGGTCTACTATCGTGTGTGTGTGCGTGTGTGAGTGTGTGTGTGCGTGTATGTGTGCGTGTGAGTGAGAGAGTGGACTGAAGCGTCATTCTCCTCCTTTCTTCCCTTTCAGTGAACGCGCATCACTTGTGAGAAACGGCGTTCGAGAACCCAGAAGTTTCTCGTTCGTTTGTCGGCTCGGCTCCTCCCGCGATTTTCCTCCCGTTTCCTCCCGGTTTCATTCTTATCCTCACCCTCACTTTTCTTCTTTCTGACTCGGAGGATTCAGCCGGGGTGTGAGCTGCTAACACTGGGGCGTAGCTGGAGAGGATCTTGCTAGCTTCACTGACTGGTAAGGGGCGAAATTGTGTTAGCATTAGCTAGCATGCTAACGTCAGTTTGTTAAGTGGCTAATTAACGTTTATCTTTCAAATTACCGTTAACGTCTGTCGTCCGTTACTGACCTTTCAGAGGCTCAGTAAGTTGTACTTACCGTGTTATTACTTGTGTTTCCACATTTTAACACTAAACGGATATACGGTGTCTCTTTGTGTGAATGAATGTTTCTGTTAAATACGCAGTTGAAAATGTCTAAAAGGTTTTTGTTTCGTTGTCACGTCGTGTTTTTGTCGGTGAGCCGCTCAGCTTCAGCCTCAGTTTGGTTCCTGTTGAAAGGGGCTTGATGGGGCGGTGGCAGGCGGGCTGCATGGTGGCTGGAAGTGCTCAACAGCCCTGTTAGGCTAACCTAAAACAGATAAATTGATTTGATAAATGCTCTTTCCATTGTACAGAACGTTTTCCCCTCTTTCAGAAACCAGTTGTCTGCTTTTCCCCCTCCCTAAACTTTTTTGTTCTTATCTCCCCTCCTTTCTCCATCCTCCATCGCGGATGCCCATTGTTCTGTGATGGGCCAAGAAATGTCGCCTCAGGGAGAGAAAAGCCAGCAAATTTAAGGGGCTAATCATTTAGCAGATGCCCACTCAGTTTACATGTCAGCTAAACCGAATACCTTAGGGCCATTTGTAGCATGTTAAAGCAACAGTTTTTTCTCAGACCTCGGAGGGAGTGTGTGATGCTGAGATATCTCTGAGATGGCTGTGCAAAGACTCAAGCTGGCATGTAATCAGAGGTGATTAACGTCACCCACGAAAAAAGTGATCAGCTATTGTGTGGTGTGAGAGTTAAGGCTGGAGGGGGCCCGTATAGCTGCTGCTCCTCCACTGACTCTTTTTGGTGAGAGCAACAAGACAGATTACACTCCCCTCTGTAGAACAATGGAGAGGCGAGAACACTGCCAGTCCCCAAAGCCCGGCCAAGAGCATTTAATAAACTGCGAAACATGCAAGCGTTGAAAATCTTTATCCTCAGCCCACAACTCCATTCCCCTCCCCTGATGTGCTTGCAGACAGCGACATAAATTGTCTCAAGCTTTTGTGGCCACAGAGGGCACTGGATCGGTCAATAGTGTGTGGCGATCAACCGTGAGGTATCGATGTCATCCTAAGTAAACGGCATCCCGGGGCGACTAATATGAGCACTTTTAAGGCTCAGCCACGCAGGGCTCGGAGACGCTCCAGGACTCTTAAGTCAGAGGTGGGCTAAGCCATCAGCTAGTCCGCCCCCCCACCCCATGGTGCACGGATGAGAGAATGGCTGACTCACAGTGTTGGTGGATGAGGCAGGGAAATGGAGGACCGACAGGCGGCCTAATGCAATCATGAAATTAAATTTAGCTGCCATTAAAAACCGCACTCTGTTTCCATAAAGTTATTTCAGATGGTCTTAAAGAGATTATGGGAGGATGTAGTTGGAGGATGTGGATTACTGCCTGAGGCATTTTTCTGCGTGGGGAGGATTTGTCAGAGAATATACATGAATAAATGAAGCCGATTATTGTAATTCTGAAAAAGAAAGTTAAGAAAAAATGGGTACAATAATGTCTTTTCTAGGGATGCACCGATCTCACTTTTTCAGTCGCGATACCAATAGAGATACCTTGGCTTTGGGTATCAGCCGATACAGAGTACCGATCTGATACCAGTGTTTAAACTGTAAGCTGTATGCCTCACTAGGAATGCACCGATACGGGATCGAATATCGGGCCGATACTGACTCAAATAGCTGCATCGGATATCGGTGACAATGGGGCCGATCTATTCAATTAAATTCTATGTTTATATACTATATATATATATATATATATATATATATATATATATATATATATATATATATATATATATATATATATATATAATATATAATAATATATATAATATATATATATATATATATATATATATATATTATATACTGTCATTTCAATTCCTGTTTAGGTTTTGACCAATTTGTTGCTGCATGACAAAAGTTTACACCTGAATTGTAATTCCTGTTAATTTTGAAGATTTATTGTGGTTTAGTGGTTGGTGTATGATTTATTATTTTAATGATAAATAACAATTAACTAAATATTTATCTATATATTTATATCTATGTGTTACATTTTGTTTTTAAAAAGTTAGGAAAGCAATGTTTAAGTCAAGTCTGATGTTACCTTAAACATAAAAGAATGATCCCAGTCACTTCCTCATAGTGAGGCATATAGTTTATGAATTAAAGACTGCTCTCGGATAGGTCCTCCGCCGCTACCCAAAGCCCAGCTATCGCTATCGGTATCGGGACTGAAAAAGTCGGATCGGTGCATCTCTATGCCTCACTGTGTGAAAGTGAAGAAATTCTTAGTCGACTAACATTCATACGATTTTGTCGACTAATCGATTAGTTGATTTAATCGACAGATCTGTAAAACTGAGTTTCTCCACAAAGAATCACACAAAAGCACCGCTTTAAATCTTGTGTTTACCAGAGATGTGCTCATAAGTTTCTTGGAAATAAGTCCCTCAGCATGAAAAAGCATTAAGGAATGACTAATCGACTAAAGAAATCTTAGTCGAATAAGATCAAAATGACCGATTAGTCGACTAATCGACTAAGATGGGGCAACCCTAGAAATAATCAGCACCTATTTTGATAATTGGTTAATTGTTTCAGTGATTTTCTTTGTCATATATGATAGAAAACTGAATAGCTATCTGGATTTTGGACTGTTGGTCAGATAAAACAATTTGAATATGCCGTCTTGGATTCGGGTAAGTTATTCTGGGCATTTTTCACTCTTTTCTGACATTTTACGACATTTACGATTAATTAAGTAAATGAGAAAATGGCTGGCAGATTAATAGATAATGAAAATACGTGTTAATTGGCCCCTAAACTCAATTAAGTGATAATGATGATGACATTCCTTAGTTGCAGCTCTAACAGCAGCATGTGAATGAGAGCCATTGTATTAACTCAGAGATATAATGTAAACCATCAACGTGCCTCTTCTGTTGAGATTATTGTTCCCAAATCATGCTTAAAAATTGTCACAGTATATTATCCTTTATACGCTTGTATTTTAGGGCAATTTAAATTCTAATATCCTCTTTTGCCCCCAGCTGGCCTCTTGACCCATGCCACAGTCCTGAGCGGGGAGACGATTGTTGCATTAATAGACCTCTGTGTCGGCTTGCCCTCAGTCTAAGGACTGGTGTGTGACTCAGATTGAAAGCCCCCCAGCTCTGAACTTCTCAATTGTGACAAGGCCGAGCCTGTGCCTCTGGTCATCAGGCTAATTTCCAAACCGAATCCATGACCCTTGCACTTTTTGGCGTCTTTTAAAAATGACCACCATCACCCTCTAGCCCTGTTTTAATCGGCAACAACAGCACAATAGCTTTCTTGTTTAGAGATTATCAAAACACCAACAGAAACCATTTCCTCCTCTGTTTTCTGGCTGATTGAGGCTTTAGGAAACTCTGCTGTCGCCTCGTGCTCCCAGTTTCTGATATCAGCCTCGGTCTGTCACAGTTGTCAGGGCATGCAGTTGGCAGCTGGCGGTGTGGTTTCGAGGCCGTATTTGCCAGCAGCTGCAGTAATTTGCTGTGTTTGGGACGCTCTGAATTCCTCTGGTGGGAGGATGGATAATAGACGTGGTTCACAGCCTTGTTGCTAGGCTTCAAGACCAAAATTTCTCATGGCACAATGTGTTAGCGGTGCCTGGTTGTTTGGTGTAATGCGGCGTTGGAGATGATAAAAATGGGGCCAAAAACGGTGGTTTGCTCTTCCACCTGTGGCTCACAGATATTTGTGTCAATGGGTCCCTCTTTACATTGACATTGCTGTAGGTTTGCTGCTCTGGCCCAGTGCCTGATGTGGTCCAGATTATGTCAGAGGCTACCCAGCCTGCCCTCACCATAGCCGCTTGTGGAATGATAGGTATTTGTGCCAGACACTGGTGCTGACAGAATGATATACTCCCTTTACCATAGGCAGCTGTAAGGGCCGGTTTATTTCCCTGTCGTATCAATTTCTCCTGGTGACATTTAAATCTGGCTGCGCCCGTCTCAATGTATTAGATTGATGCCGTAAAGATACATCATCAACTCTCTGTGAAGTGCTAATTTAAATGCATGTTTATGAAAAAATGAGTGTGACTAAATATTTTCATTGGTCGCACCGGTGCGCCTGACAGGTCTGACTGTGTGTGTGTGTGTGCGTGCGTGTGCGTGTGTGTGTGTGTGTGTGTGTGTGTGTGTGTGTGTGTGTGTGTGTATATGAGTGAAACCGCGCCCTGTAGCCTACTCCTCCTCGAGCAAAATCACAATAATTCGTAATTCAAAATGAAGAGAACTAGTGATTGTTTTTCGTCAAGAAAAATGCTGGTGTGCCCGTTAAACCTGTTCCCTGACCTGAGCGTCATCACCGGCGGAACACCGCTCCACCACCTGTCTCCCCGGTCCCCGGTAAGAGGCCTAATCCTGAACACGGCGGCAGATTAATTTCACAAGTGGGGAGGGCAAAAAGTGTGTGTGTGTGTGTGTGTGTGTGTGTGTGTGTGTGTGTGGACATAACACGAAACAACTTTACCGCTAATTTCTTCTCCGCTCCGATGATCGCCAAACAGCTGATCTGCTCTGAGCGCATCTCTCTCTGTCGCTTGACCAGACACCCGCAGCGCACACATTACATTACGCTGCTCTTATACCATCGTAATATGTACACATGTGGATACCTGACGGTACCGTAGGTAGACTGTTAAACTCACTATTGACGCGTCCAGGGGACCCAGCGTATTGTTTCCCTGAGTTCCCCCTAGTTAACGGGAGGTGCCATTGCTTTTTATTATGATGCATTCAGTAAAGATGAGTATTGGGCAAACGTGATCTTGTAAAATGTAGTTTTTGGCGAGAAACTTGAATTAATCCAGTTGTTTTAAGGAGATGTTTTCACAGTAATATAAACGAGATAATAGAGAGGGAATTATGACCTGCTTAACTTCTTACAAAAACTAGTATGCAAAGTAAATGCGATTTATTGTTTTACTTTTGTTGTTACTGTGAATTTCACTGGTATTTGTATCAACTACTAAATTTCTGGTATCGTGACCCTATCCCTAGTGTAGGCCTATGGGAACTGACAAAACGCTTAAAATGTATTATTGCGGTGCCAAAGGTGTGGGGAAAATCTTTGGGTGCACCTAAATTATGTGCTGCTGCACCTAAATGAACAAGTTAGGCGCGCCAGTGCAACCACTGTAAAAAGTTAGTCTGGAGCCCTGTCGTTGTGGATGTGGTAAAAGAGGAGTTTCTGGCAGTTAGTTGGCAGATGTTGAGGCCAGTTGTGTGGTGTATAGTTTGCTCTGTAAAGCTGTAGCTACTAGCTGCCGATCTGGTCAACCATTCAACCTGTCCTCGCCGTCCTGCGAGGGATCAGATTCCATCTGGAACGTGCCTTGTTCCACTTCAAACAGGACATAATCCTCTTATGGACGTTCCACTTGTCCTTTGCGTGCGTGCGTGCGTCCGTGTCCCCCGGGCGAAATCTCGAGAGAACGCCAAAGCCTCTCGGGTGCGTTTCCGCCATCCTGTCCAGATGCCTCGGTTCTGTCCTCTCTTCCTCCATCTCTATATCTGCTTCTATCTGGTGTCATTGATCCAAGCCACCAGCTGGTCCCGGGCCGGCCTGATCTCATTTACCCCCAAAGAGGAGCTTGCTTGTGGGCAGACGGCCCATTATGGAGATGATCCAGCAGCTCTTCAAGTTACAAATTAGCCTTAGTTTCTCTGTTGCCTCTCAGTCGGGTCCTCTGCCTCTCTCTGGCTTTCCCACTCTCTCTGTCCCTTTTTTACCCCCCTCCTCTTTTTTTTATTATCCTCTCTTAAAACCTTGTCACTACTATCTCTCTTATCTCCCAGGGGAGAGAGAGCTAACAGCATCAGAGGAACCAGCCTCACTAATGCACTTCCTCTGTCTGTCTCTGTCTCTCTCTCTCTGTCCCGCCCATCTGTAGAGCTGCTAGCCTGGCTCCCCACTTTCTCCCGTGCGATCAATATCCACACAGTTGAGTCCTGCGCTGCCGTGCTGGTCGTCCCTGCGGGCGTTGGAGCTCAGCCAGGCTGTCGTAAGGCCCTCGCCGGGCTCTGTCTCTGCCCTTTTTGTTTTGGGGCTGACGGAGCATTGTCTAGATTCTGGGACATACTGAGGCCTCTGTTACCGCCGCGCATCCCTCCCTCGTTCTTTCTCGTCTTTCTTGGGCTTCCCCCTCTCTCTCGTTCCCCGTAGCCGTGTCTGTGCACCGTTTTAGGACCGTCGAGGCCGACTGTACAAGATTAGCGTCTCTCTTTGTCCGGGGTTAACAAGCTCTGTCATGTGTTAATCTGCCCGTCCCCAGGGGGCCGAGTAGCTCCGAGCCCGGGCGCTCCATGGGAAGGACGAGTGTATGTACGTTTTGTGTGCATCAACTTATGCGGTGCTTGTTGGAAGGAGGGGGGTGGTGTGAACGCACACAATGTACAGCCCTAAACTGTGACGCCATTAGCATTCTCTGCACAATTGTGTCAGTCGTAGCCGCCTTTTTTGCTGATTTGTTATTTTGTTTTATTACGGTATGTTTTCATATGGTCTTGCAATCCTTTAATTTCAGTCGAGTTTTCACTTGAGGACACTTTAAAATCCTAGTGCGGCTCTCCAAAGAGTCCTTAGGATTAGTGCCAGCCTCTCTGGTCACATGTTTCTGTGATCCAGGTGTCTGTCGCACAATCTGCTGCTCTTTCTCACACACGCCAGAAGCAGCCAACTTAACAAGGAGACAGAAAAAAACTTCCTCCCAGCGGGGCCTTTTGTTCTGGCTCAGTTTGTCTTTTTGTGCATCCCGGCAGCTTCATTGACTCACTGGAAATCAAGCGATAGGAATGACTGTACTATACACCTTTAAGGAGTTCACTTGACAGTCAGCGGGGGAGGAGACTGGCGTGTTTGTTTGTCGTGTGGCCTCGCTGTCTGTGTGCAAAAGGTAGGTGTGGATAACTAATGGCATCGGCAGCCACATCTTTCTCCATAGTGTTCAGTACGTTTCCATCCAACTGTTTTTATGTGTATTTTGAATTGGCACACAAGAAGACCTGACTGGAAATGTCAGAAAAATGCTGTCCGGCCACCGTGGTCTAGATGAGAGAAGATCTGAGTTGATACAGATATTGATCTGAGTTGCCTTCAATTATCACCGCACGCTGACAGCGATCAACGAGCAGCAGCGCATGCTTTTTGCTCCTAGCTTTGCCTCTAAGGCTACAGGTTGCCCTGCCTTATTAGTGAAGGTTAATGGGGCTGGATGGAGCCTGAAGGGGGTTGAAAAAGTAGCTCACCATTAATGCTTGTTTAGCAGGAAAAAATAACACTCTCTATGATTTGTTACAGTTAATATTCTCATAAAATGTTAGTAAAGCACAGGGCTCTTTATAGGAAAGATGGAAATACAACATTAGATATCATAAATCACTCTCTATCAAGAAACTAGACATGATTTTAAGTAGAGTTAATGCATTACAAATACAGCTGAGGTTTATATAGCATTTCTATGTTTTGCTATACTACCGTTAAAAACACAATAACCAATTTGATCTAGGGATGTCACAATACCAGAAACCTAGTAGTCGATACCAATATCAATGACATTCCACGATTCTCAATACAAATTCGATACCATGGTAAAAAACAAAAGTAAAACAATAAATCCCATGTACTTCAACATCCACTCCTTTATTACCGTTTGCATACTGGTTTTTGTGAGGAAGTTAAACAGGTCATAATTCCCTCTCTATTATCTATTTTATATTGCTGTGAAAACCTCTCCTTCTCACCAAAAACTACATTTTACAAGATTACATTTGAACACACCTTGATAACATTAGAATTTACCTTGCTCATTGAATATCATATTCATCACCGAATAGAGCCTGAACACATCGCAATATAAATCAATGGCACCTCTCGTGTTGAGATCAGCAGTACGAGAGCTAGGTTAACGTTAGCTGTTAGCAGCCGGTAAGCAGCACAGTCCTGCAGGGAGCTAACAGCTAACGTTAACTAGCTCTCGTCCTGCCGATTTCAACACAGATTTGTTGCTCGAGTCGTAATGTAGCATTATCAGGGAAAAAATAGGGCGTGTTCCCTGGACATATGGATGGTGAGTTTACTGCGTCCCAAACACATTTTTAATTTTGTCCCCGGGACGCCGTTAGTCTCGAGCCCTGACGGTACCTGCAGTACTGTAGAAAAACGATATATTGTTTGACCCTAAAACATGCAGAGGGTGGTAGATAGAGCAGCAGTAATGTACCTTGAAGTTACTGAAAAGTTCAAACAAAACAAAAGTTGCAGAAATCACAGTGTGGAAAAAGGACACAAGTTTGCATCATTTGCCAGATCTTTTGACAGCTTTGCACAACATGTCGATTGGAAGCTTACCTCCTGTCTCTCTCTCTCCCCTCTTGGTAGCTTCCTCTCTCCCTCTCTCCCCTGCTTGCTCAGCCCTCCCACAGTCC